>CM032328.1:76779223-77979223 GCA_019022515.1 Quercus aquifolioides | reverse complement strand
CTCAGAAGATCTCCTCGGACTTTGGCTTAGGCAACTATTAGGTGGGTTGTGGTTGCCTACATCTTAAATTCAGTTTTTGACTTAATAAAAATAAATAAAGAAGAAAAGAAGCATCTAAGTATAATAATTCATCTCCCAAATTAAGTTCAAAACAAGCATTTAAAAATGTTCATCAACCTATCAAAAAAAATAATAATAATAATGTTCATCCAAAAAAAAAAAAAAATGTTCATCAAAAAAGAAAAAAAATGTTCATCAAACATTGCACGGGAAAGTTGACAGGACAACATCTATTAACCAGTCATGACCTTCAAATATACATTGTCAGTTAAAATTTCCTCTCTACATCACTAGACAAGAAAATTTTCATTAACTTAAAATAACCTAATAGGAATTTAATCATGATATGCTAGTGCTACAGCTTGACTATTTAGTATTTATTAACTAACAAAATAAATCAGTGTATGGACGTACTTTAGGTGCTGTAATCTGGTTATCTCCTTCAAGTACGATACAACGATCACTCACTGAATTGGCTTGTAGATTGTGTTGGAGTGCCTCAATGGCATTGGGATTCCATTCGCAAGCATAAACTAGTTTTGCTTTGGCCCTGATCAAGGAAGTTTAGCAATCAGGTCACTATTAGTGTACAAATGATCAAGCAGTTGAAATGATTGTAAAAGATTAGACACCAATGAGCTCTAGCTTAATTGGCACCTCCTCCCTTATAAGTGTTAGGTGGAAGGTGAGATCATGAGTTCAAGACCCATCAGGTGCATGTCTAACTTACCCATAAAAATAAAAAAAATAAAAAAGTAGACTGCTAGAAGGCTCCATGTACCATCATCCATTGGGTTTAACTCAGGAGGTATCATAAGCCAGAGGTCCAGCAGACTAATGTGCATAATAGTAATACTACACTTCTTTTTTATTGGTAAGTTACACATGCACCAAATGGTCTCAAACCCACAATCTCACCCTCCATCTTGCTCCTGCAAGAGGAGGTGCCATTTGAGTTCAAGCTTATTGGCTGTAATCCTATATTAATTATTCTCGAGAATTTTTTTTAAGAGCATTACGTGAATGAAATTTGATACGTGTAAAGATTATATATCCTCTTATCTCCAGTTGTACGCTGCCTAATGTTTTGTCTCCCTATTCAGATCAAATCATGTGACAAGTAGACAAGAGGACTCTTGACTTGTAAAACCAATCCTATAGGGAATCCAGAGAAAATTATAGCATACCTGACAAGAAATGGCAGCACAAAATATCCAATTCCAGCAAACAAATCCACAATAACCTCATCTTTACAGTCTAGATGGCCCATACGGAGTTTCTCAGAAAGATTTCCCCAGGAGAACATACACTTAGTAGCATTAAAAGAATAGAGAATTCCATTTTCACGATGATCAACCCAACCATTATCTCCAACTAGAATCTCCAAAGTACTGTCCCTTGTTCCTGTTGGTGCAACTCTGCCCTAGAAATACCATAAAAAAGTAATTAAGATATGAGCAACACCCAATTCACTACAAAGCAATGACAAGCATTGGAAAACCTTCTAGTTAGTGAAATTCAGATTAAACTTTCTGCAACTCATTCTGATCGAACATAGTATGTAGTTTTATAGCTTACAGTTTGAATTATTAGTATTATAAGATATCACCTGCTAGGAAAACAAAATGTCACCACCTTTCAGGAAAGACAAAAATGACTATCATTGTTAGTGGCCCATTGGTCAGGATATACTACATAATTAGTTTTAAAATATGACTAATAAACAATATGGAGAATAATTTAGAACTTAAGCACCTCCATGATAATAAAATCAACCTAAAAGGAAAAAATAATAATAATAACAATAATAGTAAAGACAAAAGGATCATGTCATGACAATGTCCCATGTTGAAAGGATCTATATAAATTATCTGAATCAATCAATGATGATGTGCCTGAACTCTGGGACAGAATATGTTCATTCCAAGAGTAAAATTAAATTTTGGTTACAGTCAATTTGTTTTTATATCATCTTTCAACGTATGTATCACATGTAATTCAATCCTAAAAGAAGCCCATATCCTCAAATATTAAGTTTAGTTTTACTTTAAAATGACAACCAAGGTTCAATGAACCAAAAAATTGACTACACACTTTCACAGAATCAACATAAAGAATATATTTTGAAACAAAATGAAGAAAAGTAGTCATCAATGAGCAACATAACACTTTATACATAAGTCAAGTATATAGCTTACCTGGCGGGCAAGACGATTAGTATTAAGTGATTTGGCAACAATAGGCCAAACCTCTGCCCCAATTGAGTCCCATACAGGATCCTTGAAGGATGTGACTGGAAGCACAACAATATCACCAAGTCGCTCCCATCTGAAAAGGCCAGAAGAATTTAAATGAGCAACACTACAGTACATGGACATTGCCTCCACTAGAAAACTATAAAGTGCCTGAACTTTAGACTACTTCGTGTCTATTTTCAATCCATATCACTGAAGCTAACAAGAAAACAAAAACAAAACAAAGCACAAACCTTGTGGGTAGTTCTTCTAATAGTTGTTCTGAAAGGCCTCTATTTTTTATCAACGAAGCCACAGCTTCACCCATTACTTTTAAGGGAGACTTTGCAGCTCTTTTGACTTCAACTACCTCATCTACCAGCTTAGTTGCACCACACTCTTTTAAAAGATTCAAAGCTTCCAAACTTGAGATCTCGTTTAACAAAAGCCCCTTTCCTGTAAATGGTTTCAATAAATGGTCATTATCTAATTCAGATGCATCAAACAAATGATGCTGCCTTTCATGAAATACACCGCAAAATTTTTTGGTAACAGGAAAACAAATATGTTTTCCGTCCTCCCGAGAATAAACCTTCCTATCAAGATCTAACCACCCAAACTTCTTCAGTATGTCCTTCCCCAATTTTGCATACTTCTTTTCAAGTTGTAGAACCCAATGCGAAGCAATCCTCTGACTTTCATTCATTCCAGGTAATTCACTATCGAAATTTAAGTCAAGATCGTCTTTTAAAGTTTGCAAATTTTCAATTCGTGGATGTTGAAAGCTATCGTTCTTATTCCCTGTCACCCCATCATTTCTGCAGGTACCATGCACATCTCCATTTTTAGAAGGCATAAAATTTTCGTTTGAAGTCATTAAAGGTAACAAGTTGATTTTCATTGGCTCGCTAAACTTTGTTCCAAATGCATAACAAGATGCCCCACCACCAATCAAAACAAGATCATCACCAATGACATTAGCTGTACTTCGTACAAACAAATCTTTGCCAACAGAATCAAGTGTCACATGCTTCCACACTTGGAGACGCAAATCAAGTAGTGCTAACTCTTGACAATGTTGACGGACAGGACAACCGCCAATAACCCCAAGATAATCTTTGTACACAAACATTGAGTGGGAAAACCTAGCATGTGGACCTCTTCCTGCTGTCTTTTCTTTCTTCCATTGACATGTCTGAACATCAAAACTATACAAGTCTCCAAGTGCTTTGTCACCATCGTACCCTCCAAACATAAATAGTTGACATCCATATGCCACCATAGAGTGAGAATGACGGGCTGATGGCCATTCCCCACCAACCTCTAACTCTTCCCATTGCAGGTTAACTGTGTCGAGGATATGAAAGGATGAAGAGATTGAGTCATTGTCAAGTCCACCGAATACATATATCTTTGAGCCTACAGCAGCTGCTGCATGCCTATGCCTGTGTCACAAACAAATATTTTGAAAAGCTTGATCATTTTGAGCTTATTTTGGTCACATGATATTACCCAACAACCAAAAAACTTTTTGAGCTTATTTTGGTGGGTCCCATACCAAATTTTAAGCAAATTAGCAATCAACAAAGCACATTCGAATGTACTCTAGCCTATATGTATTACATTACAATGAAAAGTCAAAATTTTTAATAGCAGTTGGAAGTAATTTCTCATAAGGATTATTAAGGCTTTTGGATTCCAAAACTAAACTACCAAGCCACATAATGTTATCAAGGACAGTGGCAGTTGTAGTATAGTATAGGCTCCAAGGGAAGATAAAGAAATGGGAGATTCAAACTAGTGAATAATGCCCTAAAATTTAAACTAATGTTTCGGAATCCTTTTTTAGAGTATTACATTTTAAACTCTATTCTTTAGGGGTGATTTTAAATTAAACCTATACTATAGTTAAGATAGTAAATTTAAACCCTATAGTTCTGTTAGTTTCAAATCAATCCCTAGACTTTCAAAGATGTTATGAGTTTAAACCTGCTAATCAAACCCGAAAATCAATAACCTTTTTTTTTCAACTATGAAATGAGAACTACTAAAACAGAAAAGCATTAGTGCACAAAAAGGCTTTTCACCTTGGAGGAAAAACACTGCCACTGCATTCTGCTAATCTCCATTCACTCTTTGCTCTATTGAGCACCCACACATCACCAAGAACATTCACAGGATCCCCCCTGCCTCCGATAACAAACGCGCAACCTCCAACCAAACAACAACTATGACCTAATCGCGACTCGGACTCAGAATCCCACTCCCCTCTACACCACCAATCACTTCCAATGTGCCAGAATTTGGATCAAGCACCAAAGCCTCATTCCTCCTCGCATGCCTTCCCACTCCTCCAAATCCACCAAAAACCAATACTTTCTTCTCCGAAGCTAAACTACACGCCGAGTGTCCCCATAGATAAAGCTTCTCCACCGCCTCCTCACCGGAAACCACTATCGGAACCACACGCAGCACACTCAAATCTGCCCCTGCCAAATCATATTTTCAAATTCAAACCACTGACTCACTCAATTTTGCTTTTGCGTTTTTAACTACGTGATTTCAATTTTTTTACCGGAATGTTCATCATCTTCATCGTAGCCGCGAGCTTCTGATTCCGATTCCGGTTCCGCCACGTCAGCATTTTGCAGAGCGCGGAGAAAGCCCTGGGTTCTGATTCTGTTAGCTTCCATTTTCTCGTTGGCTACGCGGACGAGGTACCTGACGAATTCCGGCGAGACCATGACGGACTCGGTGGTCCCCAGCGGAACCTCCAGCCGAATCGAGCAGCGGATCGCGACGATCACGCGCTTGTTGTTCGCGTTGGTTATGCCGGATTCTCTGAACCCGGCCGACCTCGCCGTGGAGACCAGCGACTGAGCCGAGGCGAGGTCTTTGCACTCCACGGCTACGATGAGCGGTTCGAACCGGAGGACGAGCTCGGACTCGGGTTCGGGTTCGGAGCGAGTTGGTGAGTCGGGGAAGAGGAGGGAGAGGACCGAGTCGGGATCGGCCGGATCGTGGGAGACGAAGAGCCAGGAGCCGCCTTTGGATTTTTTGTTGGGTTGGGTTTGGTGTATGGGTTGGGAGAGGATAGAGATACGGCCGGAGCAGGAGCTGGTGGTGAAGTAGCAAGGGTGGTTGTTGAGGGTGTTGATGAGAGGGAGGATGGGAGTGTCCAACGTGCCCTTCGGTGATTTGTCGGTGTCTGAGGATGCCAGTGACGCTAGCGTCGCCGCTTTTCTCTTCTCGAACTCCATTTTCGCGCTGTGCAACAGCAAAGTCTAAAGTCTAAACCCTCTTCAAACAAAATGGTGGGTAGAAAAGTGGGCTTGGCGCCTGGGCCTAAAACGGTCTTGGACACACAATAATAGTATATGTTTTTACGCATAAATAAAAATATTTTATACTTTTGTATAATTGAAATTTTTTTTTTTTTTTTTGAAGAGGTTTGTATAATTGAAATTGAATTGTGTGAGTTTCAAGATAAGTTTATAAAATATCAAATTATTATTTTAAATTTATCAATAATATAAACACTCCATTTGTAATAACAAATTATATATGATTTTAATATAACAATGTTAGGCTAATTAAATTTTTATAGGTTCTTAAACGAACCAATTCAAAATAATATAATTTTTAACTATAATTGGTTCTTAATTATTGTACGATACACCAGCCAAGGTAAACAAGTGTGTTGATTTGGCTGGATCCAAACCCTACATATGGACAAGCTGTGAAGAAAGGGAAGAAAGGGAAGAGGGTGTTGGTAAGGGGAATAATACCCTTGACTTGTGCCAACAACGTGATCATTCTTGGGGGGAGTGAAATGTGTGCCCTAGCATGGACACCCAGCACTATCGTGAAAAGGAGATAGCGACCCCTATTGGTCACAGGTTGTAGAAAGCCTCTCATTGGCTAATGTTAAGTTGGACTACTACTGAGGACACATGCATCACTCCTAACTACCCTGACATCCCTTTCCTTGTCTAATACTTGTCCCTCACAATGTAGCAAAGCCGCTCTTCATCCCACTACCCTGACATTGACAGATTTTCTCTCTCCTCCATATACCTAACAACATTCCTCGTACTATAAAAGGAACATGTTGTTGAGCAATTAGAGCAGGAGACAGAAAGAGACACAGAAATCTGGGTAGGAAAGTAAGGAAAGAGGAAAGGTTTTTGGGAAGAACAATGTCATGTGTAATACCTTAAACTTTTAGATAATAAAGAGCTTTTAAGAGCGAATGATATTCTGTCCTTCACTCGCCATGGTTTTTCACCCCTTTCTAAGGGTTTTCCACGTAAATTATATGTGTTCTTTACTTTCTTTGCTTTGCCATTACTTTCTTTAGATGTTAAAGTGTTAAAGTTTTCATTTTTATTGTTCATGAGCCTTTGACACTCAAATGTACAGTTAGATCTATAACTCACCTTCTTTACACACTCGACAATCTAACTTACACATACAGCTACTATCATATATTTGAGAAAGAATAAATTATTATAATCGTAGTTTTTACCATATATGGGAAAAAAAATAAATTAATCAAGTAACTAATAAAGTCTCTTATCATCGAATAAGATTTTTGATTTGAATCTCGCCAACATTAAAAACCAATTATTTTATTGGCCTGATGATAAAGAGAAATCATCATGGAACAAACGCCATAAAATTCTATCAAATGAATCGAGTAACTTATAAACAAGCTCAAACTTATTCAACAACAAAACAAACCAAGCATGATCATATAATCTAGCTCAGTGATGAACTTCAACTAGATAAATGAATGTAAATTAACATAATAGGGGCAAAATTGACAATACAATATATATATATATATATATATATGTATGTATGTATGTATGTATGTATACACACATATTTAAAGCCAAAGCTCAAAGAAGCGCTCAGTCCTCTCTCTTTGTCTCTCTCACTCTCCTGTTACGAGGAAAATAAACAAGAAATCACCATCTTTGTTGAGCATGGAAAACGCAAATTGTCCAAGCTTCCAAAAATCTCCTTTTTCACAAGTACCTTTAACCTCTCTCTCTCTTTCCCTCTTAAGGATTTTCCATTATCCTTTTCTTTTCTTTTTTTTCAGATTAATTTTTTCCTTGGGTTTTCAACTCCCTTCAAACTATTCAAAGATAGGCTTGAACTGAATTTTTGGTTAATATCTTCTTAATTTTGATTTTGGTTTTAGGTGAGTGGAAGCACAAAGGCAAGTGGATGTAGAAGCTAACTAGGAGGCCACACGTAAGATAAAGCTTGAGAGATAAGCAACACTACAAGCATTCGGATTTGCTGCCCATCCAAATTGAAGAAAGTCACTGTAAGCCATTGTGAGTGATCAAATATAATTTATTATCCTACCTTACCAAAAAAAAAATTGGTTAAAGGCTTTCTCAATATATATTATACGTTGGATTCAATTTACAAATTTGGATAACTACTATATGTTGGTGTATAATAGTGATAGGTAATCACACCATAATATGGCGCACTCTCACTTATGTAATGATCCCCACTTGGTAGATGATGTTACTTCACCAATCTATAGTAGATAATTAATTAAGCGTTAGAGTTAGTTATTTACTAAATAGTCGCATCTCTCACATAAGAAACAACTCTTAGGTACATTTGGTACACTAAATGAGAATTACAACAGGAATTGTAATCTTTATTACTAGGAATAAAATGTGTTGTAATGTAATAATTAAATCTATTCATTAGTTTGGTTGTGAGTTATAACATTAGAATGAAACTTAACATTTATTTTAGGAAATTTCTTACTCATACAATTATATTTCCTTAAAAATTGTTATTTTTAAATTTAAGAGAGATATGTGTTATGTTATTTTTTATAATTTTTTATTTTTATAATTGTTGGATGTATATGGAAAGTTTGTTTACTTGGAAATATATTAAGTTTTAAAATTATTGCACTTATTAAGGAATAACTAATACAACCTTTTAAAAAGGAATAGTAATTCCTCATTTTGAAGAATAGCTATTCATAAGGAATGATTATTCATTGTAATAAAAATATAACCAAACTAAAGAATAACTAAACCATAGGAATAATTATTACATTACAGCGCCTATTACAGTTTACCAAACATGCCCTTAAACAAGCATATCTCTTCCTAAAAAGTATGAAGGAATCTATAAATACTGAAACTCTTCGTTCAAAGTAGCCTTTGAATTTGAGTTGCATCTTATCATTATTTATAACAACCATTAGTTTAGGTGTACATAATCTCAAATTTCAATCCAATCATTCTCTCTAGCCAAAATGGGGATATACTCCTTTTGACGAAAAGTTCCAACAAAATACCCCAATTCTGAAACTATTTAGGGATATGCCCCTGTTTTGAAACTCAATTTTCTAAAAATCGAGTTTCAATGTAAAAATCGATTTTTAGAAAATCGAGTTATAGCCAAATTAAACTTTTAAAAAAAAAAAATTTGTGGAACTCGAGTTCCACTTGAAAATTTTCAAGGAACTCGAGTTTCAAAACAGGAGCATCTCTCTAAATAGTTTCAAAAAATGGGCATTTTGCTGGAACTTTTTGCCGAAAGGGGTATATCCCCATTTTGTCCCATTCTCTCTTTTTGGTTGCCCATAATAAGCACAAAAGTTTAGGGGGGGAAAAATCTCTTCTTTTTTTCTTATTTTTAATTATTCTGGGGTCTAAGGAACAAGATTCTTATATATCTTAGCTTAATATATTTGGGTTATTTCAAATTTGGAAGAAAGGTAAATGTAAGACTCAAAGTACTTTTCCCTTTTCCTTTTCCTGCAAACAGAGTTGGAATTGATATCGTTGCTTGGAGTTTAAATTATTTGTTTTGATTTTTTATTTTTTGGGGATAACTGAATTTGATTTTGATTTTGCCTTTTATTTTATTTTTAGGTGGAAAATGTAATTGGGCTATTGTTGAATCATGCTGATAAGTTTGTGTACATTATTGCTGATAATAACAAACATTATGACATGCGCAGCAACAACATATTATTTGCTAACCGTGTAAAAATTACTATAAGTGTTGTTTATTGCAATGAAAAATGTCCCAAAATGCTAATCTGAGGCTATCACAGAAATTTTGTTTGTTTCTTAATAACAATTACAACAGTTTCTAAAAAAAAAAAAAAAAAAATTACAACTCCCTATTTTTTTCTTCTATATCGGATAAGAATTACACATTTTTTGAAATTCATTAGTGAGATGAACTTTTATTATTGTTTTAATCATTTCTAGTTGTGGATTTTAAGATTAAGCTGCTAACAAACAATTTGTGGAAAAAGATTGAAGCTTAGAGTGCGTTTGGTTCAATGTAAAATGATTTCAAGGTGTAAAATATTTCCAAGTGAAAATATTTTCCGGAAATGAAAATGATTTCAAGTGTTTGGTTCCATTACAAAAAATATTTTGGAAAATATTTTAAGGTGTTTGGTTGTGTATTTGAAAATTCTCAAGAAAACACATTTTCTCACATTTTCTTAGCTTCCAAACAAATATTATAATAGGAAATCTGAATATATAAACCAAATCAACAATAAAACATAACAAAAAAAAAACTCAGTCTTTCTCAAATATAAGCACCGATCATGAGAGGGGGAGAGGTAGAGATAGATCGGTGAGTGGATCACGATCGGTAGAGGGAGAGATAGATTGGTGAGTGGGTCTGAAGAAGGCGAGATGGCAAGATCGGCAGGTGGGTCTGAAGGAGGCGACGGCTACAAGATTGGGTTGTAGATCAGAGATCGTGGGTGGGTTTGATAGCTTCTTGGTCCGGTGAGGCTAAGGCATGAACCTGCGGCGTGATCAGACCAGCGAAGGTTGGGTTGCCTTCGGATGTGTGAGTTCGCGTGGAGGGGACGAGGACGGCGATCTGATCGGCAAGGATGTGCTTGGGAATCACTTCAGGTGGAATGTGCTCTCACTCTCTCTCTTCGGGTTTGTTCTCCAGAAACTCATTGAAGGTAAAATAAGAGTGTAAACGATTTTACACTCTTAGGGGGGTTATTTTCCGTTGACCATGTACCATATTTTCCATTGACCATATTTTCCATTGGTACCAAACAGCCACAAGGGTGTAAAATAATTTCCTGAAACCGGTTTCAGGCGAAACAAACGCACCCTTAGTATTTGAGACACAGGTAACTGCTGAAATTATTTTGAATTGTAATTCATATTAATCTTTGATTAATGATGCTTTTGGAAGTGATAGTTTATGATAACATGTAATATTTCTCTTCACAGTTTTTGACGCAAAAATAGATTGTTTGTACATTAGCCAATCTCTGCAGTAGAAATTGTTCATTACTTATATTATATAACTGTGAAAATGACTGCATGGGAAAATAAAATTATAATTGATTTAATTATAGCTATAAAAATAAGCTTATTACATTTTCTAATTTCTTTCATTATTAAATTTAGTTATAGAGTACAAATCCAAGTGAGATCACATTTCGACAACTTCTTTTGTTCTTTTTTATAAAGAAGCAGAAAAAATAATTTAGATAACTGCTCTAGAACATTTTTCTAAAGTACCTAATCTAAATTCTTAACCATTTCCAATTTTATACTTACGCCTAACCTTTTTATAATATTAACAAACTTTAAATTTTACATCACATTGTGCAAAATCAGGAGCCAAATAAAGTACCTCAAGATATTCAGAACTTGATTTTAAAATCCTATACATTCCAAATAAAAGTTGAAGATTACAATGTCAAAGAGGGATGAGAAATTTACATTGTCACAAACGCGTTTAAATCTGAGTCTAACAAACACACAGGCAATGTTACTTCTAATAGTATTTGATGGGATAGCAAAAATTACATCTATAGTTCGTCCAGAAGAGTCGTCCGTGATCACCAGTTAGCCGAACGACCAGACCATCTATGATTCGTCCAGCGATGTCGTCCCTGAGTATTGATCAATTAAATAAACTTCAGGGAATCAAGTCGAAAGAGTCGTCCATGTGCAAAGCGCATGGACGACCACACAACAATATGACAAAGAGTCGTCCATGGGCATTGCACATGGACGACCACACAACACTTAGCAAATTCTGGAGCGGTTAATCAACCCGTGTTCATTGCCACCAATTCCTCCCAAGTATGTAACTTCCAGTAGTGGTTATGATTTCTGTAGCCGTTGAGGAAGTTATGTCCGGATTCCACAAATCTGGGGGAAGTTATTGATCCAATAACCACCCCAAAGTACCCTATATAAGGACCGGTCTGAACCATGCAAAGGTATGAGATTTTGAGATTTTTACTCCCAATACAGTTAGAACTCTATTCGTGAGAAGATACTAACTTAGTCATCGGAGGGTCTTAGGCCGGTCCACCCCGGTCTCCTTTGATATTTTTTTTTATTTTTCAGGCCTTCGCTACCACCTTCAGCCCATCGAAGCTGAGTTGTCCAGCCTACTGATTCTGTTCATCATCAGTTGGCGCCGTCTGTGGGAATTCCACCCCGGTCTCCTTTGATATTTTTTTTATTTTTCAGGCCTTCGCTACCACCTTCAGCCCATCGAAGCCGAGTTGTCCAGCCTACTGATTCTGTTCATCATCAGTTGGCGCCGTCTGTGGGAATAGAAAACTTCGAGTTTGATAGTTTCTTTCTCCGACAAAAAGCTGTATGGTTCGAACTAGATCAAGGGCCACTAGCCCAGGCCACCAAGAGAGTAGGGATGCTTCCAGCCATCCCCACCGAGATCAATCAGCGCCTGTCATGCAATCGCCTTCCATCCAACACATGCAATCCATGGCGGCCGCTATGGCAGAGTTAACTCGCCAGAATCAAGAATTGACTAGGGAGATAGAGAGGCAGCGCCGTGAAGGACATGCTGAGAGACAATCCCAAAGTCAAGAAGATAGAGGGGGACATGCTGAGCCCGAGACTCAATCAAGAGGCACCACTTCGCGAAGGGTGCCACATTTGGAGAAGGAAATGGATCAGATGAGGAAGGTTATGGACGAGATGAAGGAGAACATGAGAAGGGCTAATCACGTAGAGGATTTGGTTCATCAAACAGATTCCCCTTTCACGGCTTCCATCAACGGGCATCCCTTGCCGTCGAAGTTCAAAATGCCTTCCCTGGATTCATATGATGGAGCGCGTGATCCTTTTGATCATATCGCTACTTTCAAAACCACAATGCATCTCCAAGGGGTTCCAGACGAGATTATGTGTAAAGCCTTCCCTACCACCCTTAAGAGACCAGCGCAAGTGTGGTTCAGCAAAATACCCCCGAATTCTGTAAGTTCTTTTGAGGAGTTACGCAAATTATTTGTCAATAATTTCATTGGGAGGACAGAGGCACATGCGTTCCTCGTTCAGCTTGTTAACCATAGAGCAAGGAGAGAATGAAAGCCTGCGTTCCTTCATCACACGCTTCAACAGGGAAGCCCTGACAATAGACGAGGTGGACGACAAGCTACTATTGGCAACCTTCCACAATGGGGTTAACTCGGACTTATTCATTCACAAGCTGTATGAAAAATAGCCCCAATCCATGGCTGAACTCGTCCATTCAGCCCAAAACTTTATGAATGCGGAAGAAACAACCATAGCTAAGAAGAGAAAGAGAGCTGAGAGAATGGAAGTCAACCCCACGCGTCACTCTGAACAAGGGTCTCATCCAAAGAAGGGACGAACGGAAGAGAAAAAGGATCAAGACAGAGATAACAGGAAGGCAAGCCCATCAGCACGGAATCAGAATTACACACCCTTGAATGCCCTACTCGATCAGGTGCTCATGCAAATCAAGGATGATCCTTCCTTGAAATGGCCAAAGAAGATGAAATGAGATCCTAACAAGCGCAATAAGAATAAATATTGTCGCTTCCACAGAGATCATAGGCATGACATGAACAAGTGTTATGACTTGAAGCAGCAGATTCAGAATCTTATTAGACAAGGAAAGTTAAGGCATTTCGTTGGAAGAGATCATAAAGATGAAAAATTGAAAGCAAAGATGGAAGAGTCATCACGACCCCCACTCGGAGAAATAAGGGTCATCATTGGAGGGACTTCTGAAGGACAATCTTCTAGATCAAAGAAGACGTATCTCAAAGTGGTGCAAAATGTCCAACTCTCTGGATGATCCCCAAGGACGAGGGGGACGGACGAACCAACCATTTATTTCACTGATGAAGAAGCTGAAAGGATTCATCATCCACATGACGATGCAATTGTCATTACCCTACTCATAGCAGATTACAGAACCATGAGGGTGTTGGTGGATAATGGAAGCTCAGCGGATATATTGTATTATCCTGCCTTCCAGCAGATGAGGCTTGGATGAGATCAATTTCGTCCAGCATGTTCACCACTGATAGGATTTGGAGGATTGAAAGTGTAGCCCGTAGGTACCATTACCTTGCCTGTAGTGGTGGGGTCATACCCGCAGCAGATAACCAAGGAAGTGAATTTCCTTGTGGTGGATTGTTCATCCTCATACAATGCCATCATTCGAAGACCAACCTTGAACAGTTGGAAGGCGATAACATCTACCTACCATCTATCAGTCAAATTCCCTACGGAGTGTGGGATTGGACAAGCATAAGGAGATCAGTTAGCAGCTAGAGAGTGTTACCTAGCCATGTTGGCTGTGGACGAGCAGATGCAGACTATGAGTATAAAAAAAAGAAGAATTGTTGCAGAACCGACTGAAGTATTGGAAGACGTTTTATTACAAGAAAATGATCCTGAGAAGTTCACTAGAATTGGAACAAGTATGAAGGAGAAGGCAAAAGAAGACCTCGTCCAGTTTCTAAAGAAGAATGCCGATGTTTTTGCATGGAGTCATGACGACATGCCTGGCATTGATCCAAGTGTAATCACTCATCGACTGAACGTGTCCCCCTCTTCTAAGCCTATTCGTCAAAAGAAGAGGGTGTTCGCCCCTGAACGAAAGAAGGCTATCAAGGAAGAGGTTCAGAAACTAACCACAGCACAGTTCATTCGAGAAGTCTATTACTCGGATTGGTAGGCAAATGTAGTGATGGTGAAGAAGGCAAATGGCAAGTGGAGGATGTGCGTAGACTTCACTGACTTGAACAAGGCTTGCCCTAAGGATAGTTATCATTTGCCACGAATTGATCAACTAGTTGATTCTACAGCTGGCCATCAACTGTTGAGCTTCATGGACGCCTTCTCAGGATATAATCAGATAAAGATGGACGAGGCAGACCAAGAAAAGATATCTTTTATTACCAGTCAAGGTTTGTTTTGTTACAAGGTGATGCCCTTCGATCTAAAGAACGCGAGGGCAACTTATCAAAGGTTGGTGAATCATATGTTTCGTCCGCAGATAGGACGGAATGTGGAGGTGTACGTGGACGACATGCTTATGAAGAGCTTAGATGAGGGAAGCCACTTGGATGATCTTCAGGAAACCTTTGAAACACTTAGGCGATACAAGATGAAGCTGAACCCAAGTAAATGTGCATTCGGAGTATCGTCAGGAAAGTTTCTAGGATTCATGGTTTCAGAAAGAGGAATTGAGGCAAATCCAGACAAGATCAAAGCCATATTGAACATGGAACCACCGAAGAACATCAAGGAAGTCCAATCCCTGACTAGATGAGTTGCAGCTCTGAATAGGTTTGTCTCAAACGCCACTGACAAGTGTTTGCCCTTTTTCAAAATCCTCAGGAAGGCATTTGAATGGACGGACGAGTGTCAGAAGGCCTTCCAGGACCTAAAGCACTATCTTACCACGGCCCTATTGCTAAGTTCGTCCGTGCTAGGAGAAGAACTATATCTATACTTAGCAGTGTCCCCACATGCGGTGAGTTCAGCGTTGATCAGAGAGGAAGAAAAGGTGCAGAAGCCTATGTATTATACTAGCCGGGCAATGAGAGGGGCAGAAGGAAGGTACCCACTGATAGAGAAGCTAGCCTTCGCACTAATAACAGCTTCTAGGAAGTTAAGACACTACTTCCAAGGTCATGTCATCAATGTCATAATTGATCATCCACTCAAAAAGGCAATGAACAAACTTGAAGCTGTAGGACGACTAATTCAATGGGCAGTTGAGCTTAGTAAGTTTGACATTCGGTACCAACCGAGGAATGCAATAAAAGCTCAAGTCCTGACAGATTTCATTGCAGAATTCACTCCAAGTTATGAGGACTTGGATGAAAAAAAAGACAATAAAAAATGGGTCGTCCATGTAAATGGATCATCTACACTGTATGCAGGAGGTATAGGAGTTGTTTTGCAGTCACCAGAAAGAGATAAATTGGAGCACAAAGTTTGCTTGCAGTACCAAACGACCAATAATGAAGCAGAGTATGAAGCCCTTCTTAAAGAGTTGGAATTCGCTAAATCGGTGGAAGCAAATTCAATACTTGTCTTAGGAGACTCTCAGTTGGTCATAGGCCAAATAAATGGGACGTGTGAAGCCAAGGAAGATAGAATGAAGAGGTATTTGAAGAAGGTAGTACGCCTTATGAAGAAATTCAAAGAAGCTGATTTTGTTCAAATCCCAAGAGAAGAGAACATGGAAGCAGATACTCTAGCGAAGGAAGCCTCCACGAGCGAAGCAATGAGTGAATTTGAAGTACAATACATGCCAAGCATAGACCTCCCAGAAATGTTGCAGATAGAAGGTGAAGAGAATTGGATGACCCCGATAGTGTTATACCTGAAGGACGGAAGGCTTCTAGAAGGGAAGAACAAAGCTAGGAAGCTTAGAATTAAATCAGCCAGGTACATCCTTATGGACGAAGTGCTGTACAAAAGAGGTTTTTCACAACCATACCTGAGGTGCTTAGCTCTAGATGAAGCAAATTACGTATTGAGGGAAGTTCATGAAGGAGCATGTGGTAATCACTCAGGAGCCAGATCACTCGTCCACAAGGTCATCCGTGCAGGGTATTATTGGCCAATCGTCCAAGCTGATGCTAAGGCATATGCTAAGGTATGTGGCCAATGTCAACGTTTCAGTAATATTCTTAGACAGCCTTCAGAATACCTCACCCCAATGATGGCCCCTTAGCCTTTTGCACAGTGGGGTTTGGATATTTTGGGCCCCTTTCCAACTGGAACCAGACAGATGAAATTCTTGGTGATGGGGATAGATTATTTCACTAAATGGGTGGAAGCTGAACCCTTAGTGAAAATTACACAACAAAATGTCAAAAACTTCATCTGGAAAAGCATTGTATGCAGATTTGGAGTACCAAGAGTACTGGTATCTGACAATGGACGACAGTTTGATAACACACCCTTCAGAGAATTCTGTGAACAACTTGGAATCAAGAACCATTATTCCTCACCCTCCCACCCACAGACTAACGGAGAAGCAGAAGTAGCAAACCTATCCTTGTTAAAAATCATCAAGACTCGGCTTGAGGGGGCAAAGGGAATATGGCCGGATGAATTACCAGGTGTTTTGTGGGCTTACAGAACAACAGTGAGGACTCCCACAGAAGAGACTCCTTTCAAACTGGCTTATGGGAGCGAAGCAGTCATACCTGCAGAAGTGCATATAGCCAGCCATAGGGTGATGAAGTATCAAGATGAGAAAAACAACGAACAGCTTCGTCTTAACCTCGATCTCATAGACGAGATAAGAATGGACGCGGAGCAAAGAACAGCAAGGTACAAAAATCTCATGGCGAAACAACATGATGCCATGGTGAAACCCAGACGCTTCAGCATTGGGGATCTCGTCCTTAGAAGGGTTTCTTTGGCCACCAAAAACTCGGCCCATAGGAAGCTGAGACAAAACTAGGAAGGACCTTACAGAGTTATCAACTCCAAGAGACAAGGATCCTACTATTTGGAAGCCCTGGATGGACGAAAGTTAGAGCACCCGTGGAATGTTGAACACCTAAGGAGATACTATCAATGAAAGGTGATCATGGACGAGACCTTTGGACGTTTGAAGTAATGCTTAGTATTATTTTCCAGTATGTGCTTATTACTATTGTGTTTTAAGTGTGTAAGTATTTTATGCTGTTCATGGATGAAGTTATCTTGCATTATGTATTTTTAATTCCCTAAAAGCACAAGCTCTCAAGCATATGCCATGATTGTGGACGAATGATTACATAGTATGGATTTCCAAATATATATATGATGTGTTTTAAGTATATGTATTATTGTATGGGAATCCTCCATTTTCTATGATCCAAGACGAGCCACGGAAGGCGAAAGGCCAAAGACGAATAAAATCCTTGGACGCAAGGAAGTATCGTCTAAGAGCTTTCCTTTAGATAAGGATAAAGCAAGAAAAACAAACAAAGGTATGTCCGTCTAAGCTCAAGGCGAGACAAACCTAAAGTACAATCGTCTAAAAAGTGGACGAACAATGTGCATGTAAAAACACCACAGGCTTATAGACGAATCTAACCAACTTAACAATCCAGCCCATGGATGAGTATTTGTTGGAAAAATTTCATTAAGGACGAGCAAATAATCGTCCTAAATTTGAACGAATGAATCTAGCAAGGACCATTCATGGACGAACTTTGTTTGAAAGATGAACATCTAATGTTATTCTAACAATGCAAGAAGGAGTTCGTCCATATGTTCAAGACGAGATAAAATCTCCATAAGTGGGAAAATCCCACAGAAACGTCATGGACGATATAAATGAAACTTGTTCACAAAGCTTAAAGCACATTCAAACACAATGAACAATGAAAAGGAAAAGCATACATTCATAAAATTCAAAGGGTAGACGACTATCGTCCAAAAACCCTTAAAGAGTAACGAGTGCTTGTTCATAAAACTCGTCCATAAACTTGGATGAGGAAATTGTACTTGAATGAATTCTAGAAATAAGCAAAAGCCCAAAACACTGGGCACCTTCAAGTAAAATTAAAGTATAAAAACTTTCTAAAAGGAGGATGAAATCACTTGGGTTAACCACTGGTAGCATTCTTTGGATCGTCTTGTGTCACCTCGTTATTAGCGTCGTCCACCACATTGACGTCCTCAAAACTCGTCGCTAGCATGGAACTCTCTACAGCAAGGGGAAGCTTGAAGGAGTCAAAGTTTAAGTCAGGGAATGCGTCATTGGCATCAGCACGGAAGTCCTCATACCCAGCAGCATAATGGCTGTCTAGACGATTCTTGTATTCGTCAGATTTCTTAAAAGCTTATATGGCTTCCTCACGTGCTTTCTCCAAGGACGAAGGAAACCCTGAGACTTGTCCCTCCAAGTAAGTGATGCGAGTATCCTTCTCAATAACATCTGCTTTAAGTTCCTCAACCTCATCCTTCAATTTCGTCTCTATTCCTTGCAAGCGGTTGAGATCCTCAGTCAACCTAATCACTTCCCCCTTTTTCAAAAGAACTTCATTATTCAGCTCCTTAGCCTTCTCTTTAGTCGTCTTTGCCTCTTCAGCTAGTTCCTTGGCCTGGCACGTCGCTGTGTAAAACTTTGACATAACCTATGTTTGGACGAAGGAAAGTTAGACATTTCATCTTTGAAAAACTTATTGAAAATACACAAAGACGAATAAAACTCTACCTTAAAGAGGTCATGGATACCAGAACGTTCAAATTCCTTTACTGACATCTTATAACATTCATTGATTTCATTGTCAGTGACGATTCCTTTGAACTTCCTCCATGCGTAACCATCGTCCAGCACCAGGTTCGAAGACCGATCAGATGGCTCAGACGGATGTGGCTTGCGAGAAGTCTTGGCAGGAGGAGTAGGATCAGTTTGAACAGGATGAATTATCTGGACGGGCTCCACGTTGACAGGAGGATCGTCCAGATTCACCGTCGGAGAAGTAAATTTGGGGACCTTGGGAAGAGGTGAAGTCTGAGTAGTTTTTTGTTTTTTGGAGCCTCGACGACTTGGAAGGTCGTCCAGGTCCACAGCACTTGAAATCTTCTTAGGTTTTCACTTCCCAGCTTGGACAGAAGCCTTCTGGACGATTGGAGGTACATGAGCATCCTTGTCCCCACTAGTTACTGTTTTTTCCTTATTTTCTCTCATTGTAATTATTCCTACAACAAAGGAAATCAGTTAAGAAAAATAAAAAATAAAATAAAATAAAATAAAAAGAGAAAGGAAATGAAGTAGAGATGGACGATACTTACTTCTACGAGTAGTTTCTTTGTGGCCTAGGTTCTCAGCAATAGGTTCTGGACCAAGCCCCCACGTAGCCAAACTGCTAAAAGTTACTAAATCGTGAAAAGTCCTTCTAGGGAAGGCACGTACTTGGTCAATTCGATCCAAGTATGATCTGTCCAAACGTGGACGAACAACAGCTACACCAATAAAAAAGAAAGGTGGTTAGACGATTGAGAGTTAGAAAAAGTGTAAGGAATAAAAGAAATAACATGGAAAGAAAACATACCCTCAGGACGAAGGTGACCTATGGGGCTGGTAAAAGGAGGGAAGGGGGCATTACCAACTTCTATTGGGTCCCCAGTCCAATTTCCAGAAATAATAAAAAACTCTTTTTTCCAGAGCCTGTCAAACGAGCTGCGGCCCTTTATTAAGCTATAATGAGAGCCTCTGGATGAAAACTGGTAAAAACTAGCAGACTTTTTTTATTTCTGAGGGCTTATAACAGTAAAGGAACTCATCCACTGTTATAAGACATTCCTCTTCTAGTGCCTCACGCCATAACACTTGCATGGCAACTATCGTCCTCCAACCATTGGGGTTGAGCTGGTTAGGACCAATGCCCAACCTATGAAGAAGACTTCTACAAAAAGAATTTAATGGAAACCTAAGACCAGCTAAGAGGTAAGATGTGTATACTCTCAACCCAGAAGAAAGAGAACAACACCACTCTCCTTCCTTGGGTAGACGAGGTTCGAACTCTCTAGGGATTTGGTATCTATCTACTAAAACTTTTAACTTAGGGGCGTCTAAGGTGGACGCTACTTCAGGTGCACAGCTGTATATTACGTTTTCCTCTTCCCCCTCCTCGTCTTGAGAAGGGCTAGGTGGCGCTCTGGACGAGCTAGTCCCAGCTCCAGAGGTCGTCTTACGTTGCATTTCCTGAAATTCTTCTAAGGAAATACCAGGAACCCCGGATGAGTAACGCTTGTCCAAAGAACTACTACTATAACTAGTGCTACCCTCACCACTCTCATAACTCCCAGACGAGACGTCCTGATACTCGTCTATTTCTCTCTCTGTACTACTAGACGAAGACATAGCTAAAATAAAAAGATCAAGACGAAAACCTAAAAGGAAGAGGAAATACCTGACAGAACTAGGACGAAGGCTAGACGAGAACCCTGGACGAGATAGTAGAAGGGAGTTTATGAGAAAGGTAAAGGGCAAGAAAGAGAATGCGCCTATTTATAGGGCCCAGGAGTAGGGTCAGCGAAGCGACACCATCCACTAAGAAGATGACACGTGGCAATTGCGTGGAAAAATGTAATCGACTTAACTACTTAACGAATTGAATCATGACATGTGGCTACATAAAGGGAATTAAATCCCTATAATGTCCTTGGACGACACCCTGGACAAGGGGGCAACTGATGGGATAGCAAAAATTACATCTATAGTTCGTCTAGAAGAGTCGTTTGTGATCACCAGTTAGCCAAACGACCAGACCATTTATGATTCGTCCAGCGATGTCGTCCCTGAGTATTGATCAATTGAATAAACTTCAGGGAATCAAGTCAAAAGAGTCGTCCATGTGCAAAGCGCATGGACGACCACACAACAGTATGACAAAGAGTCGTCCATGGGCATTGCACATGGACGACCACACAACACTTAGCAAATTCTAGAGCGGTTAATCAACTCGTGTTCATCGCCACCAATTCCTCCCAAGTATGTAACTTCCAGCAGCGGTTATGATTTCTGTAGCCGTTGAGGAAGTTATGTCCGGATTCCACAAATCTAGGGGAAGTTATTGAACCAATAACCGTCCCAAAGTACCCTATATAAGGACCGATCTGAACCATGCAAAGGTATGAGATTTTGAGATTTTTACTCCCAATACAGTTAGAACTCCATTCGTGAGAAGATACTAACTTAGTCATCGGAGGGTCTTAGGCCAGTCCACCCCGGTCTCCTTTGATATTTTGTTTATTTTTCAGGCCTTCGCTACCACCTTCAGCCCATCGAAGTCGAGTTGTCCAGCCTATTGATTCTGTTCATCATCAGTATTCATATTAAACATTTAAAAACACCGGCCAACAATGATCAAACTATTGCAAACGATCCTATCAGCGCTTCATATATTAAATTGCTTACAAACTTGAAGGATATAGCTAATGGCAACATAATAGATGACATCTCTGAAAATTCACAATTGGTAAGAAAACAAAAACTCATTACTAATTTTATATTAATTGCTTCGTCATAACCTTTCTTTCTTATAATGTGTTTTTTTTACCCTTCTTACAATTTTAAATATTTATGCAAAATAAAAAATCTATCTAAATATGTATTTTCTCCTTATTTTTCAGGATGTGTAAAAAGATCTTTTAAAAAAAAAAAAACTAAAACAAAAACCTCCAAGCATACTTCTAAGTTCTGACAACAACACAAGCAACTCCTAGAATAAAAAGAAGAAGTAATTCCATATGATATGTCAGAACTTTACTTCTATTATGAAATACATATTGGGAAAAAAAAAACTTGTGAATTAATTTTTGGGTTTGTGTTAACTGAGTTCCTATAACTTAACAGCGTAGTCTTTGGTTTGCTTTTAATGTTAGACAATGTTCATGAACTTCATGACCTGTAACAATTTCTTTTTCCGATTTCTAAAAACTGTTTGATAAACTTGGTGAAAGTTTTACAGTTATGATTTCCTCACTGTTAGAATGTTGAACAAAAGGTTTTCCAAGAGAAATGAATATGAATTACTCCTTATGGAAGATGTCACAGATTCACATAGAAGAGAAAGTTTGCTATAATTAATCTCCATTTTTTTTACTGGAACTCTTATAATAAAAATAATGAGAAGGGATTGTCTATGTTTTTCCCCCCCTAAAATTTTGAACTAAAATTCTTTGGTTTAACTTTAACTGTTGATTTTTTTTTTTTTTTTTTTCATTTTCCCCAATATGAGTAAGGCCTTTGGAATAGGAAAAATTAATTTAGTTTTATTATTCAAATTTCTTAATATTCTTTCATTTAATGGTTGTATATATATTGAGGCAAAGTGCAAGAAATTAGAGTATTTGAGAGTAGAAGATAAACTTCCTAACATAATGGTTTAGAGTCTTTAGACAACAAATTCTCTTTAGTGACAATACAACAAGCTTTTACTATGAAACAAAGACCAAAACCAAAATATCAAATTGTGGTTAATAATCACTTATAGAAACATTATGAAAAATATATAGAGAGCAATTGCAACAATCACCACTAATATGAATTGTGCAACAATCCAACTCAATTCTAAAAAAGAAAAATATATGTTTGAGTAGTTTTAAAATGATAAAAACTTGAACATGAATCCAAGGAGGATTTTGTGTTAGATACCCTCTAGGTCTTCTATATTGACTCTCATTTTTTTTTTTTTTTTAAGGAAAATACTTCAAAAAATAAACTATTATACAAATAGAAATCATGGTGGTAAGAAAAAAAATGCAACTTTTATATCAATTATGTCATTGATATGATTTATGAGTTGGACTCCCAATTTCCTATGCCAGCAATATAGCCGTTAATACTCCTATATCTAACTAGATAGAATTCTATATTTACTATCCATGGTACCAAGACACCAATTAGTTTTTGGTGTAGGTGAGAATTGAAATCCAGATTTCTTATTCAACTGTCAGAGACTTTACCAGTTGAACTAATTGGAACCACTTTCTATGTCTATCTTGAATAATAATAATAAGTAAATAGTATATAAAATTAATTATGATGTAGTCACGTTAGCCACATCAGTTTTTCATTAATCCACCACTTATTGATCGGGGTTATTTTGATATAATACCAAAATATAAGGGACTAAATTGATATTTGAAATATTAAGACCTAAAACGAAATTTTGAATATATATGTTTATTGTTATGTTTTATTTCAAGTCAATAAATTTAGAGAAAAATGTATATGTTTCATTTATGGAAAAATGTGAATGTATGTGTTTATATTTACACTCAAAACATTAATTGCTTTTTTATAATAGGCTAAATCAATTATGGCATAACATTGGAATTAATAAATAGTATTAAAGAAAAATGCTACGTTTACAACATTTTCATAATAAATCTTAAGTATTTTAAACTCTAGATTCAAACCAATAACCATTTATCAATCTGTTGTAAAAGTGTTATGAAAATGTGGTGGAAATTAAAATTTTAAAAGAATAGCAATATTAACATACCTTCTTAGTGAAGGTAATGAGGGCAAGCTGAATAATTAATGCTGGAATACCAATCATAAGGGTCATTTTACTCCAAGTCATCTGGAGAAAAAGAAAAAAAAAAAGGGCATCATATGAATTAAAAAGAGTTGCAAATTTATTTATTTATTTTTACAATTAACTAATAATGATGATTATAAGACTCGCCCAATGTAGGTTTTGAGATATGAACACCCCTGTCTAGTAGGAGATCCCAAAGGTCGCCAAAAGTGTTGTCCTCATGGGCCAAGTTGAGTTTACCAGCGAAGGAAATATGTTTACTATTATGTTTTATTTCAAGTCAATAAATAGAGAGAAAAATGTATATGTTTCATTTATGAAAAAAAAGTGAATGTATATGTTTATGTTTACACTCATAGACGGGTTTCATTCAACAATGGGTTGGAAAAAATGAATTGAGTTACAAATGAGATTATACCATATATGAACATCCAATTTTGCTTACAATGCACCTACAAGAAAATAAATTAAATTTTAAAAAACTGATGGCCTATATTAAAGAATATTATAATAAGATCACAATATATATATATATATATATATGTTTCCATATTACAGTAATGGCTGTAATGTAGGAGACCAATTACCTAATTAAGATCAATACCAAATACACCATAAATAACATACATCGCTCGTTGGAGGTATGTCACTCACTTTTATTCATTCCAACTACAATTGTAGAATCGCCAACCCTAAAGTTCTTTGAAGAATTGCCTAAAGAAAATGGGACAATTATGCTTTTCCGTACGCCCATTTCAGTTAATAATCATTAATGACAATGTACCCAAGAACTAGACCAACTACAATAGCCTGATACCCATGAATAATATGATAATTTTTTTGAAGTCATTGGTGCATGTAAAAATAGCATCTTGAGACTACACCTACAAACATGAAATAGTTTTATTTTAGAAATCATGAGATTACACCTACAATCTTGAAATATGTTTAAATATATGTTTATCTTCAAATTAATTTTTACCAACTCTACTTTTTATATATGGCCATAATGTGTTAGTGAGTGCTGACGTGGCTAGATTCGGATCCTACACGTGTGCTAGCTGTGAGGAAAGAAAGGAGAACGTTGGCTAAGGGAGAGTATCTTTGGTTTGTGCCAATGGCGTGACCTTGTTGGGGAAGGGTGAAAAAATGCACCTAGCATGGACGCCCAGCACTAGCATAAAAGGGAGATAGCAATCCCTTATGATCAGATGTTATAGAACACCTCTTATTGGTTGAGCTTGTGCTCAACCACTGCTGAGGACACATGCATCACTCCTAGCCTCCTTGGTGTCCTTTTCCTTGTTTATGGCTTTCTCCCGACGTTGTAGTAGAGCCACCCTCTATTCCACTACCCTGACATTGGCGAATCTTCTCTCTCCTCCAGTCATAGTATAGTACAATAGCTGTATTAGGGTTTTAAATGGGTGAATGGGGGCCTAACACATACCCTAATGTACCTAAAAACATTCCTTGTACTATAAGAAGAACATGTTGCTGAACAATTAGGCCAAGAACCTAGAAAGATAGAGAAAAAGAAGCAGAAGTCTAAAGAGGAAAGTGAGGTAGAAAGAGAGGCTTTCTTTGGGAAGAACATGACTATTGTGTAAAAACCTTAACTTTTACATAATAGAGAGCTCTAAAGAGTGACGAACATTCTTCCCTCCGCTCATTCGTGATTTTTCATCCCTTTCAAAGGGTTTTCCACGTATTTCCCATGCCTTCTTTACTTTCTTTGTTTCGCTTTTGCATTTCTCTCGACGTTAAATTGTTAAAGTTTCTATTTTTATTATTCTTAAGCTTCTACACTTAAAAGTACTGTTAGGTTCATCACTCATTCTCTTTCATTAAGCTTGATAGTCTAACTTGCACGTACATACTGTTATTTATAGATTTGCCCCATGGGTTACCTTCTACCATAGAAGCAGAGAAAATGCTACCATTCATCAAAGCAAGGTTAACTCAAAAGAAGATGTTATGAAATTGATTAGGTGGGAAATCAAGAATAAATTTTAGTTTAATAGTAAATTTTGCAACTCTGTTGACTAGGATAGTTTACTAAATATGGGGAATCTTTGATGCAATCTTAAGAGTGGAACAAATTCCAATTTCATGTGAATAAGTGATGGATTTTTTTTTTTTTGGCATTCAGTGTTGTGTTGTTTTAGGCCCTACAAAGAACTGATTTTTTGTATAGTTGTAATTTTGAAAGTGTATACCACAAATTAGAGTTATGTTTCTGCTATACAAATCCTTTTTTTCCTTTGGTGTCTAGATTTGCTACCATCTTTAGCCTAGAGTGTAACTTTGTACATGTGCAATTTTATATTTCCGTTTTTCGGTGTTTTCTATTGTATTGAATTGATTGTATACGATTCTTGAGTGATAAATCAACTTATTCATTGAAAGAACAATCAAAACTTAAGGTATCTAATTAATCTCAATGTTTGGTTGCTAAGAAGGATAGTTAGGTTGCTATGATTTCATAAGTAACATGGGATATTAATATTGGCTGGCTCTCTCTCTCTCTCTCTCTCTCTCTCTAATGTCTTATATGTTTAATAACCTAAGCTAACAGCAATAATACTACTACAATTGACCATTCACGCACATGTTACATACTAATTTATTTTAGGGTAAACTATATAATTGGTCCCTATCCTTTACACCAAATGTCAATTTAGTTCCTAACATTTCAATTGTGTCAATTTGGTCCTTAACATTTTAGTGTTATATCAATTTGGTCCATGCTATTATCCTTTCGATGGAAACATCTGACTTGTCAAACAAAATAATAAAAAATTGATTTTCCTTGCACATCAATGCCCAAGTGTAGAACCACGTCAAATCTAAAATATAAAATAAAAACCCAAATTTCTATTCCTACGTGTGTTAAAAAAATACGCAATCTCTATGGTGCTTAACCTAAATTACAAGTATCTTAGTATTTTAGAGCTTAGAAAACAAAAAATGGCAACAAGCAAAGCTACTCCTACTTTGGATGGAGGACCAAAATGTTGTGTTACCTGGGAATCTCATCGACGTTGTGGACTAGATCTTTGAGATCTCAGACTCAAGATGCGTTTTTAGGAGGCAATGTTACAATCTCAGCAGAAGATTAAGACTCTTGAAGCCTTTGTTCAAAGATTTGGAAGAGATCAATATCAAAATCTCCGAAGAGACAATTAAGGTTCTTTTTTTTTCAAGGAAGCTTTGGACAAAGCCAAAGATTTGCTTCTATTTAGAAGCCGAGGCAGCAAACTTTATATGGTCACCACCAATTTCTTCTTTTTCCTAAAATAATGTTTTTGTTTTTTCAATTTTTTGTGATATAATTGTGAAACTCTGCCTCTAGATTTAATGGTTTTATGTGGTTACATATACCGAAGAGAGAAGAAATAAACTATAGATTTGAGGAAGTTATGAATCATTTTTAAAAGAACATTAATTGATATTTTCTATGTCCAATTTGACATCTCAGATGAAGTTAAGCCTATTGAAGGAGCAGAAATTTGGGATTTTAGAATTTTTCCCGAACTTTAAAACTCACGTGGGAACAAAACTTGGTTTTTTTTTTTTTTTTAATAGAAAAAATCTGACGTGACAGTTGGCAGTGGATGTGGCAAGAAAAATTAAATTTTTATTATTCAATTTGACACATCAGATTTTTCCATCCAATATATAATAATAGGGACTAAATTAACACGACATTAAGAGGTTAAGGACCAAATTGACATTTGGTGTGAATGATAGGAACGAATTATGTAATTTACCCTTTATTTTATAATAAATGAAAACCCTCTCCTCCTAGTCCCTTTCCCTTCCAAATTCTTCCTGTAGGGGCTCGTTTTGTCGTAGATCCCCCAACAATACATTTATTTAGAGAGTGGGACGAAGGGTTTGGCGCTAACAGGCTTGCCACCGGTTCTCCGGAGACTCCCTTCTTCGAGGGGGCTTTGCCCCGTTCTTCCTCTTCTTGGCTTGGGGTTGCTCCTCGGACCGCCGAGGAGCCCCCTTTTTCTCAAGAGGGGTACTTTTTCTTATATAAGTCTCCTTCGGTTGATCTTAGCCTTACGGCTGTCAACCATCCAGGCCCCTTGCTTTAGAACCTGTCCCATCCGCTATGTTCCCAACCTTACTGTGGGTCGCTGCCCCCAAGGTTGTGCCGCTCAGAGGTCCTATCAGCATTAATGCTGCTAGGGGAGTTAGGTAAATGCATTAAGTGTGGATGTGACCACCTGGAGTTTAGGCTAGGAGTGCCGAGGAAGGGGTGTCCTCGGCGCGGGCCTAGTAAGGGCTGAAGCCCATAGACGCCGGCCTGGGACAATTGTCCCTCCTCGGCATGGGCCTTGGGCCAGCCTAAAAGTGGGCTGGGGCTCCCAGGCCCACGGGCCCCACAATAGCCCCTCAAAATCCTGCTGCACGTTCCCTCGGACGGGGAGGAGGGTTTTGATACCCACGGCCCCCTCATTTTCCGGAAGGCCTTTCGCTAGCTGGTTCTTCCCCAAATGGTCAGCTTGGTGCTTCAATTCTTCGGTAAGCAGTTAGTTTCCCCGTGGGACTGAGTCCGAGGACCATGCGAGACCTAGGTACAGGTGCTGCCTTCAGGAGTAGTGGCTAGCTCTCCGTAGGCTTGGGTCCGAGGACCATGCAAGACCTAGGCACAGGTGCTGCCTTCAGGAGTAATGGCTAGCTCTCCGTAGGCTTGGGTCCGAGGACCATGCAAGACCTAGGCACAGGTGCTGCCTTCAAGAGAAGATAAGTGGCTAGCTCTCCGTAGGCTTGGGTCCTGAGGACCATGCAAGACCTAGGCACAGGTGCTGCCTTCAAGAGTAGATAAGTGGCTAGCTCTCCGTAGGCTTGGGTCCGAGGACCATGCAAGACCTAGGCACAGGTGCTGCCTTCAAGAGTAGTGGCTAGCTCTCCGTAGGCTTGGGTCCGAGGACCATGCAAGACCTAGGCACATGTGCTGCCTTCAAGAGAAGATAAGTGGCTAGCTCTCCGTAGGCTTGGGTCCTGAGGACCATGCAAGACCTAGGCACAGGTGCTGCCTTCAAGAGTAGATAAGTGGCTAGCTCTCCGTAGGCTTGGGTCCGAGGACCATGCAAGACCTAGGCACAGGTGCTGCCTTCAAGAGTAGTGGCTAGCTCTCCGTAGGCTTGGGTCCGAGGACCATGCAAGACCTAGGCACAAGTGCTGCCTTCAGGAGTAGATAAGTGGCTAGCTCTCCGTAGGCTTGGGTCCGAGGACCATGCAAGACCTAGGCACAGGTGCTGCCTTCAAGAGTAGTGGCTAGCTCTCCGTAGGCTTGGGTCCGAGGACCATGCAAGACCTAGGCACAGGTGCTGCCTTCAGGAGTAGATAAGTGGCTAGCTCTCCGTAGGCTTAGGTCCGAGGACCATGCAAGACCTAGGCACAGGTGCTGCCTTCAAGAGTAGTGGCTAGCTCTCCGTAGGCTTGGGTCCGAGGACCATGCAAGACCTAGGCACAGGTGCTGCCTTCAAGAGTAGTGGCTAGCTCTCCGTAGGCTTGGGTCCTGAGGACCATGCAAGACCTAGGCACAGGTGCTGCCTTCAAGAGTAGATAAGTGGCTAGCTCTCCGTAGGCTTGGGTCCGAGGACCATGCAAGACCTAGGCACAGGTGCTGCCTTCAAGAGTAGTGGCTAGCTCTCCGTAGGCTTGGGTCCGAGGACCATGCAAGACCTAGGCACAGGTGCTGCCTTCAGGAGTAGATAAGTGGCTAGCTCTCCGTAGGCTTGGGTCCGAGGACCATGCAAGACCTAGGCACAGGTGCTGCCTTCAAGAGTAGTGGCTAGCTCTCCGTAGGCTTGGGTCCGAGGACCATGCAAGACCTAGGCACAGGTGTTGCCTTCAAGAGTAGTGGCTAGCTCTCCGTAGGCTTGGGTCCGAGGACCATGCAAGACCTAGGCACAGGTGCTGCCTTCAGGAGTAGATAAGTGGCTAGCTCTCCGTAGGCTTGGGTCCGAGGACCATGCAAGACCTAGGCACAGGTGCTGCCTTCAAGAGTAGTGGCTAGCTCTCCGTAGGCTTGGGTCCGAGGACCATGCAAGACCTAGGCACAGGTGCTGCCTTCAAGAGTAGATAAGTGGCTAGCTCTCCGTAGGCTTAGGTCCGAGGACCATGCAAGACCTAGGCACAGGTGCTGCCTTCAAGAGTAGTGGCTAGCTCTCCGTAGGCTTGGGTCCGAGGACCATGCAAGACCTAGGCACAGGTGCTGCCTTCAGGAGTAGATAAGTGGCTAGCTCTCCGTAGGCTTGGGTCCGAGGACCATGCAAGACCTAGGCACAGGTGCTGCCTTCAAGAGTAGATAAGTGGCTAGTTTCCCCATAGGCCTGAGTCCGAGGACCATGCAGAGCCTTGGTTCTGTCTAACACTTGGTCTTCTGAAGTAATTAGTTTCCCCATAGGCCTGAGTCCGAGGACCATGCAGAGCCTTGGTTCTGTCTAACACTTGGTCTTCTGAAGTGATTAGTTTCCCCATAGGCCTGAGTCCGAGGACCATGCAGAGCCTTGGTTCTGTCTAACACTTGGTCTTCTGAAGTAATTAGCTTCCCCATAGGCCTGAGTCCGAGGACCATGCAGAGCCTTGGTTCTGTCTAACACTTTCATTTTTCTGTAAGTAAGGGTTTGCCCTCGGACCGTTTTTCTGGGGACGATTCCTCCTTCGGTCGGACAGTGATTTTACACGTGGCGTTGATCTCGCCTCTAGCTCGAGTCCCCATCTTCTATCTGGGAAGCGTCTCTTGGCCGTTCGTGTTCTGCACCTGACGCTTCGGTGCGCGAGACGCGCCTTCATTAATGGTCTCGTGAATCAATCAGAAGTACAACGGTCTGCGGCCCCCTTGGAATTTGGTGGCTTCATTATTGTCCGCCGCTTCGGTAACTCACTTTTCGAATTCTGCGTGAATTAATTCTCACCAACCCTCCTCCTCTATATAAGGCCTTCTGGGGGGGTGGTTTCTTCATACTCCATGAGCCTCCCAACTCAAACAGAAAGAACACCACCTTTCCGCTCCCCACGCCCCTTTAATAACCCCGTCGGAATTGTGATCGGAGTTAGGAGATATGGGGCTAAGGGCTGCCGTGGCCGCAGCCCTCACTGGGCTTCTGGCGCGGCAGAGTCTAGGCGTAACACCGGCGGTGTCGTACGCGGTGGCCAGGTGGGACGTTGTTGAAGTACCTAACGTCTCTCCCCGGAGCGCACCTCCGGTGGAGGAGACACGCGAACTCATGTCATGGCTGGCGCCTGAGTGTTGCCGTCTCCAACGGCCAGCGCTCGGGAGGATTGGAGAGCATCAAGGGAACATCACGGGGGAGGACATTCCGGTGCCCCTGCATCTGCTCCTCACTTTGTTCAAGCTTCCGCCTTGAAGCGAGCCAGCCTCAGCCCCCTTCCCCGCTTTTATTGTCAAGTTCTCCCATTCTCCTGATGCCAATAAAAGCACGGGTTGACACTTCCCCCTCCCTCTAGCTAGTTGTAGAATCGGACCGCCTGAGCCTCCGATTGTAGGATTAGCTTGTAATAAAGCTTGTAAAACAAGCCTGCCTGAGCCTCTGATTGTATCCTGTAATCTTCTTTTCATGGAATAATAAAAACTTTTCTTTTTGTTTGCTGTTGGGTCTTCTTTTTACTGCGATTCTTCTTCTTTTTTTTTTTTTTTGAAGTGACCGCTTAGAACGATCGATGGTTGCGCCGGCCAGCGCACTAACCCTCCCCACAGACAGCGCCAATTGTAGGGGCTCGTTTTGTCGTAGATCCCCCAACAATACATTTATTTAGAGAGTGGGACGAAGGGTTTGGCGCTAAAAGGCTTGCCACCGGTTCTCCAGAGACTCCCTTCTTCGAGGGGGCTTTGCCCCGTTCTTCCTCTTCTTGGCTTGGGGTTGCTCCTCGGACCGCCGAGGAGCCCCCCCCCCTTCTCAAAAGGGGTACTTTTCCTTATATAAGTCTCCCTCGGTTGATCTTAGCCTTACGGCTGTCAACCATCCAGGCTCCTTGCTTTAGAACCTGTCCCATCCGCTATGTTCCCAACCTTACTGTGGGTCGCTGCCCCCAAGGTTGTGCCGCTCAGAGGTCCTATCAGCATTAATGCTGCTAGGGGAGTTAGGTAAATGCATTAAGTGTGGATGTGACCACCTGGAGTTTAGGCTAGGAGTGCCGAGGAAGGGGTGCCCTCGGCGCGGGCCTAGTAAGGGCTGAAGCCCATAGACGCCGGCCTGGGACAATTGTCCCTCCTTGGCATGGGCCTTGGGCCAGCCTAAAAGTGGGCTGGGGCTCCCAGGCCCACGGGCCCCACACTTCCAATTTGAGAGAATAAAAAATATGGAGTGTAGAATATATCCCTCCAAATCTCCTTAAACCCTTCTTCCTCCTCCTTAAAAAAAAAGAAAAAAAAGAAAAAAAACTCTCGATCCCACTACTATCTGTCAATTTAACAAGCAAACAGAAAGGACTTTGGAGTGTAGAATTTCTCAATAAAGGACTAAAGGTGGGTACAAGAGTGGGTTGGGCCTTAATCAGGACTAGAGTTATGGGCTCAACGTGTCTGTTTTACAGCAAAATCGATGGGCTCAGCTCTGTTCATTTCTTTATCATTCCTGGATATTGGACAAATCCAACCCTGACCCACACTACATGATAAAATCCAACGTTGAACCACAATCATTATTATTATTATTATTCCTTTTCAGAAAAAAGATAGACACAATCATTATTAAAGGTAAACAAAAACTTATTTCTAGTTCCTATCAAAAAAAAAAAAAAAAAAAACTTATTTCTAGTATGATAGCGATTTGCACGAGCTTAGGGGTCTACTTATACAAGTAGCTATACTTCATTATTAGGTGTTAATGTCTCATGTAATAAAAAATAATAATTTGCCTACTTCGACTGCATCCACCGATATTTTTTTTCAACAAACAACGACGTTTATAGTTAATTATCAAAATCGACAAAGCTTTTCCGAATCTTATCCACGATACATTACATAATTATATGGATGGTGATTCTCCTAGCCTATAATTACAAAAGAATTGCGACAAGAGTATTGTGTAGTTTAACTCGTTGACACTTTTTGGTGTCGTGTTTCCAATAAAGACATCTAATCTAATAGATTATTGGAGTTGTAACATAATTGGTTAAAACAAAATTCTTCCAAAGATTAATTTGAAAGAAAATAAGAACAATTCATTATATAAATACTATTTGCCAAAAACAAAAAATAAAAGAAGAAGAAGAAGAGAAAGTTGATTCTTATTACAGGTCAAGCACTTCGCAATTTGCAGAAACATTCCCCATGCATCGTTGCTTTACTGATTACACTAGCCAATATAATTACATAAATCAATAATATCATAGAAAGCAACTAACATATAATAACAATTGTTATACTTATAACCCACACCTTGACATCATTTACAATAAACAATCAAAGCCAATCAACCATAGCAGCATTTGAATTATTTTCAGTCATCTTTCACTTGAAGCTGAATGCTTTGTAGTCCAATACTTCTCAATTTCTTCTGCTGTTCTTCCAGGAATCCTCCCAGCAATTAGAGACCACCTGTTAGAACAATAGGTAAATAATTAAATTCATCATTTCCTAACGGTTTAAGTTTATAAGTCAAATAGTAAATGATCACCACCTAACACATATTGCCACACCCAAAAAGAACAAAACACACCCACAAAATTGAGACTAAAGCAGCCTAATTGTGTATATATAGAGTAGCAAGAATGACAATAACAAACAAACCTTTCTCCAACCAATCTAAACATCTTAGCAATGAGTGAGACTTCGTCTTCAGAGAATTCCAGCTTGGAATCCTGTTCCTGTTTATTTTCCTCTGAAAAAAAGAAAGAAGAACAAGAACAAGAACAAACCCATGTCACTAAATTGAAAAACAAGCAATAGTCTTGATTGAAATAAGACTAGAAGTGACCAAATTTCAAATGGGGTACCTTTGGTTTCTTCATTATTGTCATTAGTGGTCTGAGCTAAGTCTCCCATTAGTCTCCACACAGATGAGTCAAGCGGCAGAAATTCATTATTGAATGGAACATAAAATTATGGTATTTATAATGATGATTGGTAGTTGAGAAATGAGAACATAAAGACCGGTAGTTATCAACTTTGATGGGTTGTTGAGGACATCAAATAGTTGGTTGAGTTGGCTTTATGTGACTAAATGAGAAAACACAAACCAATCTCGTGGATAAGCAAAATGATTAAAAAAAAAGCCTGTTTAATTTGGCCCTTATCTGCCTTCTATTGAAGATATGTATCCCTTTCTCTATTGATTTTGTGAATTGCCAACTCATTCAGCCCTATCCTCAAACTGTACGCAGTACAGATACCCCACGGGAACAACGTATTATACTTGTCCACAATCTGTTCTGCCTTGATTAATTGACCTGAAATACAAATTTGGAATTTCATATACCTTGAAAAAGTAGGATTTAAAATAAATAAAAAAACTATACATAAGTAAATAAGCTAATAAGAAGGGATTTTTTTTTAACTAATCCAAACGTTTTATATTTTTTAATCCCATTTGGGTTTTATTTTGATATATGATAATAGAATTTGTGTTTCACGGGTTAAACTTTTCAATAATAAGATGTCAATAAGAGACTATAGTAGTAATTGTTAATCCAATTATTTAATTGGCAAATGGGAATTTTCAATCCCATATAAGTTTTTTTAAAATGATATATGATAATAGAACATATGTTTCACATGTTAAGACTTTTCAATTATACCATTGTGCATGATAATAGAACATATGTTTTGCATGTTAAGACTAATCCAGACGTTTTTTTTTTTTTTTTTTTTTTATCCCATGTTTTATTTTGATATATGATAATAGAACTTTGTTTCGTATGTTAAACTTTTCAATAATAAGATGTCAATAAGAGACTATAGTAGTATTTATTAATCCAATAATTTAATTGGAAAATAGGAATTGGATCCAAACGATTTGTTTTTCAATCCCATATAAGTTTTTTTATTTTTATAATTGATATATGATAATGGAACATATGTTTCGCATGTTAAGACTTTTCAATTATATCACCACTCACAGAATTCAAGTTTTCAAGAGAGAGTTTCACACATATATACTTAGATTATTCTAAAGTAGAATTATTTATAGTAAAAAAAGACTTTTCAATTATAAGATGGCAATAAGAGCTTATAGTAGTATTTATTAATTCAATTATCTAATTGGCAAAGAGAATTGGATGCTATTTTATAACTTTTATAATTCATGAATTTAGGGGTGAGCAGGTATGTACATCTATGTGTGTGAACATATAACTTGTTATAAGTTATAACCAAGTTCATTGCAATTCCATCTTTTAGTAATTAGTCATTAGTGATTAGTTTACAATACAGTCATGGTTGATTGCCATGTAATTATTTCTGTGTGAATCATTTGTACATATTTGAATACAAGTAGGACAGAAAAAAAAAAATTACTTTGGTAATATTTGAATATGTAGAAAGTCTAAGCACATTTTGGAAAGGAGTTTTATATTTTGTGAACTTCTTATTTTCTATAAATTACTGTATCAATTTAGAAAATAGCACCATTAATTTTTCAGTAGTAATCTAGAGATAAATTATCTATCTGGCTAGTTGGCTATAAACTTGAAACTCTTTAAATCTTACAAAAAAAAAAAAAAAAAACAAACAAAACAAAAAATAATAATAAACGTGCACCTCTTAAGAAATATCTTTTTAAGTGGTCCAAACTCCAAACAGCAAAGTGTTTTTTTTTTAAATTTATTTTTTGAGGAAAACTGCAACGTGTTTAGTCTAAAAGTAGATGTAAAGGACTTACTTTGTTTTTTTTTTTTTTTTTCTCCTCCTCCTCTTTATCCATATGAATGGTTGTGACAAAAATTGTCCGATCCAGAAGCGTTAGGTAGTAGGCATGCATATCCATTATCCATGTTCAAAACATGTATAGTAGGTATGAAGGCATAACCATATGATTTAGATGCATATTTTATTTTAAACCTCTTAGAGCATCCGCATCCGGATTCTATATCCTATCTTATTTTACCATTTTAAAAATCTACTTTATCAATTATACCATACCATTTACAATATACTCAACATCCCAAAATTCTATTTTCCTATTCTACTCATTAAAATAATATATTTATGTAATAAAATATATTTTTTGTTTTTTTGTTTTTTCTCAATTTTCTCCCCCACGAGCGTCATCCTCCATTCCTTTCCTTTTCACCTTCTTCCAGCCTCCTTCTCCAAATCCATCATCCATATCAACCCAACTCCTCCATACAACTCCTCCATCATCCATATCAACAACCCAGATCGGCGAAACAGAAAAGAAAAGAAAACAAAAAAAAAAACGCCGATACCAGCAACGCCATCCACCGATCTCCGCCACGCCACGCCGATACCAGAAACCCAGAAAAACCATCCACCGATCTCCGCCACGCCACAACCACCACAACGCCGATACCAGCAAACCCAGAAAAAAAAAAAAAAAAAAAAAACATATACCAGCAAACCTACACCGGATCACAACGCCACAGCCACCACAGCTCCACCGATCTCCGCCACGCCACAGCCACCACAACGCTGATACCAGCAAACCCAGAAAAAAAAAAAAAAAAAAAAAAAAAAAAAAAAACATATACCAGCAAACCCACACCGGATCACAACCAACAAACCACCAGTCACCACCACCACGCCACACGCCCACCGAAAAAATCCATTAAACCCTAAACCAACAAACCCATTAAATCAGAAAACCAACAAACCCCATCGGAACGGAACGGATCTCCACAGCACCCACGCGATCAAAACCCCATCGGAACGGAACCCATGCGATCTCCTTCCACCGATCAAAATCCCATCTGAACCCACCCAAAATCAAAACCCACCTCGCCAAACCGATCTCCACGCACGACTCGGTCACCATGTCAACACCACCAAACGCCGATCTCCACCGCGCTAACCTCCGGCCATCACGCCGATCTCAGCCGCGCCACCAGCTCTCCACCACGCCGATCTAGAAATTCGATCCGGTGTGAGCTCTGATCCGGCTTGGTGATTCGGCGAGAGAGAGAGGGGATGAGAAAGAGAGAAGGAAGAGAGAGAAAAGAAAGAGAAAAAATGAGAGAGGAGAGAAAAATTTGCCGGATAAAAAGGATTAAAAAATTATTATTTTTTATAACATTCAGCTACAGTACCATCTTACATTTGAGATGGTGCTGTAGCAAAATCTCAAATTTTTTTTGGCATATGCAATATGCCCTTCCCATTGTGGAGCAATTTTGAGGCTTAAATGCCAAATGTTATTAACATTTGGCATATACAAGCTGGGCTGTGGATGCTCTTACAATCTAAGATAGGATTGATGTATTAAATTATTGACTAAAAATCATAAATCACACATTCTAGCTTTATATAAAATTTAATTTTTGATTTATACAAACATAAATCTAGATACCAGCAAGTTTCAATGTCATGCTCCCCCTTTTAATTCCAATACATAATGAATAAAATATTCATACAAATTACTTACATGGTGGTTTCTCAAAGCCTATTTTATTGGCTAGTACTGTTTGAACACTCTTAGAATATTGTTAACAGTATAAGCCCAATGGACTTATGCCCATAATTATAGGTTCTTTGTACATCACATCTTACTTATCTATATAAGGCAAACTCTTGTACTTTTATATACACAATACAGTTTAATATATAGTCTTTCAGACTTTCACATGATATCAAAGTAAGAGGTCATGGGTCCTTTGTCATCACCTCTCATCCCATTTAAATTTCCACGTGTTGGGCCCTCATTTAATGGTAGCTAAAGTGGTTCACACATAAAGGGAGAGTGTTAGATTAAATGAATAAATTCATCATCTCCTAAAAATTTAAGCTTTTGGGAGAATCGATAATTTAACAAATACAAACCAGTTTTATGATTAGAAGTAACTTGAGATCAATTATTCAAATTCGAGAAAGAGAATATGGGTTTGTAGCACCTAATTCTTCTTATATAATTCCAAATATCTAACAAGGAGATATGAGGCTAAAATCTTCATTTTTTATAGATAAAATTAAATAATCTCATTAGACGGTTGTTAGTGGCATCTTTACGTAAATTTTATGTAAGAATAAAAATCTGCCATTAGCTAGGATAAATAAAAACCTCCCACAAGTTAGAGCAAACAAGAGAATTGTCACTTTATCTAGATATTGGGACTCGTTCAATTAGAATCTGTGGCAAGGAAGGGGCATTCCACACTTGAAACCCGAACTACAACAAAAGGGGGAAAGCTCCATCGCCATTCGAGTGGACATACCTACCCCGGGTTGAAGTACAGGATTCAACTCAGTTCATCTGACTTTGATTGAGAGACTCAGGTTTCCAACTTTACTGTTTGAATTGACAATTCCTTGGTTTCCTCCAATTTTGGCATTTATTCAGTTTTATATGATAATCGAACCAATATAGAGACAAGTTCAAATGTGAACTAATTCATCTAATTTGATTTTTAAAATCATGGTTGTTACTTATGAGACAATATAAACTCTAGATTTATTCCATCATCATAACAATTTTATTATTAATAATAATCATCTACCATATTCAGTGGAGGATGATGAAACCTTTGCCGCAGTTAGAACTTTAGTTTAGTTTTTGCTAAAGATACTGGTGCCTCTTCTAGTATTCTTGAAGGGGATTTGGAAGTGATCTTTAAAGCTTTTCTTTGTCACGATACTTCTCTTGCTTCTTTTGGTCAACTCATGGACGAGGCAAAATTTTTGTCAACTTCGTTTATTGATGTTATGTTTTCTCATAGCAAGAGATAGAGAAATTCAGTTGCTCATAACCTTTTTAGGCATGCTAAACATGTCAATGATTTCTTGGTGTGGATGGAGGATGTTCCTCCACACCTTAGTGCTGTAATTATAGCTGATTTGGCTAATTTTTCTTAGTAAAACCTGCAACATTCTTCTAAAAAATAAAATCACCAACCATTCCATCAGCTATCTCTTTTTAGTTGCTTTTTTCAATAACATTTTCGGTATCATTCTTGTTTTTTTTTTTCGTTATTCTTAACTGAATTAACAATTTTGAAATTCCCATAACTCCCCATTCCAAATAAAATACTTTTAAGATAATTCAATATTGGTAAATAATACTATTAAAAAAGACACAAAAAAGACCTCAAATCTATGGCTACGACATTATCTTCTTCATCTTCTCGTTGTAGATTAATAAAAGAGAGGATTAATAATAAAGAGAGAAGGGTGGGAGGATAGGGTTTCAAAGGGTGTAACTAAAATAAAGAGATTGGGTGAGAGGTGGTGGTGTAGAGGAGTGAGAAGGATGAGGGGTTTTGTTATCCCGTAACTATAATTCTAATAACTAACTATGACCAAGGTTTTCAAATCCGGACTGTTCATTGAACCGTAAAAGGGAGATGTTCAAGGTTTTTGAGGTCGAACCGAGGTCGAACCGGAGTAGAACCGTGATGATGTCATAATTAATTTAATAATTAATTAAAGCCTAAATATAGATATTAAATTTATAAAACTAGCAAAATTGACTAATATATCTATATATGTGAGGGAAATTTAATGATTTTCAAGCATATATTTAATAATTAAATAATAAAGTTAATAAAATAAAATAATAACCATGAAAACATTAAAATTTATGATTAATTTTTGAAGTAAATAATTGAATATCTTTGAAGGATTTTAATTATAATTTTTTTTATTCCTTGTAAGAGATGGATGATTTAATTAAGTGGAATAAAATTGTGTTAAGTTGTTTTTATAAATAAATAAAAAATAAAAAAATTGCTTAGGGGTTGGACCGTACGGTTCTTGCCCGATTCGGGCGGTCCAACCCCGATTTTAGGGGTTCATGGAATTAACTAAAAATACGGTTCTTTAGGCTTAAAAAACCGATTTTCATCCCGATTTCCGGTTTTCACGGTCCGACCTCCCGGTCCGGTCCGGTTCTGAAAACTATGACTATGACAAGCATCATTTTATCTATGATCTTTATTCTTATTGCTCATACTAATGTTATTCTTGCTGCAATTGTTGATCTATGCACTTGGTTAGTTTCATCTTTCTTATATTTGGGTAAAGATGAATTTACACAATTTGAGATTTTTAAAAGGTCATATAAGTAATTGTGAAAACTTTTGGAATATGTTAAAGGAAATAGGGTCTTATTGCAAAATTGTTTGTTGATCTTATGGAGTACATAAATAATTTTACTAAAAAGCATAAGTCATCCACTTACACATGAAGCATGACTCACCTACTTAAAAGTATTCACAGCAGTGGAGCTAAATAGCTATAATGCTATTTTAGCTCCACAAAAATACCAAAACCAGCCATGCAGCAGTGGAGGCATCCCTATAATTTTTAGCTGATCTGCTACAGTGCACATCTATGGATAGATGTGCACTGTAGCAGACATCTAAAAAAAAAATTAATTTTTTATTGAGCTCTGGATTAAAATAACACAACTTGCTTTATTTTTTTCATTTCTTTTATTCTATCTCACCGTGCTCTCTCTCATCGTCACTCTCAACATCAGTTCTCTCAAGCTCTCATCTCTCACAAGCTCTCACCTCTCTGAAACTCTCAAGCTCACTCTCACCATCTCACCTGAAACTCACCATCTCTCAAGCTCAAGCTCTCAGACCGACGCCGTCCCAGCCGAAGCTCGACCCACCGCCGTCCCAGCCGCCGATCGCCTCAGACCCACCAGCCAACCCAAGCCCCAAGCCGCCGCTGGGTTTCATTGTCGAAGCTGCCGCTGCCTTCCTCGTCGTGGGTTTTTCCGTTGTGGGTCGCCTCAGACCCACCAGCCGACCCAAGCCCCAAGCCGCTGCTGGGTTTCATCGTCGATCGAAGCTCTAGGTTTCATCGTCGAAGTCGCCGCTGCCTTCCTCGTCGTGGGTTTTTCCGTCTATCCAAGCTTTTTTTTTTTTTTTTTTTTTTTCCTGCTGTGGACTGGTGGTGGTGGCTGTGGCTGTGGCTGTGGCTGTGGCTGTGGTTGTGGTTGTGGTTGTGGTTGATGGTAGAGGTGGATGTGGTTGGTGCTGTGGGTTTTTTTTGGTATTGGGATATATTATTTTATTGATGTGGTTTATAATATTTTATTTTGATGTTTATATTATTTTATTGTGTTGAAAGCTAAAATAGAACTATTGCTGCAACTCGTGTGAAGGTAAAATAGATAAAATAACTTTTATTGGTGCCAAATAGCTAAAATTATACGTCCACTGCTGCGAATGCTCTAAGAATGAAACATTACTCACCTCCTTATAAGTACATTTCTTCTACCAATTCTTCGGTTTGAGTAGAATTTGATTCAGTATCTTTGAATAAGAAAGTTTGCCAATTTTCACACTAACAATTCTAAATTAAGAGATTTAGGGTATAAGAGATCTGATAGTTGTATAAAAAATCTGGAATTCAATCTTCGTCTACATAAAAAACTGATTGGTGTCTTGGTCTGATGGTAAAGAACTATTATCAAGAACGAACGTCACATGTTAAAACTCTCTCTAAAAAAAAGTTACACACAAAATGTAAGATAATAGTATAATTTTTTTTGAAAAAAAGATAATATTATAATTAAAGATTTATTTACGTAATGAGTTTCAAGTAACCTAATTAATAAACTAAAGAAAAAGCAATCATGCACTTTTTTGGTCAGTGAGAGATGAAAAAAATGTTTGCATAGCTGCTTTGCGTTTCAAGTTTCAAAACGACGTCGCTTGCTTCTGTTTCCTTCAACCCCTTCATTCGTGAGCGCCATAAAGCTTCCCAATACCTTCATTCGTTCACCATTCTCTCTGCTATTGGTACGTATTCAATTTTCTCACACTCAATAAATCTTTTTTTTTTTTATAAAAAATTTAGGGTTCTGAAGCTTGAATTCATTGCATTCAAATTAGTTTCTTAATTTAATCTCACATTGTGTGTGTGTTTTTTTTTTTAATATTTTTTTTTATAGGACAACTTGCTGTTCTTAATGTCCCATAGCTAGAATTTATGAATTGGATTCGTTTTACATTAGTTTAATTGTAAAAACATGTAATTCTAATGAGAAACTCTAGAGACATTAAAAATTTGACACGTGCTGATTTGATAAATTGTTTGCGGTAGGTAAAAAAAGTGACGTAAGTGATAGGCCCAGATGAGAATAAGTAAAAGCTCGTTAACTCACCTGGTGTGAAAAATGTTGTCATTTTTTTTTTTTTTGGGTGTTAGTAGCATTACTCAATTCTGATTACTACTAAAAAAAGGGGTTAAATTTATTGTACAAGATGTAAGGTAGCATGCTTTTTTTAGGATTTGCCTTTGTTAAAAAAGTAGGCTGATTAATCATTAAGTTGAACGTGTATGGTAAGGCAGGAATTGATGCTTTGTTGAGCTTGAAATTTTGTCTTTTTTGGGTTAATCTATACTTTTGGCATTGGTTCAGGATGGTATTATATGTGTGTTGATTAACGTTTTTATGGATGATTGGGCTTTCTGGGGCTTCTAGATGTCTATGAGGATCTTGAGCACAAAGTTTTCGTTTTGTTGAAGATGTCTTTATGTTCAAATGCACAATCAACTGAGGTTGGGCATCGTGGTCGGCGAAATGCTTCTGGTGATAATGAATGTAATGAAAGTTCTTTGAGAAATGAGGAGGACAGTGGAGGAGGAATGGAGGATGAGGATGAGGATGAAGATGTGGATTTCAATCCGTTTCTAAAGGAAACCCTTTCACCGGAAACTTCTTTGAGCTTGGGCTCTGATATTGGTGGTTTGGATGGTGAAGTACAGTCGGGGAAAGACTTTTGATAATAGTTTGGGAGTTAATTCGTTGAAGCCAACAAGTGAGGTGCAAAACTCAGATGTTGGAGATTCTGTTTCCAGAACTCCTAAGAAGAGAAAATCTTGCTCAAACTCCCAACCAAAAGCTGATACTGTTCAAACAAAGGACAATGTTAGTGAAATTGATTATATTGATGTTTTGGTAGGAGACTTAAGTAATACAGCACAATCCCAGAAGCCTGTAATAGATTTAGAGAATGAGGATGCTGTCTGCACACGTACTAGGGTCTGTTATTCCCTTGCAAGTTTCACACTTGATGAACCCAAGACTTTTCTTCGAGAAACTGATTATGATGATGACTTTCAAAATGTTGATGATAAAGAAGAATACAGGAAGTTTCTTACAGCTGTTTTAAATAGTGGAGATGGTGATGGTCAGTCAAATCAAGAGAATGAAATTGTTGATGATGAAGATGAAGATAATGATGTCGATTTTGAGATAGAAATTCAAGAGTTGCTTGAGAGTGATGTTGATGAAAGTACTTGAGATAAAACCCAAAAGGAGTATGGGGGAGCTGGACGGTGGCCAGAGACTAGGCAGAACAGGTGCCAATAAAACTCTGCCCAATATAAAAAAAAGCTTTCAGGACAGGAGAAGAGGCCACTACGTCCTTTCTTGCCAGTTTCGCAGAATGGACCAACTGCAATCTTCCCTACTAATTGTGGGATAACTTTGATGCCTCATTCTTGTGCAGCAGAAGATGGTTCTATAAATGGGTTACTCTTCACCAAATAGGCCAGTTACATTGTTTGATACATGAACACGTGCAACTTCTCATTCAAGTATTTTCTGTGTGTGTTCTTGACTCTTCTCGGCAGCACATTGCCTCCCAGGTTCAGGGATTGATTTTTGAGATGCTTAAAAAACATAATGAAGTATTAGCCTGGAAAAGTGTCCCATATCCTAGTATTTGTTTTTACCCTCCATATGTTTGCCCATCAGTGCCAGATGAACATCCCAGAGTCACCCCAGCACAATGCAGTTTAGAATCATTTCCTCCATTTAATACACAAAGAGTTTGCTCTCCTGTAAATAACCAGATGTTAGCTTCTCAAAACATGTATCCTTCTAAAGGAAGATGTGTAAATGTTTTCAATGAGCAAGTGGGTTCTTTCCAAAACATCGAGGACTCTTTCTGGGTGCCCTTGATAAGTGGTCCGGTACTGTCCATCTTGGATGTGGCTCCACTCAATATAGTTGGAAGATATATGGATGATGTTTATACTGGTATGTCATTTAGAAGCTTTCAAGTGTTTTTCATGCTTTTACAATCATATGCTTGTTTAGAAGTTTAACCTCTGTATGCTTTGCCATTGATATGAAATTCTTTTCATAGCTATTCAGGACTATCAACATTGTCCTGTGAAATCTAGTATTGATGCTCCTTTTAAAAGAGAACCACTGTTTCCCCTTCCTTCTTTCCCGTTGTATACTGAAGCTAATTCTGAAGTTTTAAGGGGACCCATTACCTCAGCTGTTAACATGGTTTCATCTACAGCCAGTCAACAATTGCCTAAAAAAACAATGGCTGCTGCACTTGTAGAAAGCACCAAGAAGAAATCAGTTGCTTTAGTTACCGAGGAAATTGTAAAGTTAGCTCAGAGATTTTTTCCTTTCTTCAATCCTTCATTATTTCCACATAAGCCACCCTCTGCAGTTGTTATAAATCGGGTGCTTTTCACTGATGCAGAAGATGAGTGAGTTACATGCTTTCTTCTCTGTTTGACTGTTTTATTGCTGAATTGGTGGCTTTACTTGATCTTGATTACTTACTATTTTCAGTTTTAAAATGCCTTCATTTCAAGGTGCATTGCTTTTCATAGTTATACTTTTGTCACGGTATAAGAAAAAGACTCATGAAATTTAAATGTTGAAATCAAGGCTAATGCATTTGACTTTAGGTATGGATATTAATGGCATAGGCTTTTTCTTTTGACAAAAATCATGGAGTTGATGGGATGTTAGGATTCATGTCTTAGATATAACATCATAAAAAAAGAAAAATCTTGGGTTTGATCTCTAACAGGAATCTCTATTATGATTCACAATTTTTTCACAATCCTTAATGCTTTCTTCACCTATTAGAATAGGAATATTGTTTTATATACTGGGAGATGAAAGTATATCTAAAAAAGGTTTTTCTGCATAGTAAATTTTACTGTAGGTCTGACTAATGGTGGAACGGTAGCTTTAAGATCTCTATTCATGATTAAATTTATTTCAAGTATGCAAGTATGCAAGTATGTGATTAAATAACAAAAAGTTTTTTCATTTTTATTCCTAGGTGGGTCCCATTTAATTCTGTAGTTGATGATGGTGATACGCATTAACCTTTATGTTGAACATTTGTTTCCTGTAATTACTTCCAATTGCCATGGTCATGGTTAATGCAGGCTATTAGCGCTGGGGTTGATGGAATACAATACGGATTGGAAGGCTATTCAACAACGGTTTCTTCCATGCAAATCAGAGGCATCAGGTAGTTCTAGACTTTGAATTCCAAACACAAAATTGTTCTGGTAATCATTGTTTAGACAGAATTCTAAGCTTGCTTAGACATTTGTGTTTCTATTCCTCCTGCTCTTTCTATAAAGGAGGGATGGAGCTACTTATGGCATAGGAATGCAAAACAATATATATATATATATATATATATATTTGTTTTCTTGGGTCCAAACTACTAAGAGCATGAAAGTCTTTTATTTGGGTTGAAAGATGAAAGGAAACTAGATGCTTTTTATTTTTTCATTGATAAGCTACAATTGCACCTAGTAGTTTTTAAACCAACAACTTCACCCTCCAACCATTCTTGTGGAAGGAGGAAGTACCATTTGAGCCAAATCTCATTGGAAAGAAACTAGATAGTTTGTAAGACTCAATTGAAATTATTGTTTGCTTGATGGATATGGTAATGTGTTTTGTGTGTGTATGTGTATGTGTACACATCTAAGGCTAATATTAAAATTATTAAAGATGAGGTTCTCTTAGCAAGTACATTTCTTCCACTCACTAGATATTTAGAGAGGTTATATGGTGGGTTTTAGAAAAGAAAAACTTTCCTCTAAAATATATTAAGATTATATATGACATAGTTGTAACAGCCTGGGAACAAATGTAATTGTCCCAAGTGAGTTTCATATCACTATAGTTTTTCATCAAGCATTAGCTTTAAGTCCATCTCTTTGCATTGGTTATAGATGAATTTACTAGATTGATTCAAGATGAAGTTGCTTGGTGTATGCTTTTGCAGATGATATAGTTTTTGTGGATGAAACTAGACATGGAGTCAACTCCAAATTAGAAATTTGGAGGGATGCTTCAAAATCTAAAGGTTTAAGGTTAAGTAGGTCTAAAACAGATTGCATGAAATGTAAGCAAAAGATAAATAAAGATGGAGTTGTAAAACTTGATGGCCAAGAGATACCAAAGAGTTAGTGCTTTTGATTTCTTGGATCTGTAATTCATAATGGTGGAGAGATTGAAGAGGATGTGAATTATAGGATAAGAGCAAAGGTGCGTCGGGAGTATTGTGTGATCGTAAATACCTATTAAGTTAAAGGAAAGTTTTAGAAGACTGCTATAAGACTAGCCATGCTATATGGTACTGAATGTTGAGCTATTAAGAAGCAATATGTTTATAAAATGTGCATAGATGAATGTTAAGATTTAAGATGGATAAATGGAAATATAAGGAAAGATAGACACAAAATGTATATATTCATTTAAAGATTGAGGTGGCTCCTATTAAGAAAAAGACGAGGGAGAATTTCTTGAGATTGTATGGTCATGTGCAAAGGAGAGCAACTAATGCACTAGCAAGGAAGAATATTTCATTTAAGTCAAGGGAACGAAAAGAAGTAGAGAAATACTTAAAATAACACTAGTAAAAGTAGATGGCTCGGGTGCTATATCAAATTGTGGCCATCCTGATCAATGGTTCTTCAATCCCATATGATCCTGGAAACACCTCATACATTTATTACAGAGAATCTTAACTTACTTATTTAAAAAAAAAAAAAAAATGACATGTTAACAAGGAGGTTACAAGGAGAATGTTTTTTTTTTGGCTACGACAGAATAATGAATAAAAATACATATAGTTGACTTCGAATACTCTGTTGAGCCCAAAAGTTTGGGAGTAAAGGCTTTGTTGTTATTGCACCCTTGAAGCTCTCTTTGTTCGGAAGCTGCTTTTTATTAAACTAAGAATCCACAATTCTGATCCATCTCATTTTGGTTGGCTTCACACTGGACGGTGATGCAAGACAGCCCAGGCTTCACCGCCAAGAGCTGTCTGAATTTCAAACAACAATAAAATCTAAAATAATAAATTTTGGAATAATTTTGTTTGTGCTCCCTTCATCATAAAAAAAGAAAAAGAAAAAGAAAAAACCACCACTTGGAGCCTTTTTATAGAGCTTCTAGGAATACGAAGCATACAATCCCTCAAAATCCTCTACTAAAAATAAATTAAATAGTCTGAAATCTTATCCCTATTAGAAAAAACATGAAATCTGATCTCACCGATCCCCATCTGAAAAATCTAAAGAAAGAAAAAAGAAAAAAAGAAATATGAGTTTTCAAACAACAATAAAATTTGAAGAAATAAATTCTGAAATAATTTTGGTTGTGCTCCCTGAATTAGAGGGTTTGTGCAGGTTATCCTTTTAAAAAGTCCCATTTCCATTCCTAGCTTTTTGGTTAATTAGTTTTACTAGATGTGAGTTTACTTATGGGTGTTTGTGTATTCAATACCCTCTCTTTTTGAGGAAATAATAATAATAAATTTTTTTTTTTTTTTCACATGATAATGGATTAATATGGTCAATTATTTTTTTAGTTCGTTTAAGTTCTGAAGTTTAATGTCATGTTGGCATTAGGCGTGTTGTAATTCATCAACATAATTGTCATGATTAAGCAATTGTTGACTATTTTAATTGACATGTACCACTTTTGTTGTAGATTTTTGTCAGGCAAAAGAATCGTTGCTCATCTAAAGCACCAGAAAATCCCATAAAGGTATTTCAACAATCTTGAGCACAACCAAGATAAATTATAAATTATTTTGATCTCATCTTATCTCATCCTAATTGATAGTCATCTTAAGCATTTTTTATTTATTTATATTGTTAAGTTACACATGCATCCAATGGGTCTTGAACCCACAATATCACCCTCCACCTAGAACTTATAAATAGAGGAGATATAGCAATTTTTTTAATTGTATAAAACAATGCTGCTAATTTGTGGCTTCATCTTTATCTATCTCCAAAATTTATCATTCTTGGTTGTGATCTCATGGCCTCTCTTTTTTTTATTTTTTTATAAGTAATAAGAGTTTTATTGAAAATAAAAACTCTCTATGGCCATGATAGTGAACACAAAGTAACTTTAAAAAGTACAAGAAGTTCAAGTGGAAGATCTAAAAGAGTGGATATGCATTCTTGACTTGTCAACCAAACATTTTATCACATTGATGGTCAAGAAAAATTTATGGTATTAGGATGTTTGAATATTTTAACTTGTGATTTATTGGTCTTATATCATTGCAGGAAGTGGTATTTAGTTAGATTGTTTTGGTGGATAAACATATATGCCATCTGAACATGGTGAAACATTTGGGGCATTTGGGTTATGTCCTCCTTTTGTTTACTAATTCCATCTTTTTCCGTCTCCAAAATTTATCATTCTTGGTTGTGATCTCATGGACTCTAATTAAAACTGAGTGAATATGCATTCTTGACTCTTCAACCAAACATTTCATCCACTGATGGTTGAGAAAAATCTATGGTATTTGGATGTTTGAAAATTGTAATAGTTAATTTTTAGGTCTTATATCATTGCTGGAGGTGGTCTTTAGTTAGATTGTTTTGGTGGATAAACAAATATGCCATCTGAACATGGCAAAAGCAGATGGGCATTTTGTTTGTCGGTAAACTTTTAATGTAGTTTTTTCCTATTTCATGCAGGCAGTTTGGAGAATGAAGACCTCTCCATTGACTGTGGAAGAGATAACATGTATTCAAGAGGTAAATTCAACCTAGAGATGTTTGAATTTATTATTTTTCTCAAGAGGATTTCTGTTTGATTGATTGCTGTGTGATTTACTATCTGATCCAAATCTCCCAGGGACATAAGGTTTATAAATTAGATTGGATGTCTGTGTGGCGATTTTTTGCCCCACATAGAGAACCATCTTTACTACCTTGGCAGTGGCTCGTTGCCTTTGGAACTCAGAGGTCATATAAGCAGGATGAAGCAAAAAAGGAGAGGCGGTGTTTGTATGAGTCAAAAAGAAAAAAGCGCAAAACTGGAGGTTTGGCAAGTTGGCAAACTGCATCTGAAAAGGAGGTTTGTTAACTTTGAGCTAGAAAATCTGCATTGAAATTCAACTCTTCACATCTTCCCATTGCTTTTATACAATATTCTAATTAGTTTTCCATGGATCAGATAACTTTGTCTGAATTGCTAATAATTATTAAAATATGCATGCACAGCTGCAGACTGTGTCTCATTGCACAAAATTTGTGCTTTTTGCTGTAAACTAGTTGGCCTCTGCTATTAGACACTTAGTGAAATCTTTGTTCATCACCTATTAAGCTTTCTAGTGTACTGGTAATATTGAATAGAAATGGGAAATATGGTCTATAAATTATTGAATTAGAAAAACAGAAATCATGAATTTACTTACTAAATAATGCTTGCAAGTAACCTTGTTAATGTGTAAATGTGTTCTTACTCATATATTATTATGTGCATGCATGTTTCTATGCATTATATGGTATTCTTGTGCTGAGTGCACCTCCGCCTTACTCATTTTCATTGAGGTAGAGCCGTGGAAGAGTTTGGTCTCAGACTGGGCTTGGCTCATAAACCTTACTATAAAGCTCAGCTTCATCTCATAAATGATAATTTAACTTTATACAGTTGTATTTGCTACAGGGTGATCAAGCTGAAAATGCTGGAGGAAAGAATAAAAGTGGAGATGAGAGCACAGATAATGCTGGGCAAGGTTATGTTCATCAAGCGTTTTTAGCAGATTGGAAGCCAGGTGGCTTCAACCTCAATTCTTCTGCCCGTCCTTGCAGAAATGTGAAAGACAAAAGCCTTCCTAGGGATACATTATAACAAGAGGGTACTCATATAAGGGAGCAGAAAATTTATGATGGGTCTAGAGAGACTCAACTCCAGACTGGAATCATGTACAAGTTTTCAACTCTATCACAGTGTACCTGGGTATTTCATCTCAGTTTGCTAGTGCTAGAAATGGTACATCTAATAAAATGGAACCAAATCATCCAGATTCTGGTATGGCATTGAATACCAGAAAATCCCAATTCTTTTTTCAGCCTTATCGTGGTCGTAGAAAAAGTGGTGCTAATTCCCACTTTGTGAAATTAGTGCTAGACTTGCCTCCTGTGAATCTTCCACCATCTGTTTGTGTAGTCTCACAGGCAGACTTCAAAGGCTTTCAGTTTGGAGCATCTACGAAGATTTCTGTGGCTGGAGCTGGTATTTGTAATTCCGGAAAAGAAAATTTAGTTTCTCGAATTCCTCATGCTGTGAACTTGGGAACCACCCATTCAGTAAAATCTGCACAGAAAAAAAAAGTCCACTGAAAGACAATGTTAGACATTCGCATCCAGAAGAATCTGAAGTTGATAAGAATACATGTATTCCTGAGGGAAGACACATTGATTCTGATCTTCAGATGCATCCTTTACTGTTCCAGTCCCCTGAAGATAGATGTCTGCCCTGTTATCGATGGAACTGCGGCACTAGTACTTCTAGTTCTTTCATTTTCTTTTCAGGAAATCAGCCTCAATTGAACCTAAATCTCTTCCATAATCCTTACCTAGAAAACTATTTTGAGGGTTTTAATAAATCTCTAAAGTCAAGAGGAATCTAGAGTATCTTCTGGCATTGACTTCCATCCACTGCTACAAAGAACCAATCATGTATATGCTGACTCAGTGACTACTGAGAAAGTTTTTGACACTGTCCAGACTGAGTCACTATTAAGTCTTGGTCTGGCTACTGGTGTTAATCCTCCAAGCCCTACAGAGAAAACTAATGAACTGGACTTGGAGATCCACCTAAGCTATACATCAAGAAAGAAGAAAGGCATGGAAAGTAGAGATGTGACTGCATGTAATCCAACTGTCAGTATTGGCAGCATCACACTCCAGGTCTACAACAAAAACCCTAAACTTCAATGGCCCACATTATTAGCAGGTGATATTTGTCCCACAGTTAGTACTGACCTTGTTTCAAGTAGCCATGGATTGTCGATACCAAGTGATAACATCAGCAGATATCACATGATGATATAGGTGACCAGTCTCATCTGGAGATTGTGATGGAGCAGGAAGAATTGAGCGACCCTGATGAAGAAATTGAAGAACATGTAGGGTTTGAGTGTGAGGAGATGGCTGATTCTGAAGGAGAGGATGGATCAGGCTGTGAACAAATTCCTGATATGCAAAATAAGGTGACTCAAGTCTTTCTTTTGAGAAATGAGAAGCATTCATCTTTTTTTGATAAGTACTATTGCTCCTCCAAATTCTATTTATTTGCATACTGAACCGCATTTTTCATACAATTTTGGTGTTCCAAAGTAAAGTTTGACCTTTTATATCTTGAAAGCTTCAGGGTCATCCCTCAAAGAAGAACTAAAACTACTATAGGATTCGCCCTCTCATATTTTCTCAAGATGATTGATTGAACACAAAATTTTACTCAACAGACCTTTTTTTTTTAATAAAAAACTTGGTTTCCCATTTCAAACTTTTCAGCCATTTTGCTCTATCTTCGGTCCATTTCTTCTTACAAAGTAGGCATAATCAGTTGAAAACAGAATAGTTACTATTAAAGTAATTGCTTTTTATAAAGCTTTAGCATGACCGTTTCTTCTTTGAATAATTGCATATGATTGAATCCTATTTTGATAATTTGCATAACTATAATAATGAACTAGGATTATTCCATTTTCATGTTAGGCAAGATTCAAATCTAAGACATACCTAACCAGCCCCAGCCATTCTTTTACTACTGAATTCAATACCCCAGGTGCCATTTAATTGGCCAAGATAAATCAATGCACCTTGTGTTTTGATATTGCAAACATGCCCTCCTTCATTTTCTAGGACTTCTATATTCTATGTTGGCCTAAAGCATATTATGGTGTTATGCACATTACTAATTTTCTTTAAAATTTTTGTTTGTGCCGTGTAGATGTTGGTCTGGTCTCTTTATTTTTTAAAGTCCCACCATCTCCTTCTCTCCCTCCCTACCTCAACCCCCTTCTTTTCCGTGAACTTCATTTATTTTTTTTATGGGAGAGAAGCTAATTATTATTTTGGATTAAGAGTCTATGTTCCTTTTCATATATATATTCTTATTTTTCTATTTTGTCTCTTGTTAATAGGAGGACCAGAATATTGCTTTGGAAAATCTAAGTGACACGTGAAGGTGTCTTTGATTCGCCTTTGATTTCAGATCCACTGCTGGTATGTGTTTTTGGGTCTTTACCCTTTTGGGATCGCGAGAAAAGAATTGGACCCGGATAGACCTGATTTGACAGCGAGTCAAACCTAGACTTGAACAGACTTTAGTTGATCTCTCTTTTTCTCTAACTAAAAAACCGACTTACTCAGCAATCACAAATTTCCCACTCTTTCTTTGAGTTCACACTCTCTCTTGGAATTCCCTCTCTCTCTACACACACGATCTCTCTAAAGTAGAAATAGAAAAAACACCTACTTACTCAGCAAGAAATCACAAATCACTTTCTTTGGCTGAAAATCATCGAGTCTCACTCTTAGATCCCTAGTGCCACCAAATAAGTTTAGACTCTCAAACTTTGATATGAATTGAAACCCAAAATTGAGTATTATGAAATCAAAGAACATGGTGGAAGGCAAATCGAAGAAAACAGAGCGAGCCAAGAGAGAAACCAAAGATGGAATGGACAAGGAGCCAATAGAAGAAGGTGTCTTTGATTTGCCTTTGATTTCAGATCCGTTGCTGGTATGTGTTTTTGGATTTTTAAGTCTACTCTTTTTGGGACTGCGAGAAAAGAATTGGATCTTGTCAGATTCGATTTAACAACGGGTTAGACCCAGACCTGAACAGACTTTAGTCGATCTCCCTCTTTTTCTAACAAAAAAACTGACTTACTTAGCAATCACAAATTTCCCGCCCTTTCTTTGAGTCCACTCTCTCTCTCTCAGAATTCCCTTTCTCTTTCTACACACTCTCTCTAAAGTAGAAATTGAAAAAAACACCTATTTACTCAGCAAGAAATCACAAATCACTTTTATTGGCTGAAAATCATCGTGTGTCTGACTCTCAAATACCTAGTGCCGCCGAATAAGTCTAGACTCTCAAAATTTGATCTGAATTGAAAACTAAAATTGAGTATAGTGAAATCAAAGGAAATGGTGGAAGGCGATTCAAAGAAAACAGAGCTAGCCAAGAGAGAAACCAAAGATGGAATAGACGAGGAGCCAATAGAATAAGGGGTCTTTGATTCGCCTTTGATTTCAAATCAATTGTTGGTATGTGTTTTTGGATTTTTAAATCTTTACTCTTTTGGTTCTACAAGAAAATAATTGGACTTGGTTAGACCTGATTTGACAGTGGGTCAGACCTAGACCCGAACAGACTTTAGTTGATATCTTTCCTTTCTCTAATAGAAAAATCGACTTACTCAGCAATCACAAATTTTCCACTCTTTCTTTGAGCCCACACTCTCTCTTGGAATTCCCTTTCTCTCTCTACACACACTCTCTAAAGTAGGAAAAAAAAAAACACATACTTAGTCAGCAAGAAATAACAAATCACTTTCTTTGCCAAAAAATCATCGTGTCTTACTCTCAAATTCCCAGTGCCACCAAATAAGTTTAGACTCTCAAACTTTGATCTGAATTGAAACCCAAAATTGAATTTAGATCAAAGTTTGAGAGTCTAGACTTATTTGGCGGCACCAGGGATCTGAGAGTGAGACACGATAATTTTCAGCCAAAAAAAGTGATTTGTGATTTCTTGCTGAGTAAGTAGGTGTTTTTTCTATATCTACTTTAGAGAGAGTGTGTGTAAGGAGAGAAAGGGAATTCCAAGAGAGAGTGTGGGCTCAAAGAAAGAGTGGGAAATTTGTGATTGTTGAGTAAGTTGATTTTTCTGTTAGAGAGAGATTGACTAAAGTCTATTCGGGTTTGGGTCTGACCCGTTATCAAATTGGGTCTAATAAGGTCCAATTCTTTTCTTGCTGACCCAAAAGAGTAAAGGTCTAAAAACCCAAAAACACATACCAGCAGTGGATCTGAAATCAAAGACAAATCAAAGAAACCTTCTTCTATGGGTTCCTTGTCCATTCCATCATTGGTTCCTCTCTTGGCTCGCTCCGTCTTCTTCGAATCGCCTTCCACCATTTCCTTTGATTTCACAATACTCAAATTTGGGTTTCAATTCAGATCAAAGTTTGAGAGTCTAGACTTATTTGGTGGCACTAGGGATTTGAGAGTCAAGACACACAATGATTTTCAACCAAAGAAAGTGATTTGTGATTTCTTGCTGAGTAATAGGTGTTTTTTCAATTTCTACTTTAGAGAGAGTGTGTGTAGAGAGATAAAGGGAATTCTGAAAGAGAGTGTGGGCTTAAAAAAAAGAATGGGAAATTTGGGATTGCTACGTAAGTCGGTTTTTCTGTTAGAGAAAGAGATAGATCTACTAAATTTGGGTCTGGGTCTGACCGGTTGTCAAATCAAGTCTGACCGGGTCCAATTCTTTTCTTGCAGTCCCAAAAAGGTAAAGACCCAAAAATACATCCCATCAGTAGATCTAAAATCAAAGACACATTCTTCTATTGGATCCTCGTCCATTCCAACTTTGGTTCCTCTCTTGGCTTGCTCTGTTTTCTTCGATTCGCCTTCCACCATTTTCTTTGATTTCACAATACTCAATTTTGGGTTTCAATTCATAACGAAGTTTGAGAGTCTAAACTTATTTGGTGGCACTAGAGATTTGAGAATGAGACACTATGATTTTCAGCCAAAGAAAGTGATTTGTGATTTCTTGCTGAGTAAGTAGGTGTTTTTTCTATTTCTACTTTAGAGAGAATGTGTGTGTAGAGAGAGAAAGGGAATTACAAGAGAGAGTGTTGGCTCAAAGAAAGAGTGGGAAATTTGTGATTGCTAAGTAAGTCAATTTTTCTGTTAGAGAAAGAGATTGACTAAAGTTTGTTCAGGTCTGGGTCTGATCTGTTGTCAAATCGGGTCTAACCGGGTCCAATTCTTTTCTCGTAGACCCAAAAGAGTAATGACCTAAAAACCCAAAATCACATACTAGCAATGGTGATGGTAGAGATAGACTAGGTTGATTGTTGATCTATCCATACTAGTCAGTGTTGGTTATATTTTTTCGAATTTTCACAACCAAGAGGTGTTAGAGTGGAAGTAGAAAGGTGAGGAAGTTTGATCTTCATGGAGTCCTTGTCTTCCCTAAAACTTGAACTAGGGGACTGGTGATTCATACATCTGCATACGAGACTATGATGAAAGTCTCTCTCTATTTGGTGAACATTTTCCTGAATGGAATGAGAAATTGCAGGAGTGATTTGGGGAAGTTGGGGTGGAGGGCTCTGGGTATGCTTTTCACATAGGCAGTTACTATGTTAATCCATTGGTTGATGTAATCATTATTAGTCAATTTGTTTTGATAGTTAGGTTTGTGTACATATATTTTGCTTGTACATCCTCCATTGTTCTCTCATTTTGGGGCCACTTTTGCTAACATAATGTAGTTTCACGAAATGGCAAAAACTGTTCATAACATCATGGAAAATTTTAACAGTTCTTACTAACAGGTTGTAGTTTCTTGTGTGAAGTCTTGGTATATTAGAGATGCACTTTTGCCTTTGACCATTTGTTTTCAAGCTTCACCATTTCATACTCATACCCTTTTTGTTAAAACACTCGTTTTTGCTCCAGCCTTCAATCACCCATAATGCAGTGTTAGGGTGATATTATTACAAAGTAAGGCAGTATCTAACTCCGCTTGGATAAATTTGTCATTTGCTGTTGATGATGGTAATTGCAAGTGGCTCTTTAACCCAATCTAGTACGTGAGTTCTAATTAACTCAATTGGTAAAATCTTTTATCACTTGTACCAAAAAGAATCTATTGATGTTTTTGTTTGATGGTAAAGAACAATTATTATGGAACAAATTGTGGCAGGGTCAATATTATGGTACCTATAAGGCAAAAAAAAAAAAAAAAAAAAAAAATTGTCTATTGTATGTTGAGCAAGATCATGATCCATGAGAGAGAGTTTTTTATGGGTCAAAAGTGCTATCCCAACAGGCCCACCAGCCCAGCAGATATGAGCTCAATCCTCAAAGTCATCACAACCAAAAGACAGCCAACTGAGTCAAGGTGTACACTATACTAGTATTTTAGGGCCAAACTTTTCCTTTTAAAAAGCAAAACAACGATTTTGTCATCCAAAAACTAGCAAAAAGAAAAGTACTTTTGTCCAAATAAATAAATATTTATATATATATATATATATGAGACAAAATTTAGCTACAAAACTGGTTTTAGTCTAAAGCTATAAACTGCTCTAATAAATTGACATGTGTAAAAATAACATATGCACTGCATATGATTATTTAACTAAACTTAACTCAACAAACCCTAGTTAACTAAGAAAGTATTTCATGCGTCGGGCGCATGAGACTTTTGTCTCACTAATAGGTGAGTCGCATAGGACTTTTACTACAACTAGTTCTAGTGTCACATAAACTGACACAATTTTTGCTGCAACTATCTTACGTGTCATATTGTGATTAGTAGTCTGTCACATTCACATAGATTCACAATTTTTTTTTTTACCACCTACATTCTATCACGTGAACAATTGTGACATAAGTTGTACCATTTTTTCGTACTATTAGAATTTTTCTTTTGCTAGCTTCTCAAAAAAAAAAGAAAAAAGAAAAAAGAAAAAAAAAACTTTTGCTGCAAGACTTTTGCCAGTTAACTTAAGTACTTAACTACACCACCTATTCCCCGGTCCTCTTGGTCCGGGTTCTCAAAAAAAAAAAAAACTACACCACCTATTGAAAAAAAAAAAAAACCTAATACGTACGCTCTCTCTCGTCGACTTCTTTGTAACCCAGTAACCCAGCTCCCAACGGTCACCCCAAGCCCTCTTCTCCCTCCACCGCCGGCCCACCCAGTCTCCGACTCTCAAAGCCACCTCTTGTACCTCGCTCCGCCGCTCCACCGGTCAAAACTACCACCCTTTCACAGACGAACATAGAAATCTGCATTTTTTTTAAAGGTTGGTCTTCCAGTAATACTAAACTTCCTTTTGTTTTATTCATTGATAACTTTTATTCCTTCAATTTTTTTTTTTTTTTGTAAAATTTGGAGTGTTGTAGATTAATGTGGTTGAATTCTTATATTTGAAATACTTACTTTTTTTTTTTTATTCTATTAATTTTTTTTTCCCTGAGTGAATTGTATTTTATTATTAATGTGAGTTTTGGATTTGCTGGTTTTGTTTAATTATTAATGTACTGTTTGTGCAGTGTAGAAGAGGGTTTTGCTGTCCTGTACTGTGGTTTTGGTGTTGTTTTTGTGATGCTAAATTTAGCTGAGTTGTAGGAATTGTATTCCTTTTTCTTTAGTATTGAATTTATCTTTGATTCATTTATAAAAACAAAATTTGTTCTTGTTCATATTGACTTGATTTTCAAAAATATAAGTAACTGAGGGTAAGTAAAAATATAGGATTCTAGATTTAGACATTCTAAAACTCAACTCTAGTGTTTGTAAGTAATTCATTGAGAGAATTCTTTAATGGGCCCTGACTGTTGGAATGCTTTTTTTTTTTTTTAAATATTTTCCTTTTCTCTGATTTGATTCTGAATATTGAATATGTATCTTGACTATAGATGATGGATACTAGCCAAATCATTGTATTGGAAGATGAATATTGCATAGCTGATCAAAAGATATAAACTTTGTTAGCTGTACTTATGTGGGTTACCTTTACTATGACTATGTATTGCAGGAATTAAGCCATTCAATGACTTGGTGTTTAACTGTTCTATGTTTTTAAGCCAACCCATTTTTTGGGTGTGGATCATAATCCCAAATCCAAAAAGATATAAACCTTTTTAGCTATACCTTTTTTGGTTTTCCTTTACTTTGACTATATATTGCAGAAACTAAGCCATTTGATGACCTGGGGTTTCACCATTCTATGTTTTTGAGCAAACCCATCTTTTGGGGGTTACCCATAATTCCAAATAAAAAAAGATATGGGATTATTAGCTACACTAATTTGGTTTTTCCTTTACTTTTGTTATTGTTGCAGATATTAAGCCATTTGATGAACTGGGTTTTAGACATTCTATGTTTTTAAGCTTTTGTTTAAGGAAAAGAAGTACTTTTATATGCCGAGGTTTTCACGTTGGTAAGCAGTTCTCAAATCCAAGTACTGAGGACATTGTTTTTAGAGCAATTTGTGTTAATTTAAAGCAGAGGAGATGGAAACTTTTGGAGCAAATGTCTCTGAGTATCACCAACTCATTAGTATGTCGTGTGGTTGGCGAGTTTCGGAACTCGCCACAGTTAGCTTTGGAGTTCTACAATTGGATTGGAGAGAAGAATTTTTCGCACTCATTGGAATCTTGTTGTGCTGTAATTCATTTGTTGGTAAACTTGAGGAGGTTCGATGAGGCCTTGGCTTGTATGGGGAACTTAATGTGTGTAAGAGGATTGGCTCCATTCGATGTTTTGGAAGGGTTGATTAATAGTTATGAAGGAGATGATTCAAGTCCGGCAGTGTTTGATGCATTGGTAAGGGCGTGTACTCAGTTTGGGGCCACCGATGGTGCTTATGAAGTGATCAAAAAGTTGAGAATGGACGGTTGTTGGGTTACAATTCACGCTTGGAATAACTTTCTGGGTCACCTTTTGAAGTTGAATGAGATTGATAGATTTTGGAAGGTGTATAAAGAAATGATTTCATATGGGTATAGTGAAAATGTGAATACTTTCAATTTGATTGTTTATGCTCTTTGTAAGGAATGTAGATTACTAGAAGCAATCTCGGTATTTTACCGGATGTTGAAGGATGAAATTTGGCCCAATGTTGTTACTTTTAACATGATCATAGATGTAGCTTGCAAGATGGGCAACTTGGAACTTGCCTTGAAGCTTGTAAGGAAGATGGGGGTGATGTCAGGGGGATGTGTAAGGCCCAATTCAGTTACTTATAATTGTATCATTAATGGGTTTTGTAAGATCGGGAACATAGCATTGGCAGAAGAAGTGCGTATTGAAATGACTAAGGTGGGTATTGAGTCCAATGAAAGGACCTATGGGACTCTGATAGATGGGCATGCAAGAGGAGGGAGTTTGGAGGAGGCTTTTAAGCTGTGTAATGAAATGGTGGAAAGGGGCTTAATTCCTAATACTGTTGTTTACAATACAGTTATCCATTGGCTTTACAAGGTAGAAGATATGGAGGGAGCTTCTTTGCTATTGTCTGACATGATTGATAAGCGTATATGCCCTGATCAATTCACCTACTCGATCCTCACGAAGGGGCTTTGCAGAAATGGATATGTGACTGAAGCTCTTAGACTGAATAACCAGGTAATAGGAAAGAACCTCATTGAAGATGCTTTTTCTCACAATATTCTCATAAATTATATGTGCCGAAGCAAAAATATAGCAGGAGCCAAGCAATTGTTAGGCAGTATGTTTGTTCATGGTTTAGTTCCTGACCTTGTTACATATGGTAGTTTGATTGATGGGTACTGCAAGGAAGGAAATGTAGAGCATGCAGTTCAGATTTATGACCGAATGATAAAGGTGGACGAAAAACCCAACTTGGTTATATACAATTCTGTCATAAATGGTTTATGCAAAGAGGCAGCAATGGATGTTGCAAAACTCTTGACAAATGCTTTACAGAGCATGGGTTTATTTGATGTGATAACTTATAATACTCTGATTAATGGCTATTGCCTCAGTGGGAAGATTGAAGAGGCATTTGCTTTGTTTTCAGAAATGAGAAATGTGGGGATTTTAGAGAACAGAGTCACGTATAATACACTAATCAACTTCTTGTGCAAGTTTGGGTGTTTTCAACAGGCAAAAGACCTTATGAAGATGATGGCTTGTCATGGCATTGTTCCTGATTCCATATCATACACAACACTTGTTACCAATTTCAGCAAGAATTGCAGTCCTGAGGGGGTGATTGAATTGCATGATGAGATGGTGCTTAAGGGAGTGATCCCTGATAGACCAACATATAGGGCCATTGTTAGCCCACTTTTTCAAGAAGACAATGAAGAAACTTGAGTTTGGAATGAATCACACATTTTAGCATGGCAAGTTGCCTATACAATCACCTCCTTAATGTAAGGCTTCATTCTTCCAATATAAATTTGTGCTTTCAAGACACCTAGACAGTTCAGTGAAGAATGTGCTGATTTACCGTTGCAGCAGGTGGATGAGTGGTCAACGTACACAATCTCTTTGCTCTGTGCTTGCAGTTGAATTTCGTGAGACTCATATTGCCAAAGGATGGCATCTAGCTCTATTGGGTTACTTAAGTATGCACTTATCAGGGATTCCTTCTTGGAGATCACAGAGTACTCAAACTCTTCTACCCTTGTTTTGCAGAGAAGAAAAGGGGAAAAAGGAGGAGTTTGCTGGTTTATCCAAAAAATGATGTAAAAAATTTCTTCTTAAACATCATACTAAAGGGGGGTTTCAGGTGATCTGAATTCTTAATATTGGAATGAATTCTATTCTTTCTGATTTTTCATGCTAGTGGTTTACTGATATTTCTACCATCATTTTTTTTTCTATTGGGATTGAATACTCTACGTGATCTCCCTGGAAATAGTTTTGAAGTTCCAGTTGCTCTTAAATTCTTGAGTTTACATGTAGGCAGATTTTTCTTTTTCACATAACTGGCAATTGCATGTCCTCATATAGATTTCACTTTTTTTTTTTTTTTAAATCAAGCAAAAAATGCAAAAATATCTCCTGAGCTTTGGTTTAAAAACAAATTAATCCCTTCATCTTATTTTTTTTTTAAATAAAAATAAAAAATCATTTTGGAATATATTTTAATAACAATTTTAAAACTAAATTGTATTAACAATTCATTTGAAATTTTTTTTTTTTTTTATAAACTTTTTAACATTTCATTTTAAATATCTTCTTCATTCCCCCTTTTCCTTTTTTCCTGCTGCCTAAACTTTGGATCAAAATCATGAGTTAGTGCCAAGACTAAACCAAAAACCGTGTTAATGATAAAGGTTACAGTCTTTGTTTACAATTATTACAAGCTTATATGTCAAATATGATGACATACATTAATCTGTTTGTATACGTAAAATTTGATATTTTGTCCAAATGGTAAAGGACTGTGACAATAATATATAGCCAGAATGATTTTGTGGTTGCTCTAATTTTAGTTTGTCTTTTCGTTTTGTTATTAATTTAATTGTGCAATTGTCAAAATTCAATTTTGTAGTGGCTAAAAAATTCCAATGTGACACACATCACGACCATAACTTGCTCTTTTCATTTATTTTTGTTATTTTTCTATTTTAAAAAGTAACCACTTTTCCAAAACAAAAAGAATAAAAAAAGAAAGAATTAAATGGAATATCCTTTCTTCAAATACTAGTGAGTAGTGACTTATTTGTTACACAAAACTAGTTGCTATCTCATCCAATGTACTAGATAGTTAGCAAATGTTAAACATCTTCACTTTGTTCAATTAATGTAACATTGAGTTGAAAAATAAATAAAAATTAATAATTCTAGTTCAAAATAAATGAATTTTTATTCAATGAAATAAAGATACACTACTTATGTTTCTACCATGGTATTTATTTCCATAAAAGCAATTAATAGATATTCACAACATAAGGAAAGATATGACAAGTAGACTTATCACCTGTTTAACATCACATGTTAGAAAGAAACATACATGATCCACATCTACATATGCATATTTTCTACTAAGTTTGAGCGAAATTGGTATAAGCATCTCCGAAGCAATTACTCCATCTTTATATCAAGATACTTTGGTGTCAAATATGAGAATAAAAATATCAATATGTCAAATATGATGACAGACATTAATCTGAGTAATTGCCAAGACTAAGCCAAAAACCGTGTTAATGATAAAGGATATAGTCTTTGTACACAATTATTACAATCTACATCAATATGTCAAATATGATGACATACATTAATCTGTTTGTACACATAAAAAATGATATTTTGTCCATATGGTCAAGGACTATGATAATAATATATTGCCGGTAAGAATGATTGTGTGGTGCCCTAATTTTAGTTTGTCTTTTTTATTATTAATTTAATTGTGAAATTCTCAAAATTCACGTTTGTTGTGGCCAAATAATGCCAATGTGACACACATCATGACCAGCAAAATGCGATGGACCATAACTTGCTTTTTTTTTTTTTTTTTTTTTTTTTTTCTATTTTTAGAAGTAACCACTTTTCCAAATCAAAAAGAATAAAAAATAAAAAATTACATGGAATATCCTTTCTTCAAATACTAGTGACTAATTTACAAGAAATATGACGCATTCCTCTGGTGACATGGATGCCTACTCACTTACACTATCTTGTTGGTTGAATAAACTAAACCAAAATAAATAATTTTTAGTGTTTGGCTTAGCTTATTTTTATTTTACTAGTGTGGATGGCACGTGCAAGGTATGTACTACTTTTTGAATGAGAAAATTAAAATAAAATTTTTATTTGAAGAAGTATGAAACTATATACATAAAAATTATATATGTCATACAAAGTTAATCTCATTGATATAAGAATTTTGATACCTATTTGCTGAAGGCAATATCCACTCATTAAAAATTTTTAAGAATGATAACGAACATCATCATTTTCCAACAATAAGCAACTGAGTTTTACTAAAACCTTGTCACAATATTTAAATTTTCACAATGAATGATGTTATATGCTACAACTGAAACTCTTCACCAAATACCTTCAACCATATACAATGAAAATTTTGTCATTCATACTTTCTTTTTTTATCATTCTACATGAGTCTAAGTGCAATTTTTAGCTTAATTAGTTTTTAATGAAGATCCATTTTAGGCATAAAAAGAAAAAGAAAAACAAAACAAAAGACATGTGTCATCGACTTTTCCATTAAATAAATTATAAGTTTCGAAGATCTAAACCTAGAAAATTAATGTTCTCTAGGTAGCAAATACAACACCTTATATTATCATTCCAACTTTCTAAGCATTATTATCATCTAAAACTCAAAATACGTGAAGAAAATTTTTGAGATGTTAAAATTTAGTGGAGTATTTTAGATAATACACAATTGAATATTTTAAGAATCATAAGCTTTCATTGAGGTTTAACTGAAAACATTGAACAAATCAAAATTACTGTAGCTATATATACTCATTGGCTCTTTTTATATATATAGTTTAGGTGGCACGTGCAAGGCATGTGCTACCTCTTGAGTGAGAAAATTAAGATAGAATTTTATATGAAGAAGTATGAAACTATATACATAAAAAATGTATGTCATACAAAATTAATCTCATTCGTATAAGAATTTTGATACCTATTTGTTAAAGGCAATATCCAATCACTAAAAACTTCTAATAATGATAACAAAAATCATCATCTTTCAACAATAAGTAACTAAGTTTTACTTATGTAAATAAAAATATTAAAAAATAAAAAAGAGTTCAACAACGATGTTACACCACCCCCCCTCCCAAAAAAAAAAAATGAAGACAAGAGGCCAAAACAGTGCAAGTTCAACAAACCAAAAACTAGTATAGGTTTTTACTGTTGCTTTAAAGCATCGACTCTTTTTATATACAGATTTAGTTTGTGTCATTTATAAAGCCTCACTTTCTTAAAGTGTAATTCCACTTTTATCCAAGTTATTTTTTAAGAAAAAATCAATAAAGAAAAAAGCTATACCAAATCAAAATAAGTAAATAACCGAAGTTATTGTAAAACAAAAATATACGAGAATGTCAAAAGTCTCGTAACTTAATGATATTTGGTTGATTAATAGTTTCAAATCCTTGTAGCAAACTATCAATTCTTATTTTTGATAAATTCAATAGTTACAAAGGGAGACTCAAATAAAAAGATGTCAGCTGAGTTAAATCTAACAAACTAGCACTTGGATTATTAAAAAACAACAACATATCAAATCCTTGTAGGAAACCATCAATTCTTATTTTTGATAAATTCAATAGTTACAACAGGAGACTCAAATAAACTAGCACTTGGCTCAGAGAATGACTGTTTTATCTAGTTATTACTATTTAAGAGCTATGTTTTACTTTCTACATGTACTGGGTACTGCTGTATCCCAAATTTACAGCAGGTGCAATACTTAGGGTATTGCACCTGATGCAATACCTAGGGGTATTGCACTAAGCAACTTTTAATTTCAATAATTAAATAAAATATATTAAAAAAGAATTAAAAAGTTAAAGTTAAAAACTTATAAAAGTTAAAAAACTTGTGAGGGAAGTGGACGTAATGTACCAGGTGCAATTCCTGATGTGAATCCCCCAAAATGAACAAAGAAACACAGTACTGAACACAATTTGGCTCAGAGAAAGAATCCCAGTCGCATAGCCGCATACACCTTTTTATTTATTTATTTATTAGGAACCTCTCATCTCATGTAACAGAGAGTCAGAGACCAATACCCCCAATCAGATGATGCCACATCAGACAGGACCCCACCATGAATTAAAAGATAAAATAAGAATCAAAACCCTGCCCAAGCAATTTCCAACGGTTAAAATCCTTATCCCAAAACCTCATCCACTCTCTCCCTTTCCCTCCACTCATTTCCTCTAACACCAGAAACAACAACATGAAGATAAGACTTCACAAAAAGAAAAAAAAACCAAACCCACATAGCTGACCCTCTTTCTCTCCCCATAGTTAGTCCCTCCATAGCTCAAAAACCTCCATTAAAACCATGTCTTGCTCAAATTTAACAATGTGGGTGTCCTCAAAACCTTCCCTTTCTGATGCATCTGCACTTTCCTTCCGTTCTTTCCTCAACCCTTTTCAGGTTCCTTCTCATAACTCAAACTCTTGCAATCCTTCTCGATCTGTAACTCCAATCCATTGTGGTCTCCGTGAGCTCAGAGATCGTATTGATTCTGTAAAGAACACACAGAAGATCACTGAGGCTATGAAGCTTGTTGCTGCTGCTAAAGTCAGGAGAGCACAAGAAGCTGTTGTTAATGGCAGACCTTTCTCAGAAACTCTTGTAGAAGTACTTTACAACATCAATGAGCAGCTACAAACTGATGATGTAGATGTCCCTCTTACAAAGGTCAGGCCTGTCAAGAAGGTTGCTTTGGTTGTCGTCACTGGTGATAGGGGTCTTTGTGGTAGTTTCAACAATCAAATCATCAAAAAAGCTGAAGCAAGGATTGCTGAATTGAAGGGTCTTGGTCTTTCTTATACTGTTATTAGTGTTGGTAAAAAGGGTAACACTTACTTCCGTAGGAGGCCTTATATTCCGGTTGATAAGTTTCTTGAGGGTGGTTCACTCCCTACTGCTAAAGAAGCTCAGGCTATTGCTGACGATGTTTTCTCATTCTTTGTTAGTGAGGAGGTTGATAAAGTTGAGCTTTTGTACACCAAGTTTGTGTCTTTGGTTAAGTCTGAGCCAGTTATTCATACCTTGCTTCCACTCTCACCAAAGGGAGAGATTTGTGATATAAATGGAACGTGTGTGGATGCTGCTGAGGATGAGTTTTTCAGGCTAACAACTAGGGAGGGGAAACTGACAGTGGAGAGAGATGTTGTGAGGACTGAGACAGTAGATTTCTCACCAATTTTGCAGTTTGAGCAGGACCCAGTTCAGATTCTTGATGCTTTGTTGCCTCTCTATTTGAACAGTCAGATTTTGAGGGCATTGCAGGAATCACTAGCGAGTGAGCTTGCTGCTAGGATGAGTGCCATGACCAGTGCATCTGATAATGCATCTGAGCTAAAGAAGTCCCTGTCTTTGGTCTACAATAGGCAGCGCCAGGCCAAAATTACAGGCGAGATATTGGAGATTGTTGCTGGTGCCAGTGTTCAAATCTAGTGAAACCCTGGTTCTTGTGTCCCCCACAGTTTGCTTCTTAGTAGGTACTTTTATGGGGGTTTCTTAATTTATTCAAATATGCTTGTTTAAGAACAGTTATTCAGAATTTACACTTTTTCATTGTAATTCTCATGCGTATGAACTTTGTGCACAATGAGAACTGCAATGTATTTTGGAACATAGGAGCAATATTCTACTTTTTTTTTTTATGTCATTTTTTTTTCTACCATTATAAACTTGTATTATTTGAAATTCTCATTGCATGGTACGCTGAGTTATAATCTATGCAATAACTGTACATTGCTGTGTTATTGCAGCTCTTATTAATTTACATTGTCACTTGATAATTGATATATCCCACGTGTTGGTTCTTGTTAGTATAATTCATTTACTCTATGGCTTTCATAATATGAAATGGCTATTATTATGCATAGTGCCCAAACAGGGTTGATGTTGAAGACTGAGTTCAGTATTACTAATGACAAACATATTCTGAAATTGGAATTTCACTATTAGTTTAACTTGATTCCTTTAACTTGTGACAGAGCAGAATCAATTTATTCGCAGTTAACTTAGGATGATCTTTCTAAATATGCCACCATTAGTGTAGCAATCAGAGAATGCACTTTAGTAATCTGATGGCATATCAGGCCACAATTCTATCCAATTAAGAATTGAAGGTGGGGAAAGCAATTTACCAAAAGGTTCTCTAAAATTCGTACTTCTATAAAAACATCTCAGAAGTGATCCTAGTGTTCAAACATTTCATCTTCCATAAAGCAGGACTTTCATAAATGTTTCTAACCTAATTTGGTTATTTATCATGTGTTTGCTTGGCCTCAAGTCCTTTTGATTGTATAGCTATGAAGTAATAAGAGGTGACACCTAAATCTCTATCATCATCTCCCACTTCTGCGAATTGGTCCTTAGATTGTTCACTGGTGTTCGCTTGTGTGGCTCTGCAATGTTTAGCTTAGAATGGAATACTCTCCATCCAACTGTATAAAATAAATAGTTTATAATTCTCTTTGTTATTAAATTTAAAGACCATAGAAAGAAAAAAGTAAATTATCTATATAATTCCAAAAGTCTGGGCTATCTATACTAAATCCTCAAAAGAGTTCATGTGTTGTATTCTGTTTTCAGCAAGTTAAGAGGAAACCTATCTATCAAAACTGAAAGTCTCCCTAAAAGTCCTTATAAATATAGCAACTCTTATGATTTCAGTTTTCTGACAATAAAAGAAGCATAAATGGAACTAATTATGTAACCAGAAAGAAAGAAATATTTTAAAATTCCCAACCAAGTCAATACATGCTTGTGTGTGTGTGTGTGTGTGAGAGAGAGAGAGAGAGAGAGAGGGAGAGAGAGAGAGGGAGAACTTATTTGGAATTTTTTTAAGAGTAAAAAGCCTATGTTGCTAAGGCTGAACCAGAACACTTAAATACAACCAATCAAACCGCTGATGTGGTATATGTTTCCGTCCATTACTGTTGCAAACATTTGACGTCTATTAACAGTGTATAATGCAAATTAATGTAAACTTGATATAAACAGTTGAGATCTCTTAATTTATGTGAACTTTACAATATAATAATCTAAGCATTTTCAAGGTGATAACATTAACAAAATGGTAATTTGAGATCTAGCCTGCGATAGTGTTTACTTTTTTATATATGCACAAACATTTAATCAACATACCTTCTATGCTGTTCATATTAATTATATTACTATTATTTTTGTCATTATTGATTAATCTTAATCTACATTAGGAAAAAAAAATCTAGGTCATATGAAAAACGATAGCATAAAAGTCATCTTCTCAAAATTCATTCAAGTATGGAACTCTCAATTCAAACTATGATTACCCAAAAAAACTCAAAATATCAATTCTATTCCCCATGTTAAAAGTTCAACTCAAAATCATATTTTCAAAACTTCAATATGTATATCCTGATCTTATGCTTAAATTTTCATAAGTTGCACAGACAACATAATGTAAATTTTAGAGTCAATAAACACAGAAAAGCTAAATTTTAGAAATTTGCAGAAACTAAACCAAGACAATGACAGACTTAGAACCTCAACTCAAATAAACCTAAACCTTAATTTCTTTTGTTTAAGTTGTATGAATAATTAGCCAAACAAGATCAAGCAAACGATACTACCTCAAAACTGGCCTGTGGCCAATTTTTAAAGATATTGCCAGTGCATAAACATTCATATCATCAATGAAAAGTATATTAAAAACAATAAAACTTAAAATACAACCATTTAAACCACTGATGAGGTATATGTTTTTGCCTATTACTGATGCAAACATTTGATGTCTATTAATTAACAGTGGATTATGAAAATTAATGAAAACTTGATACAAACTTAGTTAACATCTTAATTTATGCAAACTTTACAAAATGATAGTGTCAGCATACACAAGGTAATAAACAAAATGCTAATTTGAGACGTAGCCAGCGTTAGTGTTTACTTTTTATAAATGTTTACACATAAACGAGTAATTACCTTTTGTGCTATTCACATTTATTACTATTATGTTTATCATCGTTGATTAATCCACATAAGGCAAACAAAAACAAAATCTAGGTCATATGACACGGCCATGCAAAGTCATTCTCTCGAACTTCATCCAAATATGAAACTCTCAATTCAAACTAAGATTACAAAGAAAGACTTGAAATATCATTCTATTCCAGATGTTAAAAGTTCAACTCAAAGCCATATTTTCAGATCTTCAAAATGCATATTCTGATCTTATGTTTAAATTACCATAAGTTGCACAGACAATATAATGTAAATCAAAGAGTTACTAAACATATAAAAACAGAATTTTAGAAATTTGCATAAACTAACCCAAGAAAATGACGGACTTAGAACTTTAACTCAAATATAAAACCTTAATTACTTATGTTAAATGGTATCAATACTTAGCCAAACAAGATCAAGCACAAAATACTTCTGTATAAGTTGTAAGGATACTAAATCTTTGTTTCTCTATGTGATATGCAATCTCTTGGTTATTGAGCATGCTATCATTTGGAGGTAAACAAGTTCAAGAACAACCCTATAACTTCAAAACATCATGCTTCTGTAGTCAACATTCAAAGATCTTACCAGTGCATAACCATTTGCATTATCTGAAAAGTACGTCAAAATAGTAATGAATGTGTATTTTACCATAAAACTTATATAACAATTCAAGAATTTGCAACATGAAGTAATGATTCACTAATTTGAAGCTGAAATTAAGCATAGTGAATAAGACATGTCTTGCTTAGATTTTTAACTAGATCAGTGGAGGAGATTGATTAACCAGTGACTATAACAAGAATTGTAGTCAATCTGCAAGAACAAAATAATGCAGTTCGCAAAATGGTATAGACTATAGAGTAACGAAAAAGCACTAATAAAGTGCATGATTATTGTTTTAATCAGAAATAATATATTTAACCAAAAACTGCACTTGTTTTAATAAAGCACTATATGAAGAATACAAACTTCATTCATATGCACTTGTTTTTCTTACTACCTGTATGCAGCTTATTTTGGTTCAAACTTCATATGAAAATTTATTGAAAGAGAAGATAACCGATAGAAAGTTAACATTTGTAAAATTTTAAAATCATGAAAGAAAATTCCTTCAATCTATGCTTGCTTGGATATAGAAATTAACATTTGCAAACCACTAGAGCACGATAAAACTATTCAATACATTGATTGATATAACAGTGCCATAACATGCCAGTAAAGAGATTCAAACCAATAATGGACACACAAAGAGAACACTTATAATATATGAGAACATAAAAAATGGTAGTAAGAAATCTAGATGTATGTAAGTAACATTTCATACTCAACTGGAACTAAAACGTTCTAATTTCAATATGGGCCTTTCAAGGTATCGAAATGAGGAAAAAAAAAAAATAAGAAACAAGAATATATTTTTTATTGTTTAAAAAAAAAATCTTACTTACCTTTCCCTCTTCCCCTCTATTGGTTTCTCCCAAATATATCTTCTTCAACCGCTTTCCTCACAAGATAGATGGAGAGCAACACAATTTTTTAACCAGTCTGACCCCTACAATATATAACACCCAAATTAATCATAAGAATCTTAATTATAATTTAGATCTAATTACCTTATACTATATAGAGGAACATATTATGTAAATCCATTAATCCCTTTCACTAACTGCAAATTCTAAAGCAATTTGTTTTAATTTTTATCCAAAAATGGATCAAATCATCAAAGTATACATTATTCATGAAAGGTAATTCGGTATTAGCCGTTCATGTCTACTATAGTTATTGATCGTTATTAACCGTGATAAACTGTTTACTACATTATTTGTGTAAATTAATGATTCATTTGTTGTGCTAACACATTTATATAACTTAGTAGTTTTAGAAAAGATTAATATAAGAAAGAAAAAAAAAACTTTGAATTTCTCTTTTACTTCTTATGATCAAACCAAATATAAATCCAAACTGAATGCAAGGCATAGATCCAAATCCACAATAGTGAATTCCAATTCCATAATCAGTTCAGATTATCTATTAAAAAATAGTTCTCATGACTTTAATAATAATAAATAAATAAAACCCACAAATTATTATGTCAAGAAACATCATCAAATACATCAACAAGAGCCATCAGGCATATACATCCTCCTTGCAAAAACTAGGGTAACAGCAAAAAAAGAAAAAAAAAAAAAAAAATTTATAAAAATTAGGGCAAGACCAGTAAAGATAATATCATCCACTACATCAACAAAAGCCTTCAGGTTTGTACAACAGTACAAGAACAACCTCTGTGACTATACTTGGTCGGTCTCATGAAAAACTGGTCTAACCGCGATGAGTTTTTTCCGCTGTAGGCATCGAGGGTGGTAATTGATCCTTGAAGCAAAACAAGGGACAGCATCACTAGGGTATGGCGTGTTGTTGTTTTGATTTAGCGATGAAGGCGAAGACGGAGTTGCACCATGAAGTGCAAGTTGAAAGGAAGAGATCATGTGGGTTTGGAGATCATGTTTTTGGTGCCACTTTGCTGTGATTTTGGAATCCCTGAGTTGGGCAAGTGCTCCTGGCTTTAGATATCTATAAAACCCTTCTTTTCTCTTTGTTGTCATATAATTGTTGCCAGTGGTGTTGTCATGGCTTCCCTTCATGGTTACTGGTTAGAGAGAGAGAGAGAGAGAGAGAAAGAGATGGGTTTTGTCTGGGGAATGATATTTGTGGTTGATGAGAAATGAGAGAAGGGTTAAGGTGGTTTATAAAGTGGAAGGTTGTGGCGGGAAAGAACGGTTCGGAGGGTGGATTGGGTTTCAAAATTCAAATAAGGTAAGCCGTGGGGGTTGGCATCTAGGGTTTTAATATTTGTTGTCTATGTCCAATGTATAATTAATTGCATTTATGTTTGTTTTATCCAAGGGTAAACTTATTTTATGAAAAATTATGAAAATTAGTACTTTACATGGTTATATCAATAAAAATTTACATTATAGGTACTAAACAAATATGTATAATAATTCTATATAAAAAAATGAGTACAATATTGTACATATTTTTTTCAAATGTGTACAATATTATACACATTTTCTTATAATATATATATATTGATGAACACAAGAAAATCAGTAGGCTGAATGTCTCGGGCGTTGATCTCAAAGTTAACTGGAATGTCCTGAAAGATAAACACAAGATCAGAGGAGACCGGAGAAAACCGGCCAAGTATCCTCCGATAATCAAGTCAATATTCTTAGAATTCCAATTTGTATGAAAGTGTCCGAATAAAATACCTCTTCGTAAGGGAATGCTTATATAGTGCACATGGAATGAATATTTGTTTAATAACTGTTCCTATTGTCGAGGAATTCAAAAGAATTGGAGGTAATTTCCATAACTGCCATGGAAGTTATTTTATTTGTACTGGTGTTCCATAACGGTTAGTTGGAGGACTTGGCTTGTTATGGTGCAATTCGTCTCTTACGTCTGGTGGAAATCATGCTTGTCAAAAGATCAATATGCTCATGGTCCAATGGACTCGTCCATCCTTTATTAAGGACGGACGAGGCTACGTCTGTCCTTAATAAAGGAAGGACGAGGTTTTTAGGGACGAGCATGCTTCTCATGTCCCATCTCTTCATTCATCTATGACGGACGACTCATACGGACGAAACAGGATTTGTGCATTTTCATTACACCATCATATATTATAGACATTCGTTTAATTAGTCTCATCAATCATTTGTTTAGAATAATATAAATAAATAATTGTCGTTGTTTTATTAATACTACTGTTGGTTATGGTTTCTTTATTTGTGTTAAGGGTAAATTGCAAATTACACTCCTAAAATTTGGAGGTGTTTGGATTTTACACTCTGAAATTTTAGAATTTGAAATTTACTCCTTGAAGTTTGGGGGTGTTTAGGTTTTACACTCTGACATTTCAAAATTTGGATTTTACCCCCTAAAATTTGGAGTATTTAGATTTTACACCCCCAAGTTTTGAAACTTTAGGGTGTAAAATCTAAACACCTCCAAACTTTAGGGATGTAGAATTCAAACACCTCTAAAATTTATAGTGTAAAATCCAAATTCTAAAACGTTAAGGTTTAAAATCCAAATTTTGAAATTTCAAAGTGTAAAATTCAAACACTCTCAAACTTTAGTAGTGTAATTTGCAATTTACCCTTATGTTAAAAAGGAAGACAAAAATAATATGTTGTTTCTTTTTATTTGTCTTGGAGTTTTCTTTCCTAACCCTGCAACCTCTATTCTCACTAGATCACTCTTACCAATAATTCATATCAAAATCATCTTTTTATGAAATCTTAACAAAAGAATTTGACCCTTCTTCTCCTCCAAGATCTCTAATTTTAAAAAGTTGATACCAGAGTATTTTTTATCTTGCCATATGTTCAAGTCTCTTCCTTCAATGCTTACAAACATGTAAGGAATTTCATGATTTTGTTTTTTCTTTTCTTTGTAATTTCATTCTTACAAACATGTAACAAACATCTCTTGTGTTTTATCCTTTTAATGCTATGTCTTAAAGAATATATATATATATATTTGCATCTTGTTATAACTGTTGCTATTAGTAATCTTGTTTCCGCATTTTATACTCATATGTCCTCTTCATGTTTTTCTTTGGTGACTATTTTAAGTCAGTTGGAATCTAGTTTCCCCACCGCCCCCCCATATATATATATATATATATATTTTTTTTTTTTTTTTTTTTTTTCCTGGGATCCTATTCTATTTTACTTGATTAGTCCATTGTGTTCACGAGTGCTATTGGTAATTAACTGACTAAATTCTTATATTTTGGAGCCATTGAGACTTTCAAGTTCTCCCAGGAGATTGGTATTTTTTATTCCATCTTTGAGTGTGATGATGTTGAGTTTGTCAGAGTCATGTAAAATGGCCATTTCCAAACGACCTTGTAGGCTTGTATGGTCATTTGATTTAAGAGATCCAATTACTTTTGACAAGTTGTTGTTCTTGATAGTTTGCTTACTCTATGTTGATGGCCTCACGAATCATCTTGTAATATTAATGTTCATTTAGAGAACCTTTCATCTTTTTCTTTTTTCTTTTTTTCTTTTTTTAAATTATAAAAGAGAACATTTCCTCTTGTTTTGTTTGATTAGCAGACAATGTACATTCCTTTTATGTTTATAAATAAAAAAATTTAACCTATTCTTAAAAAAGTTTTTTTTTCTTTATTTAATGTAAAAATATACTGAGTCATATCAAGTTGATCCGACCCATCAAATATTGAATAAGGTCATAAAAATAGTAATCAATTTTAGTTTGACATGTTTCTAACTTGTCCATGGTCGGTCAAGCCTGAACTTGCCTAACGCAACCTCTTTTGCCAAGTCTAAAGATAAAAGAGACCTTTTTTTTTGTGTGTGTGTGGTAGAGAGCTTTTTTAATTGATGTGATGAGTTTTGGTTGAAACAAAAAAATAATCAATTTGAAGTAAAATAAATTGTACAAATATCAATGAAATTGAACCTTAAAAGTGGGTTCTAGTTAGCTCAACTGATAAAGTCTCTGATGATTAAATAAGAGATTTGGAGTTTAATCCCTGCATATACCAAAAATTTATTGATATCTTGGTTTGATGATAAAGAGTTATTATTTGGAGCAGACGTCATAAGATGAAACTCTCTAAAAAAAAAAAACCTTAAAAAATTAACTTAAGATATGTGATAGAAAGAGAACAAGTCTTGATGAGGTGACAAGTGTTTTTCACCAAAAGCGACATGTCACGAGTATGAGTATGGGAATTAGCTTCTCCAAAACAAATTGAGGGTAAGGCTGCCTTTCATGACTTCTCCTAAATCCCACAAAAAAAGTGGAAGTTTCGTATATTGGGCATGACTCTTTTTTTTTTCTTTTTCTTTTTTTAGGGTAAATTGTAAATTACACTTTTAAAGTTTGGGAGTGCTTAGATTTTACACTCTAAAATTTTAGAATTTGGATTTTACCCCCTAAAGTTTGAGGGTGTTTGGATACGTTTCAAGATTTAGATTTTATCTCCTAAATTTTAGAGGTATTTGGATTTTATTCCTTAAAGTTTAGGAGTATTTGGTTTTTACACCCTAAGTTTAAGAATTTGGAGGTGTAAAATCTAAATACCCCCAAACTTTAGGGGGTAAAATTCAAATTTTAAAATGTCAGGGTATAAAATCCAAACATCCCTAAACTTCAAGAGCTAAATTTCAAATTTTGAAACTTCAGGGTGTAAAATCCAAACATCTCCAAACTTTAGGGGTGTAATTTGCAATTTACTTTATAAAAAAAAAAAATAAAAAAAAAATAAAAAACCTTGATATATATGATAGAAGCCTATCATGTATTGAAACAATTTTTTTTTAAAAAAAGATTAATAAAATAATTTAAAATAAATAATGAAATTTCATTTCTTCAAAAAATATTCAAACATTTAATAATAAAATTTTAATTGAAATAGTAATTTAATAGTACAATAATATATGATAATAGAGTTTCATGTCCGGTAACATTAGCTTAATAATGTTATTGCGTTTATAGTGTGGTGAGAACTTTTTTATTTTACACGTGAAATAAGGAAAGGGCATTAATCATTATAATCATGTATTTTAAGAGCCAATTTTTATTAGATAATATATAATATATAAAGTTAAAATACAATGGATTATGTGGTTAGTCCTCTCACATCCAACAAAAGTTTATTTATAATACATAAAATTGAGAATGTTTATACATGCAGTGAATCTTAGCATGATATTCCCCCATTGAAGTGGATTATCAAAAAATTCCCTCATTGAAGTGGATAATCCTTTTACATGAATGGAGCATTTGGTTTGTTATGATGTTACACTATGTCATAATATCATATTATTGTAATCTTATATTAATGTAATCTTAATATAAGAATACAACATTATATTGTTTAGAAATGTGATGAGATTAAAATGATGTAATATATTTTGTAATTTTAAATTATGGTAATGTTATAAAAAAATAAAATAAACAAAAAATATTAATGTCACATTATCGTCATGTACATCATATCAATGACACATTACATGAACCAAACACCTCCAAAATGAGGGCTAGCTTTAGTTGATGGATCTTGAGAGGATCACAACTTTGATTTTTAATCCAGTCCGTGTCACCGTGAACCCAAAAATACCTCTTCCTAAATTTTCCATGGGCTTGACAAAAAGAAAGGGAAGTTCAATGGGCTTAAGCCCATTAGGTTGATAGTCTTTAATGTTGGGCCTCTTATTTTACTTGGGTTGGTTCTTTTTTAGGTTTGTCAAAAAATGGCCCCAAACACTTTTTTTTTTTTTTTTTTTTTTTTTGTGATAGGCCCAAACACTTTTTTTTAGAGAGTTTCAACCTATGACGTCTGCTCCTAATGATAACTCTTTATCATCAGATTAAGACAACAATTGGTTTTTGGTGTAGGCAATGAATGAATCTCAAATCTCTTATTCAACAATCAGAAACTTTACTAGTTGAGCTAACTGGAACCAAGGTGATCAATACTATATCATACCAGTCGGTATTTACCATTACAGTACGTGCACCTATACCGAAATTTAGCTATTTCGTACTGGTTTAAATACCGGCTGGTACAACAACAAAAAAAAAAAAGCTTTTTTTTTTTTTTAATTTTGTAATTCTCAAATTTGTAAAGGCAGAATGGTAACTAATTTGTATTATTTGTTTTCTTAACATGCAATGAACAATTAGGACCCATTTGATAATGTTGATTTAGTAATGTTATTTAAGTGTTGTGGAAATATGTGTGGGTGAAAAAGTGTTGTGGAAATACGCGTTGTGTTATTTAAACAACGAAAACTATTGTTTAAACAACACAACTAAACAGACCCTAAAGCTTTTTGTTTTTTATATTGAGTTTTTTTTTTTTTTTTAGTTGATGTTAAAGACTAAAATCATGAATAATTTGTTCTGAATTGAGGTAATGTTTTATGGTAAACATTTATTTTTATTATATATATATATATATATATTTATAAATATAAAAAATAACAGTAAACCCAAAACGGTACACTGGTATCGACCGATATCAAAATATATCTTTCCGCTGGCCAAACTGGTACAACTTCTGATAAGAGATTGACTCCCTTAATTGGAACCCACGGCCTTAAACACTTCTTAATTAGCTAATTACATGAGTTTTAATTTTTTTTACAAGGTTTATGCATTATACCTCTACAATGTAGTATAATTCTTTTCAGGCGGAAATCACATTTTCATCCCTATATTTTCAGCCGATTCCCATTTTGGTCCCTAGATTTTATTTTTACCGCTTTTAGTCCCTATCCTGAAAAACGCTTCTTGTTTTGGTCCTTACTGTTACATCAGAGATGGAAAATGCACACGTGGCAAATAGCAAAATTAAAATAATATTAAAATAATATTTTAAAAAATATTAAAATATTAAAATATCAAAAAAAAAAAAAAAAGCTCGAGAAGTTGCCTCACCTCACCACTCTCCACGACGTTTTCCTCAATTGCCTCGCCTCGCCTCGGAGTAATTCCGATGTCAGGATCGCTTCCCTTGGCGCCGCTATCAACTTTGTTCAGTGCTTCTCTAATGCGTCTGATCGGGACCGCTTCCAGGACTTGTTGCCATTGATGATGCAGACTTTGATTGAGGCATTGAATTGCGGTTAGGAGGTCACGGTGCAGGAGGCGCTGGAGTTGTTGATCGAGTTGGCCAGGACGGAGCCGAGGTTTTTACGAAGGCAGTTGGTGGATGTGGTTGGGTCCATGTTGCAGATTTCGGAGGCGGAGAGTTTGGAGGAGAACACTAGACATTTGGCCATTGAGTTTGTGATTACGTTGGCAGAGGCGAGAGAGAGGGCGCCTGGTATGATGAGGAAGTTGCCACAGTTCATTCAGAGGCTTTTTGCAGTGCTGATGAATATGCTCTTAGATGTGGAGGATGATCCTGCGTGGCACAATGCCGAGACTGAGGATGAGGATGCCGGTGAGACTAGTAATTATGCCTTCGGTCAAGAGTGTTTGGACAGGCTGTCGATTTCATTGGGAGGGAATACCATTGTGCCTGTTGCTTTCGAGCTTTTCCCGGCTTTCTTGGCTGCTCCTGAATGGGAGGAGATTTTTTTTATTTTATATTTTAATATTTTTTAATTCTGCCGTTTGCCACGTGTGCATTTTCCGTCTCTGATGTAACGGCATGGACCAAAATGGGAAGCATTTTTCAGGATAGGGACTAAAAGCGGTAAAAATAAAATCTAGGGACCAAAGTGGGAATCGGCTGAAAATGTAGGGACGAAAATGTGATTGCTGCCTTCTTTTCATTTAGAATTTTGTAATTTTAGAGAGACTTGAAAGCAAAAGTAGTCACTTTTACTACTAGATAACCAGCTTCAAAAACGATCTTTAAATTGGATGGTTTGGTATATAGAGATTAAGGGTGTTCACTAAACCGTACAAACTACAAAAATCGCACCACAACCGCCAGCAAAATGGCATAACCGCACCGCATCGCATCGCAAATAACAGTGCACCACACCGCACCGCATGATGCAGTGCGGTTTGCAGTTTTATAATATGAAAACCGCACCGCACCACGCCCTCTATATATATTAATATATTTATTTATTTTATATTATATATATAATAAGGACAAAATATCAATACATTAATAATTTAATACCCTAGCCGTATCTCACTGTTTTGTTAGTAAAAAAAAAAAATCTTATCACTCTTTTAGCCCTTAGAGGTCGGACCCTAGCTGCCAAACTTCCACTTGAATTGCCACTAGACTACTCATTGCTGTTGCACTAGTTGCTTCTACTATTGCGGTATTTATCTCTCTATATGTGTTCAATTCAAGTTTTTCTTTGTTAAAGTTAACCTATTGGTAGCTTGTATATGACAAACTTGTTAATTATATTATTTTTTTATTGATTATTGTCGTTGGTATATTGGCACTTGGAACTGATGGGTCAGGACTTAGTACTCAATAGCTATGTTAGATATTTAAGTTTAATTTTTGTGGGTTTTCTTTGTTTTTGTTTGGTATTGAATCTGGATTTAGATATTTACTATGTGTTATTGGGATTTCAAAGAACTTGACTCCATTACATGTTTTGATATATACCTGAGAATCTGAGATAGTGATATTACTGATACATATTGAATTGTATGGTGATATATATGTTGAATTTTTATATTGCAGGTGATTTTTTATACACCGCACCACACATGTGACCACAAAAATAAGGCGTGGTGCGGTTATGGTTTTGGCTAAACTATACATCGCATCGCACTGCACATGTGATTGCAAAAATGAGGTGCAGTCAAAGTGCAGTGCTAAAAATGGCCCAAAACCGTACTGCACATGTGATTGCAAAAATGAGGTGCAGTCAAAGTGCAGTGCTAAAAATGGCCCAAAACCGTACTGCACCGCACCGTAAACACCCTTAATAGAGATATATCATGATTGATTATGAATATATTTAAAAAGAACAATATAACTTCTTATAAAATCACTAATATTTTAATGACATAATTATTGTCATTTGTACTTAATTCAATTATTCAACAAGGATAATATTAATTTCTATAAATTATACACATTTATCATCATTCTAACATAATTCAACAAGATATTATTATTTCAACTTAATTTTTTCATATTTCAATATCTATATTTCTATTTAACAAGTACCACTCCTAGATGCTTCTGAGCATGAGAAAATTTGTTTAGTTTGTCAGGGGTGAAAAGCTCTCAGATTACTTAGTAATTGGTTTTAGCGGATGAAGTCAGACAAAAGAAAAAGAGTGATCCTACAAAAGCGTGAGTTTTAGGCAATTTTAGTGGGTTCAAAGAATATAGTTCTAAAGTCTAAACAAATCTAGAATCAATCATTTTCCACTTTAAATTTTAAAATATTAAAAAAAATGAGTATTTATCAATCATAAACTATCCAGATGACAATTCTTTTATTTATTTTCAGAGAAGAATACTTCAACACCACCCATTATTGTGAACAAGATATCAATTTTCAACAATCCTCTAGCTGGCTTGATCCTCGAGCACCCCAACTTTTATATGAAAATCAATCATTAGCCTGATTGCTTCATAACACTTCATGCTTTTCCCACCAAAAAAGAAAAGAAATATAACACCCTTTTATTCTTTAGCTAAGCACGTGTAAATAACTACATAAGAGAACCTTAAACAGTCTTTTAGGTTTGTCCTCACGTGGCATGTCCCCATTTGACGTGTCAATTCCTGGTAGATACCTCTCCTCACCACTTGAGTATCCTATCACGGACTATTAGCCTTTCGATAAGTTCTCTAGCTTAGCTACTTATAATATGTCAAAAATTTTGAAAAAAAAATCTTAAATGTCACCACCCACACCCAAATCCACAATAACCATTGATCCAAATTCATCTCCACCATCCAATTCCTCATCAAAAACCTAACAGTCATTAATGTTACATAGAAATTAATCATGTTCATTATCAAAACATAGTAACACATTACTCATATATGGTTGAGATTCTAAGATCTTTTTTTGCTGTTTGGCCTGTTACATTCTAGTGTCATCCTATTATATTATTTTAAATTTTAAATATCTAATTTTTTGTTTTTCTATCCTTGTTTTTGTATTTAATTATTTACAATGCACAGACATAGAGAAACTGAAAGATCAAGTACTGGAATCCTCTCCTATAAAAAAAAAAAGTACTGGGATCCTCAATTAAAGGATGTTTTTTTTTTTTCCTGATTAAACTGTGATCACTGACTCATAAACAAGTACAAGAAGAAGAAGAAGAACCTTGAAGAACATTCTTAAAACAGGAAAAAAAAACACAGTTATGGAGGTGGCTTTGCAAGTACATAGGCCACTCAGTTGCAGTTGCAGTTGCAGAACAGTGTTCAATCAGAGAAGCCACTTAAAGCTCCAACCTTTTCTTGGGTTTTTTCCTCGTGGAAGAGTCACTCACTTCTCAAAGGTTATTATTGCTTTTTTTTTTTTGTTTTTTTTTTGTTTTGTTTATTCATTGCAACTCTTCTTGGTGTTCCTTGTTTCTCTGTTTCAATGGGTTCCTGTAGTGTCTGATTTTGATAGCACCCAGTAAGAGTTTGTGATTGGTTTTTTACTAGAGATTTTGTGGGTTTGTTTAAATCTCAAATGGGATATTTGTAAAATGTTCAATCAAGTTCTATGCATGAAAGATAGGATATACTTGGTGAGTTTTGTTTTCTGGGCTCTTTGTTGATCAATTGATTGAACGTTTGCTTTGTTGATGAAGTTCTTGTTTTTCCTTTATGGTTTTTCACTAAATGATTGATTCATTAGGTAATGAAATTAAATTGGGTAAATTACAACAACCTCCTTGAGCTTTCACGAAATGACACCCCCCCTACGTGTATGTATAAATGCAACATATAAGGCCATTTACCTAAAGGAATATTCAATTTTTTATAAATTTTGATTTCCACCCAAACTATGAATGAAATGACATTCCCTCAACTGAGTATGAAACCTTTTATTTATTTATTTATTTATTTTTTTAGGGAAGTAATGGTGTGGGAGGGCATGAACTTCTTTGTTGCATTTATAGGAATCTCAAGGAGGGGAGTGTAATTTTGATAAACCTCAAGGGGGATTGGTGTAATTTACCCCATTAAATTACAATTGATTGAGTGTTAATGGTAGGTTTTTTGTTTTCAAAAATAATTCCAAGTATTGAACTGGGGTTGTTTTCATACTACTTCATTCTTATTCTGAACGTATTGAAGTCATACATTTTGGTTTCAGTCTTCTTCATGGGGAAAAGAGTGCGAGGGAGGTGGAGTTTCATATCGGATCATTGCTAGTTCAGGTTAGTTGCTGTTGTTCTGTTCTGGTTCAAAGTTGAATTTTGATCCTTTATTCTATTAAATTCTGGTTCTGCATATTGGTAGATTTTCCAAGGAGGAGATCAAAGAAAATGTCAAATGCAAGGCCTAAAGGCCCTGCTTCAAAGGGATTGACGCCAAAAACACCAGTGGGAACGAGCACCCAAAAGAGGGATGAAATAAATAATGGAGAGAAAGAGTTGTCAATTGCTCCAACATCTAGTGAGCATGTGTCACCCAACAGGAAAACCGTTGAAACGAAAGTTGATACTGAGGAAAAGTGGGCAGTTGAACATTCTCGAGAGGATAAATCTGAGAAAGAAATCATTTCTGAAACTGAGGAAGCCAATGAATTATCATCAGCAAATAAATCATCAGCTATTGCTCAGAAAAATCAAGTGGTGAAAAATGGAACCATTGCTAGGGTCAATGAGGATATAGCAGAATTACAGAAGATAGAAACAGCTTCCAAGAGTGATATTGAGAATGTTCCTGATAAAATGGTTTCAGAAGGAAGACACTTGGATATCATAGAGCGTGATGACACCACAAGAGACAAAAGCACTGAAACTGATGAAAAGATTAGAGAAGAAGCTTCTCTAAAATTAAAGTTGGAGATGGAAGCGAACTTGCGTAAGCAGAAAATTGAGATGCTTGCTGAGGAGAACTTCTCGATAGGGAGCAAGATGTTTGTTTTTCCTCAAGTTGTGAAACCTGATCAAGATATAGAAGTTTTCCTCAATAGGGGTCTCTCCACTTTAAATAATGAGCCAGATGTTCTGTTAATGGGAGCCTTTAATGACTGGAGATGGAAATCACTTACAGTCAGGTTGAAAAAAACACATCTGAAAGGGGATTGGTGGTCTTGCCTAGTTCATGTTCCCAAGGAAGCCTACAAGATGGACTTTGTCTTTTTCAATGGGCAAAATGTCTATGACAATAATGGTGAAAAGGATTTCTGCATAACTGTGGAAGGTGGAATGGATGTGTTTGAATTTGAGGATTTCTTGCTTGAAGAGAAACGTAAAGAACTTGAGAAACTTGCTAAGGAGCAAGCTGAAAGGGAAAGACAAGCGGAGGAACAACGGCGAATAGATGCAGAGAAAGCAGCAAGTGAAGCTGATAGAGCACAGGCAAGGGAGGAGATTAAAAGGAGGCGAGAAGCTTTGAAACAGTTGACAAAAAATGCTGTAAGGTCTGTTGATCATGTTTGGTACATAGAGCCTGGTGAGTTTAAAGGTGAAGACTCAGTCAGGTTTTATTATAATAAAAACTCTGGCCCCCTTGCTCATGCGAAGGAACTATGGATTCATGGGGGCCATAATAATTGGAAGGATGGATTGTCCATTGTTGAAAGGCTTGTCAGTTCTGAAGAAAAGGATGGTGACTGGTGGTATGCTGATGGTATGTATAAATAGATATATTTTCTTTCTTATCTTTAATATTTCATGATGCTTTCTTAGACTTTCAAGTTTAGATTATCTGGCTGGAGTGACAGAATATAAGGTGCATATGCAAGATGGTGTCAGTTGGCATTCATCAGTCATGCCAAGTACCATGCAACCTGTTGGCTGTTGCCTGATATATGATATGTGCTAAATTTTCAATCCAAATGTGGCGTTGCTGAAAGTGAGTGGTGTCACTCCAAACATTGTTACTTGACAGGAATCTCTTAAAAATTTCCGATCTCTGTCATGAACAGTGAAAGGGAGAGAGAGTAGATGGGTAGTTATACACACACAAATATACATATTTGTTTGTCTTTTATGTGTATGAATATATTTAATGTAAAGGTTGAGTGTTTCAGACAAGGGAGTATATATTTTTTAGCAAGCTCAGATAATGAGTTACTTCTCAAACTTCCCACCATTTTGCCATGTTCATGCATTTTAATTTTAATGTGGGCCAAACTCGCATATCTTGAAGGGCCAGGAGTGCCTATTTTGACCCAAACCCCAGCTTGCAGTTTATGGTTAGGTAATGACAATAACCTTTTATATGTCTCTTGAAATGTTGGCTGCTTGTGATTTTTAGTTTTGTTGGGTTGTTATGAGTCCTTATAACCATAGGCAAGGTGATTCTGATGACCTGAAATCTTCACTCATTCTTGTTTGAGAATTATGCAAAATGGAGATGGTGTTTTTTCCTTTCTTTCTTTTTTCCCCCTTTTTTTTTTAATTAAAAAAAAGCCTCAAACTTTGTCCTGTACAAGTAGAGCTTGATGTCTTGTTCCCATCTGTTTTAGTAATTCTGGATGGAGTGATGGACACTAACAGGTGTATCACCAAAAGAACACTGTAAAATTAAGGGAGTTTTTTTTTTTTTTTAATTCTTGCTTGCTATTTTTTCATGGAACAGTAAACAGTATTAGGTGGAATTTCTCTTATACTGTCAGTGTTGCATGTTATAAGACAAATAATAGTAACCAACTTTATTTTCTGCAGTTGTTGTACCTGATCGAGCATTTGTCTTAGATTGGGTTTTTACTGATGGACCACCACAGAAAGCCATTGTGTATGATAACAACCACCGCCAGGATTTCCATGCAATTGTCCCAAAAGGCATACCTGAAGAACTTTATTGGGTTGAGGAAGAACACCAGATTTATCGGAAAATCCAGGAGGAGAGGAGGTTAAGAGAAGAGGCTATACGTGCCAAGGTCAGTTTAGAAAAAAATCTTCCATTCAAGATATGGCTAATTTATATTGATTAAAGCACACTTGGTCGTTGTTTTTTTATTCTCAGAGGAAGTGCATCTAAGAATATTGTACATAAATATTGTGTGGGGTAATGGTTATGGTGGCTCACATGTAGAGGATAGGGAGGACCAACTTTTGTTCTGGTCTAGTGTGTCTATTTCAGTTATTGTGGCCGTTCTGATAAGTGTGAGTTTCCTGGGCTAATCTTAAGATGTTCAAGATGGATGCCGGGGATGAATAAAAACTAATTTTAGTTTTGATCCTTTCAAAGCTATTGATTTAGCATTTTATCACTCTCTTCTTTTCACTACTAATTTCCATTTCTCCGTGCTTCTCCTGTCACAGGCTGAAAGAATAGCACGTATGAAGGCTGAAACAAAGGAAAGAACTTTGAAAAGGTTTTTGCTATCTCAAAAGCACATAGTCTACACAGAACCTCTTGATGTTCATGCAGGAAGCACAGTGAAGGTTTTCTATAATCCTGCCAACACAGTTCTCAATGGAAAACCTGAAGTTTGGTTCAGAGGTTCATTTAACCGTTGGACCCACCGCAATGGTCCATTGCCGCCTCAGAAAATGTTGCCTTCAGATAATGGTACTCATGTCAAAAGCACTGGTGAGTTATTTCATGTTTAGTTATCAAATTTTCTCTTTAATATGGAGGCTTAAAGGGTTCACTTTCTAATTCTTTTGGGTTCTCTTGATTTGTAACAATCTGTCCTGTGCTCTCCTTTTATTGTCAATTTATTGCCCTACTGTGTGCCAGTTCCTCTGGAATATGCAAAAGAAGTCTTGAAAAATATTCTGGACATTTGAATGAGTATCTTGCACATACACACGGCACATAATTCACAAATCCCATTATAATCTTGAGAAATATCAACATATTGTACATGATGATGACCTAGCCAAACTGCAATATTCACAATATGAAAATACTAATGTTTCTTGGTTGCTTAATGTTTGACATACTTTTCCTAACCATTTTTCTTAGTTAGCAATACCAGTAAAAGTTTAAGATATTAAGGGCTTATTCTTAATGGCTCAAAATTTTTGTCCAATAAGCTCTGAATTCCTAACCATTTTTCTTAGTTAGCAATACCAGTGAAAGTTTAGAATATTAAGGTCTTATTCTTAATGGCTCAAAATTTTTGTTCATAAGTGATTTAATTCAGAGCTTATTGGAACACTTTTAGATTTTGACTCTTTGGAAGGTTGTCACATTTCTGAATGTGCTGATCTTTAAAACATAGCTGGTGTGAATTCTTTCATATGCATTTTAAGTGTTTTCCCATTATGCTCATTGTGAGCAAGGCTGCAGAAAATTATTCATTTTCTCTAATAGTGTTCATATATAATGACATATCTTTTCCAAGTATCTAGCATAGGTACATGTTAAAGTAGCCAACCAAACATATATTAGAAAACATTGACAGAATGCAATATGATGCTATGTCATGTCATGTGCGAAGATTACCATGTGTTCTGCAGGCAGGGTGCAAAAATTTTGAGACATGAAGATTTTTTTTTTCTTCAAACCCAAAATATACCATTTCTTCTGTCCTTGCAGTCAAGGTTCCACTGGACGCATATATGATGGACTTTGTATTCTCTGAGAAGGAAGATGGTGGAATTTTTGACAATAAAAATGGCATGGATTACCACATACCTGTGTTTGGAGGAATTGTTAAGGAGCCACCAATGCACATAGTGCATATTTCTGTTGAAATGGCCCCCATTGCAAAAGTAAGTTTAGAATATTAAGTTAATTAATATATGTACGGAAGATTTTTCATCTAATCTTGTGTATGTTGATCTGTGAATAAAATTGTGCGCTTTTTTTTTTTTTGGAGAAAGGGAGGGGGGGGGGGGGGGGTGTTTAAATATTGAGTTATTATTTTAGGAATTTGACCATCCATTCTGTAATTGTATCATGGGCAATACTCTAGTTAATTTACTGATATCTAGCAGTTCCATTTGAAGTTTGTTTAAAATCCTGGAACACAGTGTTAACTTCTGGAATAAGTGGTTACTTTGCATTATGACCTCGTGGGTTTCTGATGGAGAGTGCTTATCGCTTGCAAAAAAGGATGAAAATGTCTCCATGTGGGTTTATTAAGAAGTCAAGTTTGACTTAAGAAAAAGCTTGTTTGTGTTCGTTTATTTAGCAAACAAGCTAAGTTTAAGCCCAAATTTAGACTCGAATATTAAACGAACCAAGCTCAAACATGTTAACGTGTTCGTGAACATGAGGCTCAATTTACTTATATAAAATATTATATTTTTTTATTTATACTTGTCTAAAAATATACTTATATAGACTTGAAACTGTATTGTGTAAGTTTATAAATAGGTACATATGATTTCAAATTCTTATCTGTAGTTTATTGATAATATATGCAGTTCATTCGTAGTAAAAAAGTCATAGATTTGTGAAGGGGTAGAAAATTTTAGTCATGGTTTTACTATATATGAGAAGATAATAAGTTAATGAAGTAGTTTGTGAACAAGATTGAGCTTGTTCAACAAGAAAATGAACCAAGCCTGAACATGTAATCTTGTCTACTAATGAGCTTGAGCTTGGCTTGCATTTGAAATAAAACTAAATAAATAAGCTTGAACTTTTAATACTCGACTTAGCTTGACTCATTTGCAGCCCTAATACCTTAATGGAAGTGCAAAAAAGAGACAAATTCACACATACCCCTCTGTTAAAGTGAAAAAAATGTCTTAAATGACAGAGGGAGGGAGCATAGGCACTGTGATTTTTTCCTGGCACAATTACTTTTTGTTTCCTAAGGATGGCAATTTTACTTTATTAATAATAGTTTTCTTGTTAAAGAATAGGTTGTTTAAATATAGTAGCTTAAAGATCAAAATCAATATCTTTTGCATATTTTTTTTTTATCTGTCATGTCTAATATCTGTTGCAGATTGGAGGCCTTGGTGATGTTGTTACTAGTCTATCTCGTGCTGTACAAGATTTGAACCACAATGTGGACATCATTCTTCCAAAGTATGACTGTTTGAACCTTAGCAATGTAAGCTTCATTGCTGTTGCTTTGGTCTATATATAATGTCTTACTTCTTTGTGCAAGTATTTTTGGTCTCTATTCTCAAGTTTTGGGGTTTTCTCTATTGACTTAGTAGAGAGAACATGTTCTTTGTAGGTCCTATATGCGGTGGTTGTACTCTCTCGTAGAGGTCCATTTTGCGATGACTGTAGCATGAGTTATTATGTTCAGAATTAAGTTGAGATATGCATTATTGGATGATTTCTTTGCTAGACCGAATGGGTATTTAACAAAGATATTTCCATAATTTGCTAGTTGGGCCCTTCTATTCTCTGACTTTCTGAATATACATGTGATGGCTGTGTGGACCTTTCTTGTGTTTCATTCTTTTTTTATGATAAGTAAAAAATGTTTCTTATGTTTATATTTTGTAATATTATAAACTCCACCATCTCTGCACTTTTTCCTGCATTATGGTTTTCTTTATACTTATTTAACCTCAGTTCGATGTTGAATAACTTAATATTTTTTTTGATACAGGTGAAGGACTTTCAGTATAACAGAAGCTATTCCTGGGGTGGGACCGAAATTAAAGTATGGTTTGGGAAGGTCGAAGGCCTTTCTGTCTACTTTTTGGAGCCTCAAAATGGGTAATTCTGTTTTCCTGCTGCACTCCTAAAATCTCTTGTGCTATATGTTCTGTATTTGATCTAGCTTACAACATGTACTCATGGGCAATCTGTACTTCACTTTTTGCTCTCCGTACTTACTTTACAGAGGCTACTATATTACTTTAAACCAAACATGTATTAATTTTTTGTTTCTTTTTGTTTTCTTCACTCACTTTAGTGCTGATAATTGACTACACTCGATACAAAGTAAAATTGCACTAAGAGTTGTGATCAAACACTTGAAGAGTGAGTCATAGCTTTATTGTTTTTCTAGGCAATATGCCACCCCACTGCATTGCAAAGTTATGAATGAAAAAGTTGCTTTATGTGTTAAAATTATAGTGAGGATTTTGGCTGTTTTGATCCTGAATGTGGTAATGTGAAGTATGTTTTACACTCCTAATGATATGATCTTCAAAGATCCATCTTTTAGAGTTGTCAGCTATGTGGAAAATTCAACAACTTCAGAAACACAGCTTGTTGATGTATATACCATTTGAACCTCAAATATTCTTTTTCGCACATCCACATTGATACAGGGTACAAATTTCATCTTTGGTTGTTCTTTTTTACCTTCTTTTCTTCATCCTGGGGATTGCAGTTATATGGGGTTCATTTGTGAAATAGTTAATTTATGCTACTCTGCTCAGAACCTATTCTTGCAAGTTGGAATATTGAGACACATATCCATATTATTCTTTCTCAGAATGTCCTTTGCATGACTACTGTTGTGCACTGTCTCCATTAACTTTAATTGCCAAATGCAACAAAATATATTTTACAAGGTTTCTTAATGCGCTTGATTTTCCTGCAGATTCGTTTCAACAGGCTGCATATATGGCTGTAGGAATGATGGAGAGAGGTTTGGCTTCTTTTGTCATGCTGCTCTTGAATTTCTACTCCAAAGTGGATTTCATCCTGTAAGTTCTATGATATCAAGTCTTTCATTTATGAGTTTTACTTGAGCAATTATTGTGAATGGCAACAGTATGAAGTTATTCAGTGACCTTTCATCTTTTCCTGCCATTATTGCAAAATTAACTAAAGCCATTGCATTAATTCATCGTGCTATATATGTGTTTATGACTGCTATCAATTTATATGGGTAATTGTCAAGACCACCTTTTGCCAATGTTGAGTTCTGTTGCTGTTAGAGCAGATTGCTTTTCTATTAAATCAAATCAAACCTTTTCTTTTTCTCTTCTCTTACTACGCACAGGCACACACTTCCAGACAAGAAAAAATTGAATTTTGTTGTTAAATTTTATGAATATCCATCTATTGGGGCTTTACAATGGGCAGGATATCATCCACTGCCATGATTGGTCCACTGCACCAGTTGCGGGGTTGTTTAAGGATCATTATATGCATTATGGTCTCAGTAAAGCTCGGGTTGTCTTCACGATCCACAACCTTGAATTTGGGGCAGCCTTAATCGGGAAAGCTGTGGCATATTCAGACAAGGCTACAACTGTAAGTACTTATAATTTCCTAAGATTATTCAGTCTCCGTACTTTTTATGCTTTCTATACTGTTCTTTTTTAATCAGTTGATTTGTTCCTTTTGAGCTGTGTGATGTGTGCTTCTATAACACTTAGATATTCACGGATATTGACATGCTTCCCTCTATCCTTAAATTACTCCAGATTTTATTAGTATTTTGTTTATTTATTTACTTTTCTGTTTCATTTGGTGGTTTTATTTTGTTTGTTGGAATAAAGGGGTTTTAGGTTGTTGCAATTAATTGTCTTTGTCATTGAATTCCCACTTAGCTAGCTGTAGGGGATATGAATCAATGCTAATATGGAACACTTAATTAGAGTTTAGAGTTTTGGGAATTGGGAATTGAGTGAGAAGAGTAGCAAAGACAGAATCATATCTAAGCAGGAAAGAGATGGTAGTGTTTAAGAATTGGTTATATTTCAGTATGACTTAATCAGATGGAACTATACATCAGAATTTCCCTATTTTCTTTGAATAGATGTAACATTTTTTGGGGGTATTTGAGTTTACAATTGGGTAGGTTTTGAGAGTTCAAAATAGAATTGGTTAGATTGATGGAAAAATTATGCAAAATAAAACTGTTACCGGTCCCTTGTGCAGTGCGTTGTTAAACCTCCTAATGATCCCAGTAAGTGACAGATATAAGTTTCTTAAACTGTTACTGGTCCCTTGATATGCAAATTACATTTCTATACTGTTCCAGTATATCAGTTTATTAAATGGTTGAAAATGGAAAAGCTAATGCATCATCTGTATAGATTCAGTTTGTCTATCTATATTCTTATTGTTGTAGCATCTAAGTTATGTTTGAATATGCAGGTATCCCACACTTACTCAAAGGAGGTTGCTGGAAATCCTGCAGTTGCTCCTCATCTCTACAAGTTCCATGGTATATTAAATGGAATTGACCCAGATATATGGGACCCATATACTGATAAGTTCATTCCTGTAAGTCGGTTTCTCTCTCTCACTCTCATGTGTGCATGCACATGCACACTCCCCCAAATCCCCACCCCTGTTTTCTTCTGCCATTTCTTCTTCCTATTGATGTTTTTTTTTTTTTTTTTTTTTAATGGGTGGAAGCTGCTTGTCAAGTTCCCTTCTCATTCAACAAGAATGACCTGGTCAAATTTTATATGTATGGCTAACACATGATGCATTTATTCCAGATATCATACACCTCAGACAATGTTGTTGAAGGCAAAAAAGCTGCCAAGGAAGCCTTACAACAGAAGCTTGGTTTAAAAATATCTGATCTCCCTTTGGTCGGAATTATCACTCGCTTAACTCACCAGAAAGGAATTCATCTCATCAAGCACGCCATCTGGCGCACCTTAGATCGCAATGGACAGGTCATCTTTTGTCTTCTTTCTTTTTTTTTTAATTTTTTAATTATTTATTTTTGTACTATGAATGTCGTTTTATTCTTTCCTCAGCATGTGAACATTGTACTAGTAATTATAAGAATTTTAATAATATGATAATCCTCCAGAATGGTCACTTACTTTAACAACTCTCTCTCTCTCTCACACACACACTTCTTCCTTTTTCTCTTCGTATCATGGATGATGTTGTCAAATATAGTTGCGTGTGAATGTAAGAATGACCATAATGTATACTTTGAATTCATGCTTGTTAATAAGCTAATAATGTTACAACATTTGTCTTTTGGTAAAACATTTCTCGTCTATGCTGACAAAACATCTACCTGCAGGTTGTATTGCTTGGTTCAGCCCCAGATCCTCGTATTCAAAATGATTTTGTGAATTTAGCCAATCAATTGCATTCTACTCATGGTGACCGTGCTCGCCTTTGTTTGACTTATGATGAGCCTCTATCACACTTAGTATGTTCTCACTGAACTTAAATTTTCAATTTTTCTCCTTTTTCCTGGATGCATGTTTGCCACTTACATCTGCAGTGTGACCCTGGAAGTTACTTATACATTTGGACTTATGATAGATATATGCCGGTGCTGATTTCATGCTAGTCCCTTCAATTTTTGAGCCATGTGGACTGACCCAGCTCACAGCAATGAGATATGGTTCAATACCAGTTGTTCGCAAAACTGGAGGTACGTTCATACAAAACTAGAGAGTGATGCCATTCAACCGTGTGTCTATTTTGTCTTTACTGCTGAACCCTTTGATGCATGAATGATACCTTGTTATTTTTATTGTTTATTTAAATATGCGACATCAAGGTCGTGGTAGCACATACCTTAAGTTTTTAGATTAATTGTCTTCTCAATGACCTTCACGTTGAAATTAGGCAATTGTATTGAACAGTGTTTTCACTATGTAGGCTATTTTGCATAATTTTGTACTTTGTGCCTGGTAAGAAAACTTTTTAAGTTTCTGTAATTTGTCAATCTTCAAGGAATTTTCCCTTTGATATTGTAAATTTGTAACTCTATTTTATGAAATTATCACTGACAAGCTAATATTGCCTTTTCCGTTTTTCATAATTAAGCATAGAACCCAATATTGTAATGCTAGATTTAATTATATGCAACTTATTGATTTTCTTATTGTAAATGTGTGAGAGCTTAATATACATTGTTGGCCAACTTCCCAACAGCTCAAGTTTTTTAGGATTGTCACCAACATGTAATCAAACTGGGTTTTAACTGAAGTTTTTGATTCAAGTCTTGGTAACCCTGATATCCACATGGAAGGCCTGCATTTGGGTTTTGTCATGGGCGGGTCTGCATATGAGGGGTTGATAAATGTGTGTGAGCTCAAAATATATTGTTGGTTGACTTCCTTACGGCTTCAGCTTTTTGTAGTAAATAGTGTGCTGATACTAGCTACTACAACTTCCTAAGTCATTTAAAAAAAATTCTGTATCATTTCTTAAATGTGCTTCTTGCTTTCTAAAATATATCTCCGTCTTGGGGTCAAGTAGGAACAGCAATATCAATGGACATGTTTAACTATAGAATTACAATTGCTTGGGTATGAGGGGGTTTTGAAGGATCGGATGGTACTAACACTATCTCTTGCAGTTGGACTGAACCTTTGTGCTTGCATTTCTTATGACCATGAGATAATTGCACCACGGGATTTTCAGTGAGATTCTCTTGTTAACCATCCAACTTCATGGTATTTCTTTTATAGGACTTTACGACACTGTATTTGACGTTGATCATGATAAAGAGAGAGCACAAGCACAGGGTCTTGAACCAAATGGATTTAATTTTGATGGAGCTGATACTGCTGGTGTTGATTATGCTCTCAATAGGTGAGTAAATGCATATTTTGTCTTCCGAGGCAAATGGATTTATTCTTCATTATTAGTTTCCAAATGCACATGTTTCTCTGTTGGTTATAACAAATCACAACAGTGAGAAAACCATAGCCTGTGCCTGGACTCTAGACATGCGTTCTTGACAGATGCTGTGGCACAGAAACAATTCAATGTAACCCCACACTTGTTTTATTCACCAATTCAATATTTTCTCTAGGACTTGTCTTGGGGGAGGGAGGGGGGAGCCAAAGGGTTCAAAGTATATGTTTGTACTATTATAATTTCTCTCTCTCTCTCTCTCTATCTCTCTCACACACCCACACACACAAACACACTAAAACCACAAAAGTATGCCCCTGCACACATTCTTCTAGTATTTTCCTTTTAAATATTCATTCACACTTGGATTTTCAGGGCAATTTCTGCTTGGTATGACGGTCGGGATTGGTTTAATTCATTATGCAAGACAGTGATGGAGCAAGACTGGTCTTGGAACCGGCCCGCTCTTGATTACATGGAGCTCTACCATGCAGCATGCAAGTGAAGCGAGAAATTGATTTAGACGTGCAATTTAATCTTGTTACCAACTTTGTACAGGTTTAGTGGTATATCTTGATTTAATTTTTCTCATTAAAAAGCTTCGTCTAGTTGCACATAATTCACCATAATAATGCAAGGTGAACATTTTAGAGCTTAAAACGGTTCATCCATGATCCATATCTGTGTAGCATATAACAACAGGTTAGATTCAGAATAATGTGGTGTACTTATGTAATAAGCAGAAATGAATTATCAATTCATGTCAAGACTCAAAAGAGGTGAATTATAACAATAAAGGAGAGCAATGAAGGGTATATTATGAGATTTAGCAATTGCGGAAAAAAGTCTCACTTTCAATGAGTTCACTAATGCTTTTCTTCATTTGCAGACAACATAAAAAGAACCAAAAAAAAAATTTGGTTATTCGTTTATTTGCTGAAAAGCAATACATTAACCTGTAAGTTAAAAAAGTTTATGCCAAACAAACACTTGTTAAGAGGCTCACCAAATTAAGGTTCACTAATTTTACCAATAGAGAAAGGGTCTAGTTAATGTATGAGTTTAAGGCATACATTAATTATTCATTTTAAAATTTTTTTTATGAAGAATTGAAAAAGTTGTCTCCAAAATTTAGCCGAAGAATCCATCAATAGAAGAAAGCCTATGAAGTATTCAACACGTACGACCCTGAACTTGGCCCATGAATTGATTTGTAGTTCAAACAACCTGCACTATGTAATTAATTGGGTCAACACTCAACTAAGTTTAGCCCACAAGAAATTGTACAAGACACCCATGGGCTTAAGTTATGTGGTTAGTCCAAGAAAGCATGAGAAGGAGCAATCCTAGTCTACTTCTTGCTATAATTAACCTGTTAAAACTGAAGCAAAACAACGGAATCAACCGAAGCTTGTGAGTGAGACAAGCATTAAGTTCAAATCCAAAATTTTCAACTTTGTGTCTATTTAGGAATAACTTATTTAGCCGAAACTGAAATTTTTTTGCTGAAAGTACTGTAATTGAAATAATACAGTAAAATTCATAAATAGTACTAAAAAGTGCAATGAGAGCATGAATAACAGCAAAAATAAGCTAAATAGTAAAAAAAACTAATTTTTTAAGTCAATGCCAAACACACATTATGTGAACTAAACTCACTAAGGCTTCATATGGTTGGAAGGATAGAAAATATGGAGGGATAGAAAAGTGGAGGATGGAAAGCTATGTTTGGTTTAGCTCGTATAACTCAGTTTCTTTCTATTACTCATTTCTTGTTTTTTGTGGGTTCCACCACCACCACTCTTGTTTGGTTTGATTTTTTTTTTCTTTTCACTTTTCATCGCTCATTACTCAAAAAAAATGAAAATGAGTGATGAGTTATGGAAACAACATTTCAAAGGGTGTTTGGATTGATTTTTGAGTTGAGTTTTTATAACTCAAAACTCAAAATTCAAAATTTTGAGCTTAAGTTATGGAAACTAACAACAAAATTTGGATATTTTCAAATTTTGAGTTAAATATTTCAATGACATTATTATAAATAACTCAATCATAATGGGGCTCGCATAAGTGTATTGTCAAATCAAACCAATGTGTGATTATTGGGAGCTAACTCTTTATTTATTTATTTATTTTTTTTTTAGGCAGCTTCTCTCCTGTACTCTTAAACCCATCACAGAGAAAGTCCACACCCACCTCTTCTCATTTCATAAATGCATTTCCTTTTCCTTAACCCCCTCTCCTTCCTCCTCTCACTTTTCCTCTAAAAATTTTTGGTGCATCTAAAGAAGACCTTCAGCCCAGCCGAAGATCACAAGTCTAGCTGAAGATCAGAAGCTCCAAAACCTTTGGCTCGGTCACTTTGGGTTTGTCACTCACCTTCTTCATTTTACTAGATCTTATCCTAAGTGACCACCATCTCTCTCTCTCTCTCTCTCTCTCTCTCATGTCCATTGTTATATTTCTTGAGATGTTGCTCTGTGAAATTTTTTTTTTTCCTGTTATAATTTCTTTTCCTGGACTTTTGTGGACCGAAGTTATGAATGTGCTAGTTTTGTATGAGTTACTGCTCTGACCTAGCACAGTAAATGGATCTCACCACTTTATGCACAAATTTGAGTTTTAGAAATGAGATATGCAACCAAGATATGAAACCAAACAAATATTTTCAGGAGTGAGTGAAAAAGTTAGAAATATGAGTTATGAGAACTGAGTTTGAGTTATGAAAACTGAGTTATGAGATTTGAATGTTGCATATTGAAAGATTATAACCTTCCTCATTGTCCATGTGGATGAAAGTAGGGGATTTGGGTCCTCGAACTTTAACCAGGGTCATCAAGAAAGCTCAGTCAGTTTGGACAAGTTGCTGATGAGCAAAAAGACTCCAAACACGTTCTAATTTTCAGCATGGGAATAGGACACACTCCCATGATAAAAAGGACTATTTTTGCTGTTCAATCATCAACGTCCGTATTTCTAATGCGAACGAGAAGGACAATTATAAGCATATATTTAGCTGAATTCTTCCAGTGGTGCACAAGAGGCATTGAAGCATCCAAGGAATGCCTTTGACTGAAGTTTGAATATATTGTCATGTCAGTGGTTTTTACTTTCTAGTTACATTGTGAAAGCATTATTTTCGAATCTCATAATTTTGGCCTTAGCTAGTACTCTTTTATATTTTTGTTTGTTTCCATTCCCCTGGATGATAATGCTCTCATGATCCAACATGATAAACCTCTCAAAATTTTGTGGGTGGTTATAAATTCTCAACAAATTAATTATGGCAGATCACATTCATTGCATTGTTTCTTGCATTATCCTTGTCACTTCCATCTTTTACTATCCTTAATTTTTCAATCCGATTATACAAATAATGATGTAATTTGCAGAAAAAGTCCAGTGTAGACTCTAGAGTTTAGGGTATGTACAACCCATACTAACCAAGATCTGCTCTTCTTTTTTGACTTGAAAATTTTCTTTCATTCAATAATGTCAAATTTTATGGTGGTTCTCTCTCTCTCTCTCTCTCTCTCACTTATATTCATCCCATCCCAATAATTTAGTCCACTATTTCATTTTGAAATGTTTCAATATGTAATTTTCTTTGAAAAGTCAATAAATAAACTTCTTACCTTATTAATATACTTATTTAAAAATTGAGACTTAGTATGATAGCAAGTGTCTTTTACTAAAAGCGACAGGTTACAAGTTTGAGTCTGAGAATCAACATCTCTAAAATTGGGGATAAAGTTTTTTATCATATCCTCTTTTAGATCTTATAAAAGTGAGAGTTTTGTATATTGAGTACAATCTTTTACTTTATTTAAAAAGTCAATACTATTCCGTAGAGTTTAAATTAATAATGGCAGTTTTAAAAATTTGTATATTTTTACCTAATAGACAACGCATTAATGATGTTTCCTTAAAAAATTAGAATTTTTTAATTAATACAAACAATATGGATCAGGGGTAGTATGTATATAATGTGTCAAGCTGCTAATCACATCTTTGAGCAATACAGAGGGGTTCATAATGCAAAAAGGTCTCAAATGATAAGTCTATCTTGCCTTATTGGCCACCAAAATTGCTTCATCTTTGGCTGGCAATGAAACGACCAACGCTTGTGTGGAAATGATAGATTTGTGCAAAGGGGTGGTGGACTAAGACTAAAATTTGGGGAGCAAATAACTGGAGGATTATTGGGCTATAAGACCCCACTTATCTCCTATAAAAGGAAAGGCCGAAAGATATGTTAAAGGCGTCTCACTTTGCTTATCTTATCAATTGGTTAATCAAGTAGATCCTTTTTGGATGGTAGAGATGGTTTCTTTCTTAGAATGATTAACACACTGTGATAAGTTGATTTTGATGTCCAATTCAAGTCTCTTACAAGGATTCCACATAATTATACATTTTTTTCAAACTGAAATCTAGAATCTGAAGCATGCTAATCCTCAAAATCTGAGATGCTTGTACGGTTACCATAATAACATGCATAGAACTGTAACTGATTTTTCTATCTGAAATATTTTTTTAACAAGATATATGATTCATTCTACAGGAAAAATAAGAAACAAATATAAATAATTGTGGCCATTGAGACCTCCCGTACCTTTAAGTATTTCAATTGGTTCTGTTAATCCCACAGGCTGGATTTATATAATATATTTTTCCTAAAAAAATCACTAGTGTTTGGTTGATCTTATAACATATTATAGTTTATGTATCTAATTATTCTCCAATGTCAAACACATTTGAAGCTTATCTCCCACTCATGTAATTTAAAACTTATTTCTCAAACCCAACAGGTTGTATCTTTGAAACAACCTTCTGGGGCAGCTCCATTTCCAATTTATGCTTTCTCAAAATTTCCCTGGTAGACCAGAGAGAGTGAGTGAGGGAGAGACCAATTGGTTCTGACTTTATTTTATTTTTTGATACAATAGGATTTGAAACTTATATTATGAGTTTCATAATGTCTACTTTTTTTCAATTGTGCTGACTGAAACCCAGGAGAGAAAAAGATAGTTGAGCCTAACTGAGTTGGGTTTGAGATGGCTGATTCCATCCAGATTCCAATCAATCTGAACCTTGCCTTATCATAAACCATATGAGTAAATAAATTTTCAAAATTAATGCTAACATTCTTTAATATTTATAACAAAGCACAAGACAACTTGATTCTAAAGGGAGAAAAAAGTATGAGACTACTTTAGTTGTGCCATCAACAAATGGCAAACTGTACTAAGAATTTCTTAAATCCCGCCTAATTTTATGTTATATCAGTGAAAAGATGTGCTGCTTTGGATTATGACAAATCATCTACTACACTAATAATGTAGCTAAAAAGGGTCATCTGTGATGCAAAACAAACTAAGACATTAGTAGGATTTACTATTCCTGTTCTTATGCAACAAAAATTACCAAATAAGAGAGATGTTTAGCATATAAAATACACATATATTATAATAAAGCAGTGTTAGGTGAGTTATTTGTAATCAGATTACCTAGTCCAAGCGCCACGTATGATGTTAATTATTGTAGAGGCTCTTGTATGAGCTATAAAGCTAAGAGTTCATAAAATAACAATATTTTTGGGTGGTATTATATATATATATATATATATTCTTTGGCTAAGTTATAACCACCACACATGTTACTTAAATTATGTACATAAAATTAAATAAGCTGATGTCGGAGGATAATAACAAAGACACGTTTTGGATGATATGCTTGGATTCGTTGAAAGAGCTAAACATTCTGCTCTGCATAATTCACACACATTGCATATATGCTTCCTTAATACTGACCACCCATGCAATCAAACTCAGGTATGTGTTTCCTTAGTTTAGTCTGAGAATCGTTTCCATGCGGCGTGCCATTGCTTATTCATGACTGCAGAAAGTCCAGATTCCCTTTTGTGATGACTGAAGAAACTTGAGCTTGTGGATTTTCATTTTTTTAAGCTATAGGATATTGAAAAAGGCCAAGTGATTAGAAGCACCTTACTATATTAAAAAAATCTCATAGGCGACTTTGTGTAAGAAAGAGATCTTGTTATATAATATGCTAAACAATACTACAAAATAAATATATTTATTTATTTATTTGGAGGGTTACACTTAGAACTCAATTAAGAAAGGAATATGTTAATCGGTGAATGCACGTGTAAAAAAATTCAAGTGGTTTCAGTGCATTGGGCAGCAATAAAAGCAAATAATCAAATATTTGCTTATTATTTTAACTAAGTATTGTGTGACTACTAGGAGTGTCAATTCAGGTTAGCATGTCGGGTTCGTGTCGTGTCAAGGTAGGGGTATTCGAATAAATGGTTCAACCCTAACTCGACCCATTTAATAATTTATTATGATCCTTAAACCTTAACCCGACTTATTAATAAGGCGGGTTGACCTGACCTAACCCATTTGACACGCTTAATAAATGAGTCGTGTTAGGTTGACATGAATGTAACAACCCATTTCAACCTACATAATATTAAATATAACATCCATCTAGAAATAATTTTTTTTTACATCCCAAAAGCAGTGCATACAATTCAAGTCTTCAACCCACGTTCAAAATAATATAGTTCAACAAAAATATAACATTCATCTAGAAATAAGTTCTTTACACTCTAAAAGAAGTGCATACACTTCAACCCAAATTCAAAATAACATAGTTTAACAAAAATGAAATAACATAGTTCAACAAAAATATAATATCCTTGGAACTCGCCAAATGCTAAGTATCAATATTGAAAGAATTTGAGTAAACAGTAGACTAATCCTAACTATGACTACAATTATCATCCATAGATTCTTTGTTGATGTCCAAATTCATAACATCTTCCACAAGCTCATCCAATTTCATTTGTGCAAGTTCTATGCCAAAATATATGTGTGTGTGTGTGTGTGTGTGTATTAGTAGTTACAAAATATGATCATGCCTCAATAATTTTAAAAGCAATACCCATCAAATTTAGTTTATAAACTATCTCAATAAACCCACTTGCAAGATATGCAGACGATGTCCAACACTAATACACACACACACACACACACACACACAAAAACACGACACAAGACAAAAGCTACAACCGTGGCTTTAATTAACAATTAATATATCTCATATATTAATAACGGCATATGGGTTCAAAGTTTATAGAACAAAAACATTATGCAGAAAAAATTACTATAGAATTTTGAAACACCAAGAAAAAGGTTTTCTTTAATTCTAAAACTCACTAAACACATGAGAGAGAGAGAGAGAGAGAGAGAGCAGTAACCGGTTTGAGATTTTGAGTTTGAGAATTAGGCATGAGTTTATAAGATAGTAGAGTGAGTAGTATAGATGAAATAAAAAAAATAAAATTAGATATTTTTAAGAAGGTTTAGAGATTTAGGGTTTGTAGGGTTTAGAGATCTAGGATTTATAAAGTTTCAATTTCCAATTATATCCCTTATAATTTTTTGCAATTACTCACTTTTCTTTTTAAAAAATATATTTTTGATAGGTATTTAACAAATCTAAAATAAAATAAATATTTAGTTATAATACGAGTAAACGGGTTGTGTTAAGTAGGTCATTTTGGATTGACACAAATAAATTGGCGTGTCAAACGTGTCTATTGTGGGTTATGCGGGTTGACCCGCTTATGACACATTTCTTATCGTATCGATTTCGGGTAGATCCGTTTATGACCCAAATCCATTAAGGCCCAACCCTAACCCGCAAAAATCTGTGTTGGGTTCGTGTTGTGTTTGCGGGTTGGGTCGAACATTGACACCTCTAGTGACTACCTAGAAAAAACTAATTGATTACAATAAAAAACATTTTGGCACTCATTAACCCATTGAAAATGCTAAATTGCATCATCATTAACTCTAACCTTTGTTTCAAAATTGCCCTCATATTTTAAAATGTTTCACCTTAGTCTCTTTACTTTCAAACTTGTTTAAAAATGTCATTATTGTTATTTGATGGATAGAAAATACTAATAGGATAAACAAATTTATGTGATGTCATAGCAGGTTTCATATCATCAAAGTGACCTAGGTTTAATGTTTTATGAATTCTTTTTTGTTATATCAACATTTTCCATCCAACATATGACCATAAGGATTTTTTATACATTGTAAAATATATATATGATTTTGAAACAAAGATTAAAGATTAAGGATCAAAGATATAATCTATTTAGGACAAAATTTAGCTTCAAACCAGTTTGTAGCTAAATAAGTCACATGACTCATTAAAAAAAGTCATATGATTAAAATTACGCATGAATGATTTTTCAATTGTCACATATTACATTGGAGGAAGATAACTCCAAACCAGTTTGTAGCTAAATGTTTTTCATTTATTTAAGGCCAAAATACTAAAAACACTCGTGGGGTTTGGGTCTGGGTCAATTGCAAAAACACCTTATAGGGTTTCAATTCTTCTTTATAACACCTCAAGGTTTTCATATTTACTAAATTGACCTATGGGAATAACTCTCTTTAGCCCTTATATATGGAAGAATCACATAAGCATTACATGACCACATTAAGAAAACTTAAACATAGTTTTAAAAAAGGATCGGATCGGCCTGTCCGATTGATTCAACCAGGAATCGGGTACCAATCCGATCTAGTAAAAATGCCCAAAATCGATCAAAATCCACTCAAAACTGGTCAAAAACGGCTTAAAACCGATCAAAAATTGGGTTAAACCGGGAACCAGAGGCAAAAACTGTTTTGCCTCTGGTCCTTTTTTTAAAACCATGAACAAAAAAATTTATCCATGCCACTAAGAGCATTAGCATCGGAGGTTGTAAAACCCTCCAATTGCTATTTTATACCATTGAACTACAAAAATGGGCATTACTCGGAAAGCTATTTCTAAAATATTTTACAACTCAGCTCTAGTAGCATCTTATAATAAGTAAGATGGTATTTTAAAAAAAAATATTTTTTTATTGTTTCTCACCTCTTTTATATTATTTCTAATTCTTCTTTTTTCCTCTCTCTCTCTCTCTCTCTCTCTCTCTCACTATTCTCTCTCACCTCTTTTTAAATAGTTTTTTTTACTGTCTCTCACAACTTTTGGGTTATATTATTTTATTGTGTAGATATATTATTTTAATATATTGTATAGTAAAATAAAAATCGAGATGTTGGATGTATTATAAAGCGGGATGATATAATAGATAAAATAGTTTTTTAGATGGTAATTTTTTTTTTTTTTTTTGCAATTTCGAATGCTAATACTTATGTGATGTTCATATAATTTTTCTGTTTATAAAAGCTAACAAAAATTACTCTCTACGGTCAATTTGGCAAATAGAGAAACATTAGAAAGTTTCAAGTAGGAATAAAAACCCAAGTGTTGTTTTTGCATTTAAGCTTATATAATTTATTTAACCTAGGAATAAATAAGTGAGCATGGGGGAGAGGAAGCAAGCAAATTAACTAAAGTAATATACTCCAATGTAAGATGAGATAAGAGGTTTCTGCATGAACCCCAAATAAAAGCGTTGACCCACACATCTCCCCTTGGGTCATTATCCAACAGAACCCTCCTGATTTAAGTTTGAGAAGACCCCTCACCATCCCACTCACCCTTACCTATATTTGCCCCCACACTCTCTCTCTCTCTCTCTCTCTCTACACTATTTTTTTTTTCTTCTATATTTCATTATTAAATTTTTCTGCAAGTTTTTCTCTTTTTCTTCATTACTACTACTATCTCTAGTTCCTTTACTCATCTTTCTCCAATAATCCCCAAAACCCAGGAAGCATTGAATTAGAATGAAGTGGTAAGAGTTACACAGAAAAGAAAAAGAAAAGTTTCAGTCACAGTTAAACCCTCCTCACCCTCTCTCTCTCTCACTCAGTCCACATTTCTCAATGCAATATCAACCAACCAACAAGTGCTTTTACTCCTTAAGCTTAGCTAGCACCCTCTCCTAGGCATCCTTAAAAAAGTTGCTTCACACTTTCACACGCACACACTAATATGAGAGATAGAGAAAGCTTTTATGCCTTTTCACTCGCTGAGCTTTTTTTTTTTCACTGATATAACGCCGATTGAGCTGAGTTGTAGATAAGGTTTGCGGGAATCAGTGAAGGGTTGGGTCTGACCAATTGTTCTTCTCCACCTTTCCCAATCAAAAGCCAGCCTTTTTATTTAAGCTTTATTAAAAATAATATATATTTTTCACTGTTCATCTTAGGAAAAACAAAAAGGAAAAAAAAACAAAACAAATGAGAGCATGTATATCAATCAGTATATGTATTAACCCCATATAAAGAAGTCTTTTCACACCACCGACTGTTTCTCTAGGTGGTAGTAAAAGAAATAGGCTTGGATTGGACTTGGTTTCTGGGTTTGCTCAATGCCACAATATCCATCTTTTTTCTTCTTCTTCTTCTTGTTCTGGATTCTCTATTCTGTGGGCTTTTGGATTTTTGTAATAAACCCACTTCACAGTGAATCTAGGTGAGGTTTGGGAAGTGAGAGATTCTTATCAAAGCCCATCATTTTCCATTTGCCTTTTTCCTTTCCATTTCAGGTTTTATGATAGGTATGAAAGTTAATAAATCAATTGATGTAGTACATCATTTTTTGTTGTCTTTTTGCTCTCTGTGGTTGCAGGGTACCATTCTGAGCCTAAGGCCCTTGAAATCTGTGATTTCTTTGGAGGTATTCTGGCAAGGGAAAAGGGTTTCCACAGCTTCTCTTGCTTTGTCTTGGGTTGGTTTTTTGGGGTTATGCACAGTACTAATTTGAGAAATCTTTGAAAAGCCCTTGTTCTTTTGGAGGATATTGAAACAAAGGCAAGGTAGATTCCTGATTTTATTCTCTTTAACCTTTCTCGTTTCCTATTCCCAAGGAACAAAATCAGATTTAGCTCATTAAAAACCATAACTTAAAAAAAAGATTCAAATTGTTTGCTTTCTATTTATATTGAAAGAAGTGGTTCAATAACTCTAACTTCATTCATTTCTCTCTCTCTCTCTCTCTCTCTCTCCCCTATTTGAACTTCTTTGGAAATCATAGAGCAAATAGCTATCAATGGGAGATTGGAATGGTACCATGAGCAAAAGCAATGGTCTTGGTGGGAGATCAATGAGAGATGAAGATTTTGAAGAAGAAGATGTTTGGGGTTTTGTTAAGGAAAGTGAGGATTTAAGTCCTAAGAAAGTGAGGAAATCCAAAGACTACTCTTCTGGTTCTTCTTCTGCATGGCGCTTCTCTACTACCCCAAGAATGATTCCAAGGGCTAATAGCAATATTACTCCAACAACCCATGAAACCAAGGTGGTTGTTCAGCAATCCTCAGCTCCTGTGAACATTCCCGATTGGTCTAAGATTTATGGGAAAAGTGCCAAAATGGGCTCAAGGGTTGGATCACTGGTGGGTGATGCTGAGGATGGTAATAGATATAATGGAACTGTTGCTTATGATGATGGAGATCATCATGGTGTAGGTAATTATGGTGGTTATGATGATGATGAGGATGATGGTGATATGGTTCCTCCACATGAATGGATTGCTAAGAAGCTTGCAAGGAGTCAGATTTCATCTTTCTCTGTTTGTGAAGGGATTGGAAGGACACTGAAAGGAAGAGATCTTAGCAAAGTCAGGAATGCTATCTTGACAAAAACTGGTTTCCTTGAGTAACTTGGTGTTCACCTTCACCATTATCACCGTGTCATCATCCTCACCAGCATCATCATATTGTGGCATCAACACCATCCATCAAATCATCATCATTCTTAGCCTTGGGTCCCACGTAATCTTTTTTTTTTTTTTTTTTTTTCTTTGTTCAGTTCTTGCTAGTTATATAGGTGGTCGTAGTACTCGTATATGATGTACTGGTTTGGGGTAAGTGGTGGAACTACAAAAGTCCTCAAAAGGGTCAGCTGCTCTTTTAAGTCTGTTTTTCAGGGGCAGTGAAAAAAAGCCTTTGGCAATGGCTGCCTCTTGAGATTTTGTCTGGTAGTCAAGTAGAATTTGTGTTTTGGGTAAATGGAGTCGCTCCTGTATCAGGGAATATGAAGTGAATTATAGTTTAATCTTCATGTCTACCTATCTACTTTTGCCTGCTTTTGCATTTCTTGTTTATTTTATAATCTTTCTTAGAGTTTTATCTCTGGTCATTTTCTTATTTATTACATTTTTGTTTTTGTTTTACCTGTGTAAATATTGAGCATTATATCATCCACTGTATTCAATAGGACCAATACTAACCCCCTCACCAAAGAGGTCAAAAGAAAAAAGAAAGTACTCACCCCCACCACTTTTTCACTTCTCTCAGCTTTGCTTTCATAACATGTAATTTTCATTTTTTCCCATTAAATTTTTTTTATTCCCAATTGATAGAATCTAACCACAATGTACTAGTGGGGAACATAAGCATATATGATATAACCCTAGAGCAAAAATAACATTAGAGATTTAAAAAAAAATTACAAATTATTTTGTAACTTATTGAGACAGAGAGTTGTGATTGGTTCAAAATCACTTTCATATATGTGGTGATTATAACATGACAAGATTTAAGTGGTTTGCAATGTACCCATGTCCTCTCCGAGAACAAGCGACAAACTGGTAATCAAATAGTTATCTATAAATTTATTATTATTCTTATTTAAGTCTTTTGGTTATCTTCAATAGTAAACTCATCTAGAAACCTTTTTACTTCTTAGTAATGACCTATGGATTTATTCCAAAATCACTAATTAGAGGCATACAAGAAGGGGATGAACCTCATGATTCAATATGGCATGTCTAGAAAAGGTTCTAGAAAATGTTTTTTTTATTTTTATCTTCCTTTTCAACTAGAGACTCAGAAAGTATAAAGAGTCGGTATTTTTTTATTATCATTACACGATGATTATAATTTAATGATCCTAACCACAACCCAAAGGTCATACAAGTGCCAAGCAGAGGCACAACTCCTATCAAAGCAAAATTTTGCTTCTCACATACATGAGCACTGCTTAATTTGTTTAATATATATTGCAATATGAATATATACTTACTTACAAACGATGGTGAAACAACTATTGATGGATTATAAAAAAGAAACAACTATGTGAGCTTGTAGAGGTGTATTCCAAGTCATCGTACTCAACAAATTAATATTAAATATAATATTGACATGTATAAAGAATTTACTATTATTATTTGATAAATTGATGTGACAATTGAGTTATCACATATAGAAAGCATAGTAAAACTTATTTTGCATATATCATATTATTGGTTAATGATAATGCCAACATCATCAGTTTGGGTCACTCGTCCAATCCGAAGTATTAGACGATCTCATAGGACCTGCAAGATAAATGAGAGATAGATTGAATAGACCATCAGGTTGTGCCCGGGGAGGGAGCCTCTGATGCTTAAGTTAGTATCAACTCATATTTTTCGTATTTAAATAGTGTTTTGTAGTAGTTTTTGACGTACCTTCACTAATGAGACAGATTGTCCATTTTATAAGTGACTTAGGTAGTTGTTGTACATAAATTAGGGTGATTATTACCTTGATTGTAACGTTCTTTTTCTTGACGAGAGTTTAAGACCTTCAAAAGGCAGATACTAAGAGGTCATCACAGAAATACTAACATTCTTGAAGAAGAAAGTAGTTGATGATAAAGAAGCCTGAATCTGAACAAGTCAAGAACATTCCCTAAGCCTGACCAGCATAAAACAAAATCAGACTTGGGAATGGGGGGCAACTGATGAGTCTAAAAAAATCATTAGGTCTTCCATTAATATGGACGACCTTGCATCATTAGTAGGTGTTGAGGTTCAAAAAATCATAACACAAGGCCCAAAGAAATAGCACATTAGACCAATCCCATGGAAAGTAAAATTGAAAAAAAGGTTGAGCTCACAAAAGAAAAGGATGGTAGGCCCAAAGATTTGAAGCCCAAGATCCATGAATGGGCAGGTTTTAGAGCCCATGAAACAAAGAGAAGAAAGAAAAAAGACCCAGATCAGAAGACCAAAGAGAGTCCAGTAGAAGACCAGGGCTCAAGATCCCTAGGACGTGCAGCACAGCCAGAGTAGGATTGAGACAGCTCAAAAGGGGAATCAAAAAGCACAAGAAACAAAGGACAAATATGTCCTTCTCAAGCACTCAGTGATGCAGCAAAGAACCAGAAGGTTTGGAAAGCAACAACTCACGAACAAAAGGCTGGTGCTTTGGGGAACCCAGAAAGATGAACCATAAGGGGAAGTAGCTGGGAAAACCTTCGACTTGGCAGGGAAGGATTTGACTCACTTGGGAAAAATGACAAAAGGAAGGGCAGCCAAAACTTAGTCTGAAAAGGTAAAGGCGTGGAAGCATTAAAGGAAAAGAGATCAAAGGTCAACTCTCCAAGAACACCCTAGAATGGAAAGTCAGCAAGAGGCTTTTGGGGAAACAGCACCAAAAGAAGGAAACTATGAGAAAACAAGGAAAAAATCAGCCATCAGAAGGGCTGGAACAATAGGGGCTCTGGTACATAGGGAGCCTAAGGAGGGATCAGTGGTACCCTAGAACCCTAGAGTGACACTATAAAAGGAAGAAGTAGCCAACATTGAAGAGGGCATTCGGCAGTAGTGAAATAACAGAATCATTAAGAAAACTTTGTAAAAACTTAGAGAGAGCAGTAAAAAGAAAGAGAAATACTCCCCGGTATCCCAACACAACCACTATAGAACATACTCGGATTCAAAGAGATTCAAACTTTGCAAGTCTTGGAGGCTTGAATAGCTATCTAAGTCTGTGATTTTTGAGTTTATTTGGACCTTATAACACATCTTAGTGAGCACATTGTAATCCATAATTAAGAAAATAATCAAATATTTCATATTGATTTGAGGATCCTTAATAGTCATTGTGTGATTTTCCTTATTACATTATTTTTTTTTTTTTGCTATTTTTCTTGTCATTCAATACATATATTCTTGCTTGCCAGTGTATATGTGTTGTAGGATCTTTGCTCTGTGCACCACCTGGTTCGTAAACAACCCATTTAGCTGCGGTGAACAAAGCCTAGTCCTTTCAAACTACAGCAAGGGGGCCCGGGGTCCTTGCTTAAGCTTGGGCCTAGATACCGTCCAAAAAGTGACCCTCACAATAGGCAACTGATGAGTCCAGAAAAACCATTAGGTCGTCCATTAATATGGACGACCTTGCATCATTAGTAGGCCATCAAAGATAACCGCTCAACATATTCAATAACGACCATCAAATGTCTTAAACTCTCATCAAGACAAAAAACGTTACAATCAATGTAATAATCACCTTAATTTATGTACAACAACTACCTAAGTCACCTATAAAAGGGACAATCTATCTCACTAGCGAAGGTACGTCAAAAGCTACTACAAAACACTATCTAAATACGAAAAATATGGGTTGATACTAACTTAAGCATCGGAGGCTCCTCTATTGGGCACAACCCGGTGGTCTATTCGATCTATCTCTCATTTATCTTGCAGATCTTACGAGATCATCTAATACTTCGGATTGGGCGAGCGACCCAAACTGATGATTTTGGTATCATCAGTTAACATGTATGATATTGATGTATAACGCTAGTCATGCTTAGATACATGCCTTTTTCATTGGTTTCCTCTTAATCCAAATATGTTTATATCAAGTATATATTTGTTTATGTATAATTTTTTAAAATTTCACTTTTTTTTTTGGGTACAAATAGATTTTAGTTATCTCAATTTCAAGAAAAAAAATCAGTAAAAAGTCAAATGAGATACAATTTCGCCAGATACAATTGAAGTGAGTAGATATTGATAAGATATTGTCAACCAAGCTAAAAACATGCTAGACTGAATTGATACAATTTAAGGCCAAATATTATAGATATAAGTGAAGTCTTTTTTATGTTTAAATATATTAAGTGATATTTTTTATTTTTTTAATATTATATTATTATTTTAAACTTTTTTTGGCTTTTAAGATGCCAAGTTAGTAAATAATCAATCTTAAGTAGGATTTTATCAATTTTAATTTTGAGAAATAATTTATGCATAAATAACTATAATAAAGATTCTCAGAAAATTATTAAAATACATTTGAGAAAAATTTAATCTTTTTATATAATCAAGAATTATTATATTACATGTTTGATCATAATTATGATAGTCTTCATTTATATATATATATATATATATTTTTTTTTTTTTTTGTATTATTTCATTATCTTCAAACTATTTTTTTTATGAATTTCATGTTTAATTGTGGGATTTTCATATAATTTGTTTTTTTTTTTAGTATTAAATTTATTTAGAGATATTCTATTTTATATTCAATTAATTTTTTTATTCCTCTCTCTCTCTCTCAAAATTTTTCTTGTCTAAATTGATATTTCTATAGTAGACATTTTTATTAGAAAAATTTTTAAATAAAAGAATCAGCATCTTTAGTACAAATTGATAGTGTGACAAGAATAATAATATATTTTAAAACTTAGAATAATATATAATCTAAATCATTACTTGCTTTATATTGTAACTTTAATTAATAATAGAATCATCAAATAGCAACCTGATCATGTAAAAAGGAATTTTATACATAATTCAATGAATGAAGACTAAACCAAACCAATATTAATTTTATATAAAGAGCCAAATATCATGTTTCAGGCATAAAATTTAATAAAAAAATATTTATTTTTATTTTTATTTTTAATAAGAGAGTTTTGCTTTACCATGGATAAGGCTATACATGGTTAAGGAAAATTGATATTAAAACCTTAAAATGTTAAAGGAAACTGATTATTATCTGCCACATAAGTTATATAATTTTTTTTTTTTTTGAGAAACAAGTTATAAATTTTTTTTAGAGTTATGACTCATCAATTTTGGATAAAGCAACCAAAAACTAAACAAATTCTAAATAAATTAGGTTTTGATATTCTCTAAACAAATTTTAATTAAATTAGAGAATTTTTTTCTCCTATAAATTCTCTAATTTCATTATTTATTTATTAATTAAACATATATCATATATAAATATTTTTTTTTATGGAACATATTTGTGCATGCACAAGTTACCAACTATCGATCGACTATTAGTATGTGTTTGGCTTGGTGTTTTTCAAAAAATTTGTTTTCATTATTTATAGCTTTTTAAAAATTGTACTTTTTACTTAGGTACAATTGTACTATTGTTTTCTTGTTTTTGTTTTTTAACCAAGTACCAACTCTCCTGATATACGACCATGCATCCATTTTGACATGTTTGCTAAGTACACATTTTTTTTCCCAAAAGCTATTAGCATCATGGATTCATAGAGAGCAAGAATCCATAGATAACACAAATGCATCTTTTTTTCCCCCCATCAAAATAAGGGGCCACCACAGCATTAATAACGTATAAAGTGTTAAGAAAAAGAATCTTCATGCTACTCTTCCTTGGACAGATTCCTTTGATATCTCTGATCAGTATCAACAAAATATCTATAAAAAAATACCAAAGAGATTCAAATACCCTTTAGCTTCTTCCACCAAGTAGCTCTGCTTATATATATCCCCTTTTGCCGACACGAATATCAATCATTTGTGCTTAGAAATTCCATATACCCACCTCTAATTTTCTACATGTGGACCACCTGATCGATCACTCTTTTAGGTGCCCTTAAGATCCCAAAACCAAAAAAGCCTATCTACTAATCTTAACACTTAAGCGATGAGTGATTCTTCCATTATAGGATGGTGTAAAAATGGATTCTTTAAACTTCTTTACTAGGCCATATGACCCCATCTATACTGTCCCCCCATCTTCATCATATTATTATCTACTTTGTACATTGGCAAAGGTGCACCACCATGTGTATGTGTTTGAAATGATTAATCATTAGCTTTCTTTTGCTGCTAATTCCTCATTAAAAAACGAAAAAGAAAAAAAGCATTGCTTAATCTAAATGGGATTTTTGATCAATTAGATGGCACTACAATTGCCATTATCCTATAATTTATTTTCACCAAAATCATAGATTGGAAGTGGAAGGTATTAGGTATATATTACTTTTCACTACAGGATTGATAGAACACAACTAAAAAAAAATAACTCCTATATAATTACCAAATGCACTTTAGAAAATGGGATCAAGATATATGCTATTGCACTGTGCAATCAATCATAGGCGTGTGAGAGAAAAGTTAAAAAATGATGTGTAAAAGTGAAATGATAAAAAGTAAAGGTTAACAATTTTTTTATTCAAGGACTAAGAGTAAAAGTGATTTTTGCAACTTTTAATCTTAACCATTGATTCCTTATTACATGGTCTACCGGATCTTAATCCTAAAAAATGACCTAAAAAAAAGTCTAAATTGTTGAAGAAGATAAAGTATGTGAGATTCCTTTTATATATAATCCAACAAACTCAGCTAAAAAAGAATGCTCTAAAAGATGTTGCAATTGCATTCAATTAATCCTGTAAAAGTGTGAAATTCAAACCTATATATATAAATAGGACACCATCTCTTTCTTGAATTCGCTAGTAAGACCTGAAGTATCTAAAGCCAAAAGCAACACCCATATTGTCATTCTCATGCAGTACCAGCAGCAACCCAAGTTTTCATCCCCAATGTGAACTTGCCTTTTTTGAGACCAATATCAGCTATATATGCCACTTTCTCGTTGTGATTTTCTGCGTTACAATAACTTTGTAGGTTGTGGCTTCTTATTGGAAAGTATTAATTAGTCCAAGTGATTAAACTGATTGCATTTATTTAGGTACTAAAATTATACATAAAAGATGGGCATCGAATTAATGGTCTAAACTATAATAGACTTCACTATTGTGAAAAAAAAAAAAAAAAAAAAAAAAAAAAAACAGAAGCATAAATGTAATTTATATTTGTTAGCTTTAATTACTCTAAATTATTTTAGACCTTTAATTTTGAAAATCATCATTTTAGTCGGATAATTTTACTCACTCAAAAATCATTTTAGTCCTTAAGTTGGTAGTTTTTAGTGATTTTTGGGCAAAGTTAGGAAAAAGCCTTTCAAGACAATTACGACATTAAAAAAAAAAAAAAATAGCTTGGAGGATTTTTTTTTCCTTTTAATTTCTGATAAGGCAAAATTATGACAACCAAAGCACCCCCGCTTAAACCGTCGGCTTCACTCAGAATGGAGCCTACGGCTCGTGCTGACGGGCTAAGCCATAAAGTGGACTGACAGGCTAAGTTATAAAAAGAAAGGCTGAAGGCCTGAAGGTGACGGATCGTAATAGGCCGTCATGGATGGAGGTCCGCGAGGAACCTTAAGGGGGTTGATATCTTCGTAAGTCTGACGACCCTTCCTGACTGAAGGGTCCAAACTGACGATCTTAAAGGCCAACGGGTCTAATAAAACCATGACTTGACCACCACGCATGAATGATAAAGAGATGACTTGCTTTCCACGTACAATGTTAGAGTCCTATAAGGAAAGGATTCCGTAATCTACGCTCAGAAGGATTCCTATAAGGAAAAGACTTCTACTCCAAGGAAGAGAGGTCCACCATCTACTACTATAAAGCCCCAATACCCTCATAAATCAAGGTACGCATAATTCATCCCTCTCTAGCACTCTAGAGTTGAAAGAAGTTCTAACTTTACCTTCGGAGAGTATTTGGCCGGCACCACACCGGTGCTCTCTGTTAGGTCTTCTCCTTTTTGTTGTGTGTTGACACCCCATTTTGCAACCCGTATTTAACCACGCATGGAGGGTAAAAGGGTAATTTTGCCTTGGAAATATGCATCTTGATTCTAGCCATTAGATCCTTGGATTCATTTCACCAAAATTATCTTGATGTTGTAACGATCAAATCGACTGGTCATAAGCCCTAATCGGACCACCAGATTGAAAGTTATCATCAAATCAAGTTTTAATGGCTAAGATGTACTATCACAAATTGAGTCCGACTATATATGATTATGAACAATTGATTTCAATTGGTTATAGGAGTGATCAATTTGAGATCAATGATGTGTCATAATTTGATTGGTTAGGACTACATTTTATGGTGAGGTTGCATACACCTAATTAATTAGATAGTTAAACATTAATTATTCAATGAGTAATTTGTGTAATTATCTTTTAATTAGAGTAAATTTGGAACCAATTAATTCTGAAATGGGAGTGATTGGAGCCATTTAATGTTAATTGGGAGCTAATTTGGGACCTATTAATGTTAATTGTGCTGAAACCATTTTCTAACAAATGACCTCTGCTCACCATTTCATCAATATCTCTCAGAATATTTTGAATCTGTGAATGAGGTTAATTTTCCCAGAAACTAGACATCCGGGGCTTCAATTTGAGCACAAGAACAAGACAATTCCGATCAGAATTGGGTCAGATATGATTTTTCGAAGTTGGCTCTACAAGCTGTTACAGCAGCTACGGGAAAACCGAATTTTGGCTTGCTCCCCACTCCCACCAATTTCTCCATTCAATGCACCAGATTTTCCCCAAGGCTAAAATGAGGTCTAGGTTCATAATCCTTGTCAACCCTCATTAAATGGCATTCCATTCATATTCCCTCCACTACTACTATATAAACCCTCCCCCTCCTTCATTCCAAGACACACCAAAACCCCCTCTCTTCTCCTCTCTTGAGTTCTAGTGAAGTAGAGTAGTCTTGTCATATCTTGGTCTTCCTGAGACTCAAGGTATTGAGTGAGACTTACTCTCCTTCTCCTAGTTCTTCTTCTCTCCTCCACCCTTAGGACCTCCACCAAGAGTCTCCTCCTCCACTGCATGGATCTTGCATGAAGGTATAATCTTTTTCCCTAACTGGTTTTTTATGATGCCATGATGAGAATTTAAGATTAAAGCATGATAGTAATGATTTAAATTCTCTTGAATATGTTTGAATGTTCTTAAATGTTCGTATGTGTTCTTCACATGTTCTTGGTTGTTCATCACATGTTCATGCATAACACTAGTTTTAATCTTAAATCCATGTCAAAAATGTGAAAAACATGTTTGTCTAATAATTCTTTCAAATCCTTGAATCTAGGTTATCACCATCCACACACATTCACTAGAATTTATTTTTTTCAATCCAAATGTAATGCTCAATAAATTGAATTAGGGTTTATCACATGCACACACTTCAAATTCAACATGCAAATTGATTGATAACATATTGGATGATGTGATATGAATGTTGGCCACCATAGTCTAGAAGACCGGTTTCACCGAGCAAGGTGGGTGCCTAACACCTTCCCACCTTGTAACATAGCCTCCGAACTTAGATCAAGGGTTAGTAGATCAAATTCTTATCCTTGTAATTTTCAATTTCTAGATTGTAACTAGGAAATAAAGCCATGTACTTTATCTTAGATTGTATCTAGGACCAAAGCCATGTAATTTCCTATGTTCAATGTAAATTCAATTTCAAATTAATAAAATGATGAATTTTTCAATTATGGTTTTCTTATTTATCCCAACAATTAAATAAGTGGCGACTCCATTGTAAAACCTTTAATCTAAAGGGGAAAATATAATCAGTCGAACCTCCATTTTGAGAGGCAATAACACGACTCCACCCATTCACGTGGGTTTGGCCCAACATCCTATAAAAACGGGCCGGGGGCGCGGTCTCTCACATTGTGCAGGTGTCGTTTCGAGCGTACAAGCGTTGTGCAACTCACTGGTGATATTTTCGGCATCATCAGTTGGCGCCGTCTGTGGGAAAACAGATTAAGCCACACTATCGTTTTCCGGACTAAAGGGTTGCATGGTACTCACTCGCTCGATGGCAACCACTAACGACGTTCAAGGAGAGGAACCACCCACGATTGCCCTCGAGAGACAAGTTCGGACTCTCGGTGCCGCCGTGGAGCGTCTCACCAAACAAAACCACGACTTGGAAGAACAGCTGCGCCAAAAGAATGCAGCACTGAACGACCAACAAGAAGATCAGGAAGGGACCAGCACTCCAAAGAAAAATCAGGAGAAACCTGAAGGCAGCCACGCCCCAAGCAAACCGGAGAGGCAGAACTTGAGCATGCCATCCCTCACAGATGCGACTCCACCACATATTATCGCAGAGATGCAGGCAATGAGGGAACAGATGGAGGTTATGATGAACGCGCTCAAGGGGCGAGTTTCTAGTGATCTTGACGATTTAGTCAACCGCACTGACTCGCCTTTCACTGCGGCCGTGAACTCCTACCCCCTTCCCCACAAATTTCGCATGCCGCATATAGACAGCTATGATGGAGTGAAGGATCCTCTGGACCATCTAGAAACTTTCAAGACCCTAATGCATCTTCAGGGGGTAGTAGACGAGATCATGTGTAGGGCCTTCCCCACAACACTCAAAGGCCCTGCAAGGGTTTGGTTCAGCCGACTGACGCCCAACTCCATCAGTACCTTCAAGGAACTAAGCGCTCAGTTCACCACACACTTCATTAGGGGACACAGGTATAAGAAGTCCACGACATGCTTGATGAGTATCATGCAACGAGAGTACGAGACGCTGAGATCCTACATAACGCGCTTCAATAAGGAAGCACTATCAATTGACGAAGCCGACGACAAAATACTTGTAGCAGCCTTCACAAATAGGTTGCGAAAGGGTAAGTTTTTGTTCTCCCTATACAAAAACGACCCAAAGACCATGTCGGAAGTACTTTACAGGGCCACTAAGTATATGAATGCTGAGGACGCGTTGCAGGCCCGGGAAGAGAAGCCAAGAAAAAGGGAGAGGCAGGAAGATGCACGATAAGATCAAGGGCGGAAGAGGCCGAGAACAGGAGATCGAAGGGACGAGAGGCGTTCTAAACCTCCGGGAGGAAGGTTCACAAGCTTCACCCCGCTAACCACCCCGATAGATCAAGTCCTAATGCAAATCAAGGACGAAGGGGCTCTGACCTTTCCCGGAAAGCTGAAGGGAGATCCTAGCAGGCGTTCTAGAGACAAATACTGCCGCTTCCACCGAGATCACGGCCATGACATAGCCGATTGTTACGACTTGAAGCAGCAGATTGAGGCCCTCATAAGACAAGGGAAATTACAGAAGTTTGTAAGCAAGGAAAGAACGGATCCACCACCTCAGGAACAGCCCCCCCGACGGGATAATGACCGCCCTAGACCTCCCATTGGCGACATAAGAATGATTGTAGGAGGGACGGCTACCGGGTCATCCAAAAAGGCTCGGAAGACGTACCTCAGGATGGTCTAGAACGTCCAGCTGACGAGCTCAGTACCAAAAATAGCACGAAGAGAAAGCCCCGTCATCGGGTTCTCCGAAGAAGATGCGCGACGTCTTCACCATCCGCACGACGATGCGCTTGTTATCAGCCTGCAAGTGGGGGACTACAACTTACACCGGGTGTTGATCGACAATGGGAGCTCGGCGGACGTCCTGTACTACCCGGCATTCCAGCATATGGGAATCAGCAGAGAACAATTGATTCCGACGAATGCCCCATTCGTCAGTTTTGGAGGAACGAGGGTGTTTCCCCTGGGCGTGGTCACATTGTCTGTAACGGCAGGCGACTATCCTCAGCAGATCACAAAGGACGTGACGTTCCTCGTGGTCGACTGTTCGTCCGCCTACAATGCTATCTTAGGGCAACCCACCCTCAATTCATGGAAGGCGGTGACCTCGACTTATCATTTGATGATCAAGTTCCCTACCGAATACGGGGTATGGGAACTACGTGAAAATCAGGTGGCCGCACGCGAATGCTACGTGGCTATGATGGAAATGGATAATCAACTCCAAGCCATGAGCATAGAAGAACATCGAAGTACGACGGAGCCCGTCGAAAAGCTTGAAGAAATATCCCTTGACGACTCCAGACCTGACCAAACAACAAAGATTGGGACCCTTGCAAGTCCCATGGTCCGACAAACACTTACAGCCTTCCTCAGAGAAAATTGGGATGTATTCGCCTGGAGTCACGAGGACATGCCAGGAATAGACCCTTCAATCATGGTGCATAAGCTGAATGTATCACCCTCCTTTCCACCCGTCCGGCAAAAGAAGCGGGTGTTTGCCCCCAAACGAGATCGAGCCATAGCTGAAGAAGTCCGCAAGCTACAGAAGGCAAACTTTATTAGAAAAGTTTACTACCCCGACTGGCTAGCCAACGTAGTGATGGTCAAGAAAGCTAGCGGGAAGTGGAGGATGTGCGTAGACTTCACCTATCTAAACAAAGCGTGCCCCAAAGACAGCTACCCCCTCCCGAGGGTTGACACTCTAGTAGACTCTACAGCTCAACACCAGCTTTTAAGCTTTATGGACGCTTTCTCCGGTTACAACCAAATCAAGATGCACGAAGCCGATCAAGAGAAAACTTCGTTCGTGACCAGCCAAGGCCTCTTCTGTTACAAGGTAATGCCGTTTGGTCTAAAAAATGCGGGCGCAACATACCATAGGCTTATGAACAAAATGTTCGCACCACAGATCGGGAGAAATGTCCAAGTCTACGTAGATGATATGCTGGTGAAAAGCCGAAGGGAGGAAGATCACTTGGAAGACCTCAGGGAAACATTCAACACTCTTCGCTCTTACAACATGAAGCTGAATCCAGGAAAGTGCGACTTCGGGGTGACGGCAGGAAAATTCCTAGGATTCATGGTTTCCCAAAGGGGCATCGAGGCTAACCCGGACAAGATTTGAGCTATAATAGAGATGGCACCACCAAAAAATGTGAAGGAAGTACAAAGCCTTAATGGCAAGATAGCAGCACTAAATAGGTTCGTTTCAAGGGCAACGGACAAATGCTTACCCTTCTTTCGCACACTAAAGAGATCTTTCGAGTGGACTGTCGAGTGCCAACAAGCGTTCGAGGAATTGAAAACTTATCTCTCTTCCCCCCCACTGCTGAGTCCCTCGCAACCGGGTGAAGAACTTTTTCTCTATCTTGCCGTCTCCCCAGCCGCCGTCAGCGCCGCCTTGATCAAAGAAGAAGATAGAGTGCAGAAACCTGTGTACTACACCAGCCAGGCGCTACGCGGAGCCGAAGAAAGATATCCGCCCATGGAAAAACTCACATTTGCACTGGTTACAGCTGCACGCAAACTAAAACCGTACTTTCAAGCCCACACGATGATCGTCCTAAGTGACAAGCCTTTGCGACGGGCAATAAGCAACCCTAAGGCTGCTGGGCGGTTGGCACTATGGGCTATAGAATTAAGCGAGTTTGACATCCAGTACCGCCCGCGAACCGCCATTAAAGGACAGGTTGTTGCAGATTTCATAGCTGAGTTTACAAACGGCGAGGACAGGGGGGCAGAAGAATCTCCCCAATGGAGTATACATGTAGACGGATCCTCCAACAGGCAAGCTGGGGGGGTCGGCGTTATACTACACTCACCCGAAGGAGACATGGTCGAGTGTATGATCTGCCTTGAGTTCCCTACCACCAACAACGAGGCGGAGTACGAAGCTCTGATAGCAGGGCTTGACCTCGCCAAAGCTGCAGGAGCTGAAAGAGTAATCATTCACTGCGACTCTCAAGTCGTGGTCAACCAAATAAATGGGGATTATGAGTGTAAAGGAGAAAGGATGAAAAAATATCTGGACCAAGCGAGGTGGAGGGTCAACGAGCTGAAGGCCGAAATTACACAGATCCCCCGAGGAGAAAACGAGCAAGCTGATCGCCTAGCCAAAGCCGCTTTAGCCGAACATATGGCCACCCTTGGTAACGTACTCTTTTTCGTTCAGCTCTCTCCACTTATAAATTCTGTCGATGTACAGGAGCTTGGTTCCGAAAGCAGTTAGACTGCGCCATTAGTTTCTTACTTGAAGAACGGTATATTGCCAGACAAAAAGGAAGCTGCAAGAAAGCTGAAGGTCCAAGCAGCAATATTTGTGCTGATAAGAGATGTCTTGTACAAAAGAGGCTTCTCCCGCCCCTACCTACGATGCCTCGGTCCTGAAGAAGCAGACTACGTAATGAGAGAGGTGCACGAGGAAACCACTCAGGGTCGAGGTCACTAGTACACAAGCTAGTGCGGACGGGGTACTTTTGGCCAACCATGCAGAAAGATGCCGAGGCTTATGTAAAAACCTGCGACAAATGCCAAAGGTTCAGCAATGTCATCAGACAACCATCCGAAGAACTCACCCCAATGACAGTGCCATGGCTGTTCGCTTAATGGGGATTGGACATCATGAGGCCGTTCCCTATGGCAATGTGACAACTGAAGTTTCTAGTAGTGGGCATCGACTACTTTACGAAATGGGTGGAAGCTGAAGCCTTGGCCACCATTACGGAGAAAAACGTACGGAATTTCGTCTGGCGATGTATCATATGCAGATTTGGCATCCCTAGAGTCTTAGTCTCGGACAATGGGAAGCAATTCGACAACGACTCCTTCCGGGACTTCTGCTTGCAATTGGGGATACGGAACCACTACTCCTCCCCCGCCCACTCTCAAGCCAACGGACAGGTCGAAGTCACGAATCGATCCTTGCTAAAGATCATCAAGACTCGGCTGGAGGGGGCAAAGGGTATATGGGCTAAAGAGTTGCCGAGCATACTTTGGGCCTACAGGACTACGGCAAGGACACCAACATGGGAGAAACCATTTCGACTAACATACGGGAACGAGGCAGTCATCCCAGCCGAAGTCGGCCTCACAAGCTACAGGGTGCATAACCATGACGAAAGGAAAAATGACGAGGCCATACGTCTACAGCTCGATCTGGTGGACGAAGTCAGGACAGCGGCAGAGCAAAGGCTCGCACGGTACCAGGACCGCATGGCCAAGCACTACAACTCCCGGGTCAGGCACAGAGACTTCCAGGTTAGAGACCTCGTTCTAAGGAAAGTCATGGGCACAGCAAGAGACCCAACCCAAGGAAAACTCGGCTCGAATTGGGAAGGACCTTACCGAGTCACGGCGTGGCAGAGGAAGGGCACCTACCATCTGGAGACACTGGACGGACGGAAGCTACCGCATCCTTGGAATGCTGAACACTTGCGAAAGTACTACCAGTAGAGGCGATGACGTGAAGAACAACACCCCTCTTTTTTATTCTTAGTTCACTCAGATTTACTATTTACTTTAAGTATTCGCTACAATAAGCCCAACGGGCATGTTTTTTACTTTGTTTTGGTACAATAAGCCCAAAAGGGCAGGTTTTTGTTTTTGAACTACTTTTTATATAGATGCATGGCAATAAGAGGAATTTATTCAGAACTACTGAAGTTTCTACTTACAAATTTAAATTCACAAAAGACCGACGAAATGGCCAAGTCCACAAGATGGACAAAGCAATAAAGCTGACAGTCTAATAAAAGACCGACGAAATGGCCAAGTCCACAAGATGGACAAGGCAATAAAGCTGACGGTCTAATAAAAGACTGACGAAATGGCCAAATCCATAAGATGGATAAAGCAATAAAGCTGACGGTCTAAATAAAAGATTGACGAAGTGGCTAAGTCCACAATAAACTCAGCTATTAAGCTGACGGTATAAATAAAAGACCGACGAGGTGGCTAAGTCCACAATAAAGTCCACAATAAACTCAGCTATTAAGCTGACGGTATAAATAAAAGACCGACGAGGTGGCTAAGTCCACAATAAACTCAGCTATTAAGACGACGGTCTAAATGAAAGACTGACGAAGTGGCTAAAATTCCACAATAAGACTCAGCTGTCAAGCTGACGGTCTAAATAAAAGACTGACAATTGGCCATCCACAAGATGGACGGAGCTAACATACGGACAATCTAATAAAAGGCGCAAATTGGTCGAGTCCATAATATGGATAAAGCTACGAAGTTGACGGTCCCACATAACTGACCTCATCTCAAGAAAAATAATAAATTATCAAAGCTTGCCACAAGGTGGACGACCTTGTCCCAGGATAATAAGATGTTAAAACTCCTACAAGCGACAAAAGTCTCTGAAAAAGACAAGTCTACTTGATCCATAAAGTAGACGAATCACGCTTAATAAAGTAGACGGAGTCAGAAAGAATGACGGGCTCACCAAAGTGATCGTCTACTCGTAAAAATTGTCGATACTGACGGCTTTATTAAGTAGACGGTTCTACTGGAATACTCAAAGTAAAGCCAAAACTGACGGCTTAATGACCTACAACTAGATGAATCCAAACCTACGACTGGGAAGTAGCCTTAGCAAAGCAAGAAAAAGAATCACTCAAACGAATAGCCATACATAATGACGGGAGCTAAGTATCATATGCAAAAGTAAATTAATTTCAAATGGAAGCCCCAAAAACCAAGGGGGCACTTAAAAACATTGTATAAAACGAAATACAACAGTTACAAGAATAAAAACTACGATTAGGAAGGAGGAGCGTCACTTGAAGTCTTTACAGGGGGATCTTCTATGACAAGGATCTCCGCTGATGGGTTGACGGGAGGATTCGCAGCAGGCTGGGCCAAAACAACTCCACTATCTCCATGTGGAGGGGAATCCTCTGGATCGTCACCGCCAACAGTGACGGCGTCATGAGCAGGCGTCATTGGCTGGGCATCATCCAGGGTGATCCCAGATAAGTCCAGCTTAAGGAAAGCCGACGCTACTTGTCTAAGGCAATCATCGAATCCCGTACCATAGTATCCATCACAGGAATCAATGAAAGAGTCTGACGCCTTGAATTTCGCGACCGTGTCAGCCTCTGCTGTCTTCACCTGATCACGAAGAGTCGTTAGTTCTTTCTCTAACTCGTCCTTCTAACGACCCGCCTCTTCCAGCTTCTGCTTTACTTCTTTCAGCTCAACATTAAGAAGACGCATAGCTTCCTTATACCGAGCCTGCTGATTTTGCATATTAGCATTATGTTTGTTGACGCGGGTGACAACACCCTCCTTGGCCACGCACCGGTCTTGAATCGCTTTTACGCGAACCAAGGCCTAGAAAAGAGTACAACCGTCAGTCATTAAACAGGAAAGGGATGAGGGAAAAGCCAGTTAAGAGAGACGGCTTACCCGTGCCAAGTCAAAAATGGTTGACGCTCCCAAATCCTCTGTCCCCACCTGAGCACACGGGTCTATGTCCGTCGGCTTTATAAAGGATTCTACCTCTTCGACGGCATAGTCCTTATGTGTTAATAGGCAACGAGGCCCCTCCAAGACAGGGCCGGCAGAAGTCATCGCCCCCTTTCCAACTCCATGGCCTGATTTGGGGGTTGACTTCTCCGGAGGCTCATCTCCAGGAGTGACGGCCACCCTTTTAGACGGACAACCAACTTTCCCGTCGGGTTTCCTCTTCGACGAACCCTTAGCGACGGTCTGGGGGGCCGACGTGGAGGTCAACTCCCCTTTTGCCCTCCTCTCCTCCTTCTGACGGGCAGCAGCAGCCCTTATCCGTTGCTTAGCTGACTCCATCTCTGCGAAATATCGCAGACACATATAAGAGAAAAAAATCTTTCTGACAACAAAAGTTAAAGTGACGGGGTAATAGGAAGAGATTACTCACGGCGGCGAGAAAATCCTTCTAGCTTGCGGGCTTTAGGCGTCGGTTCAGGACCCCCACAGTATGCGTGAAGGGTGTCGAGAGTAATTAAATCTCAGTACATTCGCTCTTCCAAGGGTATCTCCGTAACCTGACGGATAAAATCCCTCTGCTCTTCAGTTATAAGAGGGCGAGTGTATGCTGAAGAGGAAAAACATGTAAACATCAAAACACTTCAAATATTAATAAAAATAGAAAAGCATGTAAAGGTTGACGGGGATAAAGGGCTGACGGCTAAAACCTGAATCCTTGACAAAAGCCCAAGTGTTATCAAAATAACCACGGGGTATTTTCTCCCATTCTTCCTGACGGCACACCCAGTTCGTCCCTTCGACAAAGAAGTACCTACTCTTCCATGCTCTATTTGAGTCTGGTATTTCAGACACTAATCTCAACTCCCTCTCCCTGGCAGCAAAATGGTACATCCCCTTAGAAGAAGACAGATGCTGGGGTCTATAACAGTAGAAAAACTCATCTAAGGAAAGCTGACGGTGTCCTCCACTTAGACGACCCCATAAGACCTCGGCACTTATAAAAATCCTCCATGAATTAGGAGCGATCTGGCTAACGGACAACCGCAGAAAGTCAGCCAATTGACGATGTAAGGCCGTCAAGGGCAGCCTGAGCCCCGCAGCAAACATTGCGTCATACATACCCACGTCCGCGGTTTTCCCTGTATAGCACTTTTCATTTTCCCTAGGGAGACGGATAGGAATATGGTCTGGGATTTGGAAACGGACGCGCAACTCTTTGAAAACCTTATCACTCATGTTTGGTAAAAATTTGTTGACGGCCCATTCCTCGGGAAGGATGAAGGGACAGCTACCTCCGGGACTCCCTGAGGTTCCTTCGCAAGACTCCTCGTCACACTCACTTCCGTCATCATCCCCCTCTTCGTCTACCTCAATTTCACCCTCCTCACCTACTACCTCCACCTGACCTTCATTTCTATGACTCCCTACCTCCTCGTCAGGAGATTGGGCCGACGTCTCTCTCTCTGACGACCAGGAAAAGCTCCCGAACTCGTCACCTGAACCAAATACCTCGTCGTAGCCCGCTCCATCGCGGACCGACGATTGATCACTCGACGCGTCACTTGACATTTGACTACCTACAAGTGACGGTTTCATTCTAAGTACCTAGGATGACGGCCTCGCTATGAAAAGGAAATTAAATAAAATAGTGTGCGCAAAGAAAGAAAAAGGACTTACAAGTTTCTTAAAGGTTGACGGTTGTTGGAAGCAACGACAGCAACTCAGATGACGATGTTGGGTAAACTGACGGAACAGAGGCGACGGATCTTCTCTCCCAGGATCAGTAAAGGTAAAAATAGGAAAAGTGAGGGGAGGAAGTGGGTTATATATAAGGGAAAAAGGGCGCGGAAGACGAAGCGACGCCCTCGTCCAGAAGCAGAGCCAACCCGAGCGCGCCACGTGTCCGAGCATTTAATATGGGCTGCTCGAGGAGTCCCCTTTGAATTATTTTCTCTCTCCTTACCAAAGTAACGAAAAATGAGGAAAGTATACTCCATAACCCGTCAGTTATAACCGACGGAGATATGGAGCAGGGGGTAACTGATAAGGCAAAATTATGACAACCAAAGCACCCCCGCTTAAACCTTCGGCTTCACTCAGAATGGAGCCTACGGCTCGTGCTGACGGGCTAAGCCATAAAGTGGACTGACGGGCTAAGTTATAAAAAAAAAGGCTGAAGGCCTGAAGGTGACGGATCGTAATAGGCCGTCATGGATGGAGGTCCGCGAGGAACCTTAAGGGGGCTGATATCTTCGTAAGTCTGACGACCCTTCCTGACTAAAGGGTCCAAACTGACGGTCTTAAAGGCCAACGGGTCTAATAAAACCATGACTTGACCACCACGCATGAATGATAAAGAGATGACTTGCTTTCCACGTACAATGTTAGAGTCCTATAAGGAAAGGATTCCGTAATCTACGCTCAGAAGGATTCCTATAAGGAAAAGACTTCTACTCCAAGGAAGAGAGGTCCACCCTTTACTACTATAAAAGCCCCAATACCCTCATAAATCAACGTACGCATAATTCACCATTCTCTAGCACTCTAGAGTTGAAAGAAGTTCTAACTTGACCTTCGGAGGGTATTTGGCCGGCACCACACCGATGCTCTCTGTTAGGTCTTCTCCTTTTTGTTGTGCAGGTGTCGTTTCGAGCGTACAAGCGTTGTCCAACTCACTGGTGATATTTTCGGCATCATCAATTTCTATGTACCCATATCAGGGAGATGAAATAGAGTTGGATCATGGGTGTCCCATTCCCATCTCGTCCTCTTATTAGGACAGGAAAAACTAATGTAAAGTTAGTGAGAGATAGGTTGGAGGTAGGATGGGTTGTAGGTAATTGTCATCCATAATTAGGTGACATGGATACTGATGAGATAGAGATAAAAGATAACGGGGTGAGACCACACACACACACACACACACACACACACACAGAGTATGTATGTATAATTATATATAAGGTATGTATGTATTTAAAAATATTAATGGCATGTTTGTTAGACTATTATAGATACAGTAATATAATAACTATTCCTATGGTTTAACTATTCTATAGTTTGCTTATATTTTTATTACAAGGGATAGTCATTCTTTATGAATAACTATTCTTTTCTAAAAAGATTTTAATAGTTCTTACTATATATGTGTAATAATTTCTAATATTAATATATTTCTAAATATACAAACTTTACATATTCACGAAATATTTTTAAAAATAAGCTCACTTTCTCAAATTTTAAAATTACTCTTTTTTAGGAAATTTATACAGAGAGAGAGAGAGAGAGAGAGAGAGAGAGAGAGAGAGAGAGAGAGAGAGTATGTATAATTATATATAAGGTATATATTTAAAAATATTAATGGCATGTTTGGTAGACTATTATATATACAGTAATACAATAACTATTCTTATAGTTTAGCTATTCTATAGTTTGCTCATATTTTTATTATAAGGGATAGTCATTCTTTATGAATAACTATTCTTTTTTAAAAGGATTTTAATAGTTCTTACTATGTGTAATAATTTCTAATATTAATATATTTCCAAATATACAAACTTTACATATTCACGAAATGTTTTTAAAAATAACCTCACTTTCTCAAATTTTAAAATTATTCTTTTTTAGGAAATTTATATATATATATATATATATAGAGAGAGAGAGAGAGAGAGAGAGAGAGAGAGAGAGAGAGAGAGTATGTATAATTATATATAAGGTATATATTTAAAAATATTAATGGCATGTTTGGTAGACTATTATATATACATTAATATAATAACTATTCTTATGGTTTAACTATTCTATAGTTTGCTTATATTTTTATTAAAAGGGATAGTCATTCTTTATAAATAATTATTCTTTTCTAAAAGGATTTTAATAGTTCTTACTATATATGTGTAATAATTTCTAATATTAATATATTTCTAAATATACAAACTTTATATATTCACGAAATATTTTTAAAAATAACCTCACTTTCTCAAATTTTAAAATTATTCTTTTTTAGGAAATTTAATTGTATAAGTAAAATACGTCCTAAATATCGATCTTAAGTTTTATTTTAAAGTTAAAACTTACAACACCTTTTGTTATCAATAATAAAAATTATCATTCTTTTCGTAATCTTCATTTAGTATACTAAACGTGCCATAAATTATATATATATAATTTGACTATATCTTAAATAAAAATATATGTCCACATTCAGGACATAATGAGTTGAGAAGTGGTGGGACAAGCAAAATTTGTCTCAAATGTCCTCTCTTTGAGATGGAAAAAACCCGTGCGAGGCAAGGCAAGGCACGTGGGACAATTTGCCACTCAAATTTCTATGTGCCTAAAAGCATAAATATGATCACTATTGTACAGCAAAACTCTTAAATACTCAACTTTAATGCTAAAATCTAAAAATAACCCTAAACCTTTATCTTATATGAATAAAAAATACAAAAGGCAATTACCAAAAAAAATTCATTAAGTTCAAAGGAGATAAACTTATAAAAGGGTATTATTGTACTTAAAAGAAGAGGACTAATTAGCCGATTAAGGCAACCCAAAAGGCAAAATAAAAAATAAAAAAAATCAGTCGCAAATCACCTTTAGTGTGGTGTCAAAAACTTACAGCCAAGTGCATTATTTGACACCAATAATTGATATCATTCTTTTAGATATCTTTTCACTTTTGTATGTAAGACAGTAAGAGCATCCACATCCGGATGCTAAATCTCATCTTACTTTACAATCTCAAAAAGCTACTTTATCTATTATACCATCTCATTTTACAATACACCCAACATCCCAAAATTCTATATCTCATCCTTTTATTAAAATATTATTTTTTTAATCTTTCTTTATTATTACTTTTCCAACCACCATTTTTTTGTTGTTTCAAATTTCAACTGCTTTTTCAAACGGTTGGAATATTCCTGCCAAATTTTTTTCCTTTTCAATTCCTTCCCCCCCCTCCACGTTGGAATGTCCCTGCCAAATTTTTTTTCTAACACACACACACACACACACACGTTGGAATGTCCTTGCCAAATTTTTTTTCTAACACACACACACACACACACACGTTCTCTGCCTGCCACACACACCTGCCAAATTTTTTTTCTTTTCAAGTTCTTTCCAACACACACACACACACACACACACACACAGAACCTGCCTGCAAATACCACCTGCCAAATGTTTTTTCTTTTCAATTTCTTTCACACACACACAGAACCTGCCTGCCACACACACCTGCCAAAATTTTTTTCTTTTCAAGTTCTTTCCAACACACACACACAAAGAACCTGCCTGCCAATACAACTTGCCAAATTTTTTTTCTTTTCAAGTTCTTTCCAACACACACACACACACAGAGAACCTGCCTGCCAATACAACCTTCCAAATTTTTTTTCTTTTCAATTTCTTTCCCCCACACACACACACACACACAACCTGTCAATTCCTTTCCAACAGACACACACACACACACACACACACACACAACCTGCCAATGGCAATTTCTTTCAAACACACACACACACACACACACACACACACACACACACACACACACACAACCTGCCAATTCCTTCTTTTCAACACACACACACACACACACACACACACACAACCTGCCAATTCCTTCTTTCCAACACACACACACACACACACACACACAACTTGCCAATGGCAATTTCTTTCCAACACACACACACAACCTGCCAATTTCTTTCCAACACACACATCCTGCCAATTTTTTTTCTTTTCAATTTCTTTCCAACTATTTCAACAACCACACACAGAGAACCTACCAATTTTTCGTTTTTTTTGAGAAAGAACTTGCCAAATATCAATTTACTCAAACTTGCTAACTTTAAAAATCCACATACATACATATAAATGCAACCTGCCAAATATCAATGTACTCAACCTGCCAACTTAAAAAAATCTACATACATATATATACATACAACCTGCCAATTTTTAAAATCCACATACATATATATATATACATACAACCTATCAAATATTAATGTACTCAACCTATCAACTTTTATAATCCACATACATATATATAGATACAATCCACATACATAACTATAAATACAATCCACATACATAACTATCAATGTTGTCTTTAGAAGACTTGTACATATATCAAATTACAATAAAACCCCATATGCATAACTCACACACTTAAGTTCCTACAACTCCCCTTGTAATTGCCATAAATGTTCAATGAGGTCTAATTGGAGTTGAGAATGAATATTTTGATCTCGAATACATTGATGGGTTTCAATGAACTCCGTAAATTCATTTGTGTTCTCCCGTGACAGTTGTATAGTAGGATTGTCATCAATTTGCTCATAATCTTCTTCCACCGCTTCATTTACATCTCGCTCATCCTCAATGATCATGTTATGAAGAATTACGCATGCTTTCATGATGTCTTGGAGCGTTTCACTATAGAAAAATCTTGCAGGCCCACGCACAATTGCGAATCTTGCTTGAAGCACTCCAAATGCACGCTCTACATCCTTTCTATTCGCCTCTTGAGCTTTTGCAAATAATTTTTTCTTATGTCCTCGTGGAGATGGAATTGCTACAATTGGAGATGGAATTGCTACTATAAGGGTACATTGCTACAATTTCTTAAAATGGGGTGTGAATTGCACACATCAATATTTTAGGGTAACATTGCAAAATTAGTAATACTTTAGGATGGGTGGCAAAATAAAATCAGCCAAAAAGAAACAACATCCTATAATCCACAACTATAGCTTTGAAGTAAGAATATTCACCTTAATTGTAAATTTATTTAATGAAGGAGCTGTGCGTAGTAGGGATGTGTAAAGGAGGAGGCAGAACACACAATAATTCAAGTACCAATTCCAATTGCTTGAGATTCCTTAACTTGCAAAATTTGGGAAACCGTGTTAAATCCCAACAAAAAATTGATAAGCTTTCTTCTTTTGTTTCTATTGTCTTTCTTTCAAAAGGTGAAGAGAGGGGTGGGGGAGCAAAAAATTGGATTTACAAACTGACCTCAGAACCTATGTCCAATACAAGTGTCTGTAGCTAAAAGATATAGCTTGGAGGCTAGAAAAGACTCTTGATGATATAGCAGGCATGAGGCCCAGCAAAAGATGCCTTAATGAGCTGGGGTGCGTAGTGTAATGAAATGCTTTTCATTGCTCCATCCTCCAATATATTAAAATGACACAAGATTTTCTATATAAATATCAAGATGCTTTAGCTTGAGTGGTGGGCCAGAAATTTTGAAATTCATTACATGTGACATAGATACATATAAGGATTAAAGAAGTGGGCAAGCAGATAAAATGTATTCGAGAGCTTCTCCAGTAACCTCAACAGAGTAGAGATGAAGTTCAGTTAACGAATCAAGTTTGTAATTACGAAGCATTGGAGGAATAAGAGTGTATGGCCTGTTATTTAAAGCCCAGTTACGTGTGAAAATCAAATCAAGCCTTTGAACTCTCTTTTGAAATGCAAAGCTGATCCAACTGTCAATATCACTTTTAAACTAATCACCATTTAATTGATTAAGCAAAGTTATTTCCAAGCTCACCATGTCAAGAAGATCTATCCCTTGTCAGGAAAACAGAGAATCACAAACAACAACAAGAACAAGTTTCTATAACACAAAGTTTAAATCTTTATTTTATTTAAGTGAACTAAGGTAAATCTCTAAATTTAAACAAACCCATAAAAAGACATTCACCAATAAAATAGCATCACATACAAAAATGTATGACATATAAACCACACAACCCACAAAAATTCACACCCTTTTTGAGAATTATCATAGACAAGAATTTCACCCTAATGCTCCATCATCCCATTTTTTTTTGGTTTTTCACTGCATTAACCATCTCAGTCAATATAACCCAACAGTTCAATCTCAAGTTCACTAATGAACTAACCCCACTTCGGATCAAAGAAAAAGAATTTTTTTTTTTTTTTTCACTTTTTGCATTGACAATGACATAACATTAAAAAAAAAAAAAACAAAAACAACATTGTTCTAACCAAAAAAAAAAAAAAAAACATTAAGAATGTGGTTTGAAAATACACTTACAACTTGCAAGAGCCTCCAATGGATTGAGAAGCCAAAAGGGTATTCGAAGAACCAATCCAGAAATCCAAAATATGCGGCACTCTTTGGAAATTTTATTACTTGAGGACCCAAATTTGAAGCGAAGCAAAGCAAAGGGAGAGACCGACGGGGAGAGAGTGAACTGCAAACATCAACAGCAATTATTTGATCAAAACCAAAACACAAACACAAATTTTCTTGCAGAAAGAGAAAATAAACATAAACACAAAAACTCAAAAACTCAAAATCTTACCAGGCTTTTGATTTTGATTTGATTTCAGAGACCGACGGAGTGAAGACTGAATCGGTAAAAACGGATGACTGAATCGGTGAATCCAAACCCACAAATCTTAATGGAGTGAAAGTGAAATGGGTATTTAGATGGTTGGATTTATGAGTGCCTGTGAATAGGTAAAGAGATCGGAGCACGGATCGGAATCATTATCGGAGATAGAGGGTCATCGGAGAGAGAGAAGCGTGTAAAACTTATCGGAGAGAGTGGGGGAGCGTATTGGTCTGAACAGAGCACAGAGAAGAGGAGAAAGAGAGAACGGAGAAAGCAAGAACGAAGATAGAGAAAAGATCAGAAATAAGGAGGGAGGAGAGAGAAATTCCCGGCATAAAAGCATTAAAAAATAATTTTTTTTTATACCATACAGCTACAGTACCATCTTACATTTGAGATGGTACTGTAGCAAAATCTCAAAATAAAAATGACTTTTCCAATATAGCCACCCGGTTGCTGAGTGTTTATTGGGCTTGTATGTCAAATACATCTAACATTTAGCATATAGAGAGCCCACTGCTGATGCTCTAAGAGTCTTCAGCGTCGGATTGTAAGTTATGAGAAAAAGGATGTCGGTGCTTAGAAAAACATGTAAAATGTATGTAACTATGTAAAAGAGTCTACAAAGTGAAAATTACAATAATAATTTTGTGCAAGTAAAGGCTATTATAACTTGCGGGGCTTTTGTTTCACAAAAGAACGCAAGCTCGTGGAGTCTTATAATTAATAATTATAGCATGTCTAGCCACCACAATTATTTACTCAAATTCTATTCCAACAAGCTAGCTAGAAAATAGCTATTTTTATAAAGAAAAAGCCACGCTGATTTAGCCAAATCTGATGAGTCACTAGTAAATAATTTCCATAATTATTTTATTCCCATCTCAAACCATTCTTTCTCGCGGCCCCCAAACACAATTATAATAAATAAATGTTAATGACTATCACAATTAACAAACTTTATAATTAAATTAAAAATTAAACAATAAGAGAAGAGGGACAATCATGTACATTTGGGTATGATTCTCAAAAAAAAAAAAATGTACATTTGGGTATGCCCTTTACATCCATATATATATATATATATATATATATATTTTTTGAGAGATTACATCCATATTAATTAAGTTTTATTACATAGGTTCCAATTATCTCATATAATAAAGTTAATTCATTATTGTCATCAAATAAGGGACTATCACAATTAACATACCTTTTCTTCTAAAAAAAAAACAATTAACATACTTTATAATTAAATTTAAAAATAAAAGTTATTAAAACAATAAGAGAAGAGGGACAATCATGTACATTTGGGCTTACCTTTGCATCCATATTAATTAAGTTTTATTACATGAGTTCTGTGGGTACCTAGGATGTACGGATCTTCGGGCCAAGGGCTATTTACCTTGTAGCCTTTTACACCGCATCCTCGGCATGTCCTTCAACGTCCTAGGCCGTCCTCGGACGGCTTTGCAACGTCCTAGGCATGCATGGCAACGTCCTAGGCATGCTTGGCAACGTTCTCGGACGGTGTCCTAGGAGTCCCACATCGAAGGAAAACCCCCCCACTTGCTGCCTTATAAGCTGTGAAGCAAAGGGAGTAGTGTACCATCAGTTTATAGTTATTCGAATAACTAAACTGGTAAAAGGCTACAAGGTAAATAGCCCTTGGCCCGAAGATGGGGAAACTAGTTACTTACAGCCAAACCAAAGTGTCAGACAGAACCAAGGCACTGCATGGTCCTCGGACTCAGGCCTGTGGGGAAGTTAACTACATTGAAGAGATCCTAAGTGTCTACTCGAAGAAATTCTATCTGGTCCTTAGGAAACGAAAAGTGCATCAGAGCATACATGCCCTCTCATTATAATAACTGATGCCACGATTGGCCGAGATGCAATTGAAGCTAAAATCATGCAAGTAAAGAAAAAGCGGATAATGTGCAAGTAAACAAACAGCCACAACAAACAGAAAAAGAAATAAAGCTCTCATTTCATTAAGTCCAAAAGAATTACACCAATGGAGTCACATTACAAATAAAGAAAAATGGAAGAAAAAGATGCAAAAGTGAAGTGTAGCAGGCAGAAGCGCCAAGGAGCCTAGTTCTTCTATTTAGTTGCCCACCTCAGTGGGTGGCTGGCCCATAGCTGCCTCAGGGTCCTCTGAGCCCTGACTGAGTGGGACGGCCTGTAGAGGCACGGCAGGAATAGCTGCCCCCTCGGCAGAAAAAACCTGGGCATCAAGAGAAGGCTTTGCAGCCTGCTGAGGCGCATCCTCGTTAGAGCCATCACTCAATTCAACCACCACGGGAGGATTACTCCTTTGGACTGGCTCATCAGTAACCCCAGCATCCGAGGCCCCCTCGCCCGGAGTAGCAGCAGTTTCCACAACAGCCTCCTCGGCTTCAGAGCCATCCGAGGCAACCTCGCGGATGACAAGGGGGTAGTATACGCTCTCCTCCTTCCACAAGTTAGAAGAGGCCTCCACCCCAGCTTGTTTGAGGGCTTTATTCCAAGTTTCAGAGCAGTAGCGCCTACATACCCCAGGGACTTGGGATTTGTAGGCAGCTGCTATCTCAGCTGCCCCAGCAGCATAGACTGCCTCTTCAGCTTCATCCTTGGTGGCCCAGGCCTCCTCCCGGCCTTGTCTACCTCAAACTTGGCCCTCTCGGCCTCCCCTTTGGCCCATTCGGCCACCCTCTTGGCCTCCTCGGCATCGGCCACTTTCTTCGTCAGGCCAGCTATCTGATCCTCGGCGAGTTTCAGCAGCCCCTCTACCTCACCCAAACGTTTCGTCTGAGTTTCAGCCTGCCTCTGGGCACCTTCAAGGCCTGCCATTGCACTGTTCTTAGCCTGGGTCATGGCCTTCAGCTCCTCCCTGGCCTTGGCAAGGTCCTCCTCCGACGTCTTGAGGGTCCGAGTAGCCTCCAAGCACTTATCGCGCTCTAAATCCATGGCCTTTCCATGTTCATTGGCCGCCTCTTCCAGCCTGAAAGTGGCCTGGACAGCCTGCCAAACGAAACAGATAAGTTATAATTAGCCGAGCTCAAAAAAGAAAGGAAAGCAGAAAAAACTGAAGCAAGAAAAAGCACAAGTGTTAAGGGTCTTACCATCCCCAAATATCGCTTGAGGCAGAGGAAGACGTCCCTACTCCTCATGGTCCCCAGCTCCGCCATGTCCGCGGGAAGGAGCAGGCATCTCTCCACAGTGTCGACCACATACGCGCCTTCGCCATCCTTAAAGTCCTTGAGGGAGGAGTCATCCCTCAAAGGTGCCCCGCGGAGCATTGGGGCGGGGAGCCAGGCCTGGACCTCGGGCTGGGGAGCGACCTGTTTATCCTGCGTTGAGGAGCTTATCCTCAGTTGCTTCGATTGCCGCCGAGTGCCATCGCCCTCCCGCGTGGGCCCAGATTTGTCCTCAAGGGTCCTCTTGCCCTTGTCCTTCTTCTGCTTAGGGTCAGCAGGCTCGTGCCTAGACGGCGGGCTCGCCTGAGGCGGAGGAGGAGAAAGCCTGGACTGTGTTGAGGCCGACCTGGTCTGAGCAGGACGAGCCTTTGGAGGAGGAGGAGGAGGAGGAAGCCTCGGTTTGGACTTCCCCGGCTGACCTTCGATTAGATCGAGTAGGGTGGGTTGGGCTTTCTTCTTGTAGCCCATCTCAAGCCGAGAAGATGTCTCTGACGCTAAAAGGTCTGCCTCGGTTAGACGAGGATCACCCAAGTCTCCAGAAGGGTCCTCGGACTGATGGAGTTGCTCGAAAACGATAAAATCGTCCTCGGCAGGACCAAAATCTGCAGCGTCCCCTTCCCTCTCTAAGTCCTCTTCCGCGGCCTCTGGGAATGTGTGGGAAGACGAGGGGACTGCTACTGTGACGTCTTCTGGAGCGGAGGGATCCTCAGGAAACTCGAACCCGTCCTCGGTCACTTTTATTTTCTGCAGCCGAGGATCCTTTGCTTTGATCACGTACTTTGGGGCCGCGAATGACTTTTGGAGTGGAGTGTACCCCAAAATCTTGTGCGCGGCTCTGACTTGGTGGTCTGCTTCGTTCTCAAAAGCCGCAGACCTGAGCACCTTCTGCAAGTCCTCCCTGTTGATCAAGCTGAAGTGGCGCGCGAAAGAGTGCGGATCTGCAAAGAGAAAACACATCCACGGTTAGAAACCAAACAGTACAAAAAGAAATAATGCAGAAAAGAAGTTAGAATCTTTGAATCCCCTCCTATTCCCACTGCCCCACCTGGTGTTCCCTCTGTCGTCGGGCAGTGAAGGCCATCGTGCCACGCTCCAGACACGATGAGAAAATCCTCGTTCATCCCCTTGTTGGACTCGAGGAGGCACTGGATGAGCCGGACCCTGTCATCCCTCGTCCTCATGTAGTAGGACTTGTTCTTCAGATGTTGAAGATTGTAACAGTAGTTCACATCATGATAGGTCAGCCTTAGACCCATCTTCTCATTAAGGGCATCCACACTGCCCAGAATTCTGAACATGTTGGAGGCGCATTGGGTGGGGGCTAACCGAAAGTATGTAAGGTAACCCCTCATCACCGGCCCCATGGGGATCCTCATCCCCCCTTCAAGGAAGGCGATGATGGGAATCACCACCTCGCCCACCTGCTTCCGGAGGTGCCACTCCCCCTCCTCACAATACCTTAAGCCCACGTTGGCCGGTATCTTGTAATCGGCGATGAATTTCTCCATCGCCTCCTCAGAGCCAACATACTTCTTAAGTCTACCCATCCTAAATTACGCCTAAGAGAACTAAAAGAGGAGCGAATGAAAGAGAAGGACGAGTAGAGAGGAAAAAAGCTCAGAGAGGGATAGAGTGACTTACAAAAATGAGGAGGAGCTCCTCGGACTGGCTTCTTGTGCTGGAGATGGAGATGGAAATTTGGCTGGACTTTGAATGGAGGCGTAAGAGCTCTTGATTGTAAATGAAAAAGGAGGAAGCGGTTCGAATGGGTATTTATACCCTAGATGGAAGAGCCGCGCGAGTTTTCCCGCCCATAAATGCTAGATGCATCCCCACCGTTAGATTGTCATCTGCCCGTTGAACGTGGGGAGCATAAAGCCGCCCGAATTTAATGCAGGATACGTTACGCGCACCGAAGCGCCAGTAACGCACCTTGGGCAGGTGAAAAGGCTCCAATGCTGACGAGAGACAAGACTTGATTGGACACGAAACAGGTCCGAGGATATCAAAATCCTCCTTTTCGCCCGAGGATGCGGACAACAAGATTTTGAGGGGTTATTGTGGGGCCAGAATAAGTCAAGCAACCCTGGCCCACTTCGGACTAGGCCCAGAGGCCCACGCCGAGGACGCTTCCTAGGTCCGAGGACGAAAGTGTAGAGCCCAGGGCCCAAGGAGCATTGCCGAGGATGGTTACATCCTCGAGAGACCGAGATCAGAAAGTGGGCAAACAGCATGCCCTTAAGGGGAACCTCCCTAAGCACCCAAGGAGCAAATAGCAAGAACCAAGCACCGGACATTGAAGCATGGTGGAGGAGCAAGTCCCAGGTGAACTGTCACCTCCACATTAAATGCCCTCAACTAACGCTCTGGCCGCATTAATGAGGATATGACCTCTGAACAGTGCCGTCTTGGGCGCTGCAACCCACAGGAGGGATGAGAATGCGGCTGATGGGACAGGCTCTCAAGTGGAAGCCGGGTTGATCAACAAATGTAGGGCTATGATCAACTGAGAGAGAAGTATATAATGTAAAAAGTCCCTCTTGAGTGGGGGACGGACGGAAAACCAGAGAAAAGAAATACTGTAGCAGTGTATTTTCTCTCAACTATTGTAACCTTTCTTGAAAGAAATAAGAACAACTTCAACCTCTATAAGACCCGTCCGAGGAGTCCTATTGTGCATTCCGACCCACGTTTAACTCATCACAATTCATGAACAACCATGCATGGCCGTTGCATTCTTTGCTAGGGCCTAGCTCTTGAACCCATACTCTATAAATTTATTGGAGGGTTAGCTGGGCTTGGGTCCACTCTCTCAATCTGCGGAGAGCGCTCGAAACCGGTCCCTACAGGTTCTAATTATCTCATATAATAAAGTTTATTTATTATTGTCATCAAATAAGGGGTGTAGACTCAAGCCTATAATAAAAATAAACCTATTAATATCTTGATTTTATGGTAATGAATAATTATCATATAGGGAGCTTCATAAATTTCCAATCTACCATATCTATTTATTAAATAAATAAATAAATTTTATTGTGAATCATATATAATTTAAATTTTCTTATAGAATGAGTTGATGTGAATTTTTTTGCCTCTATTCCCATCAGAATGTTTTTTTTTTTTTTTTTTTTTTTTTTTTTTTTTTTTTTGAGAAAGAAAAAAAAAGGGTCTTTATGGTCATATTACACTCCCGGGCAAGGAGCCAGTGGCCTCGGTTGGGGTAGTTCGATCTCGGGAGCCCTTTTGTACTACTGTGCGGGAGTCACCTCACATTGTGAGTACACCTTACCACTAAGTTTACCCACCAACGAAAACTTGCAAGCAACGGGACTCGAACCTAAGTGTATTGCACGAAACATCCGAGCCTTACCCACTCGACCAAGCCGCCGTTGACTCCTGTGAGAATGTTTTGCCTCTATTATTTCTTAAGATTCACCATATAGAATAAGATACTAAAAATTGAATGGAGAGTAGCATGATTTCTAGAATTTCTGAACCGTACAACTTTGCTGCAGCCTGCATGGCATGGCACAAACTTTCAACAAGTATTTTATGGAGCATTTGAAGAGATGAGTTTTTGAAAAATAAAATAGTATTATTTTTTATTAATTAATCAGAGACATATACATGAAAAAATAATAATAAAAAATAAATAACCGAGAAGGATAAAAAAAAAAAAAACAGTAAAAAATATTTAAACTCTTCAACATTTATGATAGTTATAAAGATGTATTTATTAGCAATCTTAAACGTTCAATTGGTGTAAATAGGAGTTTATAGAATTTAAACAGTAATTAAGGAAAATTAATTAAACTCCAGATCACCGGTTATTCATTCAGTTATTCGTTAAAAGTTTTGTATTAGTAAGTTTCATTAACACAGAGCCGTTTGGTCAAAAGCTATAAATTGTACTGAAAAATATCTTCTTTTTTTCCAGTGGGACTCTCTTTCACTTGTATACAGCTCTCTCACCTGAGAGAGAGCGTGTATTAAGTGAAACAAAGCTCATACAACTTCTGGGTTTGTCTGGTTTTGGCTCTATATTTGTGTTTTCCTTTAAAAAAAGTAAGTTTTATTTTTAGAGTTGTGTGAGTGTAAAGCTACACCAAAATGTCGGTGAAGAGTAGAGGAATGGGAGGAGGAGAGTATACTAAAAATGGAATGTCTAGGAACATGGCTCTTATGCTGTGCCTTTGCAGCTTCTTTGCTGGAATGGTTTTCACTAACAGGTATTTTTCTCAACTGGGTTTCTTTTACTTTCTCTAAATTTTCAATTTTTAGTCGCTGAATTGGTTGCTTTAACTGAATTATGCGTTTTTGGCTGGTGGGTATCAGTAAACTCTTAGAATTCGGTGGGTTTTTGTGAAATCAATATGAAGAGGTTAATTGTTTTAAATTTTTGATAGAATGTGCTTAACTGGTTATTAAAGGGTGTTATTTTGAATGTTAATTGCTGCATTTCATTGAGGAGGGTTTGAATTGAACTAATGCTGTCTGCGTAGTTCAAATGTGCATGTGTGCTTTCTGTTGTGGTTTTTGAATTTGTGTTTTTTGACTCACATTGGGGCCAATTCTCCCCCTTTGCACTTGTTTTGTTTGTAATCTATCATTCATTATCATTTTATTTACAATGTACTATGTGATTTTCATTTTTCATTTTTCCTTTGTCAATGTTTCATGTGATTAATTCAAAACAGGTGTAAATTGATGCAATAGGTAAAGTGTTTTTTTCCCCTTGTTACGGTGTGTTTTGTCAAATGCTATCAAAATATATTTTTGATAATCACTATCAAAATATAATGTACTAGTTAAATTGTGACTTAATCTTTCCTTCTATCATGATTCATGAGCGTTTAAGAGTCTTGCCTTGCATGAGATGTAACCAACAGGTTGTCCAAAGGTGGCATTTCTAATCAGTCTTATTTTTTTTGGCTCCGAGGGGAATTACTGTAATGAAAAAAACAAAGGAAGGAACTTTTAAATTAACTGTTTTATAATTTTATTGTTTTAGTTAATGTGAATTGTGAAAATCAACTCAACCAGACCAAATATTTTGAGCAGGGTGAATTGGAAGTGCTTGTCATTTTAGGTCCTATATAATGACCAGCTGAAATTCAAAAGTACATTCTTTGTTTACTTATTTCTCAATTGAAACAAATATCTAATACTGCTTCTCAGGCTTATTATTTTACATTTTCTTGTCATTGCCTTAGGCCACATTGATTTTATGTTGTATAACCTGGTTTCCATATCAATGCAGAACAGGCTTATTATTATTTTACGCTCCTTTTTTTTTTTTTTTTCCTTTCCTATTGCCTTTTTATGGTAAGTTACATGTAAAGGAAGCTGCTTGTTAGCATATGTATGTCATATTGATCAATAAATTATGTATCAGGATGTGGACAGTGCCTGAAGGTAAAGATGAAGATGCTCAAATAAACTTAAAATCTGAGAATTATCCAGAACTTGTAAGTAAATGTACCGAACTTCTAATCGTGAGTCATTATGTGCTCCACTTCTTTGGCTATTGATCTATTGATATTTACTATAATCTCATATGAAAAGGTAGTTTTCTTTGATTATACAGCTCTGATTCTGAAATTGCAAATATCATGAAAGAACCTATCAATGAAGTCCTACAATTGGCTTTTATAGTAAATGATTTATTCATAACAAAACTATAGTTCTTGGAAATGTCATTTCTAGGAAAAATTGCTTTGGAAATCCAGATTTGACAACTAATTTATTTTTAATTTTGGGGGAAGTGGGTTGGATGTGGATTAGTGAAAGGCCTCTGGTATCTAATTTTTCAGAATTTGCTTTACTATTTCAATAATAATGTGCACATGTGCCAGATATGATTGACCAAAAAATTGCAAATCTTACTCTAGTTGCTTCTCAAAAATATTCTTCCTTCCTTCCAAACTTAGCCTTAAGCTTGCTTTATTATCTTTAGCTGTAATTTTACTTCTTAATTACATCATCTGCATTTGATATGTTTTTAATGATATTTTCTTTTAACTTTTTCTTGCTATCAGAACATTGTACAGCATAACACCAATGACAGTATGGGGTAAGTTTCAAGGACCCAGCTTGACATTTGTACACTATTCTGATGGCTGTTTAGACTGGATTTTTCACTTATATGCCACGAGTAACCTAAATGCAAACCTTATCATTGTATATGAAGTGCAGGTCCTTGGATAATACAATATCAAAATTGGAGATGAAATTAACAGCTGCTAGGGCAGAACATGAATCTATAATGCGTGGCAACCCAAAGTCAGCAAACTTGAAGAAAGCTGAAACAAATGTGAAAAGAAAATACTTTGTGGTTATAGGAATCAATACAGCATTTAGCAGCCGCAAACGAAGAGATTCTGTTCGTGCTACTTGGATGCCACAAGGTGCATTAACTTGGTTTCATATTTCTCTTTTATCTTCTCTCTCTCTCTCTCTCTCTAGATTTAAGAACATTTTATATGCTATTTCAATTTCTTGTCATATCTCATCTGTGATGGGTTCTCATTGATTAAACATTACTAGGTGAGAAGAGAAAGAAGTTGGAGGAAGAGAAGGGTATTGTGATGCGCTTTGTTATAGGTCACAGGTGATCTTTATATGTCTGCATAGCTATTGTCAATTATTGCCACCACACTTGCTGTTTGTCTATATTCTTTTACCCAACATGCAATATATTCTGCTTCAATAATAAGATATGAAGTTTGCAGCCTTAGCAGACCAATTCTCTGCATAAACTTATTATCTTTTCAACAGCATATTTTCTTTTAAGGTGGTGCTTTGCATGAATTTGCATAAATTATTTGGTTTCGTGTTATTAATTGGCCTTTCATCATTAGTTCGACATCTGGTGGTATACTTGACAAAGCAATTGAAGCAGAGGAGACGCGCCATGGAGACTTTTTGCGGCTGGTGAGCTTTTCGTCTTACCCCTTTTAAACTGTTATCTAATTCAGCCTGTGAAACTTTCATTTATCTAGTGTGAAAATAGACTAGAAAAAGAAATATTAATTGGTTGTGAAAGCAGGACCATGTTGAGGGCTACCTGGAACTATCAGCCAAGACTAAGACTTATTTTTCAACTGCTGTTGCCCTGTGGGATGCTGAGTTTTATGTTAAAGTTGATGATGATATCCATGTAAATTTAGGTAATGATAGTTCCAATTTCCTGCATTTCTTTCTTCATCTTGCTTTGTATGTTTTTATTGCTGGTATAAGTAATTGAAGATGTATGACACTGCATTTAGCATATGTGATTGTTTAAGTCTATTTTTATCATGAAGCAATAAGAATTTATGTGATGTTAACAGCTGGATCAGAGGTGATGCAATAATACAATAGTCAAACACTACTAAAAAAAATAGTCCAATAAACATTTCATATCTGAATAATATGTTTATAGCGCTATGTACATTGGAGAAGATCTTCATAGTCCACTGGATATTTGTAATATTGTTGTTTGGCCTCTCTATGTAATAAGCATTGCTTGCAAAAAGAAAGATTTTATAAGAAAGCAAGTGTTTTCTGTTGAAAATTGTTGCAGTGGAGTTCCAAGCATCTATGATCTAGCCATTGCATGTTGAATGGATTGTTTATTTTGATGACTGATGAGCATAACTTTGAGATTCCCGTGTGGCATGCCTGATGTGCCATGTAGCACAAATGTTTTCTTGATCTACTTATTTCAAAATTGTTACTGAATGTTAGAAACATTTCATATTACTACCGTATTGTAAACTTGATTGTGACATTACTCTTGTTATTACATTTGATCCTTTATCTCATTTGAGTTCATTTACTCTAAACTTTCTGCAGCTATGCTTGGTACAACTCTAGCTAGACACCGTATGAAACCTCGAGTTTACATTGGCTGCATGAAGTCTGGTCCTGTCCTTGCTCGAAAGTAAGCCAATTTATCCATTTTTTACTTTTATCCCCTGAATTAGCTAAATATATAGATATTGGTAAAAATTGGGTTTATGGCTTCCTTTCTTTGGAACAGGGGAGTGAGATACCATGAACCAGAGTATTGGAAGTTTGGTGAGGTGGGAAACAGGTATTTTCGACATGCTACAGGACAATTATATGCTCTCTCAAAAGATTTGGCTACTTATATATCGACAAACCAGTAAGTTTGCGGTGTCTTTACCTTTTGGGTTAAAAGAAAGTTCAAACATGTTATGATTGAATGAGAAACAGATGGATACGTATAATTGAGTTTCTAAGTCAGCAACTGGAACCAAGAGGTTCTGGTTCCATTGCCGTGTCCACTTTCAAGTTCAAGGAGGTTGTGTACCTCTTTTAGCTTCATTTGTAACGTATCTATAGCTGTATGTTGGAAATGGTTAAGTTGGGTTGTAGAATAGCCTTAAATCTTTCAATCATAATTTGTTTGAAATTATTACAGGCCTATACTGCACAAATATGCCAATGAAGATGTTTCATTGGGTTCTTGGTTAATTGGTATAGATGTGGAGCACGTGGACGATAGGAGACTCTGTTGTGGTACCCCACCTGGTAATTTAAAATTTTATTTTATTGTTTTAATTACATTCTTCGTTCCTTTTTAAGGTTTTGTAACCACGTATTTGTTATTTGAGTCATGTGTTTTATTAAAAGGAACAAAGTCAATGTTAAGCAACAAATGAAAATTATGATGTCTAAATATGTTATACAGTATGTGAAGTCAGAATTCATCATGATGTCTGTGTCTTTAACCTTGGGCTAAGAAGGTATTCAACCTCTTAGAATAAATAAATAAACAATGGATGGGATTTGACTTTTTTGCATGTATTATAAATATCTAAACAAATTACTTAATTTGTTTTTTATATCTATTAACTAGTCCCAGTAAAACTTTGATCTAAAAAATTTATTTTGTTCAAATGTTTAGAATAACTAAAACCAATTAGATTTCTGTCAGCTAGTATTACTATATAATTTTTCAATATTTTGTTCAGTTGCATTAACTTATATCTATTTGAGTTAATGAATTGACCCCCTCTGGTTTTGAAATAAAAAGTTCAATCCCTCCATGTCTTACAGGTTTTAGTTTCAGTCAACAAGATAAATATCTAGATCTAACAAGTCTCTAAATTTGTCTTCCCATAACAAGAACTAAGAGATATGGTACTTCACAAATATCTTGCTTTTAGTTAGTCTATGTTACCACCAATTTACTGTAATGACAACGTGTAGTCTTCATATGGGTCATTGTTTCTTCTCTGCCTCTGTCTTTTAATTAAACCATGAATAGATTGTAGCCAGTATTTGTTTTCCAGTTTAAGGATGAGAACAATTATGTGAAGGTTGAAAGTTCGACCTAACAGTTCATCAACTCTGTTATGTTCCACTTGATTGGTCCATATTCCAAATTCTGCTGATGAACTGATTTTGGTCCACTATATATCATGGACCTCTCTGGTCCCTTCAATTACAGGTGTTTTTTAATTCAAATGATGTAGATGACCTAATTAGTAGATATATGCTCCATGGTCTTTTTAGAAGTATATAGACCAAGTGCTTGGTCTGTTATAGTAGCAACCTGCATCAGCTCTATGGTGCTGAGACATTATTTATTTTTCAGAAGGATGAAGATATTTTTCAAAAAAATAAAGTGCCGCCAGCATGAATTTTCCTATAGAGTTGATGTAGTTGTTCATGCAGATTGTGAGTGGAAGGCACAGGCAGGCAACGTCTGCGTTGCTTCATTTGATTGGAAATGTAGCGGGATTTGCAAGTCTGCTGAGAGAATCATGGATGTTCACCAGCGCTGTGGTGAGGATAAGAATGCTTTATGGAGTGCAAGCTTTTAGAGACAAGTAAATGTTCCTCCAAACTCAGGAAGGACAAACATATATCTGAAAAGGCAAGCATAGGAATGGTCCTTTTCCATCCAATACCTAAGTATTATGTAGGTGTAGAGAATGTATCTAATAACAGTATATAGAGTTATTATAGTTAAAGAGATAAAGGGAGGCTTTGCTGCTTGGGGCTCTTCTGCATTTAAGCGGAGGAGATCTGCCCCACTAAGCGGCCAAAGAACAAATAGACTGTCACAACCTATTCTTTGTATGGTTGGAGGGCTTGATTGTAAGTTCTCTGACATGGCCATTGAGCTCAATAACATGTAATAATCTTTGTGAACATCAATTCCTGCTTTTTGCATTTTCAATAATATAATATACGTCAATTTTTCATGAGCTCACTCTTTCCTTCTTTCCTTTTCCCTAATAAATAATTGTGTGAGTAGTTATGTTCTCTTATATTTTAGCTTCATCTGCTGGATGTCACAATACAGATTTAGTTGAGATGAGAAATATTGTGATGTTTAGAGTTCCTCATCTCAATTTAATCAACTGTCCATGCCCCACCTATAGGTTGTGTATAGCTAACAATTAGATGTGAAGAAATTATTCTCAAACTTAACTTTCTTTGCAAGTAATATGTATGTTTGGACCATTAATTTGGTTTTTTTAGGTGGCCCTTGCAGGTTGATTATGGCAATCAAATGCAACGTAGATTTTCAATGCTTAACATAAGATATAGAATACGAGAAATAAATAATAATAAAAAACTCTGCTTCAGAACTACAGTTTCATCTACCTCTAGCCTCCTTGGAAACTAGGCCTCTCATCCTCAAGTTCATGCACCTACGGACGTTGCATTTAAATTACATTGTACATGTCCAGGACATCAACAGCTATAGGAAACCATAAGTTTGATCAACAAACTCATGGAACCAAGTTCAATCAATTGGCTTAGGTTGAAGATTTTATTGACATCATATCAAACACATGGTACTTCTTTTGTGCTTTAACCAAAATTTGGAAGGTTTATGAAATGGAAGAGGTTTAAATCTAATTTTTTGCTGCCAATAGTTTCAAAAACCCTTCAATGGGCCACATAATACATGACTAATAACATCAATCGTAACAACCAAATGAAAAAAAAAATGAAAAAGAAAAAAAAAAAACCTCATCCATCAGTTTACTACTGCATACATTGATTAAAGTTTCTAGGAAGGAAAAAAAAATGTAATACAACAACAAACCTTAATACCAAATTTTTGGGGTCGACTATGAATAATGCCAATAAATAATTATAATGCATGATAGTAAGCTTAATGCACATGTGTTTCTCATTGATTTGCATATTAATGTTATTGCTTTGTGTGTTTGGCTCATCTAAGTACCAGTAACCATCAATTTCAACAGCTGGGGCCTAATTAAAGTAAACTAATAAAAATGGGTGGACAAGAATAGAACGTACAGGTTTCTCACTACAAATGCATGCTAGCTGCACCGACTTTTTTCTTCATATATAAACACATTACTCATTCCCTTGTCAAGGATTAATGGAAAATTTATCAGCACATAACAACTGAAAAATATTTCTAGCTTACGTAAAACCAAGGGTAGAGGAAACAGGAATCAAAGAAAACAACAAATTAAAGTTGGGATGATGATGATGGACCCTAACAATTTGATTCTTAGGGGACACTAGAGTGGACTCACCTAAGGTATCCCCCACATGTAACTAATGGTATGAGCATGTTCCCCTAGTACCAAATAGTGTGTTCATAGAATAAAGATGAAAATATTTGTTTTTTTTTTTTTTTTTTTGATAGGAAAATATTTGTTTGTATGTGTATACGAGAGACTGTGTGTAACTGTGTAAGAGATAATAACTCATATATTCTAATTGAAAAAGCAATAATGGTCTCTAGTATGGAGGGTGCAATATATTAGGAATATTCAATGTACCAAATAGGTTTTAATTGAGGGGCAATATGTGTATGTTGTAAACCTTATTCTTTTTGTAGTTATAAACTAGTCGTTACATATTTGAATGTAGGCACATTGGGGAACAACTTAAATTGTATTGATCCACAATTTTCAAAAGAGTGAGAGGAATTTGAAATAATTGAATGAATTGATGATGGGTAGCTTTCTCTTTAATTGCCCTCCCTTCTACGTACTTCTGCTTCCTTTTTCTTTCATTCTTTCCTTTTTTTATTTATTTATTTATTTTTAATAAACCAGTCAGAAGATTTACACTATTAATAAAAGATGCATTGGTAGCTCTCTATCTTAACTAGACAATCACTCCACTTTAAAACTTTATCCCATTTGGCTATTTTATTTTTGGGGTTCTATGAGCCATCTCCAATTCAAATTGTAACGGGACTCTAAATTCGATTGAAAAGGTTAGTGTTTATTTGGGAACAATTTATATAACTTTTTGTTAAAACTTTTTTTTGCTAAAAATGTGCTAAAATATATTTGTACTTTGAAAAAATGAAAAAAAGTAAGAAAATATGAGGTTTTAAAATCTGTAAATAAAATCTAAAAGCTAAAAGCTGAGCTTATAAACTAGCACCAAGCAGTCACAAAAATAGTGAATATTACACTTTTATCTTAATGCTAAAATCTTACCTAATTAACAACGATCGTGATTACGATTGTGATTACTGTTCTTACTTTCTGTCAAATACTACATTAACCAAAAAGTTTAAGTTAGTCCAAACAGATAATATCAATCATTTAGAACTATTAATTATACATGGTATTTGTGAGTTTCAGTTAGCACAACAGGTAAAGTCTATGATGATTGAATAAGAGATATGAGGTTTCGCAATTGAAACTCTCTTTTAAAAAAAAAAAAAAAAAAAAAAAACTATATATTATATGGTACCCAAAAAAAAAAAAAAAAAAAAAAAAAAAAAAAAAAAAAGAAAGAAAGAAAAAAGAAAAACTATATATGGTACCACTCATGCGTGAACATTCCACAACAACACACGACAAGAAGAAAATATATATATTTGGAAGTAGCGGAACCTTTATTTCTCAAATCCTTATAAAGGAAATTTGTATCTATCCCCATGATCTGTCCCTCTCCCATGTGAATTAATTCCAGTGTCTCCCTATCTTTTACACTAAAAAACAACCTCGCTTTTCAACTCTCTTCACGTGCAAACCCTCCTCATAGTACCAAACCCTAGTTTTACCTCTATTTTAAGTATTTTTGTTAGAGAGGTGCTATATCTACAATATTTATATAACAAATCATAAGTGATTAGTTATAATTGGTTCAAATTTGAATCTAACACTAAGATTACTTTTTTGCCTCAACAATAACAATAGTAACAATCTGCCACTTAGAATTTGTTATAAAAATGTTGTGAAAATATTATGGATATATATATATATTTTTGTTAGGATTTTGGGTAATTAGATAAGGATGTGTATAATAGATTGGTTAGATTAATCTTTAAATAACACTTATTTACTTGTAGAAGATAAAGATTGAGTTTCGTTTGAATTTAAATGTTACTTTATCTTGTAAAGTCATCTATATATATGGTTTGATTTTAAATAATAAATTGTAATGAATTTCTAAGTAAATTGTTAAATAGTCTAACGTGGAGGTTGGATTCTCGAAGCAACCAACACAAAAATTGGGTTCACAACAATTGGTATCAGAGTCAATTGTAGAGGACCGTCGAATGGAAAGATTAGAAGCTATAGTACAAATGCTCGCAGTGATGCTTCCCCCTGCCTTGATCAAATTGTGGGTAACCAAAACAATGATCATGCAAAAAGTTGACACAACTAAGGTGAGACAGGGAGGTCCAACCATGGACTAACGAGTTCTACTTGAGTTATCATCCCAAAGGTAGCAAAACCCTAGTTTTAATGTGTGACAATGAAGGCTTACGAAATATGTTTTTAAGATTGCAGACCCAAGGAACAAGAAAGTGGTAACAAGGTCTTAAAGGATGGGTAAGTACGAAACCTAAAAAAAAAACTCGAGCCTTTATATCTTTACGCCATTCGCCTACAAAAGCTAATGGCATGTCATTCAAAAATAAATAATAAAACTTGAGGAATGTAAGAAGGGAAGGAAAATCAAATCCAAAAGGTTAACATTTAAGAAATCAAGGAGAAGTACTTCATGGAAGAGGAGGAAGAGAAAGACACTACAAAAAAACAGGCCTATACCTACGTTTCAAAAACTTGGGTATAGCTCCTAAAAGTGCTAGCATAGGTCCATTTGGGCTATACCGGTGCTTTCTATAGTGGCATAGACCATCTTTTTACTTTTTAGTAGTGAGAAAAAGAAGAAAGACCCTGAGAACAAGGGATTTTTTTTTAGAGGGAAAGAATGTTGCGAACCTTTATTTAGGTCTGGACTTTCTAGAAATAGTCTATTTATCAATTAGGAGGTTTTGGTTTTCTGGAAGCAACCAACACAAAATTGGGTCTACATCACTCTCTCTCTCTCAAGTTCGGTGATTATATTTGTTTGGAATTTGAGGTTAGCATAAGCATATTCATACGAATAAGAAATAAAAAACATTCATACAAAACACAAAAGTTTAACGTGGTTTGACTAACTATGTGTCTATGTTCATAGGTAACACCAATCAAAATTCACTATACTTATAAGGATTATAAACATTCTTAATCAAAACCTCACAAACAATACTTATAAATCTCGCATAAAAATAAACAAAAACAAAATTCTCACAAAAATACAAACTCACTCATAAAACTTTACGCAGACAAACTCACATTCCCAAAACCCCAACCCAACCAATAACTCTTGCACAAACAATAACAAACTTTTAACTTACAAACACAGTATCTTTTAACCCAAAAATAAAAAAAAAAAAAAAAAAATTACCAAACTCATGTTCTTTTAAGAGTTTCTCTCCCCATGTGGAATACCTGTTGAACTAAAGCTAGTAAACCCTTTGCAAATACTAATTATATATAAAACTTTAATACTTATTCTTTGGGGGGTGACTAAAAGATAAAATTACTTACTTAACAAGGAATAAATCTTTTCTTTATCAAGAACACTTAAAAACATAACCAAGTCCAAATTAGAATTTTAGTTAAATTGTAACATATTCTGTACCTGACAATGACCTAGGCTTTAACCAAAGCCAATTTGGAGACTTGAACATAAGTCCTAACAGCAATTAATACTAAGCTTACCAATACATTCGATAAGATCTTCTCCTACTCTTGATTACATATATACAGCCTTTAGTACACAAGAATCAGATGAGCTAGAAAATTCCACCATAATGATGCACCAATTTGAAGTTGTCTTCAATTCATCAACTTCATGGCTTACATATATATAGAGGGTGATATATGTAGTTATTAAACACAGATAAATTTAGTACTTTTCGTACTTCCGCCAACAAAGCAACATGATTATGCACCTCCTTAATATGTAGAACCTGGACCTTTGTTCCTTGGCCATAGCTAAGCATCTTTTCTTCACGCTTGAATCCTCTTCATCACAATTGTGTTCTTCAGTTGATGATGGAGCAGAATAACAGTGACCCATCTTCTGGTTTTTTCGTATGGTAAACTGGATCTAGAGGGCATGCACAATCAATGCAGAGAACTACAGAAAAAGCCAAAAAGGGAGAGAAAGAGACCAGAGAGAGAGAGAGAGATGGTGAAGTTACCTTGGAAGAATGGCCTTGTGGTCCTGGTATATATATATAGCTGCAGTGTCCTCCCAAGTGTTTACTGGTCTATGAGAGGAGAGGTTTAATATATGCTCTTACCATTGATTTGTAGGTGTTATGAGGAGATTGAGAGTCTCAAGGCACATAAGAAAAAAGACAAGTGATTCTTCTGAAACGATAATTAAGTTTCATTGTTGAACAAGAAGACTAGCTAGGATGAGGTACTTGGGCTATAGTGAGAGATCAATGAGTTTTAAAAAATTAAAACTTCTATAGGTTTTAGTAGCTCACATAGATGTTTCAATAATTGGCACCAAATATATATAAATCATCCTTATATGGTTTTTTTTTTTTTTTGGACCTATATGTACAAGTTCATTTGAGATAAACTAAAATTTATTATTGACTTATTATTTAGCTTAAAAAATAAATTAGATAGATCTGATTAATTTGACTCAGATTCTCTCTTATCCATATTGCTATTTTGCTCAGATTCATGAAACAGACATCATACTTCTAAATAGTATTGCACCTGTAAAAAAATTTGGAATAAAAAAAAAATATAACTTGAAAAAAGATTGGAACTGTAAAAGGTCATGGATATTTACTAGATTTAAGAAGTAAAAATTAGAAATTTAAACAAGCAGGCTCTTCGTCTTCTATGGGGATGGCCTATGAGGCCAGGATTGCACGCTTGGTCCCTCCAAAATCCACTGTCTCACTGATCTGTAGCATGTGATTGCATCCTTTTGTGGGGTACTCTGGAAGGTAATTCAGAAGTTCAGACCAATCTCCAGGAGTACTTGGTCCATAAGGCCAGTCTCAGGAAAATTTTATAATTTTTTTTTGCTTTTAGTTTTTCAATAACAACTTGGTCCAATCCCATTCTTTTTCACCTTATCAATATCTAAGGGGTTTAGTTTTTGTTTATATTGCAATAAGCAATTCTGAAAGCTAATTTATTTTGTTTTATCAGTCTAAAGTTTTAGATTATTGGTGACTGTTAATTTCACAGCAATTTTTGTCAGAATACATTCAATTTCACCAAATTCATCTGTCTATGAAGTACACTATTGTGTTTTCCTTTCATTGACCAGAGACTCTCCTTCTTTCTTTCTTTCTTTCCCTTTTCCAAATTATAGATAAGAAAATAAAATTCAACAATCATATGGATAAACGTGAGTTGTCAACTTATGATGATAACTTTATTATTCATTAAAAAAAAAAAAAAATGGTGATAATCATAATTTTTTTCAAACTTTCTCATGTACTGATGAGTTAGGGACTAGTTTATTTTTGACATGAAAATAATCAATTCCATAAAATAAAATAAAAAATCTTTCTTTATATGATTTTAAAAACTTGATACCATATTAATTCATAAATGCTAAAATTGAGGTTGCTTTTATGTTGGTCCATTAATTATGAAAACTTATAATTTATACTCTTGACTATTATTACAATATATCAATGTGCCACTTCCTTTAACATTCATTAGAATCTTGTCATTAATCCACACAAAAACGACATCACTTTGTAAAGAAAAATAGAAAAGCAATGTCATTTTTAGGTAGGTTAATAGAGAAAATTTAAGAGATTATATTGAACGTGATATATTAACATTGTTGTAATAGTCGATGATATAAATTATAAGTTTTGAAAATCTAGAGACCGATTTAAAAGTAATCCCAATTTTTTATTTTATTTTTTTAAAAGTAAATTACATTTTAACTATTCATTGAAAAAAAATTAAATCTTTCACCATGAAATGAACCCTCTTTAACCTATATTCTCTCAAATCATCCCGGGGATATTATATTTTTCCATCTTAAACTTTTACGGTTTTACCCCATTTACAATTTCCTCCCAAACTATCAATTTGCTTGATTAACAACCCAATTTGAAAGAATTGTATCAATATGCACCTTGCACTCTAAATTGGTTGTTAAATGAAATGAAATTTTGTTGAATTATTACAAAATTATCCTCATTGGTTACAATAAAAAAATCACAATTTTCATATAATTTTAACTCTTAATTTAGACAATAGGATATATATATATATATATATATATATATATATATTGACATAATTCTCTCAAAATGAAGTGTCAATCAAGCAAATTGTTAATTTACCAGATCTTTTCTTTTTTTTTGGAAGGATTTATCATCTTAAACTTTTAACCCATTACAATGTTTTCCCAAACTATCAATTTGCTTGATTAACATCCCAATTTGAAAGAATTGTATCACTATGCTCCTTACACTAAGGGTTTATTTGGATACCCCTTAATACTGAAAATTGAAAACATTGTAGAAAAATAATTTTAAATGCGTGAATAGTGTCGTGAGACTCAGTTTTAACTTAACTTTTGCTTAATTCCGTACTTGCGGGTCCCGTTAACAGTGCACAGGACACAAAAAAAAAATGCAAATGCGCAAGTCCTCTGTTTTCAATGCAATCCAAACATACACTAAGTGTGTGTTTGGCAAAAATAATTTTTGCTAGCTTATTTTTGTTACTATTCATGGTCTCACTGCATTTTTTGATACTATTCATTAGTCTTACTGTACTATTTCAACTAATTTTTACCTTTATTTGCAATAATTTCAACAAAAAATTTTCAGTTTCAGCAAAATAAATGGATCTCAACCAGACCATTGGTTGTTAATTGCAACGAAAATTGGGTGTAATTACGAAATTATCCTCATTCGTTACAATAAAAAAATCACAATTTTCATATAATTAAACTCTTAATTTAGACAATGGGATATATAAATTGATATAATTCTCTCAAAATGGAGTGTGAATCAAGCAAATTGTTAATTTACCCCCATCATATTAATCCTTAAGCAAACCGAAAATAAAGCCAACCCAAACCCACAAGACAATCCCAATCACCCCCAAAACGCCACCGTTTCACAAGACACACCACCCCATTTCAGTAACAAACACAGTTTGCTTGCGCAACAGGCAAATACAAAATCCCAAACATAAAAAAATAAAACAAACAAAACAAAAGCATAAAACAAAAACTAAAAGGTTCCGTGTTGTAAACGAAAAACCAAAATCATAGTAAGTTTCTTCTTCCTATCTAAAACGCAAACAAAATCCTTTAAACTCTCTCTCTTTCTGTTTTTGATTGTGACTCATTATCTTTTTTCTGTTTTTTCTTTTCTTCTAATATATATAAACCAAATCAATCATTCAATCTTTCCGTTTCCAAAAACCCTCAATAATCGTTTTCGATCCCTCTTTTTCGTGTTCAGTATGTTCAATTCCTAACCCTTTTTTTTTTTCTTTAATCTTATGTACACGCTATCTGGTTATTTGGGTATGTGGGACAGAGGGGTTTGTGGGTTTTTTTGTAATGTTTCGGTGTTTGGTTTTCGCAGGTCGTGATCGCAGTGAAGGTTTAGCCATGGCCAAAAACTCGTTCAAGCTCGAACATCCGTTGGGTTAGTTTTCTTTTTTCTATATAAAAATAAGAAAGTTTTGATTTTTTGTGATGCCCATGTTTTTTTTTCTGTGATGGGTTTTCTGAATTGTTTTTTATTTATTTATATTTTTGGGGAAATTTTGTTGTTTTGAGTTTTGGTAATATGTATGGGATTGGTGATAAAGGAATTGTATGATTTGACAATGTTTAATGATGTTTTTCTATTTAGCAAGAAAAATAAATTCCTAATTTGGGTTGATGGAATTGAAGAGGGTGGGTAGTTGATTGGATGGTGGTTATTGATAGAATTCGGGCTTCATTCCCTGCGTTAGAATTTTCAGGATTTTTGGGTGAGTTTTGTAGAATTTGGTCTTTAAAATGGATGTTAGGTGGTGGGTTTTCTTGGGTGAGTTTTGTGAATTGTTGTATCACGTGTATGTGTTGGACTATTTTGTTCTAAAGTTTTTGGTTTTTGACCTCTCAGAAAGGAGGATGGCAGAGTCTGGTCGCATCAGAGAGAAATACCCAGACAGAGTACCTGTAAGAATTACTATGGATGAAGACAATTTACTTTGAATGCATGTGTTTCGGTGTAATTATTGTTCAAGCTGACTATTCTGTGCAGGTGATTGTGGAGAAGGCTGAAAGAAGCGACATCCCTGACATTGATAAGAAGAAGTTAGTTGCATCTGCCCTTCTCTTGTATTTTAATATGTTTTTGTTGTGATGCAAATCCAATACTGGCCATCCTTATGTAATTCCTTGTTCCTTCAGTAGTGTTTTGACTTTTGATGTTCAATTTGTAAATTCTGGCTAGCCAATCATATGTGCTGGAAGTTTCTTCCTTTATTTTTTGTTTGTTTGGAATTTGAATGAAATTAATTTTGTGGTGTATGAAAGTGAACGTGGCAATACTTGGAAGGTGACAGATTTGGTCTTGACTTCATACAGGTGGTAATGGTCTTTTAGAGTTATGGTAGTGATGAAAATTGTTAGGTGGTAAAAAATGTCTTTCAGAATGGCCATTTAGCAGTAATGGTGATCTAGGGTGGTGGAATTCTTTGTGCTGGGTGACATTGGCAGTAAGGGTTATGGTGGTAGTGCATCAGGGGCTGAGACAATGTGAAACAAATTATGTTTGCACCCTTCTGAGTTTGTGTCAATGCTTTGTCGTAGCAAAGTGGTACTTACCATTGGTGGTGGTGTTAGTATTAAGTTACTCTGGATTGAGGCATTAAAAATTTAGTTTCTTCATTTATGTTAATATGTAAGAATTCAATTTTCCTTTGGATTGGAGGGCCTTGTCAAGTGTCATTTGTCAACTTCATTTTATGCACGGAGTGATCCTCACTTATCTGTTATTGCTGCAGATACCTTGTTCCAGCTGATTTGACTGTTGGGCAGTTTGTTTATGTTGTCCGGAAAAGGATTAAGCTTGGTGCTGAGAAGGCTATTTTTGTCTTTGTGAAAAACACCTTACCTCCTACTGGTGAGTAGCTATCTGGTATATTTATTAAAACCAAGATATATGTAATATTCCTGTGGTTGTTTTTGTAATATCTCATTTGTTGTTACAGCATCCTTGATGTCTGCGATCTACGAGGAAAACAAGGATGAAGATGGATTTCTTTACATGACTTACAGTGGAGAGAACACCTTCGGATCCCAATACTAGTTTGTGTATATAAAATTTGGATGGTGTAAATTCTCAGAAGTCTCTCTCAAGTCAATGCCTTACCTGCTTATCAAAATATTGTAGTCAAATCTGGATTAGTTTATGTTGGAAGCAGTTTGAACTTACATGGTGTCTTTACAATGGAATTTGAATCTATGAAATCAAGTACTCAGTGATTTTCCAACTGTTTTATAGATGTCATTGATGATTCTTCCTTCGTCAGGAGAAGGTTGGAATTGGATACTATAGTCCCAATGTTGCCTTCCCTTTTTCTCACTCAAAATCTAGAGAAATTCTAGAATGATATTTTTTTTTCCTTTATCAATTATTGTTAATATTGTGCACATGATTACTCGCAAATTATGTGGGTCAATGGTTTGTAAGAGTGCTAAAACCTGTGGGTCCTCACGAGGACAGCAAATTTTTTACCGAGCAGTATCTTAGTGTCATAAGATACATGGCTACTCTACATGCAATTTCAAATATGCATTGGTAGTACAGGCGTTGGCTCGTGATTGTTCAGAAAAAAAGTTGTTTCTACTTATTTTATTTAAAAGAGCAATGGAAATTTAAGATCATTTAGAATAGTGTTTGTCACTGAAGTGGGCATGGCCTACAATTGAAGGGTGTCATGAGAATTTTGTAGTATCTACTTCATCCTAGTGCAATAGATAGAAAATGATCTTATGAAAACGGTTTTATGAAGTCAGTGTCTCCCAGCATCTGGGAGAAGATAGTCTCAAGGAGCTGTTCCATGAGATACCTTGTCCTCACAATAGACAGCTTGTTCCATGAGATACCTTTGTCCTCACAATAGACAGCTTGTTCTTGGGTTTAAAACCTTTTATTTTATTTTATTGTTTTTAACCTACTTGTTGCAAATGTATGTGACTACGTGTTTCTGACCAGTACAAAGGAAAATAAAATAAAATGTTAGTGGCCTGTACATCTGACTCCATAAAACCATGGTCTGCATTCAAATTCAACAGTAGTACAAACTGCAAACATTCCATTGATTCTGCTTTTTAATAAAATGGAAATTAAACAATCTGCATGTTCATTTAGAAGAGGAAGTGCTTTTTTTCTGGCATTGATTCTTGACCCATTTGATGCCAGCAGATGCCCCGCTCTTAATCTTTTGTGCTCCCACCATTGCAGTTGCTTTGGCTTTGTCAAGCCCACCTTTTGCATTGCCCTTCTTGTTATTGCCGCTTTCTTTTTGGGTGTTACTGTTGTCTTCTTCCCCCATGGCACCTATTCCTCCAGCACCCCATTGATCTGCCCAGCTTGGTGCTTCTGTAGCCATATTTTCTTGTGTACTTAGGCAAACCTAGTTTCTGAACCCAAAATCATCAACCAATTAACAAATGTACAAACATCAAAGAAACAAAGCTGAAGCTTATGAGGAAATCAGAGCTATAAGTGGGGTTATTTCTCTTTGCTTTTTCTAGAAACACCAAGTCTCTAATGTTGTGAAAAAAGAAAAAAAAGTTGAGAATTTAGAACTGCTACTCCATTTTCATGACATTATAAGATTAAAGGGTTTCATTTCTCTTATATTCTCATAGTAATTGACCAGATTGGTCTGCAGTTTTCAGCCTCAGATGATTTTTCAAGAGAAATAACTGAAAAAGTAGATGAAGCAGCCATACAGTGGAGAAGCTTTCTTCTTCTTTAAGATCTTTGGAAGTGATAAAAAGAAAATGGATCTAATATAAACATAAGCATATCAAAACTCAAAAGCATGGATCACATCCCCATTGAGTGAGAGAAAAAAAGATCTAAACAATACACACACCTAACTTTCACAATCTACCAAACCCATAAAACACAAAGGATTAAACTTTTCAAACAGCAATTTATAATAGCTCATTCAATCACAAAAGGAATAAGAGATAGAGAGAGAGAAAGAGAGAGAGAAGAGGGTACCTTGTAAATGTGGTTAGCTGGGAACCAGGTTGAGAAACTATGGAAGTTAATTGAGAATAAGATGTGTTTGAAAGAGCTTTCTTTAAGCTGGATAAACAAAGGGTAACATGTCGGTGGGGACTATTCTTTACCCCCAATTTACACTTTAAGAAAAAGGACATGACAACTCAATAATTCTAGTTTCCATCTAGTGAAGCAAGCTTTGTTTTAGCATCTTCCTTTCTTTATTACCAAATTCTTTTAACTCTCCTTCTAATCAAATATAGCATCTTCTACTTATATTAAAGTAGAGTAGTAGCCGAACATGTTTATCATCCTCATCAACACTAAATAATTGGAGTAAGTTGGAACTGACTGTCTGGGTTTGCACGTCGCACCAACAACTTATCAGATATGAGGATTTGAGCTAGACCTGGGTCAGGTTGATGACCCATTTTTTAGGTACAGCTTGGTCAATTTGGTTGGTGGAACGGAAGTGCCACAAGATAACCACGACATAATTTATCTTATAGAGTCTCTTGTTATCCAATAAAAAATCTATAATTGAATCTCACGTACATTAATAATAAGTTAATTAGTGTTTTGATTTAATCGTAAATACAATTATTATTAAATAGATGTCATATGTTCAAATTATATCGTACTTTTAAAATAATAATAGTGGCACAATTTATCCGCAAGTCATTATAGCAACTTAAACTTGGTTTTTCACTTGTCTATTGTAGGGGAAGTGTTGTGAACCTAGTCATAAAAGATAATATAGTCAATTCGAGATAACTAATCTCCTAAACTTGAGGGAGGAAATAGATATTTTTGGTTAATTTTTGTTTAATTCTCATTAATGCATTCAACGTACATAAATAGCCTAGGATGAGATAACTTCATTAACAAATCCTAAAACATAGGTACCAATCATATCCTAAAACATAGGAATTAATTTGAATACAAATAAATAGCAAAACTAATTTATCTAGAATATCTTATTCTATCACTAAACTAAATTCAAATAATTTAGGTTATGACAGGAAGGCAAGAATTAATTCATGAAATTGGTGCAGCACATGCATAGTGGAAGAAGCACATTGATTTGCCTATGCTAGTAGCTCCATTGTGTCATCACTCATCAGCCAATAATCAAAATTGTGCCAACTGCCAAGTGCTTGACAGTCTAGTAAGCATTATCCAAATGAATAGATGGAAAACCAAATGGAAAATGAAAGAACATATGTTTTCAGGTTGGATTAAATTGCATGATTGCGATATTTTGTCTTCATCTGAAAGTTAATATGACCTAATGTTGAATTTCATTTTCATCAGGGGTGTAAGTCACATGAGGCTTGAGGATCCTACAATTTCATGCTTGGCGTAGATGTAAATGATTTAGAAAATTTATCTGATTTGACCTTTTTTTTTCTTTTTTTTTTTAATACATCAATAATTGAGGGTGGGAGGATTTAAATATTTTATATCTCAATTAAAATACCAAAAAGTACCAATTAACTTACAAGACCTTTGGTAGCTATTTCATTTGAATTCTATATTTTAATATTGCCTAGATCTTTTAAAAAAACTATATGAATTAAAGAAGGAAACTTCTTGTCGACAAGCCAACACAAAGTCAAGGATTAAAGAAAGCTCTAACTTTCAAAATTGTCTTGTCCTTTTATGTCGAAATCTTTCAATCTTTCAATCTTACATTTTGTAATGTACTTTTTGCAAGGCATTACAGAAACATCTACTAAAGTCGATCTACAAGACTCAATATTAGACTTAACATTAACATATGAGGACTTTGACGAGGGAATCTTCAGGTTGCTGTTGACCTTAGCATGGTAAGTTGGTAACCATTGAAGGGGACTGTAAAAGTTATATATGAAGCTATTCTGAGTAATGGTAAAATTGCAAGCTGGATTTCAATCAAAAACAAAAATTTGCAAACTGAATTTTTGGAAGGCATTTTCTGTATAGAATCTAATAAGTTCAATGTATGTAATTTTTGTTGGGCTACAAGAAATAATAACAGGGCTGGCTCATGAGTTGGGGAAGTGGGTAATTCTTTTGTGGGCTGGGCTGGGCCCCTTTCCCTCTTCCTTGGACCGTGGAGATCATTGTTAGTAAATAAATACTTCTACTATCGTTTTCAAGCACAATAAGAAAAAGAGTACCCCAAATAAGATGTAGCATATAAAATTAGAAAACAAAAAAAGAACAAAATTGGGAGCAACTATTTTTAATGAACCAACGGGGTTGCAATTTCTTGGCCCAAAATGTTGCCTAAAATCTTTTCTATAAACATAGCATAATGCCTAATGGTTAAAAATTAAATGGTATATCTGCTCTCTCTCTATCTAGCAAATCATTAAACACACGCAAATTCACTCACCCAACACCCAACCCCCACGTGATGTTACAATTTCTTTCCCACTCTAGATTTGTTCTTGCCATTTTTTTGGGACATAAATAATCAAATCAATCTCACTTGGATTTCCTAGTGGACTTAGATTTCTTCATTTTGCGTGACTTATCATCCACGCTAGACCACGAATATCCACTAGGAATAGCAAAAGGGTCTGACTCTTGTGCCCCCAAACAACTACGTTGCTGTTGTTGCTGCTGCTGCTGCTGATGATTATGCTGTTGCTTACTAGTCGATACTGATTGGCTACTGCTTCGCCTCAACCACGACGGCATCGACGAGGAGGAGGACGATGACGACGCCGGTAACGACGAATAATGTGTGTCTGATTTGTGCTCCTCCTCCGACAACCCTCCTCGTCCTCCATGGTGTAACTGTCTTGGACTTGAAAATGGGGTGTAAAACTGTTCAATTGGTTGAAGCTCAACGAACTTTGTGAATGTTATCACCACTCTCACAGTAGGGACCACCGGAATTGCCACCTGTCCCATAAAAACAAAAACAATAAATCACCGTCTGATTAATCACAATCAAAAAATTAAAAATTGCTTTAACCGTTAATGGGCCCTGCATGCGCTTGCCACGACATCAGTACAATTGAGTCCTATGACATGGCAAGGCAAGATCATGGTCATTGGTCAAAGTCAGACTTTGGATTTTTCTTTTTTGTCAAAGTAGGGACATTAAAACAGTTAGGGCCCCATGTACCAGCACAACTCCATCCCTGTCTGAAGGAAAAAGTAAAAACCTTGGATGATCAATGGCCCACAGGCCTCAATCACCGTCCGATTAAAATCAAGGCAAAATCTTAAAAGTTCCACGTCAGATCTTTGTACCCCCACAAGAGCCAAGACCGTTTGCTTGCCTTGCCCATCAAAAGAAACCAAAACAAAAGCAAAAGCAAAGGCTCCACAGACCAAATTCAGTGGACCCCACATTAAATATTTTTATTTTTTTCAATTTCCCAAAATGCCCCTTACCTTCACCGGAAATGTCCCCGGAGGAAACTTTGTGGTCAGCAACTCTCTCATCCTCCTAACGGCTTTCACCTTGTTCGCCAAAATGTCGAGTAACGGTAACAGTTCTTCCGTTTTTAACGGAAACTGCTCCGTTAACCAAACTGACGGGCGTAAACTCCGAATGTACTCTTTCTCTTTGGTTTGTGGCGGCGGAGCCACCGTCGAAACCGACCTTCGCGGCGGCGCCATTACTGACGCCACGTCGACGCTTTTTCTTGGCACCGTTACCCACTCCCTCTCTTCTCTAACGAAGCTACTGTGTCTTCTCTGATCGGCAGAAGGAAACCCGAAGCTCGGATTCTCGGCTACTAAGAAACCGTCGTCGTCTTCGTCTAGCTCTAGAGGAAGCACTTGCTCGCTACCTGCCACGTCAGAGTCTCCGCCGGCGACTTTTCTTGACCGGAAGCTGAAAACGACGTTGTGGATTTCGTAAACCCTAGCTTTCCACTCGCCGACGCTTTCGGTCTTCTCTTGCCGGCGCCAGTTTGTTCTTCCGACGAGTTCGGCTTTCGTGACGTCCATTCCCGGCCGGTACACGCTCGTCTGAGCGCAGAATCCGGCGATATCGGACTCGCTCATTGGAGAGCCTGCGTTCTCGAAAGCGTCGAAGATTTTGCGATCGTCGCGGTTGAGGACCAGGAGAGTTCCGGAGGGAATGTCGTGGCTCTGGTCGCCGTCGCCGAGGAAGAGGAAGCTCTGATCGGCGCGCTGGATTTTCAGGCCGTCGAAGCCGGCCAATGAAGTATCGGCTCTGAGATTACCGTCGCGTTTCCAGATCTTGTACGTGTCGGAAGGAGCGATTTTTCCGACGAAGGGAATGACGGAGCTCTCGAAATGGAAAGAGATCTCCATGTAGAAATCGCGCATACGGCGTAGCACGGCGATGACGCGTGGCAACCTCCGTCGCCACTTGGACCAGGCGGAGCGGTGGTGCTGGCGGAGGAGAATAAGAGCAATGTCGGAGCACCGCCGAACCAGAGCCTCCTGGAGCGGGTTCCATCCGGCGGAGTTCTGCAGCGACACGTCAGCCCCGGCGAGAGCTAAAGCCCGCGCGCAAACGGCGTCGTTGAGGCGAACGGAGAGGTGGAGAGGAGTCTCCCGGAAAGGCACGTCGCGGCGGTCGACGATGGCGGAGATTTGATCGGCGAGTCTCTCCTGGGAGAGCGAGTCGGACTCGGTGTGGATCTGAGTCGGGTCGGCGAGTTTGGGCAGAGTCGAGACGAGTCGGGACAGAGTGGTGTGATCGCCTACAGCGACAGCGTAGTGTACCGGACTGTGAGTGTAATCCTGAGGTTTAATAGCCGGAAACGACGTCGCGTTGGGCGTCGAAGACTTTGCCATATTTCTCTCAAAACGTAAATAAAATATAAAAAAGAGTGTGTAATCAAATCTTCGGTGTATGGAATTGACGTTTGTTTTAAAATGGAAGGAAGAAAGGGCAAAATAGTAAATTTAGGGAGGGGGAGGGTCTTTATTGAGAGGAGCAGGACTGAATACACGCAATCGGCGCGACTTTTGGTAATTCTTAACACCGCTCATAGATATTTCATGTTTTCTTTCTTTCCATGTCAGTATAGTCAGAGTACTTTAGCTTCGGTTTCTTTTGTCTTTTCCATGTCTCTTAAACATTTTAAAATTTTTGATACTATTTGCCAAACTCGTTTTAATACTGTGCTTAAATTACGAGCATGAAAAATTATTGCACCATTTGGTTTGAATTTTGATGAACATTTATGACATGCTATTTGTTGATATCTCAAGACGGAAATAATTTTGAGGAATGAGAATCATGAAACTATGTAGGCTACTTGTAGCACTCTACAATTAGTGTGTTTTCAATATGGGTTTAGGCCAAGTTGGGACCAATTCGGGATCACCGTATGCTTTATATATTAGAATTTTTTTACTAGTTTTATTGGTTGGGAAGTTAGTAGAGTTAACTTTTTAAATTTCACTTATAATGTTGGCCGTATTTTTAACAGCTCTCATCAATTTATGCCAATTTTTCATTTGCTGAACTCTACAATAATTGATCCATAAAGAGCCATTAACATTTTTCTAGTTTTTTTTTTTTTAAGGAAATTGTTAACCAATGTCGATGAGATATTTTTAGAAATATTTTATTAAGAAAACAATAAAACAATAAATATTGTTAATGACGTTTTACATTTTTTATAAAAGAATTTTATTAATGTGTGCCCTAATTTTCTCAGAAATTGAAAAAGTATTGACAGCTTTTTCAATTCTCGAGAAAAAGTTTCCAAAAGTAAAAAACTTAATGTATGCCCTTAGGGCACACATTAACCGGACCCTTTATAAAAATAGTGTCAAAACTTTTATATTATAATTTATTAGCAATTACTTAAGACATTTGTTAACATAATTTCTTTTTATGCTATTTATAAATGGATACGGCAGTTACGGCACCAATAAAGAAAGCGTGTGGTTGTAACATGGTGAATAGCCAAGTGGAATGCATGCTGCAAATGTAAGGATGAATGGTCCAAACTGTGAACCAATAATAAATAGTCCCCATATGTCTCCACTCTCCAACCGTGCAAAAAATGAGGTATAAAATGGGTGGAAACAACAGGGAATGATTGGTGTGAACTGTGAAGGGGCTAGGCACAGGGATTGGGGGTCCAGTGGCAGTAGTATTGGGGATTGTGATGGATAATAGGGAGAAGCTGAGTCGTCAGCGTCTGGTTCTGTGTGTTGTAGTGACCATATGCAAACTGAGAAAAAGGGGACCATGTCTCTGTGTTCAATTAAGTTAAACCAGGAAAAAATCCCATTTGGGTTTTCTGCTCAGCACACTTCAGTTTGTGTTTTGTTAAGTAAGTATTGTGCTAAGAAGTTAGAAGTCATAAGAGTCGAGTCTACTGAGTTTTGTTGGGCTTGTTGGTGGTTTATGAGTTAGGAGTTAGGACCAAAACCCCAAAGGTCCAAAATATGTATAAAAAAAATTGAAGGAAATATTTAGATCAAATTATCAGATGGGGGCCAGCCTTCATATGAATTATGATCCAGCCTTTGCCACATACAATTTGGGCATTCCTTTTTAAGCTATTTGGGCTTTCGCAAGAAGAAAAATATAAGAACATTCACGTCAGATCATCTAAACTCTTGTAAAATAGATTTGCAGTGCAAATTTTACACATTTTGAGCAAAAAAACACGCACATCAGTGGGTGTAAAAATATGTAAAACTATGTATATATTTCCATAAGCTACAGTACCCGTGTAAATATACACGGGTACTGTAGCTCGTGTATTTATTATCTATATATATATATATATATAAAACCGAAGCTTTTAAAGCTCCCACAATTTTCCACATCATCATTATTTTTTTTCTTTTTATTTTAGATTCTTTTTATTCTAGGTTTTATATCTTCTTATATTTATTAGTGTTACAATAGTTTAGTTTAAGTAAAACTCTATTAGATATATTTTGTTGGCCTCTCCAAAGCTTATCACATTATTATTATTATCTATATATAATATAAAATTGAAGATTAAAAATTAATTATAATTTTTTAAGATACCTCACGTTAGAATTAAAAAAAAAAATTACTCACTTTAGGCTTCAAAAAAAAAAAAAAACTCACATAACACGTTAGAATTTTTTTTTTTTTTTTTTAAAAAGGACTCACCAAAAAAAAACTTTAGGATTAAGAAAAAAAGAGAGAGACTCCTGGTAGGACTCTCTCTTCTCTCCTTAAAACCCTAGCAATTACCATCTCAAAACCCTAAACTTAACTTCACTTTAAAATTAAAAAAATAAGAAGGAGAGAGACTCACGTAAAAAAAAAAAAAAAAAAAAAAAAAAAAACGTAGGCTTTGTCTTTTTTATTTGCTTTCATATGTGCCTGAAATTTTCATTCTATCTTATTGTTTTGTTATGTTTAGAATTTATTTTCTTCTAAGTATTTGGGTTAATCCCTATATTTTGATTGTGTTTTTGTGGGTTTGGTTTTTGGGTTGAAATTTCTAATAATTATTTTATATTGTATATGGCAGATGAAGCATCTCTATTTTTTGGAGAAAAATCAAAACTGCAACCTATGTCTTCTAGCCCAAGGTGTGGTAAATTTTTATTTGGTATATTATATATGAATTTTTTGAATTTGAAGGGTTTTGTTTGGTTTTGAAGTAGAATTTGGGGATTCTATAAAATTTGGAAGCTTTAAGTTTTGGGGGTTTTTGGTATTTACGTCTTAGTAGGTTGATCTTAATTCTTTACCTTATATGTTTTTGCTTTATTGAGAATTTTTATTTGGGTTCATGTGATTTTTTGTTTTCTTAATTAAAGCTTTGATTTTTGGTTGATTAATTATTTGTTTGGATTAATTTCAATTAATTATTTGTTTGGATTCAACATAAAAGATAATGGAATTAGGTGTTATAAATTTGATAATGTTCCATGTTTTGAATTGTTTATATTGTTATTACTACGACTAAATAAGATTTGTTTTTATCTTTGTAGTTTATATCAATTTTGAGTGTGTGTATATATATAACTTTTGGGAAATTTACTTTATTAATTTAAGAATTGTAAATTACTTTGTAGGTTTCAATAACTATGCACCTGCAGTGAGACATTGACAATATAAGCATATATATATAGTATTAACATTTTATAAAAAAATTTCTTACAATCCAATAACATTCTACGTTAGACAATACTTCTAAACTATAGAAAAGTATAGAAGTTAAATATTTCCTCCCATTGTATTTTATTTAATTATGACAGATCTATTTTTTTTTTAAACGCTAACTAGCAAAATGTCTATAATATGCATATTATTAACCCAATTTTCTATTTCTAAATTTCTTAGATTTTATTATATCAATCTTTTTTTCTTTTAAATTCTTGGTGGGCAAATCAGTCTCTCGCTAATTCTTTTACCTTAACGTAATGTTGGTTAATTGTCCTTTTATTTAACTATCCCGTGCATCGCACGGGTTAGCGACTAGTTTTATTAATTTCCATTCGCACCAATTTTTCTCTCTCTTCTCCGTGCACAACGATCTCAGCTCCTCATCTTCTTTTCCTCAGATGCACACAAACACAAACACACCCACACACAAACACACCCACACACAAACACATCCACATAGACAAATCAACACAGAAACACACCCACACACAAACAAACCCACACAGACAAACCATCAAAGAGATAGATCGATGCTTGTGGAGCTTGGTTCGTGGATCGGCCGGTGAAGACACGATCTAGGTCGCCGGAGCTTGGTTCGTGGATCGGCCAGTGAAGAAAGGTTCTGGCTCGGCCGGTGAAGTAAGGACCCGGTGAAGAACTGATCTGGGTTGGTAGTTTTTGAGAAAGAATGAGAGAAGGTAGAAAAGAGAGAGAGAGAGAGAGAGAGAGAGAGAGAGAGGTGATCTGTTCAGAAAAAATGAGTAGAGAAAAAAAGAGAGCGCGCGCGTATGTAGGTAAGGGTAGTTGAGAGAAATAATAAAAAAATTGAGAAGAATGAATATTTTATTGAAATATCTTGTAAAATAGATAAACTGATATGGGTGTTTTGTAAAAGTGATAGTGTCAAATAAAAAGATGAGGTTTTTTTTCGTGTAAAATAGATAAAAAATTTAGAAGAACTGATGTGGATGCTCTAATGATGTCTACTTTTAGAGACGAAGCCGACTACAAAAGAAACAAAATATTGGAAACGATGAAAAGGATGCCATTTTAACTTATGGCCTGTTTGATAACGTTGTTTAAACAACAATTTTCGTTGTTTAAACAACACAACATGTATTTTCACAACACTTTTTCACTTACACATATTTTCACAACACTTAAATAACGTTACTAGAACAACATTACAAAACGGACCCTAAATTCCATAGTTATTAAATGGGGTAAAATATCAATTTTGTCTTTAACCTTTCACAAAAGTTCTTTTCTTGTTCCTATATTTTGCAAAACGTTTTATTTTTCGTCTTTCCATCTATATTTGTTAGTTTATGTCTTACATAGCCTAAAGGAGCGTTGACATGAAATTTGACTTGAATGAAACTATTGTATTTAAAAATATATAGACATGTGATTCACAATGATTCACACATGTGAAAACAATTTTTAAAATGACGAAATCTTCCTCACTCCCTCAATTGACACAACCCAATAAAAAAACTAGGTTAATCAACATACCCAAACCTGAAATCACAACCCCAACAGTCAAATCTTGACCAGCAACCCCAACCATTACCAGCAACCCAATCCCACCACCGCTTACCACAACCAAACCACACTTACAAACCCACCCCCCCACCCCCAAAAAAAAAAAAAAAAAAAAAAAACCCCCAAAAATCTAAACACAACAATCCCACCTAAATCAAACCTAGACAAAATAAAAATTTATAGAGTAAATTGCATTTATAATTTTTTATAAATGCAATTTATAAAAAAAAATTGTATTTTTCATATAGCTTTGATTGTTTCACATCCAATAGTGTTTTACATTCTTTCATATCATGTCTACACTCTTTTAGATACATTTGATGTAATGTGGATATGTGAGAAACAATAACTTTTTCATATGATGAATTTTGCATTTTTTTTTTATAGCCAAAATGAGACTCCCTAAATCTAAAATTTTCATAATAAAGTGGGAGGATATATATATATCCTCCCTCTTTATTTTTACTTCACTCTTTTTTCTCTTCTTTTTCATTTTCTCTCATCTATTTTGATTCTCTTAATAACCTCCCTCCGTTCCTTTTTTTTTTTTCCCTGTCATTTGGTGTACCATGATTTATATTTCAAAATACATACTTAAATTTCATTTTATCCATAGACAATGACAAGTTCATTTGCAATGACCTAAGAGCGTTCGAATCAGTTTTCCAAAACATGTAGCTAAAAACCTAAAAAAGGCCACACATCAATCTCAACAAACTTTCAAAAAAATTTAGCATTTAATTTACTTCGCTACAACCAGCGAGACACTACTCCTCACTACTACTAATAAAATTATTTTTTATATCTCTTTTCTCTCTTCTATCCTCTCTCTCTCTCTCTCTCTCTCTCTCTCTCTCTCATGAATCGATCAACATCATTAATTGGTATGTGGTTGGCGACAATGGATGTGGTGGTTGGTGACGGTGGTTGGGTCCGATTTGAGTTTTAGTTGGGTTTTGGCTGGGTTCAGTGGTGTTGATGCGTCGGTTGCATAAGGTTTTGTGTTTTTGTGGGGTGGTTGTTGGGTTTTGTGGGTTGATGTGGTGATGGTAGCGTCGTGGTGGTTGAGATTTGTGGATTGTGCTGGATTGTTGTGGGTTGTGTTGGGTCGTGCTACCTAGGTGTGCAGTTGTGATGAGTGGTGGTGAATTTTGGGATTAAAATTAGGAGTGGCAAAATCAACCCAAACCTACCCACTTAAAAGAGATCCAAACCCACCCAATTATTAGTTGGGTTAAATGGGTATTAACCCAATTAACACTAATGTTTATTGGGTTTTAATTGGGTACCCAATTAACCTAAGTATGATCCAAGTACCATTTCTACAAATCACCCAACCCTAAAACCACTAAAATTACCAAAATACCCCCTAAACCTAAAAAATGACCAAAATAACCCTAAAACCTAAAAAATGACCAAAATACCCCAAAACCTAAAAAATGACCAAAATACCTTCGAAACCTAAAAATGACCAAAATACCCCTGAAACAAAAAAAGAGAGACCAAAATACCCCCAAAACATAAAAATTACCAAATTACCCCCACACCCCAAAAATGACCAAAATACTATCGAAACCTAAAAAATGACCAAAATACCCCTGAATCCCAAAAAATGACCAAAATATCCTCGAAACCTAAAAATGACAAAAATACCCCTGAAACCCAAAAAATAACCAAAATACCCCTAAAACCCAAAAAAAAAAAACCAAAATACACCCCGAAACCAAAAAATGACTAAAATACATTTGAAACCTAAAAATGACCAAAATACCCCTAAAATCCAAAAAATGACCAAAATACCCCAAAAACCTAAAAATGACCAAAATACCCATGAAACCCAAAAAATAACCAAAATATCCCTAAAACCCAAAAAATTACCAAAATACCCCCGAAACCACAAAATGACCAAAATACCCCCAAAATCCAAAAAATGACCAAAATACCCCTAAAACCCAAAAAATGACCAAAATACCCACGAAATCTAAAAATTACCAAAATACCTCCGAAACCTAAAAAATGGCCAAGATAACCCTGAAGCCTAAAAAATAACCAAAATAACCCTGAAACCTAAAAAATGACCAAAATACCCCCGAAATCTAAAAAATGACTAAAATACCCTCGAAACCTAAAAAATGGCCAAAATAACCCCGAAGCCTAAAAATTGATCAAAATAACCTAGAAACCTAAAAATGACCAAAATAACCCTAGACCCTAAAAATTACCAAAATAACCTCGAAGTCTAAAATTGACAAAAATAACCCCGAAACCTAAAAATGACTAAAATACCCTCCCTAACCCTAAAAAGTGACCAAAATACCCTTGAAACCTAAAAAATGACGAAAATACCCTCAAACCTCTAAAGTGACGAAAATACCCCTAAACCTTTGAAATGACCCAAATAAACCCAAAACCTCTAAAATGGCCACAAACAACGTGAAACCTCTAAAATTACCAAAAATACCCTAAAACCTCTAAAACGACCAAAATACCCCTCAAAATATCTAAAATGACCAACGTACAACTAATCCTGTAAGATGAACAAAATACACCCGAAACCTCTAAAATTACCAAAATAGGGGTTTGGGGTATCTTAGTCATTTTTTAGGTTTAGGAGGGTATTTTGGTCATTTTTTAGTTTTACGGGGGATTTTGGCAATTTTTTAGGTTTAGGGTGTATTTTTATCGACTTATAGGTTTAAGGGGCTTTTTTGTCATTTTATAGGTTTCGGGGTATTTTGGTTATTTTTTAGGTTTCGAGAATATTTTGGTCATTTTAAGGTTTTAGGGGTTATTTTGGTCGTATTTAGGTTTCAAGGGTATTTTGGTCATTTTTTAGGTTTCAGAGGGTATTTCAATTAATTTTTAGGTTTCGAAGGTATATCAATCATTTTTTAGGTTTAGGGGGCATTTTGGTCATTTTTAGGTTTAGGGGCTATTTTGGTCATTATTAGATTTCTAGGTTATTTTGGTCAATTTTTAGGCTTCATGGTTATTTTGGCCATTTTTAAGGTTTCGGGGGTATTTATGTCATTTTTAGTTTTCAAGGTTATTTTGGTCAATTTTTTAGGCTTCGAGGTTATTTTGGCCATTTTTTAGGTTTCAGAGGTATTTTAGTCATTTTTTAGGTTTTGGAGGTATTTTGGACATTTTTTGGGTTTCGGGGTTTTTTGGTCATTTTTAGGTTTCGGGGGTATTTTGGTCATTTTTTTGGGTTTCAGGGGTATTTTGGTCATTTTTTATGTTTCGGGGGCATTTTGGTCATTTTATGGGTTTTGAGGGTATTTTGGTAATTTTTAAGTTTCAGGGGTATTTTGGTCTTTTTTGGGTTCTAGGGGTATTTTGGTCATTTTGTAGGTTCGAGATTATTTTGGTAATTTTTAGGTTTCGGGGGTATTTTGGTCATTTTTTAGGTTTTGGGAGTATTTTGGTCATTTTTTAATGTTTTGGGGGTATTTTGGTAATTTTTAGGTTTCGGGAGTATTTTGGTAATTTTTTGGTTTTGGGGGTATTTTGATCATTTTTTGGGTTTTGGGGGTATTTTGGTAATTTTAAGGTTTTAGGGGTATTTTAGTCATTTTTATGTTTCGGGGGTATTTTGGTCATTTATTTGGGTTTCAAGGGTATTTTGGTCATTTTGTGGATTTCGTGGTTATTTTGGTAATTTTGAGGTTTCGGGGTATTTTGGTCATTTTTGTAGATTTTAGAGTACTTTGGTCATTTACACTTTAGGGACATTTTGGTAATTTTTATAATTGGGTAATTGGGTGGGTCGGGATTTACCCATAATAATTGGGTTGAATTGGGTTTGGTTTGGGTTAGAAGCAATTAGTTAAATGGATTTTAATAGGTAAATGAATTTTATATACCCAACCCAATTATGCCCACCCCAAACCCACCCATTTGACACCCCTAATTGAAATCAAGCTAGTATGTGCGGTTGTGATGGGTGGTAGTGGATTTTGGGGTTAAAAATGTGAATATGAAGAAATAATATTTAATTAAAATAGTGACATTGTATTAAGGCTAATATATGACTAAAAAAAAATATATAGATAGCTAAACTAGAAAAAGTGGAATTTTTTAGTTAATTTAGCTAAAAATTTGACGAAGGTGATGTGAATGCTCTAAGATTACTTTAACCATGTTCAGCATAGATCTTTTCTTTGTTATTTCAATGCACATCATAATTGACTAATGCGAATGCTCTATTGTGAATGGTTTAATTTTACTGCTATCTTTTGAATTTACAACGACGATAAATATGTAGCGAGTCATGCATGGCCAGAGATGCTGTCCAACGCTATCCTCAATTCCTCATCAGTTTTTTGAAAGCACCTCCAACGTCAATTCATGTGTCGCTAAGTCTATGGAATTGACTCATATTGACTAGAGCCAGCTCTCCAAGATGCTTCTTGGATTTTCATGAATATAATCAGCTTCCATTTTCTTGAGACTTGGCATTCTATAAATAGAGGAAGAGCAAGCAATTATGTTTTCAAGAACCCAAGTAAAACAATAAACTAGTTCTCACCTAAGAACTCATTTTTGACAACTTCAAGAGCTAGCCAACTTTTCTTCCATGCATGGCTTTCTTCTCAAGCTTCTTTAGTTGTTTCTCTGATTCTGCAAAATAATTGCATGTGAAGGAGAAGACTGGGTACATAGCAAACGTAGTAGTAGACTAGCTAGTAGCAAAGCTGAAGCTGTTAATAATAATGAATCCAAATCGAAGAACATGTCTAAGAGAAGCCCCCCTCCAATATTTCCTGTTTCTTACTTCCCTATTAATACTGCTTTTGACTTAGCCAAACTCATTTTAATAATGCTTTTTGACTTCTGTCAAAAAAATAATGCTTTTTGACTTTTCGTAAATTACGAGCATGACAATTATTGCACCATTTGGTTTGAATTTATATCATGCTATTTATCGATATCTCGGACGGCAAAATTTTGAGGAATGAAAATCATGAACCTATGTGCAGTTTGGTCTCACTTTTGGACTTCAATAATATATAGTAGTTGTAATACTAGGCTACTTGTAGCACTCTACAATTAGTGTGTTTTCAATACGGTTTTAGGCCAACTTCAAATTTCAAAGGGCAAACCAATTGGGGATTAAGATTAGTTTTTGGGTCACGTTAACGAGTAGTTTAGAGTAATTATTAATAAATTATTTTAGAAAAGTTTTTATAGCATTTTTAAAAATATTAATTGTTTTTCTTTTCTTTTCTTTTCTCATATTTTTTTTTTAAATGGTTCATTAACAAATGTCATTAGAGCATTCATTAACTTTTCTCTTATTTTTTTTTTTATACTTTTTAAGTGGAAACTGCAATTGCGGCACCAATAGACAGTGGCGGAGCCAGGATTTGACCTTAGGGGGGGCAAAATTTATAACTAATATACATGTGTCTCCATAAACAAATACATATTGTGTATGTAGCATACAACATATGCATCATATATACAAAATATTAACCAAACTTGACAATTAAATGCCAGTAATATGAATAGTAAGTGATCATTCAATATTGAAAGATCCCCTAAAATCATTGCATATCATTATATTGCGTATATTTTATCAGTTTTTTTTTAATATATAGCCAATAATATAATCCCCTAATATATTTTATGGAATTTTTCATGTAATTGTTTCCAAATTTTGTTGCTTAATACTTTTGAAAGGAAACTTTTTTTTTTTTGGGGTGGTATTTTTGTCTCTTCAATTGAGACTTTTTCTTCTTTATTTAAGTTTTTTTTTTATCATTGTTTATTTTTTTTTATTTTATAAAATTTGAACTTTAAAAAATATTGATAAAGTAAAAAAAAGATATGAAGATATATGATAAATCAATTGAGTTTGACTTTTCAAAAAGATAGGGAGATATATATATATATATATATATATATATATATATATATATATATATATATATACACACACACAAAAGGATGTACAGTAAGCAACTGTGGCTCTCCACTTTACAATTTTATTTCAAAACATGTAGCTGAAGGGGTTTTTAATGCAGCTTAATTACTCACGCACTATTTATCACAGTGTCAATTAAGTCTCCACCTTTTACTGCTACACATAAAAAAGGAAAATTTTGGGCAGGGTCAGGGGGGGCAAGTGCCCCCTCTTGACCCCCCCGACTCCGCCCCTGCCAATAGATAAGGAGAAGTGCTACGTCTATAACATTTTCACAACAAATCATAGGTGGTTAGTTGTTATTGGTTTTAAATTTGAACCTACCACTGAAATCACTTTTTTGTCCTAACAATAGCAATCTCTAACAACTTGCCACTTAGAATTTATTGTGAAAATATTGTGAACATAGTATTTCTCATAAATAAACCATATAATGTGGCTATGACATGATGAATAGCCAACTGGAATGCATGCGGCAAATGTAGGAGGATAATAAATGGTCCAAACTTCAAACAAATAATAGTCCCGTGTCTCCAACCGTGCAAATAAACATAAAAGGAGAGAGAGTTGGGTGGAAACAATTAATAGGATATGATGCCCCTCCTATAGGGGGTGGTAGATGTTTTTAATTCAGGCTTACTCTGGTTGTACTCTAACACGCTTTGTCCTGAATCTTTTGTTGCTCTGTAGCTAATGAATCAGGTATTTTATTATCAGGGATTATTGGTGATTGTGATGGATAATAGAGAGAAGCTGAGTGGTCAGAGTCTGGTTCTGTTTGTGTAGTAACCACATGCAACTGAGAAAAGGGGACAATGTCCATGTCTGTGTGTTCAAGTTAAACCAATTACCAAATCCATTCGGATTTTCTGCAGAGCACACTTCAGTTTGTGTTTTGTAAAGTAAGGGTTGTGCTTAGAAGTGCTCAAGTCTACTGAGTTTTGTTGGGCATGTTGTTGGTTTAGGAGTAATTGGACCAAAACCCCAAAGGTCCAAATTAAGTATGTTCAAATGTTTTTTTAAGGAAATTTTAGATCAGATTATCTGATGGTGCTGCCCCGCATATGAATTATGATCCAGCCTTTGCCACATACAATTTGGGTATTCCATTTTAGCAATTTGAGCTTTCGGCAGAAGAAAAATATAACGATGTCTATTTTTAGAGATAATACCGATGGCAAAAGACAAAATAGAAAGCCCAGATTGGAAAAGAAAAAACGATGTTGTTTAAAAAAAAAAAGCCAATCTCAACACTTTAGTGCACGTTTGTTAAACTGTAGTAGAAAATTAGCGATTACATAAGATAAGAATATGAATAGGGTTATAGAGAATACAATATGTTATAATGGAATAATTATTACTATTTATTTGTTTGGTGATAACACAAGAATAGAATAATAACTTTGTAATCCATATGTTTGATACAACATCTTAAGACCATGGAAATAAAATGCCCTTATTAGGGTATTCAATCAGTCTGTGGTAGGTTTCAATTAGCTTAATTGGTAAAGTTTTTAGTGATTGAATATGAGATTTGGAATTTAATTCCCGCCTACACTAAAAATTAATTGATGTCTTAATCTGACTATAAAAATAGTAATCACCAGAAGCAGACGTCATAGGTTAAAACTTTATTTAAAAAAATGATTCATATCAATCCGTATATCATTGTATAAATTTACAAGTTTACTACAGTAATCATGTAAATTTACATTAAGATTATTCATTTTATATTTGGTTGTTTATTCTTACTTTACGTATTTCAAGGATAAACGAAGAAAGTTAATGGAATGTATGCGAAGAAAGAGAAATAATTTTAAAAATCAAGAAAAATTGATATTTTAATGAAATATTATGTAAAATAGATAATCTGATGTGGGATATTTTGAAAAACTAGAATGTAAAATAGAAAATCTTATGCAAAAATAGATAAGAATTTTTGCACAAACTAATGCGAATGCTTTTATAAAATTACAAATACACTTTAGATAAGAAATAGCTTAATGAACTCAATCTTGAATGGAGGACCTCCAACAAACCCAATCTCTTTTCTTTTTTTATTTTTTAAGAAAATTGCTTTCATTTAGGCTGTGTTTGTTTTAGTTATAAAAGCAATATGAAAAATATTTTACAACACGAGGATTATTTGGATTGTTTGGAAAATTCAGTCAAACGGAAAATGATTTTCGTTGACCATAAATTTCCAACCCCTAAAGTGTAAAATAGTTTACACTTCTATTTTACCTTCAAACCACTTACACCCCCATTTTCATCCTACCAGAGAGAGAGAGAGAGAGAGAGAGAGCACTCACTTGAACTCCAGCACGACTCCTGACCCAACCTTCGTTGTCGCTGCCGCCTCAAGCTCAAAGCCGTTGCCGTCGTTTTTCGGACTCAAGGAAGATTTTTCTCTTCTCTCTTCCTCTTCGATCTCTTCGTTATCGCCTCCTTCAGACCCACCTGCCAATCTCCTTGTCGTCAAACCCACCCGCCGATCTTGTCACCGTCAGAGCCACCCACTGATATGTGGTCATTTACCTCTCTCTCACGATCGATGCTTATTTTTGAGAAAGATTGATTTTTTTTTGTTATGTTTTTTGTTGATTTGGTTTATATATTTGGATTTCCTATTATAATATTTGTTTGGAAGCTAAGAAAATGTGAGAGAATGTATTTTCTAGAGGATTTTCAGGAACACAGCCAAACACATTAGAATATTTTCCAAAGCATTTTTTGTGATGCGACCATTTTACATTAAGCTAAACACAGCCTTAATTGCATTAAAATTAAGTAGTCTTCTATTTATATCCAATCTCTCTCCCTCAAAACGGTTTTGCTTCTCTGCTTGTCCAGCTGCAAGCAAATTGACAAAACCTTCATGGTCATGCTCAATTCTTCTATCAAGTGTCCCACACTTGTAAAATTTTGCCAACAAACGCAATCTTGAATGATGGTAAAACAATCCCTAACGTGTAAACAAGCATTTTGTCCACATCGAAAAAAGCAGGGCATAAAGCAAAGAGATGTATAAATCGCAAAATGGCAAATTTGAAACTTTTGTGGGTAATAGAAACAATAAGTACACTATACACCAATTAACAAGCTTTAGAAATTGCAGAAAATAATAGAGAATGGGGTAGTTCTTGGGGAAATTACAGAGCTTTGATAATACTTGTAGATATATAGGAAAACTCTAGTAGCAGGAGTTGAATTTTTTGGGTTTTTTTAAATTAAACGTATTATGTTGGAAAGGGAATAAGGATTGCAGCGCTTTTGATAAGTGATATTTAATTTTCATTTTAAATAATATTGAAGACATTTAACTATAAAAAATTAATATTTTTTCAAAATATTTTTGTGTACAATAAATAAGAGTTGATGTCTAATATATGGTATTGTACGTTTAGTTCACTGGCTATGGTATTAAACACAATAAGTTGATGTTTCGCATAATGAATACATTTCCCAAATTTTTTATGAAATAAACTGCATTTATAATATTTGATAGTGCTATATAAGTTTTGGTTTCGTGTATTTTTCATATGGGTTTTGATTAATTTACATTCAATAGTATTCATACTTTTTCATATCACGTGTAATATGTGAACATCTTGTGTAAAAATGTAAATATTGTGTGAAACATTAACCTTTTCATATAATTTTTTTTTCAATTTTTTTTTCTAGAGCCAAAATGAGAATCCCAAAATCTAAGGTTTTTCAATTTAATTCTCATTTTCTTAAAAAAAAAAAAAAAAAAAAAAGTCTTTTCTTTTTCATTATTTCTTCTTTCACTCTTTTTTCTCTTTTCTTTTTCTCTCTTCTATTTTGATTCTCTTTATAATCTCCCTCCTCTCCCTTTTTTCCCCCAATTATTTGGTATACATGATTTACATTGCAAAATTTTAATTTGTATTCCATTTTATCCATGGACAATGACAAAGTATATTTGCAATGACCTGATATTAGTGCAACCATGTTCAACGTAGGTCCTTTCCTTGATGTTTCAGTGTGCATCATAAATGACCAATTCTGCTGTTCTTGTCTCTTTGAATTTTCAACCGCGCTAACTAGCCAATCATGCATGGCCCAGATATAATGTCCAGCACTATACTCATCAGTTCCCTGAAGGCACTTCCAACCTCAATTCATGTGTTGTCATTCCCGCACAGTTCCATGGAAGTGACTCATTTGGTCTAGAGCTAGCTCTCCAAGATGCTTCTTGGAACTTCTTGAATATTGTAATCAGCTTCAATTTCCTTGAGACTTGGCAGTCTATAAATAGAGGAAGAGCAAGCAATTATGTTCAAGAACCCAAGTAAAAAAATAGCCAGTTCTCACCTAAGAACTCATTTTTGACAACTTCAAGAGCTAGCCTGCTTTATTTCCATGGCTTTCTTCTCAAGCTTATTCACTTGCTTCTCTGATTCTGGCAGCAGAATTGGATGTGAAGGAGAGGATTGGGCACATAGAAAACGTAGTAGTTGCAAAGCTGAAGGTGTCAATGAAGCCAAATCGAAGAACAAGTCTAAGAGAAGCCCCCCTCCAATTCCTGTGTCTTACTTCCCTGTTGGGACACAATTTTCTCGCTTATGAGCACAGAACATTCATCAGGAACCCCATGCACCGGTGTACGCAGCTCAATTACTTTTGAATCTTTGATTGTGTGTCTTTTAGTTTTTTAATAAAATTCCTTATCATATATATTTGGTAGAGAGATTAATTGTTATTGCTATGGTTTTTGAATTCTTTTGAGAAAAGATGAAAGCTGGGATTATTTCATTTGTTATTGACAGCATAGTATAAGGTATGTAACTCAGTTGTAAGATTGGTATGTTATGTCCTGTCCTGTCTATGACCCGATCGAGGCCTCAAATCTACTTCATGCGTCAAACTAAACAAGCCCAATGAGAAAGGAGACTTTGTATTGGGCTTATTTAGTGGAGTAGCCAGAGGGTGTTATCCAAAGTTACCATGCCCCCAACACAGTGGCGGCTTCGGTATATATTTTTAGGATGCGGTAAGAAGATGCATTTTGGGTAAAAAATAATGAATATTGTCGTTTACGTGATTTTTTTATTACAAAATTTTTCATAGTATGTACTAACAAGAGAATAAAAAATGAGAAGTGCTACATTTACAATATTTTTACAATACTTTTTTAACAAATTTTAAGTTATAAGTTGTTATTAGTTTTAATTTAAACTCATTACTAAATTTTTTTTTCCCATCAATAATAGCTAGTAACAATCTGCCACTTTAGTTTTGTTGTGGTCGTATTATGACCATAGCGTTTCTCATATAAACTAAAAATTCATTGCATATTGTTTATTAACACGATGAAGATACCAATTATTTTTTCTAAGATTAAATCTTTGAAATCATCTATTGTTTTTAAATACAATCAACATATGAATTATTGTTGTTAAGTGAACTCTAAGCGAGATCTAAATACAATAAATTTTTATGTATTAGTTTATTTCAAATTTATTAAGATCTAAATGATTTTTTTTAGATTTAAGATGAACAAATTTATACTTTTGTTGTTAGGCTTACTATTTTCCCCCCATATTTTAAATCAAATTGGTTTGTTTTTTTTTTTTTTTTTTTTTTGGTGTTTAAACCGACCAAGATATTGTCAAGATGATCATATTCAAGATTATATTCAAGTTCATTTCAGTTAAGCAAAAAAAAAAAAAAAAAAATCTAGGAGGTTCAAAATTTATTTTAGGAGGGTCAAATAAAAAAATTATATATAATTTTTTTTTTTTGGGCCCAGCTTAGAGGGTTCATTTGAACCCCTGGACTGTACCTGGAGCCGGCCAGGCCCCAACAACCGGACTTGACTTTGGACCCGCTAATAAATAATGTTTATCAAACGTGGGTCTAGCTTGGCATGGTCCAATTGGGTTTATTCTATTGTTGCACTGGCACATGTTAGTTTCAAAGTCTACTTCATTAAAATAATTATATTAAAAAAAAAGGGTTTACCTCATTATTACTCACTCATTTACTCTTTAACTATATGGAACATAGCCAACCTATCGTTGCAATTTTGTATCCTAATTAATGCTTTTGCCCATTATCTATGGCTCGACTGCCTTTTTTGATTGTATATGGAGAATTTGAGAATAAGTTTTAGAAGTATTAAACTTTGCCTACATATCCTATGCTTCACTAGCGACTGATCCGATGTCTATTATTACTGTTTTTTTACTGTAAAATGAAAGTTTTGAAATGGAGACATAGTGTATAGGTCCCAGTTCCTTTTTCTTTTTCTTTTGGCATGTAATTGATAATAGCAATAGCAGTGTATATGTGCATATCCAGAATGTGCAAACTATATAATATATATATGGTTGCAACATCAATGTGTGCATTCTGGCGTCTAGATTCTTTAGCTATTTGTAGTGGCGTGGTGTGGCAGCTCTTCTTCTCTTCTGGAAAAGGATTATTCAACCCACATTTAATACTAGGTAGTCCAACAACCTTTGCCAAGATATCTAAGGAAGCCTGCACCCCCGGCCCACTGGGATTGTTTGTCACTTTGTTGCATGGCCCACCTTACCATACTCCCTGTAAACTCACATTTTTAGGTAACATTAAATTCGATTCACAGCTACTTATCCAATTCCTTGCTTCAATGTGTGTGTGTGTGTGTATATATATATATATATATTAAATTCCATAGCTTTCTTGTTGATTGTCTGCAAGGCTACAACGGTGGGAAGAGCAGCAGTTTAGCTTGAGCAATAGGATGTTGGGTATATACATGTAAGCGGAGATCTTACAAGTAGAAAAAAATAAAGAATTTGAGAATAATAATAATAATAATAATAATTGGACCAGATCCTTGGATTTAAAATTTTGTACTAACTTATGTTCATATTAATTTGTTATTAAGGCTTGAATTGGAGTCTCCTCAAAATGTTATGTCCCTACAAGTGGTTTAAGAGCTCTGGGTGGGGTGCAACAAGGTTATCAAAAGTCTCTTTCACAATTGCAACTGGGACAAGGTGCATGTACTTAAAGTTCACACTAGTGTGCATCATACAAGGTGTTAGGGTCATATTTTTCATGTGTTGGTATGTCCTCTGACAAAAAACTTTATTTGTAATTGGGTAGTTCTAAGTGGTTTCTAGAATATCATGAAATATGTCTTAGAACTTAATCAAGTGGTATTATTGAAAATATGAAGATTGCACCAAGAAACAAGTGATGAAAAGGTTGAAAAAGTGAACCTCAACACTAGTTTCGATACTAGCTCGATGCTAGCATCTATCGAGAATAAATGAAGGACCTTGATACTAGTCTTGATACTTCTCGATCTATCAAGCTACGCAGATCCAAAATTCTCAGATCAAATTTTCGGCCCATGATGACTTGGATTACTAGGGTTTCGTAGAAGGTATAAAAGCTTTATTTTAAAGTCATCACAAGATACAAAGACTCAATTGGAGAACTCACACTTTTGGAGAAGCTACTGCGTTCTTATGCGCCTTAGAGTTTTGTAACCAAGTACTTCCAAATCTTCAACTTGTATTGAAGTGAAAAACTTTGCATCCAACAACAAACATCAGTTGCTAGAAAGTTAGTCACGTACTGAGATTAGTGCAAAGAAAGAAGTCTCTACAAGATCAAGTCCAATTGAGAATTGATGTAAATGTTCAATTGTAGGTTGGTACTTTAGGATAGTCTAGGGTAGTGGTAAGATTACTTGTATTTGTAACCGCTTGTTTCTTAATTAGTTAATCTTGAGAGTGGTGACCTAAAAATCACTCGGTGAGGTTTTTGCCTTATAAGAGGTTTTCCTCATTAGTCAACAAACCACCATGTCAAATTTAATTTCCGCTGCACTCTAATTTATTTGGTGATTTGTGTGTGCTTCCATGATTTGCATGTAATTTGACCTAATTAATCAATTTGGATAATTGAATTAATTAACCGAAGTCAAGCTATAACCCAACACAAGGCATAGAAGAACAACATAGTTCGAGGTTCCAATGGAGGTGGACGTACAAGATTCTCATTGATGAGCGTATAGGGGTGAAATCTTATTCCCATGGATTGTGTGAGAGACCTTTGGATGACGTGCAAGAGAAGGAAGAATCCATAGGTAAGGGGTAGCTAGTAGGAACTTGTTTGTCCGTGGTCCATAGAGAGACAATGACTTATATGTGAAGAGAAGATTGTTGGGTATACATGTGCATGACTAGAACTCTGGAAGTCTCACATGGAGAAAGAGTAAAGAATTTAAGGAATTAATATAACATAATTTGATCAAAACTTATAAACTCAAACTTTTGAGTTAAATTGTATTTTTTTATGTTATATTAATGCCCGAATTAGGGTCTCCTTGAGATGCTATCTCTCAAACATAGTCACCTTTCATTATACGGTATATCTACAATTGCTTAGATCATAAAGAATGCAGAATACTTTTTCTTTTCATATCTTACAAGAAACCTAACTTCGGATATACGGGATGCAAACAAAGAAAGAAAGAGCATAAAAGGTCAACACACACACACAAACTTAATATTTACGTTGTTCAAATATATATATATATATATATATACACACCACCTTATTGCTTGGACTATACGCATGTAAGAAATTACAGTAAACAAAAACCTAAGGTATCTAAAGTGAGTTCAAATATTGAAAATAATATACACTAAATAATTGTACGAACACTATATTTATTCCATCTAGAGCCTCCTCTTGGGGGACGGTAATAGGCTCCACACATATCCCATCAATATGTTTCTAACAAGACCATCATGACTACAGTTCACAAGAAACATTCATGCACGAGTTAGTACAACGGTGGGAAGAGCAGCCGTTTAGCTTGGGCAATATGATATTGGGTATATACATGTAAGCGGAGATCTTACAAGTAGAAAAAAATAAAAAATTTGAGTAATAATAATAATTGGACCAGATCCATAGATTTAAAAATTTGGACTAATTTATGTTCATATTTGTTATTAAGGCTTGAATTGAAATCTCCTCAAAATGTTATCACCCTACAAGTGTTTTAAGAGTTCTAGGTGGTGTGTAACAAGTTTATTAAAAGTATCTTTCACAATTGCAACTGGGACAAGGTGCATGTACTTAGAGTTTACACAAGTGTTCATCACATAAGGCATAGAAGAACGACGTAATTCGAGGTCCCAACGAAGGCGGACGTATAGTATTTTCATTTGTAAACGTATAGGGGTGACATGTATTTTATTCCTATGGATTGTGTGTGAGAGACCTATGGCTGACGTGCAGGAGAAGGAAAAATCCATAGGTAGGGGGTAGCTAGCTAATAGCAACTTGTTGTCCATTGTCCATAGAGAGGCAATGACTTATATGTGAAGAGAAGATTGTCAAGTATACACATGTACATGACTGGAACTCTAGAAGTCTCACACGAAGAAAAAGTAAAGGATTTGAGAAATTAATATAATATAATTTGACCCAAACTTATAATTAAACTTGAACTTTTGAATTAAGTTATGTTTTTATATACTATATTAACTAGCATGTAACTCATGCAAATGCATGGATGCATTTAAAATTAAACACAATTTTTATTATAGAAATATAGAAAATTAGTCAAATTATTAGGAAAATAAAAAGCATGTAACACATATATACGTATAGATACATTTAAATTAAACGCAATTTTTATCATAATAATATAAATAATTAGTCATATTATTTGTTAAGTGAGCGTAATTAGTCACATATTAAAATTCTTACTCAAATTTAATACTACTTATGATAATTTTTTTCTAATTTTTAATAAGATAGAATGTGTGGTGATTTTTATTGAATATGTGTGATTATATTTTTTTATTTATTTAATTTTATAGTTCATTAATATTAGATTCTTAGTATTTTGTACTCATTAACTCACTTGGTACAAAGATTTAATTTTTTTTTTTTTTTTTTTGAGAAAGAAGATTAAAAAAATTTAAGTGGACATATGATACAAACTTAAGTGGATAATTAATTATAGTATGGTCCCCAAATAAATTTCGACACATTGTGCAAAATTGGATTCTAATTTCAAATTCTAATTGAATTTTCTCTAAGTTTTGCCTAGGAGTGTCCACATGAGTTTGTTGAGGAGTCTACACAAGAATAAAAACCTCTTTTATATTCTGTTGAGAGTTCGGATTGCTCCATCTAAGGTTTTCAGTGCTAGTTATCTAGTTACAAAAGCAACCCCATAGGTTTTCGCTTTCGCATCTCTCTAAAATTGCAGTCATGATAATATATACACACACACCACCTTATTGCTTGGACTATATGCGTGTAAGAAATCACAGCAAACAACAACCTAAGAGCACTAGCAATAGTAGTGCTAAATAGCTATATAGCTATTTTTAGCACCATTGAAACTCAAAATGTACTCTGCAATAGTGGAGCCAAAGCAATATTTTTTAGCTCCACAGTTATAGTGCACAGCTATTTTTGGTTGTGCACTGTAGCTGAAAGGTAAATTTTTTTTGTTTTTTAAATTTTATTTTGCGTTCACACTACTTTTCTTATTTTTTATTCTTTCTTCTACATTTCATTTTGCTCTGTGCAGTGATTTGATGATAGTTGCGGTTGTGTTTTGGTGATTGAATGAAATATTATTTTATTGTAGTGTTTATATTATTTTATTGTAGTATTTATATTATTTTATTGTGTTAAAAACTAAAATAAAATCACTGTTGTTGAATGTGAGAATGTAAAATAGATAAAATGACTTTTTGTTGTGTTAAAAAGTTAAAAATTTGGCTCCACTGCTGTGGATGCTCTAAGGTATCTAAAGTGAATTCAAATATTGAAAATAATATACACTAAATTATTGTACGAACACCAACATTACACGTATTTCTACTTACTTTTTCACCCACATGTATTTTTAAAAAATATAAACAACATTACTAGAACAACGTTACCAAACAGTTTCCAAATTTATTTCATCTAGAGCCTCCTCTAGGGGGATGGTAACCAAAACAGTAATATAGGCTCCACACAGATCCCATCAATATGTTTTTAACAAGACCGCCATCATGACTACAGTTAACAAGAAACATTCTTGCAAGAGTTAATTAGTACAATATTGACCCACCCCAACAACAGCGATCGAATTGGTTAGGTAAGTTCTAATCGCAAACGTTTTAGCTACCAGGTGGTAAGTGTGCAGTGCCCAATATAAGAAAAACCAGAAATGCAGACAATTCTCCGTTTTACGTTTGGGGTTGAAACTCTCTTATAGGTTTGTTGAAATGTAGAACAGTTCTTATGAACAAAACTTAGGTACTTATCCTTAGATGCTATTCTTTATGTTATTTTCTTAAAATTCAGCTATGTGGTTAATTAATTAAAGAATACACTTTCATCTTATAAGAAAAAATTCACATGACAGAGTTTTAAGAGGAGAACTTAATGAAAATCACCTATATCTAAGTCTTTCCTAGTTCGTATATATGTACATAGAAGGTCTAATTATGTTTTCAAGTATAATTACTGCATAAGTTTCAACAATTAAAGTCGATAAAATATGGTCAAACATACACGCACTATCAAAAAAGTATCAACCTAACAACAACAACAACAAAAGTGGTTTTTTTTTTTTCAAGTTTGGATTTGGTGTCACAAACACCTTTAGTTAGGTGAAAAACGTGCAGTCATCACCATAAGAAAAATGAGGACAAAATGATGATGTAATTCAAAGATGCTGAAATTTCTTCTATATATGTATGTAAGAGTGGTCATTTAATCTTTGTTCTCCTCCAATAGCAAAATATGTACTTTCTTTAATTTCTTTAAAAAACAGGTCTTGATTGTCATCATATATGTTTAATGCTAACCTTATTATGGATTTCTCTATGCATTTTATAGAAAAGAAAGAGGTCCCGCTTGCTAATGGCTGATTCCTAAAGTCTAAAGCTAAAATCTCAACACCTAATTAACACAGCCAATGAGAATGAGTAACCTAGAGAAAAAAATAATTAAAGTTAGTTGGGGTCAAATTAAGTTATCATTCTCGATGATCTTCCATGGTTTTGTGATGAGTTAAAAGAGAATTAAATGACGCATTGCTGGGTCAATATTAATCAAAGCAAAACTAGTATATATATGGGAATCTATTACTTCTAGATCAACAATAATTTCTCACAGGAATTATGGGTAGACCAATAAGTTAATACCTTTTTTTTTCCAATCGAATGGTGAACACTTGCATTAAGTCTATTAAACATCATTTCTTTTTTTAAAAGATATTAAAAACTATCATTCACTTACTTGTTACTTGAAAACACAATTAAAAATTGAAAGAAAAAAACGAAATATTAAAAATACTTAATTAGTTGACTAAATTAAATTGTAAATATGTTCCTAAATTGGAATATAATTATAAAAAAAGAAAAAAGAAAAAAAAGAATCTATGTCGTTCTTTTAATTTTGAATTTTTCATCCAAATATGTAATACACACCCATATCTGTCTATTTGTGTTTTCTTTTTCATTTTCATTTCCATTTATATGCTGAATTTTTTTTTTTAAAATGTATTAAAATTAAATGCACGTAGATTTTGTACCGTACCATATTACTAACTATGCACCAAAATTTTTTTTTTTTTAGAATATTAATTATTTTAAAACACACACGAGAAAGGAGAAAAGGTTTTAAAGAAACTTACAGTGATGTATATCCAAAGGGTCTAAGTCTTAGATACACAACACATGTTTTAAATTTCTTTAACTCAACATTCTTTAAAAAAAAAAAAAAAAAAATAAAAACTATGCACCGAACTAGTTAGTTGGTATTGCAGACTTTTAACTAATTAAATCTCCACCAAACTTGCCAAACATGCCAGCCCCACAAAATGAGAGCATTCACTTTCAAGTAGTGGTGTTCGTGGTGCAGTATTAGGTCATTTTTAGTATCGCAATTTGTGGTGCAGTTTAGTCAAAACCATAACTATACTGCACCTCATTTTTGCAGTCACATGTGTGGTGCAGTGCGGTGTATAGTTTAGCTAAAACCATAACCGCACCGCACCTCATTTTTGCAGTCACATGTGCAGTGCAGTGCGGTGCAGTGTATAAAAACTCACCTGCTATATAAAAATTTAACATATATATTACCATACAATTCAACATGTAACAGTAATATCACTATCTCAGATTTTCAAGTATACATCAAACATGTAATGAAGTCAAGTACTTTGAACAAGATAGAGTAGCAAGCAACTTAAATGTTTTAACTATCAAAATCTAATGCTCTCCAATCTTCACTTTAAATCAAGAATATGAAGTAAAGAGTTTGTGTGAAGCACAGGAACAAAGCAAAAAGGATTTACCCATACCCAATGCCAAACAAAAACAAAGAAAACCCACAAAAATCAAAATTAAATATCTAAAATAGGACCCATCAATGAAAAAATAATATCTAACTTAAATATCTAACATAGGAAGTTCCAAGTGCCAGTATACCAAGTTACCAACGGCAACACAACAATCAATAAAATATATATATATATAATTAACAACTGGTGCAACGACAGTTAATTGAACAAACAAAAACTTTAACAATAGATTAACTTTAACAACTTGTCTTGAGTGAATAGTATAATAGGCCAATAGATTAACTTTAACAAAGAAAAACTTGAATTGAACACATGAATACCTCAATAGTAGAAGCAACTGGTACGACAGTGACCAGTGAGTAATCTAGGTGGAAGTGTGGCGACTAGGGTCAGACTTTTGAGCGCTGAGAGAGTAATAAGATTTTTATTTTTTTATTTTTTTTACTAATAGAAGTTACAAAACAATGCGATACGGCTAGGGTATTAAATTATTAATGTGATACAGCAGTTTTCATATTATAAAACTGCAAAGCGCACTACACCATGCGGTGCGGTGCACTGTTACTTGCGGTGCGGTTATACCATTTTGTAGGCAGTTTTGGTGTGGTTTTTGCGGTTTGGTGAACACTCCTACTTTCAAGAGAAGCTCTGCATGTCTAAAAAATAAAAGATCTCCTCCATACCATCTCATTCCTTCATTGGTTATCATTAAATTCGAGCCTAAAATATTAGTTTTTTTTTTTTTTTTGGGATGAAAAGTGAAGCATGGTTAATATACAGAAGAGAAGAAAATATATTACCTCGTTCCTATATATATTCATAGGGTAATTAAGCCTCAAATAATTTGTGGTTAGATGTTCTTTTTGTAGTTAGGAAAGGTATCTCATTAACATGCAGGCTGTTACTAATTTTCCATTACCAAATTTTTTGTTGCCTATAGGGAGAGGGAGAGCAAAATTAAGAATGTTACTAATTTAATTTGCATTAACTTACAGCTTTTTTTTTAGAGAGTTTTAACCTATGACGTCCGCTCCTGATGATAACTTTTTATTATCAGACCAAGACACCAATCAATTTTTTGTGTAGGCGGGGATTGAACCCCAGATCTCTTATACAACCATAAAAAACTTTACCATTTGAGCTAACTAAAACCCACGTCATAGTCTAGTTGAGCATTAACTTACAGCTAGGGTTGCCTAAATCACTAAGTATTAATAATAAATTCTATGCTATTATCCACAAAAAATATAATTACTCAAACCAATAATATTGTTGGGTTTTCACCATTTGGAATTGGAAAGGGAGGATAATGTAGCGATGGGATATTCTTCTTTTTTGGCTGAATGTAGTGAAGGCATATTCATTGATTTTAAATCGTTATCATTTTGCTGCCAAATTGTCTCTAATTCTATTATTAGCAACAAAGCAAAGTCGTCAAGAGCAACTCAATAGTGCATGTGACAATTTTACTTGAGCAAGAAATCAAAATTCTTCTTAGTTATACAATAGATAAGAAGACCAAAACAACAAAACATGTCAATTTTACTTATAGACAAAATTTCGTGTGACATGACATGATTCATGAATTGTAACTCTATGGATGAAAGAAACAAAAAGTTTGAGGTTTTTTTTATTAGTATTGCACATGAAAGATTTTTACTTGTTTTTGGATTTTTGTTTGGGATAGCTTATTATACTTAAAAATAAAAAATGATAAAAGAAAAAGAAAGAAAGAAAAGAAGTTAGATAAAAGCACAATTGCATTGTGTTTGATTGTCTTTGACTTCTTTGTTTTGTTAAACAATTATCTTTGATTTCTAATTATTGTTTGAGGGACGATTCTTCTCTTTGAAGGGCATGTTGAATTTGCTTGATGGGATGGTGGCATATCTAATCTTTGTTTTGTCCATATAACAAATCTCAACATTAAGCATCATTACTAAACTAATATAGCTTAGTTGGTGAAGATAATTCACAATTCAATGTATCTAATTATGACTCATGAGTTATGACATCCAATATTGAGTGAAACTGTAGGATAAACCGTTTCCTTTTATAACATGACATGAAGATGAAGATGGATTTCAAGTGATAGTTTAATAATAATGGCATCTTCTATAATGTCTTATGTATGCTATTCAAATCTCACCTCCCCCTCCCCTAATATCTACCCAACTACTTATTTGAAAAACATATATAGAACATGAAAATAAAATAGTTCCTTAGCCATAGTTTGGAAGGAGAGAAATGAATGGAATGGAAGAATGGAAATGAATGAAAAGAATTGTGGAAAGGAGATTTGTCTCAGACCCCAACAAATGAATTGTTCGCTTTGGGAATGGGCCGAGGAGACCGATGCCGTCCTCACGAATTTGTTCAATCCCATATCGGGGAGAGACGCCTCCCACACATGTCTTATAAGCCTAAGCCTAAGACATGAGTGTACCACTACTACACGTGTACTAGAGCAAGTCTCAAAAACTGCTAGCGCATGCTGTATGTAGTGCACTCAGGTGGCATCGGCCTCAACGGTCTAGTCCCGGGGAAGGTGGGGGTTTCCCCTTAAACCCCAAAAGGCGCCTTTTATTGTGGGAAGAAGATTTGCCTCATACCCCAACAAAAGAATTGTTCACTTTGGAAATGGGCCGAGGAGACCGATGTCACCCTCACGAATTTGTTAAATTGCTGGATATATATCCAGCAATTTTAGGCGCCTTTTAACTGTGTCTCTTTCTTCCTAAAATTGCTGGATATATATGAATCTAGGCAAAAAACAAAGACTAAAAAATTCAAAATTTTCTTCTCTCAAAATCCTTGGGTGCCGGTGAGTAAGATCTAAAGATATTCTATAATTTGTGATTTTATAAGTACACTTAGTCTGCCAGAACTACCCCTAAACAATTCACAAAATGAGCAGGAGCCTTATGGTTTCCAGTTTCAACACATTATAGCAAAAACACATGACAAAACTCAAATCTATTGAAGATAGGGCGGATATGAGATCACAAAATAATATAAAGAAGTGAACATATATATATATATATATATATATATGTTTTATTATAATGTTGAAAATAAATGATGACTAGAATCTACAAAGAAGTATCCATTTGGTTAATTGAAAAAATTGGCCGATCGATGTTCATACAGTTATGAAAAGCATGTTATAGTCAAACTGGTAATGAATGGGCTTGCTTGATTCAAGTGGTTAACATCTAACATGATAAATTTGGCCTGTTTTACTATCACCGTGTTGAATTCTTTTTTGTGGTTAAGAAATACTTGAACTATATATATACTCCTTGATACAAGAGTTACAGGCAAGGGATATTTTCATTACAACGCCTTCTAATTATAAATGAAATACGATTATGTATAATATCTACAATATTCTGCTAATTGAAATAGATTTGGCCTAATTCCATTCTGAGCAGGAAGAAGAAGAAAGAGGTTGGTGTGACTCGGAGGTACAACGTTTTTTTTTTTTTTTTTTAAGGAAGAAAGGGACACAGTTAAACAACACCTAAGGAGGTCTATGGAAAATAATAAATGAAGATAGAGAAAATCTGTTATTAATTAAGTAAATAAGGTGAAAATCCTTAATCATTTAATGCTACTTTTTCAACCGTTAGATTTATTAGAAATCTACGGTATAAAAAAGGTGTAACTCTTAAGGAGTTACACCAGGTGTAACTTGAACCCATCTATATACTTACACTTTTTTATGACCATTGATTTCTATTAGATCTAATAGGTAGAAATTTCTTATATCCACCTCATCTTGCATAATTAATAGTAGCATTTTTTTTCTCTCTCCCTATTTATTACATTACAGTCATCTAAACGTTGAGAGGAAGAGGAAAAAAAACTGCAAATTCGATGCCACCCTCTTTGACGGTAAATAAGGAGCCAATTGCGATATTGTGGCATGAATGAGAAGGAGCTCGATGAGGCAGACCCAATCGCAGTGGCCTTAAAAGAAACTTTTATTCATTTTCTCTAAGATTCGTTTATCGAGATCAAAGACTTCTTTGATTTAGGCATGACTATGATTTTCCTCATTTTAACTTTCCAAAATTACTCATACTCTCCCCCTTTATTTACTGACTGCTACAATTAAAACCATAGAAAATGCATTTTACGGGGAGGAGTATTTTGATAGATAAATTTGTCATTTTATATCTTTCACACTATTTTCTTTGATCACCATGGCCTTTCATATATCCTAAATAATGAGGTTGTTGTGCCATGTCCCATGTGTGGCTCTTATTTCTAAAACAATGCAACTCTAAAATCATCATAACAATTAACTTTGACCCAATTCTTACTGAGTTTCAATTCTCTGAATTTTGATCAAATTTTCATTCAGACTACTAGAACACCCCTATTTCATTGTTAAGTAACAGAGGACTCTAACCAGTAAAAAACATTTAACGGATCGGTGTTAGACTTATATCTAAAACTAAATTATACTTCTAAATTTAACCAGCTAAATTTAACGTGTAGCTCTGGTGAGTTGAGTGGGTTAGCGGAGGAGGAGGTGAGCTCAAAGAGGCCTAGGCAGATGAGAGAGAGAAGAGAAGAGAAGAAGAAGACGATGGGGAGAGAGTGGAGCTTAATGACTTTAATATATATATATATATATAAAGGCATTAATGACTTTTAATGCTTTGACATCACTTATTTTTAGAATGTTGATAACATGGCAATTAGTTGTTATTTACCATTAGATCTAATAGAAATCAATGGTCAGAAAAAATGTGTAACTCTTATTAAGTTACACCAGGTGTAACTTGAACCCATATATATATATATATATATATTTATATTTATATTTATATTTATATTATAGAAACTGTGGGGCCAGAAAGAGTCAGGCAACCTCGGCCCACTTCGAACCAGGTCCAAAGGCCCACGCTGAGGATGCGTTCAAGGTCCGAGGACGAAAGTGTAAAGCCCAGTTGCCCTAGAAGCATTGTCGAGGATGATTACATTCTCGGACTCCCGAGATCAGAAAGTGAGCAAGCAGTACACCCTCAAGGGGAATCTCCCTGAGCATCTAATGAGCAAATAGCAAGTACCAAATACCGGACATGGAAGCATGGTGGAGGAGCAAGTCCCGGATGAACTGTCACCTCCACATTAAATGCCCTCAACTAACGCCCTAGCCGCATTAATGAGGATAGGACCCCTGAGCAGTGCCGTCTTGGGCGTTGCAACCCACAGAAGGGATGAGAATGCGGCTGATGGGACAGGCTCTCAAGTGGTGGCCTGGCTGATCAACAAATGTAGGGCTAGGATCAACTGAGAGAGAGGTATATAATATAAGAAGTCCCTCTTGAGAGGGGGGGGACGGAAAAACCAGAGAGAAAAAAATACTGTAGCAGTTTATATTCTCTCAAACCTTGTAACCTTTCTGAAAAGAGATAATAAGAACTACAAGCTCTGTAGGACCCGTCCGAGGAGCCTTATTATGCATCCTAACCCACGTTTAAGTTATCACCATTCACGTACAACCATGCATGGCCGTTGCATTCCTCACTAGGGCCTAGCTCTTGAACCCATACTCTATAAATTTATTGCAGGGTTAGCTGGGCTTGGGTCCACTCTCTCAATCTGCGGAGAGCGCTTGAAACCGGTCCCTACAGAAACAAACACACACAAAGATAAGTAATAATTAGATACTATCTTTCCTATATAAAAAAAAATTAAGTCCTATCTTTTATTTTTTTTATTTTTTATAATTATTATTAACTAAAGCACAAAGTAATCCAACAAGAACAAAGTTTAGCTACAAAATTGATTGTACCTTAAGGGTATGTTTGGTTGGGGTGAAAACAGGGAGGATGGAAAATAGGGAGATAAAAATAGGGTGAAAAATAACATTTTTCACTGTTTGGTTGAAAGGGAGAGAAAAGTGGTGGGGCCCATAAGTTTTCTCTCCTCCCCCTTCAAAATACAATCTCTCCAAATTGGAGTGAAAAGTGGGAAAAATATTTAGACAAAACTGCCCCCACCTCTTTTAACGGTTCTGGCTTTTTTTTTTTTTTTTTTTTTGACTTTTCCTTTGTAACGCTGGCTTTTTGTTTTTGTTTTTGTTTTTTCTTTCTTTGGTTTTGTCAAGTGGTGGGTTCTTCTTCTTTTACTTTTTTTTTTAATTTTTTTATTATTTAAAAAAAAAAATACTTTTGAATGATTTCTTATGCCATTTTTTGAAATGTCCACTTTCATCTATACACAATTAAAAAAAAAAAAAAGTATAATGTATTACTTTTTGTTTTATTTAAGAGGGATATGATAGTAAATTTATACAAACCTTATTTTCAACCAAACCAAATTCCATTCCTCCACTTTTCCACCCTCTCAACCAAACACAAATGAGGAAAATTAAAAACTTTTCTATCCTCACACTTTTTCATCCTCTCTCTATTTTCTATTCTCTCACTTTTCCATCCTTCCAACCAAACGGACCCTAAGACTACAACCTTACTTAATATATTTTTCTTGGAGGTGAGTTTTTACAAATACATCATTGGATTACATTTTCTTCTTATATCCTTTATGCTTGCAAAATTTCTAGAAAATTAAAGACCAATAACTATATCATCAATAACTTGTTTAAATTGCAAGCTTTTGTAGTTTAATATTATACATAAAATATAATCTTATAAATCATATAGTAAATAATATCTAATTGGCATAAAATTTAACACGTGTATTAAGAGCATAAAGAACATGCAATCCAACGGTTAAATTTTTGAAATATGTAGTAATGTTAATGATATAGAGTAGAGTTGTAACTTTATGCTACAACCAATGTTGTAGTTAAATTTTGTCTATCCAACAATGAGAATTGGTGGAAAGCAACAACCCCCACTGACAGAGCAATCTTAACGGGAAAAACAATCTGTATGTATTTGGAAGTTTTGATTCGTTAACATTTAGTCACAAAGAGATGAGAATGGAAATAATGGAAATGACTATAGAGATAGGTGGTGACAAAATTTGCCAAGTGGATTGGCTCCACCAAAGCTTGCCCTTTATATAATTTTTATTTTTTCCACTTTTAGACTTCGTTTGGTACACCCACTCAAATACATGTTTTTAATTTTTAAACAACATTACACGTATTTTCACACACTTTTTCAACCACACGTATTTCCACACATATTTTCAAACACGTGTTTTCAGTTTTTAAGTACACGTACCAAACACCCCCTTAGTTTTACACAATCTTTATGTATATTTTTTTTATATATATTTATATCTCTTTTATATGGCAAGTTTCATTGAAAAAAAAATATAAAGAAATATTTCTTATTATATCCATGTTTCTTAACGTTCAAAAGTTATAAAAGAAAAATAAGCATAGAATAAAAGGGGCAAATAAAGAAGCAAAAGTTTTTATTTTCTGTTTATTTAGATATGAAAAATTTATGTAAAGATAATTTTTTGCGTTTTTAAATGTTTTATTGCACTAAAAAAAATAGGATAACGATAAAAAAATATATCTTTAATTAGCGAAAACTCTACTATAAATAAGACATTTTTTAGAGGTCGTTTCCATTGATTTATAAAGTATACAATTTTTTTATGACATGTAACCTTATTAAGGTAGGGCCCTTTGTACTCACCCTTGAAAAGTAAACCATGGATTCTTATTTTGAATTATACAAAAAATGTTAATAATTTTTTTGTGCATACCACACACCAAGAAATGTTTTCCAGCTTATTTTCAAGTTTGCTACCAAACATAGAAAAATGTAATAGTTTTCTAAAAAATAGTTTTTAGAAAATGACTCATTAATTTTCTATAAAACTTTAATGTTGAAAAAAATAGAGAATAGAGAAAAAAATACCAAATATATATATATATATATATATATTATATTACCTTGCAAAAGTGTTATGAGTTTAAACTCTTAATTATGTGGTAACCTATTATTAATTTATTATTAATAAAAAATATGTAGAAGTAATAAAATTTGGAAATAATTATCTAATGATGTTCGTAAATTGATAATGTTTTCAAGTTGAACTATAAAAACATTTAAGTGCACAAATGGTTACTATATAGTTCAGAATTGTTATAGTTTAATCAATTTATGAGCTCAACAAAAACCGATATAAGCTTTACTTAAAGTTTATCTAATTACAAAAAATCATTATATGAGATTTTTTTTTTGAGAAACCCATTATATGAGAATTAAAAGTGCAATTTTGACAATGAAAAATTACAACTTAGTTTATTTAGATAGATCAAACCGAGCAAGTTGATACAATACAATGAACATATATCCTTTTGTGGTTTTTAACATTAAAAAGCCATTTAATATTCACACAAGTGGCATTTGATTGTAAATATTGGTCTTTAAGTATTGTGTATGTGTGTGTTGTGATCGTACATGATGCGTATAAATCTAGGTATGTCTGTGAGTGTATAGAGATATATGTATATTAGTTATAAATTTTGCTCCTAAAGTTAAATTCCAATTCCACCTCTTGATTAAAGGACTTCGAGATCACACCCTCTTCCACCACGTTAAACTTGAGGGCAATTTCATAGCTCTTGCCTTTATATATGCATGCAATATGTTGTCTTGCAAGAAGAGAACCCATTGTGGATTAATGCTATAGTTGAACTGTTGAACACAATGTAATACAATTTTCAAGTGAATGAATTTTTTTTTCTCTCTAAAAATAAAGGTTTTTCTAATGTAGACATCTATGGTTCAAATCCCTACACCCAACTATCAAAATAAAATAAAATTCATGTTTTGTTATTATTGGAGTTGGGTAAATAATAAATTCAGGTTTGTTAATTTAGTCTATTTAAACCTTATATATTAGAAACTTATAAACCTTATATAGTTGCAATAGATAAGGAAGTACTTCTTTTTTAATGTAAATCTTGTGTTTATCTTGTAGAGTGATAGTAAAAATTACATAGACTTTAAAATTAACGTGTTAACTTTTAAAAAACAAAACAAAAAAAAATTATAAAATTATAAATTATGTTATTGGTGGCAATTAAACTTATTACCACGAAAGTTGGTAAACTTTTTATAATAAAATTGATAATAATTTTTTATTTTTCTATTTATATGGCTTGATATTGAATAAAAAAAGAGGTTGAAAAATCTATTATAATTGAGTGAGTTTTTTTTTTTTTTTTTTTAAGTAAACAGTAATACTTATTAGGATACACATGAAAATAATAATAATAGTGTTTTAAACTGAGTTTAAGTCTGACGAGAATAATATTCTACAACTAGCAATTCATTTATTTTCAAACCGACCCATTTACTATCTATTATTTGATTGACTAATCCTTTATATTGGAATGGGTGAAAAGTCAAATGTTTTGGTAATTCCTCATCACGAGGGGATGAATCAAGACAATTTTGAATCAGAGCTCTAGATTTTTGTTCATCCCTCGCTGTAAGAATATCTTGGGGTTTGCAGCGATAACTTGGTATATCTACTATACGACCATTAACTAAAATATGTCTATGGTTAACTAATTGGCGGGCTTGGGGAATAGTCGAGGCCATATCCAATCGAAAAAGGATGTTATCCAAACGCATTTCAAGTAATTGTAGTAAAACCCGACCCGTTGACCCTTTGGCTTTTCCGGCAATACGAACGTATTTAAGTAATTGTCGTTCTGTAAGACCATAATGAAAACGCAATTTTTGTTTTTCTTCTAAACGAATACGATATTGAGATTTTTTACTGGAACGTGATTAGTTTCTAAGATTGCTTTTGGCTTTAGGACATATATAGTTGCAATAGATAAGGAAGTACATCTTTTTTAATGTAAGTCTTGTGTTTATCTTATAGAGTGATAGTAAAAATTACATAGACTTTAAAATTAATGTGTTAACTTTTAAAAACAATACAAAAAATTATAAATTTATAAATTATGTTATTGGTGGCAATTAAACCTATTACCACGTAAGTTGGTAAACTTTTTATAATAAAATTGATAATAAATTTTAATTTTTCTATTTATATGGCTTGATATTGAATAAAAAAAAGAGGTTGAAAAATCTATTATAATTGAGTGAACTTTTTTTTTTTTAGTAAACAGTAATACTTATTAGAACACACATGCAAATAGTAATAATAGTGTTTTAAACTGAGTTTATAATACATTACATAATTAGAGTACAACTACAAAATGGTCTAACATTTGTAGTTGTAGACTGGAGTTATAAACAACGGACACTAGACACACATAACCAATTTGGAAAAATTGAGGGAACTTTCATTTTGAATATTAGTTTCTATTAAAAAAAAAAACCAATTACTTCTTTCTTGTTATGGTTTCTATTAAAAAAAAAAGACCAAATACTTCTTTCTATGTGATTTTGTACATTCATTAGTTGTCACGCATAACACAATGTAAATCAAGAAATATAAATATGAAATACAGCTTGAACTGTTAAACCCAAACCTGGAGAGCACTTTGCAATCTCCCTTTGTTATTAAAAAAGAAAAAAAAGAAAAAAAGAAGACTTTCCCACTTAAGCTTAGTTTGTTTTAATTTATGGAACTTGAATAATTTTTTAAATAACATTTAACAGAAAATTATCTAATTTTCCTATGTTTGATAGCTCCCTTTATTATTTTTTTAATAACCATATTTGATAGTTACCTTAAAATAAATTGAAAAACTATCTCTTATTAATTTCCCGTATTTCACTTGACATGATATAGAGTTATTTTCTAGAAATTTTTTTTTTTAAAATAACTTTATTTTATATCAAGCTAAATAAAAAAAAAACAATAAATAATTTTCTTTTTCTTCTAACAAAAGATAAAAAAAATAAGAGACAAGAAAAAACGTAAAGAACTATCTTTATATAAAATTTTCCATTAAAATAAATAAAGATAGAAAAATGCAAAAAACTATCTTTACATTAGATTTTCTAACTAAACAAATAGTGTTCTGATAAGAAACAACCTTATAACCACAAATTAAAATTAAAAAAAAAAAAAAAGACTTTACAAGGTTGTAACTTGCGACTTCTCCTTTTTAGCTGTCTGTAAAAGGGCTTTCCCTTCTGCGTTTTTTCTTGCTGCACATGCTCTTTTTAGCTCTTGCTTTTTTATCCTTTACATTTTTCTTTTGCTAGAATTGGAAAACACTTTTGGCCAAAATTTATCTCACTTAAACTCTTACTCCTTTCTCTCTCTCCATGCCTCTTCTCTGCTAAGCTGTAGATTACACGTGTATACAGCCTCCAATGCTCTTGCTTTTTAATCCTTTACATTTTTCTTTTGCTAGAATTGGAAAACACTTTTGGCCAAAATTTATCTCGCTTAAACTCTTACTCCTCCTCTCTGCTAAGCTGTAGATTACACGTGTATAAAAAAATAATTATTCCTTTGGTATATGTGTTCTAAAATTAAAAATTATTGTTTAAAAATATTTATAAAAATACATATGGGTAAAAAAATATATTAAAATACGTAAAATGTTATTTAAAAATTGAGAATGAGAGTTTGAAAACACAAACCAAACACCCCCTAATTCTTTCTGTTTCCTCTCTTCCTCTCTCAATTGCAGTCTGAGACGTCACCAACATTTTGCTCACCTACCTCTCTCTCTCTCATATTTTACATTTTTTCTTTATCTTTTTTCTTTTCTCAGTGACTTGGTCACTCTCTCACGAAGTTGAATCAAACTCTCTCTGAAAGTCATACACCAAAAAAATTGAAAAAAAAAAAAAAAAAAAACTCCATTTTCACATGAGCAAAGTGGAAAGTGGAAAGTACAGGCTGAATATAACATTTATTTTCTGTGGGGTCCAGACCCCACCACCATTCTCGTCCACCTCCTTGACAATGCTGCTACTGGGTTTCACCCAACTCCCCCAACAAACTACCCCTCCTCACCAACCACAAAGCCTTTGCATTTTTGTCTAAATAAGCCTTTCTGTTCCTTTGTTTCCCAGATTGGTTTCTTCTTTGTATGTTTGTTTGTTTTTGTTTTTTTTTTTATGGCTCTCAAAGCTTCTCCTATCTGGGTTTGTCTCAGAACTCCTTGTTCTGATTTGGGGTCCTCAGATTTGTGGTCTAGGAATTCTGGGTCAGCTCTCAATTTGAGGTTCGATTTGGAAAAGTCTCGCAAATGGGAATGTTGTTGTTTGGCTGTTTTGGCTCAGAGAGCTATCACTTCTGTGGAAGATGAGAAGCCAAACGTGTCTGGTGTTGAACCTTCTTGGGGCATTGAAAGGACTCAGGGCAATGAGTCCGGAGGGTTTCACAAGGATTTGAACCTTCTTCCTAGTAAGTCAATTCAATCTCACATTTGTTTTTTAATTGAAAGTTCTTTGCTTTATCAATGTTTTATGTTTATTTTTTATTAGGTAGACAACGTAGAATGGTTATTATTATTATTTTTTTAATGTTTTCCAATCATTGAGACTTGTACTCTGTATGAAAGAACAGATTTTTGCCTATAATTGATTTGCTAGATCATATGATTAGTTATTGGACAATGTAGATTGATATGATGTGATGTGATCTTTTTTTTGCAATCTGATGATGGCTTCGAATTTATGAATAAATTGCAGAACCTTTGTCTGCAAATGACTTATCTTCTTGTTCAAAAGATGGTTCAAAAGTGCGGGTTGCCTATCAGGTACAGTTCTTTATTATTATTCTTCAACATGCCCATGGCATTCTTGTTATTCTCATGTTGGTTGTATTGCTTTATGTAGGGGTTGCCAGGAGCATATAGTGAGGCTGCAGCTCTGAAGGCATACCCCAAGTGTGAGACTGTCCCATGTGACCAGTTTGAAGAAGCATTCAAGGTTCATATAGTTGTTATTACTTACTTTATTGGTATTGAATTTTAAGATTTTATTGTTGTATGTTTGTCGGTATTGAATTTATTTTCCCATTATTGTTACCTTGATGTAGCTGGATTCATTTCACAGGCTGTTGAACTGTGGTTAGTGGATAAAGCAGTTCTTCCAATTGAGAATTCTGTGGGTGGGAGCATTCACCGTAATTATGACTTGCTCCTTCGCCATAGGCTGAACATAGTCGGGGAGGTGCAGTTGCAAGTTAATCATTGCCTTTTAGGGTTGCCTGGTGTAAGAAAGGAGGAGATAAAAAATGTTTTGAGCCATCCTCAGGTCAGTTTCTGGTTTATTTTTCAATATCGTTCTTTGTTGTATTGTTGGGAAAGAGGACATATGTAATGTGGTCTGTGAACTGTTCCGTACTAAAGATAGGCACTTATCAATGTGCTGTCAAAATGTTAGGCAACTTTGATTATGGCAATAGCTTTAGGATATGTCTCAATAAGGTAATCTTATTGTAATATGGTTAATCACATTCTACCTGTTGATTTGGGTTGAGTTCAATTTGCCAACCAACTGTTTAAAAAGCTGTATTTTAGTCTCCTAAGGTCACAGCCTTTAGTATTTTTTTCAACCCCAAATTGTTAAAATTTCATGTGTAAATCATGTGCCTTGGAAATAAAAAGACCAGAAAACATGATGGCAATTTCATTAGAACTGGAATACATTAAACTTATGAACCAAAACCAAAAGTGAATACAATTATATCTCAAGTATGTAAATTGAGAGTTGTAAACCACTAGTTGGCAATTTGAACTTGACCCAAATAACAAAATGGGTATAATGGAATTTTCTGGTGGTAAAACTATCAAGGTTTTCTTTGGTAAGTAAACTGTTTATGGTTAGTTGAAAAGGTTTTGATACGACCCAACTGCAATATGGCATGTATATGATCTTTTTTTACATTTTAAACATTGGTTACTTTATAAGGGGGAATAAAAGGGACGTGTGCTAGGTTGTAATTGGTAGAACATAAAGTGAAACACTCAGAGTGAGACAGAGGATTTGTATTCATTTGGGTTCACCAGCCTCACGCTTTTTGGAATAAAGCTGACTGTATCACACACATATAAACCTCATTAGATAGAAGACATGAGTCTCCAAAGGTCTTTCTTTTGCTGTTTTTAACAATATTCTTAGTTGCAGGCTCTTGCTCAGTGTGACATAATGCTTAGCAATTTAGGCGTTGTCAGAATAAATACTGATGATACTGCTGGTGCTGCTCAGGTTATCCATGCAACTTTGGTTTATTCCATGTGTATTTTATTGTGAATTACACTAGAAGCGGTATATATATGAATGATTAAAACATTTTGGGCAGATGGTGGCGTCAACTGGCCTAAGAGATACTGGAGCTGTTGCAAGTGCTAGAGCTGCAGAAATATATGGGCTTGATGTACTTGCTGAAAAAATCCAGGTAAGATTTCCCTTTCATTTTTGTATGAGCCAGGCATAATGGCATATATCAAATGTCACATGGGGTAAACATGTTCGGTTGAATTCTTGGGAGTTATTGATTACTTTTGATATGCTTCAATTCTACATTGTATTCCTTTATTAATTGATATTGATACCATAGACTTATTATAAACTTCCAATTCTGCCTATTTTTCCCTCTTAATTGAGAATTGATGCTGTGCCTGTTAAGAATTATCTCTCCGCCCCTTTTTGTTGGCCCCTTTTCATTTTGGGATGTCCCAAAATATGGTCTTCTTAAGGGGCTCCAATGCTCCTTTCCTTGGAAAGGCAATTGGGGTGTGAGAGCATCTCAGAGGGTTTCCTTTTCTGTGATAATCTTGGGGGAAGATTCTCACTTGTGATAATCTCGTTAAGAGAGGTTACACTTTTGTAGGGTGATGTTGCATGTGACGGTGTAGTGGGGAGACAGTGGACCACTTTTGATTTCATTGTACGGTTGCATATAATCTTTGGAATCCATTGGATCCTTCCGGGGAAGGTGATGGATGTCATGCTTGGTTTTGAGGAATTGGGTGGTAAGCATTATTTGGCTATTTGAAATATGGTCCCTTTGAGTTTGATTTGGACTATTTAGAGGGAACGAAATCGGCGTACATTTGAAGATGTGGAATGTACAGGGAGTCAGTTGTTAGCAACTTTTTCTAGCTCTTTATTTCATTGGTCTTGTGCATGGGGCTTTACACATTGTGATTCTATTGCAACATTTTAAGACTCAGTTATTTCTTACGTTATTGTTACTTATAAAAAAAAAACATTTTTAGACTCAGTTATCTTTTGATACATAATTCTCTTTCTGTAATTCTTTTGGCCCCTTCATGTCCTTTGCTCATGAAGTAGTCTTTTTTTAATAAAATTCTCTTATTCATAAAAAAAAAATGGTCCTCTTTGACAATTCAATGGACATAATATTAATACTTTTCCTAATTTACCATGTACTTAATTTGAAAGTTAGTACCCCCTTTTCATTTGCTTTATTTAAAGAGAGTAGTTTTGGAAACATGCTTATTTGATAGATAATGAATGAATTAATGTTCCTTAAAATGTAAATAAAAAAGGGCCAGAGAGAGTATATATTATGTCATTATGGTTTGGGTGCCTGGAATTTAATTTGATAGGTATTCATCCAACAATTTCTTCACTCAGCATTTACCCTACTATCACATCTGTCTAATCTTCTTTCTTGCTTGTAGAAGATTGTCTGATTACATACTTTTAGTACATATTGCTAGGATGTATCCCTAAAGAAGAATAGGAACAGCCTCAGATTTTATTCATTGTGTCAGGTGGTATGGCACAAATTTTGGGAAATATGATAACAAATGCTTATTTCTAAATGAAGTTAGACATCTTTTACGAATGTATTTGAAACTTTTGGGAAAATAGAATTTAGGAAGATGGCGTTAATCTTCTTGTTGTTGTTGGAGTATCGTTAAATATAGTCCAGCAAAAAGACTATTTAGAAAATTTTTGAGAGTTGAGCTAAACACACAGCTTGCACCAACACCAAGGGCCTTGTAGCTCAACTGGCAGTTCCTAGTGTTTCCAATGGAGACGTATAAGGTTTAAATCCCCCCTCTCCCAACTATTGAATTATCAAAAAAAAAAACAGGGCGACTTGCATCATCTAATTTTTTGGCAGAAAACAATACATTGTATGAAAACAACCACATTAAAAGTGGACCTGTATCTTTTATCTCATTTAATCTTGGAAGTTAATTTGATGTTAGATTATTTTCCTCTTCCAAAAATTTTCTATGTTTTTTTTTTTTTTTACTATAAATGTCTTCTTCGATAACGACAAGAATTTATTTTTATTTTTATTAGTTATATAAATTCATATAAGACATGAAAAAGATATAATAAACAGATGAAGAATTTGGATCACTAAATCGTAACTTTTTAAACCATTGCTAATTAAATAATAGTTCGTATTTTGTTGAAATGGAGGGCTTGACACAAGGATCACTGTCGGATGATTCCTCGTGTTTAGAAATACAGTCAAAGATTAACCTGCAAGCTGTTTCTGAGGTGGTCTGGCATTCGAGAACAGTTAGAGGCTGTGTGTTGGGACACATTAATTTAGTGGTTACAGGGTTTGCTGTCTAAACATGTCCTTAAATGAAAAAATCTTACCCTCTCTCAAGATAAGCCTTGACCTGTGACACATGCAAATGCTTTACTAGTTTACACATCATTGATCGAATGTACTAAAGGCCAGTATTGTTCCACCCAAACTTGTTTATCTATAAGTATAAGATATGGATTCTGTCATCCCCAGTCCTCTCGTCGCAGAAAGAACAAGTGGAAATGATGTTGACATGTAATTGCATTATAGCAATAAATACTTTGGCATCTTTAAGGCTTGTGTTTAATTCCCTATCTGATTTCTATTTTCCCATTGTGATTGTTAAGTATATTGAATGCTAATTATTATGAATTATGGCAACAGCAATCTAACTAAATTGTTCCCGCCTTGTACTGGCCAGGATGATGACGATAATATTACTCGTTTTCTGGTACTTGCAAGAGAACATATAATTCCAGGAACTGACAGGCCCTATAAGGTATATATTTTGTTATATATTTTTATGTCTTATCTGTAATCCTCCTAAATAAGTATTTGTGAATTTTCTTCCTAGACAAGCATTGTTTTTACATTAGAAGAAGGTGCTGGTGTACTATTCAAAGCTTTGGCAGTGTTTGCTCTCAGGGACATTAATTTGACAAAGGTAAAGGCAGCTGTTGGTTGTTTTACTTTTATCAATGTATCAATAGACTTTGTTGCTATCATCTCCTTCCAATACATTTCAGATTGAGAGTCGCCCACAGAAACAGCGTCCTTTAAGGGTTGTCGACGATTCCAATGAAGGGAGTGCCAAGTGAGTAATATTATCTTTTGAATTGTGATTTGCAATTGTGTAATCTGATATCTAAGCTATCATAGAGTTTATATGCATATTAACTGGTGGTAAAGCTTATGTATACGTGATAATTATTTTCTTCTTCTTTTTCTTCTTTTTTAAATAATTTTAATGAAAATTATACCAGGTAGAGATAAGCAACATCAATTAGCCACCAAAAAATTCATAAAAGAGGAAAAAAAAAAGGACAAATGATGGCAACTTGATTAGTGTGGCAACATAATGAAAATTTTAAATTGACATCAGTTATTCAGACTTTGATATGTTCATTTAAGTGCTGTAAGCGGTTCTAAAGGAGTTTTCAAGATCATATTAAAAAACAGCCCTAGGATTTCAGGAATGGTAGTACATGTACATGTATACTGAATTGTTTATGCTGGTGGCAGGTACTTTGACTACATGTTCTACATCGATTTTGAAGCTTCTATGGCAGAGCCTCGCGCCCAATATGCTTTAGAACATCTGCAGGTCAGTATATATTTCATGATTTGTTCAGAGAATTCAGCAACTATCTGATTTCTTTATCTGATTTTTTAGTCTCTATTTCCTTTAGTTCTTGATTATACTGTATCTGTTTCTTGTTCATAGTGTTCACCATCGTGAACATGATCAATTTTTTCAATAAAATTCTTATTACCTATTGAAAAAAAAAAAAAAAAAAGGAGAGAGAATTCAGCAACTATCATTGTGCTTTTGACTTGTAAAATCCCTCCACTCAACCCAACCCCCCCCCCCCCAAAAAAAAAAAACAAAAAAAAGGGACCAAAAAAGTCAAAGCTACCAAACAGGTGAAAAGGATCCAAGGATGTCTTACTTGTTCATTTGTTTGGGCAGGAATTTGCAACATTTATTCGTGTACTTGGTTGCTATCCGATGGATACCGTTCTATAAAAAGACCCTCTCTTGAGTCGATTATACTTGGGATGGCCAATTCTTCAATGCAGAAGTTCAACCTTCTATGTTGTACATATATTTGATCCCTTCAGAAGCCAACGCCCGGAAGAGGTTCTTCTTGAATTAGAGCCAAGTTTCTGATCAGGAGGACATTTTCTTCTGCAGGATCATTCTCTTTTTCTTTCAGAATTCTTTCCATCTCCTATTGGAGGTGTTGTGGGATATCACAATTTCAGGCATAACACACAAAGGTATAACCTTATGCGGTTTAAATGCATTTGTGCAGGGATTTTAGGATGTATTGAACTCATAATTCATTAGATTTTATTTTTTTTAATTCTTATCTGCAAGACATTTTGCTTATCATGGTTTGTAAGCATTTACATTTCTTTTCTAGAGGCTCAGAGAAATTGACTTAATTGACCTATATTCTTCTTTTGAAAAGAAAAGAAATCATTTATCATCATTGTTGGCATCATGCTGTGGTTGAGTTGTGAAGCAAGATGCTCAAATAAAGTGCTGCCAGTGCTATCCATCATAATCAATTGCTAACTCTTTTTTCAGTTAAAAAAAAAAATGAAGTTACCTTCATATAAGGCATACTGTTGTGGTACTCGGGACAAATGAACTCTAATTTATCAATTACCAAGCGAACTTGACAAATGACTTTCCAGCATTGCGTTGATAAAGATTAAATATTAATTTGATTTATATTTCAACTTTTAAGAAATGCCTGTTAAGAATGATTAAATGGTAATAATTTAAATTTAAGGATTTCCTGTACACCATCTAATTATTTATTGGTTTTTTTATTAGTAAATCTAATTATTTATTTATCACATCAAATTTTTTCAAAATAAGCATGTAGGTAGTCTATCGATGATAGTCCCTACAAGGCTACAACTACATTCTTATTGCAAGACCATCAACAATTGGAGTGAAAAAAGGTTGAATCATCCATGCATGTCTGAGAGTAATATCAGAATCCCGTCATGCTTGCAGGTGGGTGAATTTTGATCCTTTCAGTCAAGAATTCAAGGACATTCTTGGGCTGCAATTTTTCCCTGCTTCTTCTGTTCAAGGCTTTTCTTATATAAAATATGATGTGAAAATACATGATTAGATAGTAAAAACATGAGATTTTATAGGGACTCCTAGTTTTTTAAGTACATGGTATTATTCAAACCTTATTCGTCCTCATCCCTGGGAACAGGTTCGTGAAGCAAAGAAAACTCTGGAAGAGAAACAATGGTTAGCCCTCAATACTATGGAGCAATGCTTAAGCCCTTATTTTATTAATCTGGCCATCAACACTCAATGAAGCTACTTAAGGGCATGTCAGCGAACTCTGAAATTGTAAACACACTTCCACAAAAACTACAGACAATAGTCAAATTGCCTACCACATAAACACCAGTGGATGCATTAATTAAATATGGTTCAAGTCACACATAAAAACCATAAGACACATAGTTACTGTGCATATTTAAAGCGGCCTGATCAACGCTACACACTAACTTATTCAAAGGAAAGTAATAAGACATTTTAAGCGCTTAATCATCCATTTACGAGATTATTCTTTATGCAGTTCCTTCAGAAAATCTTCATTGTCAACGAGGACCTTCAAATACAAAAGGAAAACAATGGCTTGTTAAAAATGAACGAAATATATTATATATGAGCAAGATTTAGATATAGTAGGTACGAAATAAGCGCTTAATCATCAATTTACGAGATTATTCTTTATGCAGTTCCTTCAGAAAATCTTCATTATCAACGAGGACCTACAAATACAAAAGGAAAACAATGGCTTGTTAAAAATGAACGAGATATATTATATATGAGCAAGACAGTACTTAGATACTATTCCTTGGGTTCTCTCTTTAAAATTTTGCCATGTGGATTTTTTCTTATGGGATGGAAGTATATTTTTTAGTTAAGTAGCCACATGGCTGAATCTTAAGAGGGGAAACCTAAAGAACAGCACCTAAAGTACTGCATCTAAGTTTTGTTCATTATATATTACCTTGAAAGTATGAAAAACCATTGTAAGTTGAGGCATTTTCATTTCCGACTCATAAATCCCCTTAGCCACAGACGAAGATTTTAATTTTAAAAACCTCAGAGATTGTTGCCTATATAACAGATAGATACTCCCAAATGCATAAAACCCGAATATATTCCAAAATTTATCCTAAATTTCACTTGGATTTTGAGCCCATTTCTGTTTTATCTGAGCTATACTTACATGAATATTAACCATCCCACCTCTTTCATGCAAACTTCTAAATTTATATCCCCTAAACTATAGTAACACATCATATACATAGAGGTCTCTCACATTATCTTAAAATGGTCAAATGTGAATATTGATAACCAATGGACAAACTATTCAAATAAGCAAAAAAAGGCATCAAGTTATTAGTACTAAAGAAAACTTACAGTTTTCCAGCCATCTGGATCCAGGAAAGAGGTAATCTTGGTGTTGAGTCCGGGAATTGGCCCTGGTTGTCGAGTAATCTTTCCTCCAAGCTCTTGTGTGACCAGGTTGACAACCTCAGCACTTTTGTATACATCATCAGTGCCAATAGCAATCTGGAATGGATGCCACAATAACCAAAAAGGGTTGAAAATGTTTCCAATTTAAAGAAACTTCAAGAAAGTTTTCTAACAAAGTTTTCAAATTACTATATATATATATATATATCTCATAAACTGACCTGTGCATATGCATTCCCCTTGGTATATTCAGTCACACCATAATTGTATGTCAACTCAAGAACAGTTGTCTCATGTTCCTCTGCATAACCCAGCATGGCTAAGGTGTACTGTGACAAAGATCAAGGAATTTCATAAGCTCTGTCACTTAAAAGACTACTAATACGCTTCTGCTAAATATGTTGTGTTAAATCACAGGAAAAGATACCTTGTACTCAGGTTTATCAACCTTCTTCACTACCCTCATTCCTAAGGCCTGCATGAAAGGGAATCCAATTCAGGAACAACATATGGAAGAAAATAGCTGGATTTAATGAATACTGTTACATTAAGAATGGTATAGCTTTAACATGCTTACATAGTATACAACATGAAGATTCAAAAGCTACAACCTACATAAAGATTTTAAGCCTTCATCCCCATAGGCTGAGACTTACATTCTTCTTTCTTTCTTTATTTTATTTTTATTTAATTAAATTTTAGCACTAATTGAAACAATAATATTTCCAGATAGCATTACCATCTCTATAAACACGCATTGAAGAGAGTAAGTTTTGAGATTTTTTTTATAAAAAAAATCAACCTTTCAAATACACAACATATGTTTTTAAACAAATATTGGCAGTATGTTCAATTAGAATGGAGAGGGACAGCTAATCACCTGTTCATAAAACTTGATTGAGCGATCCAGATCGCCAACACGTAGCATTACTTGACAGAGTGGCTCAGGAGTTGGACCTCTTTGGATAAGCTCAAAAATATAACCATCAGGATCCTTCACAAAGGCAATAACAGATTGTCCTCCTTTAACAGGACCAGGCTCTCTAGTGACAACACCACCCTTGGCCCGGATGTCTTCAACCAATTTGTAAACCTAAATGTTCAAGGAATGCATAATTCAGCCTCAACACTAAAACAGAAATTACATCAACAATCTTCCAAGAATATAAAAATGAAACTTACATCTGGAGTTGAAATAGCAAAATGACCAAAACCAGTTCCAATATCATATGAAGACACACCATAATCTGCGAAATCAATATCAAAGTAATTTTTCAGAAACCATATAGTAGTCATTATTAAAGTAACATTATCACCCAATTTGTCATTTTCAATAAGTCTCGACTCTGTCACAAAATACCCTATGCATATTATCATGAAATACACACAATCTCTCTCCAAAGCCTCTTTCTGTGAGTGTGTGTGTGTTCCTTTTCCCCTCTTTTTAACTAGGACCACCAAAACAAGTTTACTTACTTGTCAGATTACATCCCTAAATCAACCCTCAAGGAGAAATTTTTTTAAAAAAGGTTAACATTCTCTTTTTCTTTGCTTATCTCTTCATATTATATGTGCAAATCCATCTTTATTCCATTGCTGCATCTAATTTTCTTAGGCCAAGCTTCTTTACTGTATCAAATTGAACTTAAATATAAATAATCCACATAGCCTCTAAGGTCCTTGTGTATGATTGTATTTAGAAGCTAACTAAAATGTACTTAGTCTAAACAAAAAGGCATATAAACCTAAACTAGTTCAAAATCAAATAAAGTAAATTTAAAAATTATTTAAAAACCAAACTAAAACATTTTTTTTACTTTTTTAATCAAATGCCTCACATTTTAACCTTCCCACACCCCCCCCCCCCCCCCCAACAACACAAAAAAAAGACCCTAAGGTCCTATCTTCGCCATTGAAAGAGCAGCACAAGACTGAATTAACAAAGTCCATCATGAGTTGAACTACTCAATCTATCATAATTCTTAAGCTATAGAGATCAAAATTATAAGTCTAGGCAAACTCACTGTATGTCAACTCCACAACAAAATTAGTCTCTTCTGAGCCAAAACCAAGAAAGGCATTGGAGTATTTCTCTTCAGGAATGTCTCTTTTCCTCAGTAACTTCATCCCAAAACATTCAGTATAAAACCTGGACCCAGAACAAGTTTACAGCACAATAAGAAAATTCTAGCATGCCCAATATATATAAATTCATCAAAAACTTCAAAAACAATGTCCTCGACACATACTTGATGGTACGATCAAGATCACCAACACGGTACACGACATGAAGGAATCTACGCTTGTCCTTCTTAGGCCATTCCAATAACTCAGCATTAGGAGCAGCATGTGCCTCGGCCATATTGAAATGATACCTTAAAATTATTAGAAATCACATCTTAGTTAAATATTTCTTGGAACCTAAGCAGTGTCCTTGGTCCTTACACACACACGCGACCAAAAAAAAAAGGTTGCCCAAAAAGAAAATAATAATACAACACCAACAAAGACTTAGAACATTCGCATTAGCTCGTGCAAAAACTTCTATCTACTTTAGCATAAGAATCTAATTTTTCTATTTTATATTCTCACTTTTCAAAACAACTCACATCAAATTATCTATTTTATACTACATTTTATGAAAATATCATTTTCTCTTGATTTTTTTAATTGTCCATCTTTTTTCACACAAAATCTACCACCCATTTTCTTCCTTCATTCTTGGGATACATAAAGAAATAATAAAAAATTAAGTGTGCGTTTGGATTGGGATGAAAAATTATTTTATTATTCAGCTTATTTTTGATACTATTCATGAGACTCACTACACTTTAAGGTATTATTCATGGGCCTACACTATTTCATCTAACTTTTACCTTTATCTACAATTATTTCGACAATAAATTTTCAGTTTCAGCAAAATAAATAGTATCCAAACACACCCTAAATGCAAAATGAAATGTAAATTTACACAGTTACAAACACTGACTGATGTAAGTCATTTTTAAGCAAATCTATATAAATTTTACACATTTATCAGTGAGTGCTCTTAGTATCGACTCTGTTACACAACATTAACGTATACTTTTTACTTTTGCCATCCATGGATCTAGATCTCACGCAATACCTTGGATATTGCATGGGATGCAATACTCATGACTCTCAGCTGTCCGATCATTGAAGAAAAGGTAAGTTCTTAAGTTCTAAAATTTTTTACCTTTTTTTTTTAATAAAGATTTTGCCTTATCTGATCGGAAAGTTTTCAACTTTTCATCTCGACCATCCATATACAGGAACTTGGTCCTCCTATCAATGTTATTTTATATTTAAAACAAATATATAAAATAGTTTATATATATATATATAATAAAAAAAAAAGCAATCACAACTTTTTGAAGTGTTTTAACAGTAAAAAAACTGCGATCTTCTTCTTTTCTCAGCAATTTTAGGCAATCAAAGACATCATTTTGAACACACGGGAGAACAACATTCTTGAAACCCATATACATTGTTACAAACAATCATAGGAATTCGAAACACAAATGATCAAATCAGAAGTCAGAACCATAAACAAGTAAACCTTGTACAACTAAAATTTGCCATACAACAACAACAACCTCAAAATCTTCAAAATCCTACACTTTCAGACACTCACATATAGAGAGAGAGAGAGAGAGAGAGAGAGCTTACAGAGAGTGACGAGGAAATGTGAGGAATAACCTAGAATGATCGTGTAGAGACAACGCAACAACGCTATCAGATTTATATTATCTTCTTCGGCCAGGCAATCCTAAAGTAACAGTTTCTTGCTGGTTTTCGAAAATGACAGTCCAACCAGGTGTATTCGTTGTCGAAAAACGACGGGTCGTTTAGTCTTCGGGAGAGGAGATTAACCAATGAAAGATGACAGCCAGTCATTTTAGCTCAACTTTTTTTTGGGATTTGACCTACGGTTGAGTTTTCTCTGTAAGTCCAAACCTTTGTAACGGACAGTTTTATCTAATGTGTACACGTGGCATTTAATTAATATGCCACGTCAACTATTATTCTTTGTGTTTTTTACTGCCACGTTTTTTGTTCATGAAGTTTAGCTGGGGTTATATATGTCCTAAGTTAAGGGTGTTTTAGGTAACTTGCAAAAAAAGTGAATTAATAATAGCATTGGAGTAACTATCATAGTACATATCGTGATTAAAGATACTTTAATTGTAGGGTCGTTTTTGTGGTAAAAAGTTGTGGTTATTAGGAAGCCACTTTTGCGTTTTGACTTGCGCTTTGATTTTTTTGCACTTGGACCTCTCTTGACTTGACAAATAGGCTTAATGAATATAGATCATATGCCACCTTTATTTTACCAACACTTTTGGGGAACAGTCAGACATGATGTTACCTCCTCCATCCTCATGTGGCTAAACTCAGGTATATTGCCCCAATCTCTCAACCATACTTTTATCACACTAATCCCCAAAATTAAATCCCCTGAATTTGCCCACCATTTTCGCCCTATTAGCTTGTGTAACGTGTTGTATAAACTTTTTTCAAAAGTTTTAGCCAACCGTTTAAAAAAAGTTTTACCTTCTATCATCACCGAACACCAATCTGCCTTTACTAAAGATAGACTTATCTCTGACAATATAATGGTGGCATTTGAGACTTTACATTGTTTGCAAAGATATAAATCTGGCTCACATGGTTATATGGCAGTTAAACTTAACATGAATAAGGCATATGATAGGATGGAATGGACATTTTTGGAAGGTGTTATGAGGAGGATGGGTTTCAATGAAGGATGGATAAACCTGATTATGCTGTGTGTGAAAACTGTTACTTATTCAGTTTTGGTGAATGGAGAACCTTGTGGAATGATTCATCCTACAAGGGGAATTAGGCAAGGCGACCCTATTTCCCCTTTTCTCTTTCTGCTTTGCACTGAAGGGTTGAATGGTTTGATAAAAAAAGCAGAAGGGAATGGAGATATCCATGGTTTTTCCCTTTGTAGAAGAGGCCCAAAACTAACACATTTGCTTTTTACAGATGATAGTCTCCTTTTTTGCAGGGCAACAATGGAGGAATGTGGCAAAGTATTGGATATTTTGAATACCTATAAAGTTGCTTCCGGTCAAAAAGTGAATAGGAGCAAGACAGCACTCTTCTTCAGCAAAGCGACTGATGGTGCTCTAAAGGACCAAGTTAAAGAAGCGTGCGGTGTACTTAAAATTATGCAATATGAGAAATACTTGGGCCTACCATCCTTGGTAAGGAAAAGGAAAAAAGAAAGCTTCAATTACATTAAGGAGCGGGTGTGGCGAAAAATTCAAGGATGGGAAGGGAAGTTACTTTCACAAGCTGGAAGGGAGGTATTGATAAAATCAGTCATCCAAGCTATTCCCACATACACCATGGGATGCTTCAAAATCCCTATGGGCCTATGTAATGAGATTGAGGCCATGATTAAAAAATTCTGGTGGGGTCAAAGAGGAGAACGGAGGAAGATCCATTGGGTTAAGTGGGATGACTTGACCAAGGCCAAAGGAGTGGGTGGAATGGGCTTTAGAGATTTGGCAAAATTCAATGATTCATTACTAGCAAAGCAAGCGCGGCGGCTTTTACACAATCACAACTCCCTATTCTACAAAGTGTTCAAGGCTCGGTTTTTTCCAAATACAACTATTATGGAGGCCAAGGACTCAAGAATGGGTTCTTATGCTTGGAGGAGTATACTTATAGGGAGGGATGTTATTAAAAAGGGGGCTAGGTGGAGAGTTGGTGATGGGAAAAAAATTAGTATTTGGCAAGATCATTGGCTGCCAAGGAAACATCCTCCACAAGCATTGTCCTTTCCATTGACAGAATTTGAGAACTCTAAAGTGGACATCCTTATCGACCCAAGCAGTAGGCAGTGGAATGAAGAGATGTTACATGGGCTGTTTAACACGGAGGAAGCAGAGCTGATCAAGACTATCCCTTTAAGCAATGAAGATTCAGAAGACGTCCTGTTCTGGCCTCACTCTAGCAATGGTCAATATAGCTGCAAATCCGGATACAGGTTTTTAGAAATGGAAGATGAGCTGCATAATGAACCACAGGAGGTTACAAATGAAGAGAAGCAGCTATGGAAGGGAATTTGGTCAATGCGTGTTCCTCCTAAGGTGAAAACGCTGCTTTGGCGAGCTTACCGAGAAGCCATTCCAACGATGAGTGCTCTGTTCCGCCGCACCATCTCAACAGATTCATCGTGTGTCAGATGCCACGCCAATTCAGAAGATTCGAAGCATGCTTTGTGGTCTTGCCCAGATTTAGACTCGGTATGGTCAGATATGGAGCTGTGGAGTTTCCGGTCTTCAGTTCAGTTCATGTCTTTCAAGGAGCTGTTATCGTGGCTAATAAAAAACAACCATCAACCAGAGCTCTTTGCAGTCACGGTTTGGACAATTTGGAACCAACGGAATCGAGTTCGCCTCAACCAACCAGCGGACTCACTTCATCAGATTCCCAATATTGCAAAGTCCTGGCTAGCTGACTATCATGCGAGACAATTGGCTACTGCTATTCCAGTGCAGCGGGTTCACCGTTCCAGACCTCTTTGGCGGCCACCACCATCTGAGCTATTCAAGATTAACTTTGATGGTGCCGTTTTCCCACATGATAAAAAATCGGGCATTGGAGTTGTAATACGAGATCACCAAGGTTTAGTGATTGCTTCATGTTCAAAACCGGTACACCAGTTATTATGTAGCAATGATATTGAAGCAAAAGCAGCGGGCTGGGCTCTCTCATTTGCTTTTGACGTGGGAGTGAAAAGGGCTGTGTTGGAGGGTGATTCATTGACAGTGATTAAAGGGTTAATGGAGGAAGAAAGTTTGCTCATACCAATGGGTTTGCTCATTGAAGATGCAAAACAGTTATCTCAGCATTTTGAAGAATTACTTTACTCTCATGCAAAGAGGGATTGTAATGTGTTAGCTCATAATCTGGCTAGACATGCCGTTGGCATTCCAGATTTGTTAGTTTGGATGGAGGATGTTCCTTCACATTTTTATGATGTACTACAAGCCGATTTATTAGGCTTAGCTGAATAAAAGCAATTTTCGTTGTTCCTCAAAAAAAAAAATATATATATAGATCATATTTCTATTGCCGTCAAAATCCTAAAGCAACACCAACACCACAATATTCCTACAAAATGCAATGCATCTTCTCATGAAATTGTTATTCATTAAAGGAAACTCCAATTGCACTAGGAAAAAAAAAAAAACAAAATAACAAGAGCAAAAAAAATCTTGATTGAATATTCTCCGGATACCATTGCTTATAAGATATTTCCATATTAGAAAATTGTAATATGCCACTAATTAAGGTTTAGGGCTTTAAGGATCTCTTTACTCATAATCTTAAGTTAGAGGCATATTCTCTAGCCCGAGTGTTAGGATAAGTACACATTGAACAACATCTAAGATAGGCATTTAGTTGGAGGTTGTGGTAGCATTCAAAGGCCACCTTTTGGGGTGCTCACAATTAGGCCTAAAAAAACAATATATGCATCCAGTATAGGTGTGCTTTAATGTATTTTATTTTCTAATATGTACAAATTTTAAAATTTTTTTTTATAAATGGACTAATTAATTCTAATTTCTTGTTTAATTTTCATACAAAACTAGCGTATAACCCAATGTATATGCACGGGTACATTTAAAAACAATCACAATTACACACATTTATGAGTTCAAATTATACCTGGTGTAAAAATTACAACTTACACATTTTCTAAGTCATGAATTTCTAAAATATGTAATTGTTTCTCATTTTATATATATATATATATATATATATATATAATTTAGAATCTAATTGGATTTAGACTCTTCGATTTTTGCACTTAATAATTCACTTGTCATCAAAATTAAAAAAATTAGATGGAACACACTACACAAAATTAAACTCCAATTAAAATTCAATTTAGAATCTAATTGAATTTAAACTCTTTGATTTTTGCATCTAATAATTCACTTCACACAAAAGTTTAAAAATTAGATAAGTACGTGGTGCAAAATTGGACTCCAATTTATAATCTAACAGGATTTTCTCCCAACTTTGACTTTAATATATATATATATATATATATCCGCTCCTGATGATAACTCTTTATTATCAGATCAAGACATCAATGGGTTTTTGGTGAGATTGAACCCTAGATCTCTTATTCAACTATTGGTTGTTGACACCCCATTTTGCAACCTGCATTTAACCTCACATGCAGGGTAAAATGGTAATTTCACCTTAGAAATAGGCATCTTAATTGTGGCCATTAGATCCTTAATTTCATTTCATCAAAATGATCTTGATGTTATAATGATCAAATCGACCGGTCATAAGCCCTAATTGGACCATCAGATTGAAAGTTATTATCAAATCGAGTTTTAATGACCAAGATGCACTATCACAAATTGAGTCCGACTATATGTGATTATGAACAATTGATTCAAATTGGTTATGATTAATTGGTTATAATTATAATCAATTTAAGATTAATGACGTGTCATAATTTGATTGGCTAGGACTACATTTTATAGTAAAGTTGCACACACTTAATTAATTAGATAGTCAAACATTAATTATTCAACGTGTAATTTGTGCAATTATCTCTTTAATTAGGGTAAATTTGGAACTAATTAAGTCTGAAATGGGAGTGATTGGAGCCTATTAATGTTAATTGGAAACTAATTTGGAACCTATTAATGTTAATTGTGCTGAAATTATTTTCTAACAAATGACCTCTGCTCACCATTTCATTAATATCTCTCAGAATATTTTGAATCTATGAATGAGGCTAATTTTCCCAGAAATTATACATCCAGGGCTTCAATTTGAGTACCAGAACAAGACAATTTCGATCAGAATTGAGTAAGATATGATTTTTTAAATTTGGCTCTTCAGGCTGTTACAGTAGCTACGGGAAAACCGAATTTTGCTTGCTTATCACTCCACCAATCTCTACATTTAATGCACCAACTTTCCCCAAAGTCTAAAATAAGGTCTAGGTTCATGATTCTTTTTGATCATTTGTCAACTCTTATTAAATGACTTTCCATTCATATTTTCTCAACCATTATTATATAAACCCCCCTCATCTCCTTCATTCTAACACAAAAACACTATCTCTTTTCATCTCTTGAGTTCTAGTGAAGTTGAGTAGTTTTGTCATATTTTGGTCTCTCCTAGTTCTTCTTTTCTACTCCACCCTTAGGACTTCCACCAAAAGCCTCCTCCTCCACCGTGTAGATCTTGCATGCAAGTATATTCTCTATCTTTTACTCGTTTTTCATGTTGCTATAATGTTAATTTAAGATTAGAGCATGCTAGTGTTTATTTAAATTCTTTGAATATGTTTGAATGTTCTTAAATGTTCTTATGTGTTCTTCACATGTTCTTGGTTGTTCATCACATGTTCATGCATAACGCTAGTTTTGATCTTAAATCCACATAAAAAATATGAAAATGATGTTTGTTTCATAATTCTTTCAAATTCTTGAATCTAGGATATCACCATCCACACACATTACTAGAATTTACTTTTCAATCCAAATGTAATGTTTAATAAATTGAATTAGAGTTTATCACATGCACACACATTAAGTTCAACATGCAAATTGTTTGACATATTGGATGATATGATATAAATGTTGACCACCATAGTTTAGAAGACCGGTTTCACTGGGCAAGGTGAGTGCCTAACACATTTCTACCTTGTAACATAGCCTCCAAGATCAAGAATTGATAGATTAATGCTTATCCATGTAATTTTCAATTTCTAGATTGTAAGTAGGAAATAAAGCCACGTACTTTATCTTAGGTTGTATTTAGGACCCAAAGCTATGTAATTTTCTCTGATCAATGTAAATTCAATTTCAAATTAATAAAATTAATTTTTCAATTATGGTTTTCTTATTTTTTCTAATAATTAAATAAGTGGCGACTCCATTGTAAAACTCTTAATCTAAAAGGGAAAATATAATCAGTCGAACCTCCATTTTGAGATGCAATAACATGACTCCACCCATTCACGTGGGTTTTGCCCAACATCCAAAAAACGGGTCGGGGGGCACGGTCTCTCACACAATGACTTTACTAGTTGAGCTAATTAGAACCTATACTTTAATATATATATATATATTGAATGGTTATAAAAATTAAATATTATTTTTTAATTAATACTTAAAAAAATATAATCATAAACATAAACATAAAAATGTGGTGTTTGTTTTATTTTGAGTCCATATAAATATTTCAATCTTTATTCAAATTTAAGAATCGAGAAATTGAAATGTCTACATATTTTGCACCCATAGAGGTATTAGCCTATTTATTCCTTTTCATCCTTTATTTTTAAAATTTAAATCAATTTTGATTATAGAGCATGGTTTTAAAAATCAGATCAGACCGTCCGGTTCAACTGGTTCGACCGTAAATCGATGCTAATACTGATCAGAATATGTATGAAAACCAAAAATTCACAAAAACCACTCAAACCCGGAGAATCGGCGGTTGAATCGTCGAAATAGGCAACTGGAATGGTTGAATCGGTTCTGCGTGTGGAAAGATATTTCAAATTTGAGATCTTTGGTCAACGATTTGAATGGTTGAAGTGGTCTAGAAGAACACAAATATAAGGAGAAGCTGAATTTTGAATCTGAAACTGCAAACAATTTCGCTGGATAGGAATCTCAAGCCATGGATTTAAATGAATGCAAAACAAGTAGTACGATCCTACTGAGAACCGAGACTACTGACCAAATATCCTCACCTAGTCCTAGTATTATTCTTTGGGGCTTATTTCGTTAGGTTCTAGACTTCAAACTTTTTTTTTTTTTTGAGAGTCAAAAAAAGGGTGGCTCATGTGTGATATCATAGCCGACCACACCCCACAGATACATCACCTGTGAGTACCATTCTAGACTTCAAACTTTAGATGGCCCTATAAAATATTATTTTTGTGTGGCTCTCTCTTTTTAGCTTTTTTTTTAAAATTAATTTTTTTGTTATTTATTCTTTTGTGCGGCTCTTTTTCTATTTACAACACACTGTACAAATAGTAACACGATGTACAAACTAACTATTAGGTTCTTCTCGTTTGGCAAAAAAAAAAAAACTATTAGGTTCTTCTCCCATCTAATATTATATTATTATCCCAATATATTGTTATATATATATATATATATTGACAAAATGCTTGCTGATTTGAAAGTCAAAACTGAGAGTGCATCTACAAATATAAATGCTACTCGCACTATTTCAAAAAATGAAAAAGAGATTGTTTCTGATGAAAATACAGATTCTGATACTGTTTCTTCTGTTTCTGCTAAAAGGGTTTTTGATAATGATTTCCCAGAAATCAAAAGATTTGTTGGAAGTTCTTCCAAACCCATGTTCCTTACAAAAAATTGGTATTCGAGACCTACTCCTCCTGATATTCAGTTTGAAGAAAGACCTTTTCAAACCCAGTTTTCTGTTTCTGCTGATAAAATTTATGAATGGAATATTGATGGTTTTTCTGAACAAGAAATTATTAACAAAATGGGACACATGTCTATGGTTGGTATTGCTTACCAAAATAATCATGATTTTAATCAGCCTGAAATTGTTGATTTGCTTGCTACTGGTTTTTCTGGTACTCTTCGTGGATGGTGGGATTCATATCTCACAGAAGAATCCAGAGAATCTATTAAACATGCTGTTAAAAAGAATGATGAAGGATTGCCTATTTTTGATGATCATATTGGTCGAGGTATTCCTGATGGTGTTAATACCTTGATTTATACTATTATCAAACATTTTGTTGGTACTCCTTATAATGTTTCATCTCGAATTTCTGACTTGCTAAATAATTTGAGATGCCCTACCATGTCTGATTACAGATGGTACCAAGATGTTTTCCTTTCCAGAGTTATGCAACGGAAAGACTGTTTCAAGCCTTATTGGAAAGAAAAGTTTATTGACGGTCTGCCTCCTATCTTTGCTCATAAGGTAAAACAAGAATTAATTGGTAAAAATGATTCCATTGATTATGATAATTTAACCTATGGTGATGTTTTAAGCACTATTAAAAAACTTGGTATTAATATGTGCAATGATGAAAAACTGTTAAAACATCAATTAAAAAATAAAAGAAAAGCTAAATATGAGATGGGAAATTTTTGTGAACAATATGGTTTGCCCCCAATTGCTCCTTCTCGGCAAAAGGGTAAAAAACATGATAAAAGTTATAAAAATTATAAAAAACACAAAACTAATCTTAATGATTTTTATGCTAAAAAGAAAAATATTTCCAAAAAATATGTTAACCAAAAATCTGGAAAAGGTAAATGTTTCAACTGTGGAAAACCTGGTCATTTTAGTAAAGACTGTAAACAAAAATCTGGTAAGTTGAAAAACAAGTTTAACATGTTAAACATTGGTGATAATGATCAAGAAGAATTATTCAGAATCCTTGAATCAAACAATTCGTCTGATTCCTTGGAAGATGATTTTTCTTCTTCAACAAATTCTTGCTATCAATCTGCTGATGAATCCTCTGATTCTCCAAATATTAAACTTGGTTGTAGAGATTCATGTTGTAATGTTATTAATTCTGTTAACACTCTCACTAAAGGTGAAGAAAATGAAAATTTGTTGATTAAAATGATAAGCCAAATTGAAAATCCTGTTTTACAAAAAGAATATTTGGATCAATTTAAGAAAAACTTGTTCAAAGAAGAAACTAGTAAAAAACCTAAATCAACCATAAGTTTTGAAGAAACTTTGGAAAGATTTAATAAACAGAAATCCAAAGACTTAACCATTAATGATCTCCAACATGAAATTAATATTGTTAAACAAGAGATCAGTGAATTAAAACATGAATTTAAAAACATGAAAAGTGATAACCATAATATTAAACAAGATTTGTTAATGTTAAAAATTGATAAAAATGTTGATCAAAACAAATCTGATAATGAACAAGATGAGCACATAGATGGAGATGAATCCAGTCAACAAGCTCTTCTTTCCGATAAAGGTAATGGTTCTCAACTTGCTTTTGTTAACAACATATTTCCCCCTAAATGGTTCACAAAAGTGAAAATTGTTGTTTCTAATGATTATTGTTTCACTGTTATTGCTATGATTGATTCTGGTGCTGATAAGAATTGTATTCAGGAAGGATTGATTCCTCCAAAATATTTTGAAAAATCAACCGAAAGAATGGTTTCTGCTAATGGTTCTCAAATGAAGATTAAATATGAATTGAATGATGCTCATATTTGTCATGATAATGTCTGTTTCAAAATTCCTTCTGTTCTCGTCAAAAATATGACTGACAAAGTGATTCTTGGTTTGCCATTTATAAATGCTTTGTATCCCTTTCTTGTTGAACATGATGGAATTACTGCTGATCCTTTTGGACAGAAAGTAAAATTCGAATTTGCTTCAAAACTTGAAATTGACATTAATAATGCTTTAGATTTGTCTTATGATTTTCCTATTAATAATTCTGTTCATGAACCACAGATAAGTTTGTGTTTTCAAGGTAATGATGATAGTACTAGATTGTCAACTATTGCCAATATTCCTAATATTCCTAATGATTCTTTGCAGGAATCAGGCAATGTTGCGTGGATAAATACCACTAATAAGTGGGATAATAATTATATTTATACCACTAGTAAGTGGATTATTATGGCTCCCTCCTCCTCCAAGAGAAAAAACAAGGGAAAAGCTCCTGTACAGGACTATTCCCAAAGTAAAAGGCTCCCAGCGGGACGACCTTTTAAAATGCATGAAGGTGCATCTTCTGGGGTAAAATCCAGCAGATCAACATCCCTTCAGGAATTTGTTCCGGCAACGGTGACTTATTCCAGTGGTGATATGATGATTGCTTTACAGGAAGTTTTATCCAGATCCTTACAGTTTCATAATGGAGTCTATAGTGAATTACCAGATTCCATAAAATTTATTCTTGACAATCTCTATGCTGCTTTCACTAAAGACCACTATTCCCTGTTTGAAAAAACTCTTCAAGCTCTTGAAATCCACCTTGTTAACCTTACTGCTCAAAATGAAGCCTTTATGAGTCATTATGCCAACCTTATGTTCAAACACAACCCTGTTCCAGATAATAACCCTGATTCAGAAAATGAGGCTTTTAGAAGCCATCTCAAAACCTACATTAGTCAACTCTTTGGCAAAGAGGATATCTATTCAATGGATAAAATGACTATCATGGGCACTGATTTTGCTAGATTGAGCCTTAAGACCCAATCTATGTTAAGAAGTGCTGTTGCCAACTTGCCTATAGATATATATATATATATATTGTTCAAATAACATAAAATAGTCCACAGAAGGAATAGTCTGTTGTGACAGCACGTGATGGTGAGGAAAGAATGGAAACTCGGTACAGAAGGAATGAAACTGAAGCTGGTTTGGTTAAGGAGTTGTTCAAGGAAAAGGAAATTGCCATGTCATCAGCTAATATCAGTACATGTGGGCCAGGTAAGGAAAATTCTGAGGTTAGTAGCCCAATAAAGTTTAATATGGAAGTAAATAGCACTAGTCAAGCTATGGGCCTGAGCCCAAAAAACAGATAAGAAGGCCACGAGTAGAGGAAAAATAAAGAGAATGGCAAGGGAGAAAAATATGGCCCAGGAGAAAAATATAATTAGTTTGAGCCCACAGAGTGGAAAAAAAAGACTGGGAAATTTTGAAGAACTTACAGAAGGTGAAGGGAGGAGTCAAAAACGGATATGTGGGGAGCTTGACAACAACAGTCCAAATTTTTTTGATGAAACGGTGGTGGCTGCATGGCAGCACCGCTGAGAACAATGAGGACTTTAGGGTGGAATTGCCGAGGGCTTGGGAACCCTCGAACAGTTCGAGAGTTGCGCGAACTAGTGCAACAATGGGATCCCGATTTTGTGCTCTTATCAGAAACTAAATTAAAGAAGAGTAGTATGGAGAAAAGGAAAAGGAATATTGGCTTCGTCAATGGCTTAATCGTTCCAAGTATGGGAAGAAGTGGGGGTTTAGCCCTGCTTTGGAGGAAAGATATCACTGTGGATATTCAGAGTTATTCTAATAGGCATATTGATGCCATTGTTATTGAGGGTTCGGGATTTAGATGGCGGATTATTGGATTTTATGGAAATCCCGAAGCTCACCGACGAAAAGAATCATGGGATTTAATGAAGGCTCTTAGTAGGAAGTTAAATATTCCTTGGTTATGTCTTGGTGACTTTAATGAGATCATGTCAATGAGAGAAAAATTGGGGGGAGTTTGGAGATCACAAAGGCAAATGGAGGAATTCAGGGAAGCAATAAATTGTTGTAGTTTTAAGGATCTCGGGTTTTGTGGCCCGGAATACACGTGGTGTAATATGCAAGAGGGTGTGTATAGGAGATGTCTTCGCTTAGACAGAGCATTGGCTACGCAAGAATGGATTAATCACTATAATGATATGCGAGTGTACCTCTTAGTAGCATCAACCAGTGACCATGTTGCACTATTAATTTCTGATTCCTTTGCCCTGAAAAAGCCCTAGAGGAGATTCCAGTTTGAAGCAATGTGGACAAGAAGGGATGAATGTAGAGATATCATTAAGGAGGCTTGGATTGGAAGTGTGAGAGCTAATAACCCAGGTGACATAGTGGCTGGTCTCAAAAGGTGTGCGGATGATCTTTTAAAATGGAATAGAGCAATTTTTGGCAATGTTCCATGGCAAATTCAAAAGAAGAGGATTGCCTTGAATGATTTGGTCTTGAGGGATCAGAATGGAAGGAATGGTAGGGAGATAAACAAGATCAGAAAGGAGATTAATGAGTTGCTAGATTGTGAGGAAGTTATGTGGCAACAAAGATCAAAAGTTCAATGGATGAGTCTTGGAGATCGTAATACAAAATACTTCCATTCAAAGGCTTTTGGGAGGAAAATGAAAAATACTATCACCAGATTTTTGGATGATATGGGGGTCTGGCGAGAATCTACTTTGGGTGTGGCTGAAGTTGCTGTGTCTTATTTTGAGAAGCTTTATACAACATCTCCTCCGAACAGAATTCAGTAGGTTATTGACACTATGGAATCTAAGGTGTCTGTTGAAATGAATCAGAATCTTATTAAGCAATTCACTAAGGAAGAAGTTGAAGTAGCCCTAAAACAGATGCACCCGACCAAATCCCCTGGCCCAGATGGTATGTCTGCTGTTTTGTATCAAAAATTTTGGGATATTGTGGGTAATGATGTTGTGGACATGATTCTTAATGTTTTAAATTCTGATATGTCCATGGTTGATATAAATAAAACTTATATTACTCTTGTTCCTAAAAATAGCAATCCTTCTAGAATGACGGAGTTTAGACCAATTAGCCTTAGCAATGTTATTTATAAACTTATTGCTAAGGTTTTAGCTAATCGTCTCAAGTTAATCCTTCCCCAAATAATATCGAAAAATCAGAGTGCTTTTATTGCTGGGAGGCTTATAACAGATAATGTTCTTATTGCTTTTGAGATGATGCATTATTTAGAACATAAGAAAGAGGGTAAGGATTGCTATATGGCAATTAAATTGGACATGAGTAAGGCTTATGATAGGGTAGAATGGGGCTTCATTGAGCAAGTTATGAGAAAATTAGGTTTCCATGAAAGGTGGATTGGCTTGATAATGAAATGTATAACTACTGTCTCCTATTCTGTGCTTATAAATGGGGTAGCTCATGGTAATATTGTGCCTTCAAGGGGACTCCGTCAAGGAGATCGTCTTTCATCTTATCTATTTCTTTTATGTGCAGATGGTTTCTCTTCGCTCATTAACGCTATTAGAAATCAAGCTATGAGTGGGGCTTTCAATTTGTAGAGGCTGCCCTATGATATCCCATCTCTTTTTTGCGGATGACAGTTTGCTTTTCTGTAAGGTCAGCAGCCAGGAATGCCAGCATCTAATTGATATTCTCTGGTTGTACGAGGCTGCTTCGGGTCAGAAATTCAATACAGAAAAATCATCGGTTTTCTTTAGTGCCAATACTCCTGAGGAGAAGAAAGTTGAGACCTTGGATATTCTTGGGCCGATGCAGGATTCTCGACATAGTAAGTATCTTGGTCTTCCCTCCATCATTGGCAAATCAAAGGTGGATGTATTTGCGGAGATCAAAGAAAGAATTCAAAGGAAACTGTCTGGGTGGAAGGAAAAAATTTTGTCCATAGGTGGTAGAGAGATCTTGATCAAAGCGGTGACCTAAGCTATTCCTACGTACACTATGAGCTGTTTTTAGCTTCCTAAAGGGCTGTGTGATGAGATTGAAAGCATGATGAGGAGGTTTTGGTGAGGCCAGTAGGGTCAGGAGTCTAAGATTGCTTGGGTGAATTGGATGAAGTTATGCATGTCCAAGCTTAAAGGTGGGATGGGTTTTAGAAATCTCCAAGCGTTCAATCTTGCCATGCTTGCGAAGCAAGGTTGGAGGCTCCTTGAGAACCCAAATTCATTAGTAGCTCGAATATATAGAGCTAAGTACTATCCCCATGGTGATGTTCTTAAAGCTGGGTTGGGGTCTAGTCCATCCTTTACTTGGAGAAGTATAAGGCAGGGGCTTGAAGTTGTGAGGAGAGGAACGCGATGGAGAGTTGGTAATGGAAGATTGATTCATATTTGGGATGACAAATGGCTGCCCACTCCCACAACGTATAAGGTTGTTTCTCCTCCTCCTCAAAATTTTAATAATTTTTCCATGGTCTCAACTCTTATTGATTATGACTCTAGAAAATGGAAAGTGGATCTTGTGAGATCTCTTTTCTTGCTTTTTGAAGCAAGGACTATTCTTAATATCCCTATTAGCTATAATCTTCCGGAGAATAAAATTATTTGGGTCGGCAACAATAGGGGTGTTTTCACAGTCAAGAGTGCATATTATATTGCACTTAATATTGTGGAATCATCTGAAGAGGGAGAATGTTCTTATAATGATCCGAGGGAGCTATTGTGGAGGAAGTTATGGAACTTACATATTCCATCAAAGATCAAAATCTTTGCTTGGGGGGCATGTATAGATGCCCTTCCAACAATGATGAATTTGAAAAAAAGAGGCATTGGGGTTTGTGAGTTGTGTCCTTGGGTCGGCAACAATAGGGGTGTTTTCACAGTCAAGAGTGCATATTATATTGCACTTAATATTGTGGAATCATCCGAAGAGGGAAAATGTTCTTATAATGATCCGAGGGAGTTGTTGTGGAGGAAGTTATGGCACTTACATATTCCATCAAAGATCAAAATCTTTGCTTGGAGGGCATGTATAGATGCCCTTCCAACAATGATGAATTTGAAAAAAAGAGGCATTGGGGTTTGTGAGTTGTGTCCTTGCTGTGGAGTTGAGTCAGAAACTCTTTTTCATTCAATTATTGATTGTGAAGTGGCTAGAAGAGTTTGGGATTATTGGGAAGCAAGTATTGTGGAAAATTGGCAGGGGCTTATGGACATCTCTGATGTAGCTTTGGATATTTTGAGAAATGTCACTAATCGTGACTTGGAGGTTTTCTTTGGGGTTGCTTGGTCTGTTTGGTATAATAGGAATCAAGTAGCCTTTGAATTAAAGTGCCAAATGCCGGATCAGATTTGGAGGTTTGCTAGGAGTTTTCTACAAGGATAATAAAAGTGCTTTGGTGACCTTGAACATGAATCCAACAGAGAAGAATAATGGGTAGACTCCTCTGCCGCCTGGAGTTTTCAAGATCAACGTTCATGGGGCGACATCTGAGGATGGACGAAACTCTAGTGTTGGGGCTGTTATTCATGATTCTTGTGGTGCAGCTCTTGCGGCTTGTGGTAAATTCCTGAAGGTCAGTTTTCTGTTTTAGAGGTGGAAGCTCTTGCCGTGGAGTCTGGTATTTTGCTTGCCCGAGATATGAAGCTAACCCATATTATTTTTGAATCGGATGCTTTATCAGTTGTTAGTAGTATTAATGGGAGGTTCATTGAGGGCAGTATTGGCCATCTGTTTCAAGGTATCCTTGCCTTGCTGAGCTCTTTCTCTAGTTGGAAGGTCAATCATATGAAACGGGATTACAACAGAGCTGCTCATGAGTTAGCTTATTTGGCAAGAAGAAATGAAGACTCGCAGGTGTGGATAGGAGTTCTTCCTATGGTAGTGCAGACAATTGTCCAATCTGAATGTATTAATTAGTACCTGTGTTTTGTCTTCTCGGTTAGTTCTATTGTACTTCCATTTCTTTGCTTGATTGAATTTATGTGCAAGCTTTGCATCAAAAAAAAAAAAAAAAAACTGAATGATAAAGACAGAATTCCACTTCATTAAAGATTAGAAAGGCTTCCAATACATACGATAGATTTAGATGCATCTTGACTAAATAATTTACTCATAAATTAGTTTCACAATATACTTATACAGTTAAAAAATATCTCCTGTAGATTCTTGCAATCAATATTAACGGACTATGAATTATTTGTCAAATTTTAATCCTTTTGTAAAGTTGTGATTTACAATTATGTTTTATGTTGGCTTTATTCCATGACAAAAAAAGTTGTAATTATATTAATTTATTTCCTTGTATTTTGTGGATTTTATTATATTGGGTTTAGTATTAAGTTGGTGAAGAATCAAGCATGCAATGAAGATCAGTGCAATTTCGCGACTAGCTCGCAAGAAGTTCACAAGTAAAGGTTCCCGCGAAAAGGCCACGTGAGAAGCACATATTGGAAGCTGAAGAGTCAAGTGCCAGTTGCATTTCGCGAGACAGGCCATCTCGCAAGGTACTTGTGAAACTCTCTGCCTGGAGGATTTTAAGTGTGACTTTCTTACCCTTCACCTATACTATATATACCCTCACTACCCACAAAAGTAAACAAGAGGCTATTCAGAGAGAAAACCCTAGATAGGTTTCTACAACACAATACATCCACCTTTTAGAGAGAGAGCTACTCATTTTTAGTGAGAAATCCTTGTAGTCTCTTATCTTTTCCCTCTCCCATTGTTATAGCTTGAGAGGAGATTTGTGCCCAAACACAACTCACACATTTTCGAAGTGTAGAGGGTGTTTTGGAGCTTGGGAAGCTTTGGGGATTTGCCAAAAGAAGCCGGTGAGGCTTGGCGGATGCAATCGAGCGCATTGCGGGATCCGGATAGTTAGTGAAGATAAAACTCCGATAAGTCTATTGGTAGCAGGAGCTTGGAGGGCTCAAGTACATTGAGTAGACTAGGCTTGGAGGGTCTTTTGTTATTCGTGTACTCCAACTTATTCACTAGTGGATCGATTTCAACGTGGAGAGTTGCGGAGAGATTTTTTGTCGAGTTCTTTGGTTTCCTCTTCGATAACATGTCTTGGTGTTATCTTGTGTTTGCATCTCTCTTCCCTACTCTTTAAGCTTTCATTTTATTGTCAATTGTGGATGGATATGGCTTAGAGTAGTGTTATCGGTTCATTGCGCACATTTACTCTTGTTCCGCACTTTGATTAAGTAAGAGTAAAAGCAATCTAGTCGTAATTTTTAATTGGGGGTCTAAACAAGCTTGTGTGTTTTCACACAAATCCGAGCTTTCACCTTATCTAAATGAAAGTTTAAAAAAAAATATATATTAATAAAATCATATCCAAGAACTACAAAAGTGACACATTTTTTGCTTGAAAAGGCAAGGAGAATTGCTTGACACATTTTCCATTCATCCCAATTTGAGATTTATGCATTTCTTCAATAATATTATACATTTGCAAACTACTGATATAATTAGAATTGTCATGAGACTAATTCCAAAAAATGAACACTAAATAGCATTGAAATCATTTTCAGAGTTAGCCTCATGACACTCCTAGCTATATCAGTAGTAAGCAAATGAGTAATATTATGAAAAAATGTGTAAATCTTAAATTGAGATGAATGAAAAATTATGACATTAAACCCAAAAAAATAAAGAACCTTAGATGAGACTAATTTAATCAAACACATATCTCTAAGTGATTTAATTAAAATATAAAAGTAAGACTATTATCCATTAGAATTAAACTATCCAACGTATGATGGTGCACCCCTATCCTAGGTCTATACCATTGACTATAATTGCACATGTCTAGCTTTAATTATAGGGATTCGTATTAAGCGCTAAAACTTGATTTGATTATAACTTTTAACTAGTGTGTAACCCCGTATAATGCATGAGTACAATTAAAAACAATCATAATTACACGGTTCAAATTATACATTGGACTCTAATTGAAATTCAATTTAAAATCTAATTGAATTTGAACTCTTTAATTTTTACACTCGATAATTCATTTGGCACAAAAACTAAAAATTATATAGGACACGTGGTACAAAATTGAGAATCCAATTGAAATATAATTGGATTTTCTTTGAGTTTTGGCTTTTAATATATATATATGTTGTAGGGACACGGTTTGTAGCCCAAACCCAAGACGTGTAGGATGTTGGCCCAATAAGCCCAGTACAATAAACTTGTAGAGAGTGGATTAAAGAACTAGGCCCTAATGAATTTAACAACGGCTAGTATGGGTTTAAAAGATGATCAAGCAAGAACAAGGCACAAAGGACCAAATAAATTCACTGTCCGAGGAGGCAAATCTTGGCATAAATCAATAGAACTGATTACAAGTGCAACTATGATTGTTACAATATTCTTTCTCTATTTTTTTGATCCTCATTCCTTCTTAGGTCTCTTACATTATATATCTCATTCCCATTGATCTTGGCCCTCCATTTGTCAATCGTCCAAGCCACTACTCAAGTGCCCGTCCCATCAGACATCCCTTTTGGCTCTCTGTGAGTCGCAGTAGCCAAGGAAGCACTGTTCAGGGGTCTTCTCAACATAAATGCGGCTAGAAAAGTAGCTGCAGTGCATTTAATGCGGTGGTAGCAGTTTTTCCTTAGATATTTCTGTGTTCCCATCATCCTTATACGTGTACGATGCACGTCCTTATTGCTGGATCTTCTTAGAAGGTCACCTTGAGCGTTGGAACACAGATTTGAACTGCACTTATCATATCCGAGGAGGAATTCCTCCTCGGACCACCCTTTATTCGTTCATTACTTACGAGACTTTAAAATTGGAACTCCTCATAATTATCTGCACCTCCTCAAGTATTCTCCCATCTTCGGATAAAGCCCATGACCCAAAATGTAATTTTTGGACCCTTATCCCTACACACACACACACACATATATATATATATATTTATTTATTTATTTATGTTCCAATTGAAGAATGTATATGTCGTTTTGGTCCTTAGAACTTCTAAATTTGTTTTAAATGAAGAATTTGGAAGTACAATAGTCGAAACTACATTTTTTTTTTCTTTATAATATTGTTCCTTTTTGGCCTTTTGCATGTTCTTATGTTGGTAAACATAAAAAAGAGCATCCCAAGGCAAGCCCAGACCTTGGGTGTGAGACATTGATTAAGTTTGAAAATTTTGGGCTTTAGTGTTATTGTGCCTCGTTTGAGATCGATTCAGTATAAGGAGCACGTGACAAGAACAAAAACAATTATTCAAAACGGTTTCTAGATGAATATCAGGCAAAGTTCGTGGGAAATAAGGCAATTACAATACGACACATGTCAATGGAAATGAAGATAACTATTAAAGCCTAATGTATGAATAGAAAAACACGCTCACACACAAGACATATATAATCATCTATTGTTTACTAAAAAAAATGTATAATCATCTATTAATACTAGAGACATTGACTCTCTATTGTTCTCGAAATCCAAAGGTGTCACTTCATTATTGTAAACTAGTATGTAACCCGTGCTACCGCACGGGAATGAATATATTATTAATCATGAGTTTATTCATGTTTAAAAGGCTCAGTTAAGTCTAAATTCATAGGATTTCAATAAAGGGAAAAATAGACCTAACCGTACCCATTCTTCTTGGACTTTGGGTTGCCTCAAAGGCTTGGCCTTTCCACCTACAAACCCAAAAATAAATAAAGAAACATTAACAAAGAGTGCAGTCGAGATCTCATGGGGAATCTATACTTGAAATAAATCGATGATAAATGATATTAAAATCGAATCAATAGAGAGTCAAAGGAACCTACCCAATAATGGCTCTGGCGGTATGACGGCAGAAGAAATAAAGTTTCACAAAAGAGGGTAGAAATAGACCTTTGCAAGAGTTTTGCTATATGTATGGAGTGCCTCGTTCTTATCCCCTGTAGACAAATAGAAAAATAAAATAATACAATTTTACATTCCAAACAACAATCATAATTATAATAAGAAAAGGGTAATACAAATCAAATAGTTGGCGTTCAATACTCAATCCAGTTTGGAGTATTCATTAAATTAGAAAGTTAACATTGACACCCAAACCAGTAGATACGAAAATTTGAAGAATAAAAAAAGACACCAAAATCAAAAGGAATTAAAAAACAAATAATAATAAATAAATAAAAACTAAATAAAATTCAGAGAATGAATTGAAATAAGAAGAAGAAGAAGAAAAGAACATCACATAGGATGACAACCAAACCATGTTTAAGCAAAGAAAATTCCTTGTTTCTCGGCAATACCTTCAATGGCTGTCAACCCTAAGCTAAATGGGTTTCAAACGTCTTTGATCATGCCCTTTATTTCTTCGTCATTCAAACTTAATCAAAACCAATAACCCAAATACCTAAATTAATAAAAATCAACCCAAAATAACAAAACCTAAATCATATTTGATACCAATTTTTATTGTTTAAAGATACTTGTATCAATAGTGGTTCAGGGAGTATATATTGGTGGCAAGAGGCTAGGTTGAAGGTGGGAGATGGTCTAACATGGTGGTGGTCCTTAATCTCTCCTTCACAGTGCCTTACGACTCTCTCCCTCCCCCTATCTCTTGTGAAATCAGTGATTTCATTGGATATAAAAATAGCCTCTTTGGTTTTCACGTTTGACTGCAAAATCAAGAAAAAACTTACTCATCTATACAACATGTGGAGCTAAATTATGAAAAGAATTTTCAATGCCATTAATCATCAATCATCAGCATGACAACAGTAAACCTTTATTGAAACCCTTTTTGTTTTTTATTGCACCCAGTGGGTCTTGAACCCATGACCTCACCCTCCACTAAGAACTTATAAGGGGAGAGGTGCTAGGTGGCTAGAGAAGAATTCAAATATGCCCTTAAAGCAGTTAAAGATTATTCTTCCTTTAAGTTTCTTCATAGCGGACCTTTAGTTGAGGAGGAATCTAGAGATATCAAATCATGACAGGAAAAGTAGGGAAATAGAGCACTCACCTGTGCAACATGTGGAGCTAAACTTAAAAAAGAATTTTCTACACCATAATAAACTGCAACAAATAAATGGGGAAAAAGATGTCACATTTAGGCTCAGATGCAACTGAGCCATAAACTTGAAATTATATAATGCAAATCAGAATTTTACTAGTTAGAATATATATAACTCTTAATTCTTTTAATCGTCCAGCAAGAATCAACCCTATGGTAACTGCTCCATTTATGCAGAGAAGGAAATGCCTGCAAATTGTTAAAGAAGCATGTAAAATAAATAGAACTTGAAAAACAATCTTAAAATAAAAATCAGAGAAGAACAAACAGATACAACATATTGCCTTACATCTCAAATAAAGTTACAATGATTGATACAAAAATATAGAAGAAACATCAAGGAAACTTCTCACTGATTGATTAAAACTTGGAACGAAAGTTAAGAAAATAGTTTGGAACTTCTCCACTACTGTGCCATGAATTTCAAAAGTTTTATATAGCATAGAAAGTATGTCTTCTTTTTCCTAATCACCTCACAATCTTGGACATGAGGATTAAATGGTCAAATTTCCAAACAGAAGAAAATTAAAGCTTTGTTCAAAGGCCCATCTCATAACATTAGCTGTAGAGATAGATTTGCTACCCCTCATTATCAACATCTTCTAAGAAGGAGGCACTAACTAAAATAATGAACTATTTTATGTAGCCAGAGAATGCTATTTACCATAGCATATATCTAGAAAGTATAAACTTTGTTGCAAATCAGATATTACTCACCACAAAAGAAAAGACATAAAGTAGCCAGTGTTTCTCTCCCCCATACAATTATTCTGCACCAATGAAGAGCTAAGTAGAAATTGAAAATAATATTTAACAATTAAAAAACAAACCATCTCACTACAAAAGATTAAAAAATAATAAACAAAATAGTTTGATATTTTACCGTCCATCCACAATGATGGTCAAAGCGAGCAACATAGCGATCACAAATGCTGCAGTGCTTGGACCTGGCAGGTCTGAACCAAAGGAGGAAACAATCATTATTAAAAGAATTAAATGAAAGTTTCCAAAGAAATCTCTACGACTCTCTCCCTCCTCCTGTCTCTTGTGAAATCAGTGATTTCATTGGGTATAAAAATGGCCTCTTTGGTTTTCACGTTTGACTGTAAAATCAAGAAAAAACTTAAGTAACACAGTAACTCACTTGACCCGATACATAGAAGTGGTTTTAATGAGAATGAGCTCACATACATTTAGCCACATGGAGCAAAATTCAACTTAAATTTCAGATTCTAATTGAAAAATTGGAAGGATAATTATGAACTGATCGCCACATAGATGTAGACACATGACACAAAAGTAGAATTCTAATTTGAAATTACAATTTGAGTTTCTCTCTGCTTCACCTATTATTATATATATAGATGCATCAGATTCACTTCGGCATTGTAATTTTTTTTTATTACTATTATTATTATCAATAAAATATCTTTTAATTTCTTTATTATCATTGTTAACTTTAGCATTTCACAAATAAGTTCTATGAACCAAACCCATTCCTCTTTGTGAGAAGTAAGTTTACACAAATGTTATTGCCTCATATATATATATGTGTGTGTGTGTGTGTGTGTGTGACGGGCAAAAAGTATAGCTAACGGATTAAACAGACTTTAATATGCTATCTTCTGCTCACAAAATTAATTTTAGAGATGGGATGCAAAGTCAACCTTTAAATACTCGCGATAAGATAAATAATGATAGCTAGATTAATCTCAGGTGTGATTGAATGTATTCAATTAGAAATCTCTCTCTTTTTCTCCCAAATCCGTCTTTCCTTGATCTAGGTGCTTCTTAGTTTTATATAATTAGCCAAAATGCATATGTACCTTACATTTGGATAGTTAGGATCAGACTTCCTTAATACTTGTCCTATCAAGACCTTGTTAGAAGATTTTACACTAAGATGTAAGCTGTATGGGTACTATTTATGGTCATTTCCCCATTAATGCGGCCAGCTAAGTGGCTGTTTTTTCTTTTCTTTTCTTTTCTTTCTCTTCCTTGTTCTATGCTAAGTTACCCTTTTCCACTTTTGGGTTGCGCTGTGCTCCTTTTAACTCTGACTCTCGACTTTCCGAGATTAGGTGGGTGTCCTCGGTGCCTTCGCCAACTGTGGCCGCTCAACCTCTGTATCAGTTAGGGGAGTACTTTCCGAAGACATTCCACCAATACTCCCCAAGCTCTACCTCCTAGAAAATTCCCTCACCCCCTTTATCAGCTGTCTTGGATCCTCGTCACCCCACAATATATATATATATATATATATATAAACCTTTGCCCATCATTTTCTACATGCATCATCTTGCATTTTGCAACTTTATTGTTGGGTTATTATTATCATTATTATTATTATTATCATCATCGTCATCATCTTGATCATCATCTTGATAAAAAATTGCTGGGTTTCATCTGTTGCTTAAATTAATCAAATAAAAAAAACATTTAAAAATGACAAAAGCAAAAAGGTGATCATGACTTCATGTAAGACATATATATATATGTATGTGTATGTATGTATGTAGGTATATATATGTATGTATATATGTATGCATTTTATATAACTTGGTGAAAGGTGCTTTATCTCTCAAAATGTTGCGGTTGTAACACGAAGTACCATGGAAGATGGAACCCAACATAAAAGAGGGACCAATAAAGAATATACCAATGACAAAGAGAGCCATTATGAGAATTGATTGCTATATTGTGGGGTTCCCTGGTCAAGTCAAGTATCATATAATAAATGCTATAATTGAAAAGTGCAAACTTTAAGACCACAGAACAGGGGAAGTGTTTCTTAAACATATATTTGAGCTTAAGATTGACCAACATATTTTTTTTCATCATACCTGACCTCATTTGGCAACAAATACAGTAACTTTAAAAACAGGGGCGGCTCCACTTGGAGCCCGGGGGTTCATCTCTGAAAAAAAAATAGAGAGAGAGAGTACTTAAGTGCTGTTCTTTAAATTCTCATATTAAAATTCTGTCATGTAAATTTTTACTTATGGGATGAAAGTGTATATTTTAGTTAAGTAGCCACATAGTTGAATCTTAAAAGGGAACCTAAGGAATAACACCTAAAATACTGTACCTAAATCTTGTATATATATATATATAAATAAAATGTGTTTTATTTTATTTTATTTTTAATTTTGACTCCTAAAATAAAAATTTGAACACCCTGATCCTAGATTTTTTTTAAGCCCAGTTGAAATAAATTTGAATATGATTCTCTTAACAATATCTTGGTCTTTTTAAATACCAAAAAAAAAAAAAAAAAAACCAATCACAAACCAATTTGATATAAAATCTAGAAAAAAAAATTAATAAGCCCAATAACAAAAGTAGAAATTTATTAATCTTGAACCTTAGAAAAAACTCATTTAGATCTTAATAAATTTGAAATAAAATTAATCAAGTGGGAGATCAATTGATGAATGATTATTTGGCTGTGTACATTGAAAGAAATGTAACTTGTAGAATTGATAATGAAAATATCATACAACAATTTCAAAATATGAAACATCATAAAAGGCAATTGTAAAATTTTATATATTTCAATTTTTTTTCAATGTTGATATATTTAAGTTCTCTTTTATTTAAAATTTTATATAATTTATGTTTCTTATTGATCTCTCTAAAAAATAATCCTAGAGTCGCCTGGGAGAAAGAGCCACGAAAGTTGGAAGAATTATAATATTGATTTCGTTTGAGAAGTTGCAATGCCATTGCCAATAATAGTTGGGAAAGTATATTCTATTTTACTGCACGGAAAGAAAAGGTTCATTTCAGTGCCTTCTTACGTTGCTTTTTTTAATTTTAATGATAATTTTTAAATTTTGTATTCCTTGTAACTTGTAAATGATCTATATAGCAAAGAATTTAAATAAAAAATAAAAAAGTGTAGTTTGTGACGTGAGATATTAAATATAAGTGTAGTTTGTGTTTCTGGGATTATTTTTCAAAATAACAAAAAAATAGTGTTTTGGGATTTTTTTTTTTCACAACTGATTTCTACGGTTTCTCTTCTAAAAATTTGGCAACTTAATACTGATTTTTTTTTTTTTTAGAATCAAAGTCTTACCTTATCAAATCAAAAGAATTTAAATGGGTAAATTACGATTTTGCACTCTAATGTTTGTCTTGTATCAAAATAGTTTCTAACGTTTAGTTTAGCCATTAATGTTAAGCGGTGAATATATAAAACTGACATAGCTTTTTTTTTTTTTTTTTTTGAGAAACCAGGCCGCAAGCCTGGGAATTCATTCAATAAACGGAATCAATGAACATCATGAAACAAAAGAGGAGCAATGTCAGCAGGAAGGTCTCCCAACCAAACCTGCGGGCCCTCAACAGAACTAGCTTTCTTAGCTAAAGCGTTAGCAACAGAGTTACACAAACGGCTAACTAAATTAAAATAAAAAAAAACTGAAAAGCAGAAACATGTTCTCGAATATCATCCAACACGTTCCCATAGCAAGTCAACTCGCCCGACCCATGTCGAAGAGCATCAATCACAGCAGTTGAATCCCCTTCGAAAACCACTCGGGTAAGACCAATTTCTGATGCAAACTGATAAACATAGCTAACTGTGATATTAAAATATTACATTTATGCCACCTAAACTGTCACATGTTTTTAATTTAAAAAAATTAAATATTTTCAGGTTTGATTTGAGAGTTTAAATTGATTCGATTTTTAAAAAGTTAAAAAGGCTCAATGTGAAAAACTAATAAAATTTTAGGCTTCAATTTAAAATTTTTAAAAATAAGAAGCTTTACTTTAAAATATAGTAATAATTTATGATTATCTTAAGAGTTGCCAAGGATCTTAATCATAATCATAATCATAATCATAAATAAATTCATGATGATCTCTTTCCATTTATTTTGTGCCACATATACGAAGTACAAAAATGGGAGGCCAAGAAAATCCAACCCATCAAATTCAAAAAGTTCAAATAAGAGACCCACACTTATTGCAAATTGAATCAAAATTTTCCAACCACAAAGAAAAGAAAAAAATAAAAAAGAAAAAGGAAAGAAATACTGAAATAGTAGTGAGTAAAAGAAAAACACCTACAAGAATCTGAGAAAATTGAATTGACCACGAGAGCCGTGATCCGATTCTCAATCAACCACACAAATAGTAGTATCAAATAGCTCTCTTTTTTATTTGCACGCGACGTGACGAAATTGCTGAGCGGCACGATTGGGTCTCTTCAAATAAGAACCAGCCACGTAAGCAAAACAGATAGAGGCTGCTCATATACGAAATAGCGTCTAGGTTCAATGTACCACGAAACACGCCTTTCCCCCCCTTGGTTCCTTATTTAATCCGAATTCATTTTATTACAAATCGCCACACCACACACTGAAAATTTTTTAGAACTTCAATCGAAACAGAAAAATCTAAAACCCCACAAACCCAAATCCTTAAACTAGTTTGTTAGAGAAAAATTTTCTCAAAATCCAAATGGCTCTCGCTGTTACTTCTTCTTCTTCTTCATCTACTGCAATTTCTAAAGGTAGTTTTTTTATAGTTTGAATGGAATTGTTGTTTTTTCTTTTAAGGTTGTTTGATTGTTTTGATTAAGATTGTTTGGTGTCTTTTTGGTTTTTTAAGGTTTACAAAACGGTTCGTTTAGGCTATTATCGGATCGGCCTAAACCTCGGACTCATGGTTTGAATTATTCACAAAGACGGTTCTCGGTGAAGGCTTTACACGCAGAGCCCAAACGTAACGCTTCGATTGTGCCTCTTGCTGCTACTATCGTTGCTCCTGGTGAGTGAGTAGTGAGAGTTTCAAAAATTATTTGAAATTTTTTCAAAAAAAGTTGTAATCTTTTTCTGTTTTTTTGTTATGGGTAATTTTGAAAACTGATTAATTGTTTAAATGTAAAAAGATTATGCATTAAACGACACAGTTTTTGAAAAGTTTGGGTTTTTTCTTTTTTTCGGTGTTTTAGAAGGTGCAGAAGTGGTGGAGAAAGTAGAGGTAGAGGTGGAGGAGGAGGACTTTGAGCAATTAGCTAAAGAGCTTGAGAATGCATCTCCTCTTGAAGTTATGGATAAAGCTCTTGAAAAGTTTGGCAATGACATTGCAATTGCGTTCAGGTATTATATCTTTTTTTATTTTATTTATTTATTTAGTTATTCAATTATGATTTAATTTTCATTTGTTAATGGTTTAATGATTAATATAGATTTTGTTGATCTTGGTTACTATTTGGGATTGAATGGGAATATACTATTTATACCTTGAGATGAGGAATATACTTCGGATTCCGATTTGCTTGATTAGTAAATTCTTTTGTGGTCGAATAGTCTAAGTTTAATGCTTTGCCTGATGATTAAAAGTAATCATCGTAAAACGTATGGCCTAAGTCAAATTCCATAGTATTTATAATTTCTTTTATAAAAATTAAAAAAAAAAAAAAAAAAGAATCATTAAATTGAGTATTTTATTTATTTTTGTGAAGGAATATTGGAGAATAAAACAAGTCAAAATATATGTTTATGATACTGATGGGAATCATACCCTTAAAAAACAACTCCTGTTAATTATCTTAATGGCGATGAGTGAGTGTAAAATTTTAAACGTTTCACCATCTTGACTATCACCTCTTGTGTTTCAGGAATCTTTTAGTTGTTCTATTCTCTTAGCTGTAACATTAGTAAATTCTCATTGTTTAGGAGAATGGTGAAGTGGATTTAAGGTGAACTAGGAAATAGGAAATAATCGTTATAAAATAGGAAGCCTTATCAATTAAGCTTTTGACTTTAGAAGTAGGAAACCATTGCCCTCACTAATGGTGTAGAAATTGTTAAGGAGTGACACCATTTCAATATTTTCGGATTGCTTGTAATGTTAAAACATCACCATCATTGATGATATAAATTATTCAGAATTACAAAAAGTGATGCCAATCCAATATTTTAGGATTGCTTGTACTGATAATTCTCATTATTTTTGTATTGAGTGTGATATATGATGGAACAAACAATATGACATATTAGTAAAGGCACCTTAGTTAGTAATGTAATGAAACCCTATGCTACATGAGGAATTTTCAATTATACTTGGGACTGTCATATAGTCCAACGGAAAATTGATGTACAAGTAGGTAATGCTTGTTCTTGTTCTTGTTTATGTTTGGCTTTGTGTTGTTTCAGACTTGTTTTTTTTATTTTTTTATTTTAGTTCTTCTATTGTATGACTTTGTATTTTTGGTAGAATTACTGAATTGGACATTTTACAATCTGTTAACCAAATATCTATTCCTGCAGTGGTGCTGAAGATGTTGCTTTGATCGAGTATGCACATTTAACTGGTCGACCCTTTAGAGTGTTCAGCCTGGATACAGGGAGGCTGAACCCAGAAACATATCAATTTTTTGACACAGTTGAGAAGCATTATGGCATCCGCATTGAATACATGTTTCCTGATGCTGTTGAAGTACAGGCATTAGTAAGGAGCAAGGGTCTGTTCTCTTTCTATGAAGATGGGCACCAGGAGTGCTGCCGTGTGAGGAAGGTTAGACCCCTGAGGAGGGCGCTTAAGGGGCTTCGCGCCTGGATCACTGGCCAAAGGAAAGATCAGTCTCCAGGTACTAGGTCTGAGATTCCCGTTGTCCAAGTGGACCCAGTTTTTGAGGGGATGGATGGTGGGATTGGCAGCTTGGTGAAGTGGAATCCAGTGGCAAATGTTCAGGGTCAAGACATATGGAAATTCCTTCGTGCGATGGATGTGCCTGTGAATACATTGCACTCACAAGGTTACATCTCAATTGGTTGTGAGCCATGCACTAGACCGGTCCTACCAGGACAACATGAGAGAGAGGGAAGGTGGTGGTGGGAGGATGCCAAGGCAAAGGAGTGTGGCCTCCACAAAGGAAATATTAAGGAGGAAAACGTAGATGGTAATGGAAATGGGGCAGTCCATGCTAATGGAACTGCCATAGTTCCTGATATTTTCAACACCCAGAACTTGGTTACCTTGAATAGGACTGGAATTGAGAATTTAGCAAGGTTGGAGGACCGAAAAGAACCATGGATTGTTGTGCTCTATGCACCATGGTGCCAGTTTTGCCAGGTAAACAATGTTGCAGGCAATTCAGAATTCTTATACCTTTGTTTTCTGGATTTCTCTAAATGGATTTTTTTTTTTTTTTGAATTTTGAACAGGCAATGGAAGCATCATATGTTGAATTGGCTGAGAAGTTGGCAGGGAGTGGGGTGAAGGTGGGAAAGTTCAGAGCAGATGGTGATCAGAAGGAGTATGCCCAGAGAGAACTGCAACTAGGAAGCTTCCCCACTATACTTTTCTTCCCAAAACACTCGTCTCGGCCAATAAAGTATCCCTCTGAGAATAGGGATGTTGATTCCTTGATGGCTTTCGTGAATGCTCTACGGTGATAGGAATTGAAAATCATTTATGGTGTTCAACATTGCAACTCATTCAAGAGGAAAGTCCAAGACTAAAGTTTGGTTTCACCGAGTCCATTACTTTTAGGGGAAGGTAAATAAAACAATTGAGTAGTCTAAGAATGATTGTGAATCAGCCCAGCCGATTTGGTACTTAAATGTGCCAATGGTATTTCTCAAACTCACAGTGTACGAGTTTTTGGTTTAGTGTCAGTTTTCATGTTTTTCTTGTAAGAGTTCCTTTAGATGTAGGAACTTGCTTTGATGTTTTGTAGGAAAGAGATTGTATGCAATTGGTGGAACTTAAGGTGTATATAGTCTTTGTAATTTGCGATTTTGGAAATTTATTGCCTACTTTGTATTCATCTGGTGCTTTATTAGAAGACAAATATTCAGACGACTAAGACATTTTTTAAGAAAAATAAGGACCATCCAAATGTTGAGCTGGTTATGCAAAGCAATCAACAACTTAGTTTTGTTTGGTTTGACGTAAGCATTGACTGTAAAATATTTTTATGGAAAAGAAATATTTTTCAAGCGTTTAGTTGCATTTTAAAAAATGCTTCAGAAATTTTTTTAAGGGATTGGATTGTGTTCCTAAAAATGCTCTAGAAAACATGTTTTCTATTAATTTCTTACATTTTTCTCAACTTCCAAACAAATATTATAATAGAAAAATTCCAAAACAGATTGAGAGAGAGAGAGAGAGAGATCCGTTAATGTGTGGGTTGATGGTTCTATCTAGAGGTGACGGTGGAGAGGTTGGTGGGTTCGATATAGAGGTGGCAATGATGAGATTGAGGTAAAGATGATGAGATCTAGGGGTGGGTGGTCACGGTTGTCGGTGTTATTGGCTGGGTGGTCCAATCGGTTCATGGATGGGTCACTTGAGTGGGTCATGTGGTCCATTAGGAAATGGGTGGGTAGTTCGACTAGTCCAATTGGCTTTGTTCTTTCTCCTTTGTTTGTGTTTTTCTAGAAAATTGAGATAATGTAAATAGAAATGTAAAAGAATTTACACCAAAACCAGCCTTATTTTACGACCAAAGAGAAATCAATTTCAAGTTGACTGGATTTTCAATCCATTCAAACACCTGTAAATGTGTAAAATATTTTTCTTAAAACATTTTCAATTGAACCAAACACAGTCTAAAAGCATTTTTGGGCAGTCAGTTATGTTGACTGGAACTTTTTAATCAAAGTATTAGAATTATTTCCACTTAGCGAGAGTTATTATTTACCTAGGTTGGGGAAAGATCAAATTGTTTCCCATTTGTATTTTTTGTTTTGTTTTCCAAACTTGACATAGGCCATCAGACTAAATTATGTATCTCTCTCTCTCTCTCTCTCTCAACAACCAACATATGTTGAGGCCAACATGCACTCAAAATCTATTCATGGATTTTTGGCTCTCATCTGAACGACATATTCTTGTTGTTCTACCATATCCTAATTTGTACTCAACTTATATTCTGGTTACTTTGAACCATAGTATGCACCAAAAAATTTGACATGAGCCCAACTTCTTACAACTTTCTTATTAAGACTGGAGTTATTGGCCATTAGGATTGCAGGATTGATGATTTATTAATTGTAAATGGTAGTTTTTGTCCTTTAATTAGGGGTAAAAATCAAAATTCTTTCTTGAGGTTTAAGTTAATATAAGGCAGACCAAGAATTTTTTAAAATGTCAATTTTACTCAATTAGCACAAAGAGTGATTAATTTTACAGTCTTTGTATTACGACAATTATAAGTACGAGGGAGTGTTTAACAATTATATTATAGTTTTTTTTTTTTATAAAGAAAATCCTATTTGATGATTCTAAATTTATAAAATATAATTTAGATTTGAACTTTTGAAAAGTGTAATATATATTTAGTCAATTTTAAGCCCAATGAAATTGCTATTTCCTTTGTCAATTTTGTTACTATTCTTTATTTGCCCTTTTAATTTAGAAGGATAAAATTCAAAAAACTTATGAAATGGTATTATTTTACCAAAAACCTCATGTGGTAACATATGTTTAATTAACTTTTTATAAGAACATATGTTTTAATAAATTGTGGTAACATAAATTCTTTACTTGAATCGTAATGCATTTCTCATTTATTTATTTATTTATTTATTTTTCAATGCTTATAAAAAAAAAAATTGTAGGAAAGAGAAATTACCCCTGCTATACAATTATAAGTGTAAGGGAGTTTCTAACAATTAATTATTAATTATATGACAATTTTTTTATCCTTGATTTGATGATTTTTGAAGTTATAATATGTAGAATTTTTGAAAATGTAATAATTCGGTAAATTTTAAGCCCAATGAAAATTTTATTTTCTTTGTCGATTTTGTGACAATTCTTTATTTACCCATTTAATTTAAAGAGATAAAAATCCAAAAAACTTATGGAATGGAATTATTTTACTAAAAAATCTCATGTGGTAACATATATTTTAATCAGCTTCCTATGGTAACATATGTTTTAATATATAGTGGTAACATATGTTTTTAATGAAATCTTGACTAGAATGATAATGTATTTTCTACCATCAGAAATAAGTAGCAAAATTTTCTACCATTTCCATCACATTAAGGTCCCGTTGGAAAGAGAAGTTACCCAGAGTTAGATTCAATAAAGATTTAGTTGAAGATACTGTTAATATCAAATTAAACAATGTCAAAGTGCCTCAAATTTGAAGTTGCGATTTTCCCTCAGCATATGTATGGTAAGTAGTTTTTTAAATGATAATATATTTCTCATTGAGTAATTCTTAGGTATTCTCAGAGTATAGCGAATGGTGCTGCCTAATAGGGAAATTTTTGGGCTTTTAAATGAATGAACTAGCAAGTGCTGCAAGTATATTACATTTGTTACCTAGGATCCAATATATTGTCAAATCTCAAAGTTTCCAACGGTGGAAGAAAGGGGAGCAAACCCAAATGGTGGGTTTAGTTTTGCCAATCATGTCATGTGAGAACTCATGGTACACTACATAGGATTCCATTTTTCAAATTGCTCAGAATCTCAACCCTTTTTCCAAACTATCCTTTCTTTTTCTAGGTCAATCAAACGGGTAAAGTTTGGCCAGAAAAATAAAAATTTAAAATCAGGTGGTTTTAATAAATTACAGATTTTCAAAATGAATTTAAGATGGAAGTGAATTTTTAATTAAGTACAGTCACATAGTTGAATCTTAAGAGGTGAACCTAAGAAACAACATTTAAATACCGTACCTAAATCTTACCAATAATTTAATATTTTTCTTCCCTAAACACTCATCTCGGCCAATAAAGTATCCACCTGAGAACAGAGATGTTGATTCCTTGATGGTTTTCATGAATGCTCTCCAGTGATGGGAATTGAAAATCATTTATGGTGTTCAACACTGCAACTCATTCAAAAGGAAAGTCCCAAGACTAATGTTCGGTTTCACCGAGTTCATTACTTTTATGGGAAGGTAAATAAAACTATTGAGTAGTCTAAGGATGATTGTGAATTAGCCCAGCCGAGTTGGTACTTAAATGTGCCAATGGTTTTTCGAGGATAGTCACAGACTCACATTGTACGAGTTTTGGTTTAGTGTCAGTTTAAGGTCTTTTTGTTTTCATGTTGTTCTTGTAAGAGTTCCTTTGGATGTAGGAACTTGCTTTGATCGTAGGGAAGAGATTTTATGCAATTGGCGGAAGTAAGGTGAATATAGTCTTTGTAATTTACGATTATAGAAATTTATTGCCTACTTTGTATTCATCTGCTACTTTGTAATTTCCGATTTTAGAATTAAAAATATATATATATATATATATTATATTATATATATATGGTCCACCCAAATGTTGAGCTTGTTATGCCAAGCAAAGCAATCAACACTAATATTATAACCCACATTGGTTGTGTGTGTCTACTGTCTATTGTTTATAACACCAGTCTACAACTACAAAGGTTAGACTCTTTTGTAGTTGTACTCTGGTTATATAATGTATTATAAACCCGGTTTAAAACACTAATATTACTATTTTCGGATGTGTTCTAATAAGTATTATTATTTACTAAAAAAAAAGTAGGGATGTTTATCCCACATTGGATGTGTATGTCTAGTGTCCGCTGTTTATAACCTCAATATAATTACAAAGGTTAGGCCATTAATTACAAAGGTTAGGCCATTTTGTAGTTGTACTTTGGTTATGTAATGTATTATAAATCCAGTTTAAGCACTAATATTACTATTTTTGTGTGTGTTCTAATAAGTATTACTGTTTACTAAAAAAAAAAGCAATCAACAACTTAGCTGAGTTTGGTTCGACGTAAAAAGCATTTCGATTGAAAAATATTTTTTGACGAAAACTTTTTTTGGAAAAGAAAATATTTTCAGGTGTTTGATTATGTTCTTAAAAATGCTTTAGAAACACATTTTCTATTAGTTTTTCACATTTTTCCCAACTTCCAAACAAATATTATAATATAAAAATTCCAAATGTGAGAGAGAGAGAGAGAGAGAGAGAGTTCATGGGTGGGTTGGTTGGTCTAATGGTTAGATCTTGAGGCGTTAGTGACGAGACCAAGGCAAATTGATGAGATTAGTGGGTTCTATATAAAGGTGGTAGTGATGAGATTGAAGCAGAGACGAAGAGATCTAGGGGTGGCTGGTCACGGTTGTCAGCATTAGTGGCTAGATGGTGACGGTGGTCCAATCTGTTTGTGGGTGGGTCACTCGACTGGGTCACATTGGTCCTATTGGCTCTGTGCTCTCTCTTTCATCTATGTTTTTCCAAAAAAATGGAAATATTGAAAATAGAAATGAAACAATTTACACCAAAACTAGCCATATTTTACGGCCAAAGGAAAACCAAGTTTAGGTTGACTGGATTTTTAGTCCATCCAAACACCAATAAAATACATAAAATATTTTCCATAAAACATTTTCAGTACGAACCAAACATAGGCAAAAAGCATTTTTTGGCTGTCAGTTAAGTCAACTTGAACTTTTTAATTAAACAAGTTCTTAGAATTTTTTGCACTTTGCCAGGGTTGACTTTTACTTGGGTTAGGGAAACATCAAATTGTTTCCATCTGAAATTTTTTGTTTCGTTTCCCAAACTAGACATAGACCATCAAGCTAATTATGTTATCCTCTCTCTCTCTCTCTCTCTCTATTTTATTTTTCAACAACCAACATATGTTGAGGCCAACATGCACTCAAGATCTATTCACGGATTTTTGGCTCTCATCTTCGAGGCAGATTCTTGTTGTTCTACCATGTCATAATTTGTGCTCAACTTATATTCTACTTACTTTGAACCATAGTATGCACCCAAAAATTTGACATGAACCCAACTTATTGCAACTTTCTTATTAAGACTGGAGTTATTAACCATTAGGATTGCGTGATTAATAATGTATTAATTGTAGATGATAGTTTATGTCCTTTAATTATGGGTAAAAATCAAAATTCTTTCTTGAAGTTTGTGTTAATATAAGGTAGTCCAAGAGTGATAATAGCTTAAAAGTACAATATTATCTTAGTTTTGGTAGGCATTATCACATCTATTTTGTGTTTATTCCCACATTTACTTGTAAATATGAGACTTTGCAAGTTTTCTCTAAAATATACTCGTTACATATATTTTTTTCTTGCAGGAGATTAAAACTAATGAGCTAAGCATGTAGACATGAAGCCAACAGAATCCAAGGGTGAAGATCAATTGAAAAGTGGCTTCTGAAGAATTTGATGAGTCAAAGATGTCTGGAAATATAAAAGGAAAGAGAGAAATTCGTTTGAGCCAAAGATGGAAAAAATCCTGGCATGGAAATATTGTCACCAGTGTTGGTATTTTGGCCATGTCTTTTTACTCTGATATCGGATTTATTTGATTCTTATGGCCATGGAAAGAAGACTTGAAGATCTAAAACTCTGTAGTTTACCAAAATTTCAGAATCTGCTGTTTTCAAGGCCAAAACCAACCTGGAAGTTAACTCACTATTGAAAAATGGGAATTGACATTTTATATTTTTCTTTTTGGAAAGCATGTGTTTTAGGATTTTGAATGTTATAAATATAAGTAATGCTACAGACACAAATTATTTTACAACATTTTTACAAAATGTTGATATGACCAATTTCTTATTGGTTTTCATCTAGGCCCATCATTAATAATGTTTTTTTCATTTACCAATAATCACTCACCACATCAGTAGTTTATAATTTAAAAAAAAAAAACAATAGTTTGTGTTTCTAGTATTATTCTATAAATATTAAAGTGATACAAGGGCAGCCATGTTTTTCGGCTACTGGAAAACCTTATTTTTTATTAATTTTTGAGAGTTTCTATTCTCTATGGAATTTTAAGAACCTAAGTTAGGGTTAGGGGTGAATCTCCAATGTTGTAAGTTTTCCACTATTCAATCCAAGCATATTTTCCACGTTTTGATAATTGAAATCAATTGTTCTCTTTTTCATAATTTTTTTGCTAGATTGATACTCCCTCAGTCCCACTTTGTTTGTCCTGTTTGAAAAATCAAACTTTTTAAGGGAACATCATTTATTATCTTGTCTACATTTTAAAAATGTATAAGTTTTCAAAACTACCCTTAAATAAATTTATCAAAAAATTGAATTAGTAAATTAATAGGGGTATAATAGCAACATTAGTAAATTAATGACTTTTATTTTTAGAAACAGGATAATATTTTAGGACATTCCAAAATGGAATAGAGGACAAACAAAGTGGGACGGAGGGAGCATTTAATTTCTAATTCTTTCGTAAGTCTATTCTTGAATCTTTTTATTGTTAGAATAGGGTTTTATAATTTCTCTAGTAAAACGTGGTAATCTTGTTAGATATTACTTTTGCCATAGTATTGCCTCTAGGGTATGCGATATTCTTGAATTTTTTTAGCAAAGTTATTATTTTCTAGATTAAATTGTTGGAACAATTGATGAATATAATCAACCAAAGAGAGTTTTATTAATAAAACTTATTTCTAAATCTTCCAGTCAGATAGTTTATGTGTTTACTTACCCAATTGTGTACTAAATTGGATTGGTAGTGGATGCCTAACAATATTGGTGGACAAACCCTAACGCCCTAGTGATTTTGATTATTGAATTTTGAATTTCGCCAAAATTTATTTTTCCTAAGTTTCAATCATATTTTTCTATATATTATTAGTGCTTTTGACGTGTTCTTGTTTTCCTTTTCTTGGTGGAGCGACAACCTTAACTAAACTACAATTTTTGTTACAAAATTGGACGATATTAAAGAGTTTAAAATGTCAAATTTACTCAATTAGCACAAAGGATGATTAGTTTTACTGTGTTTGTATTACGACAATTATAAGTGCGACAGAGTTTCTTGCAATTATATGAAAGTATTTTTTTATAAAAAAATCTTTACTTAATGATTTTTGAATTTATAAAAATATAATTTAGATTTGAAAATTTGGAAAATATAATATACATATATATATATATATATATATATATTTAGACGATTTTAAGCCCAATAAAATTGCCATTTCCTTTGTTAATTTTGTTACTATTATTTATTTGCTCGTTTAATTAGGAGGGACAGAAATTCAAAAACCTTATGAAATGGTTTTATTTACCAAAAAGCCTTATATAATAACATATGTTTTAATATATAGTGGCCAACGTACGTATTCTTTAATGATTTATTTTCTTAATTAATAATCCATTTCTCATTTTGTGAATTTTGTTTTTTAATGTTTATAAAAAAAAAATGTCGGAAAGAGAAGTTATCCCTGCTATACAAGTCTTACAATGTTTGTATTATGACAATTATAAATCTGAGAGAGTGTCTAACAATTATATTTGATGAGGTCAAGAATTTCACCAGTAAGCCACACGATACTTATGCGCTTGAATGTCAACCTGCACAACACTAAGAAGGAAAAACCTTACAGAGAGCACCGGTGTGGTGCCGGCCGAATACCCTCCGAAGGTTAAGTCAGAAAATCTTCTCACAACTCTAGAGTGCTAGAGAGGGTAAATTATGTGTACCTTCACTTGCGAAAGTATTGGGGCTTATATAGTAGTAGAGGGCGTGGACCTCTCTTACTTGGAGTAGAAGTCTTTTCCTTATAGGAATCCTTATGAGAGTAGATTGCGGAATCCTTTCCTTATGGGACTTTATGGAGTGTGTCGCAAGCATCACATACCAGGGGCCAGCCTTCCTGATGGGTCTTGGACCCGTGGATATTTTATATTGGGCTCTGTACTATAAACGTGGCAGTCAATGGGCCCGTCCTCTACTGGACCGCGGCTCATTCCCGTCGGGCCCACTCTAAGCTCAAATTTATCCACTTCAATATTAAATTTTTTTATCCTTTATTTGATGATTTCTGAATTTATAAAATGTAATTTATATTTCAACTTTTGGAAATGTAATATATATTCAGTTAATTTTAAGCTCAACGAAATTTTTATTTCCTTTGTCGATTTTTTTACTATTCTTTATCTGCCCATTTAATTTAGGGTGATAAATATCCAAAAGAGTTATGAAATGGTATTATTTTACTGAAAAACTTTATATGGTAACAGATGTTTTAATCAGCTTCCTATGGTAACATATGTTTTTAATAAAGTTTTTACTAGAATGATTGTGCAATATTTCTCATTTTTTGAAAATATTTTTTATGTTATCAAAAAAAATTAGGAAAGAGAAGTTATCCCAGACTCAAAATTCATGAAAAAGATGCAAAAGCATACATGTCATCAAAAAGTTCATAAGCCTCGTCGAGGCACCTCAAATTTAAGGTGGCAGTTTATATAGGTTAATTGAGGGTAGCCATTGCCATGGCTACACATATCAAAATCTTCAACCATTTCCATCACATTAGTACCCCGTTGAGAAAGAAGTTAACCAGAGTTAGAATCAAGGAAAAAAGATGCATTACATTAAATGTAATCAATTAGTTCATAAGCCATGTAAAAGCGCCTCAAATTTGAGGTATCGATTTTTCCCAAACATATATTTGTAGGGAAATGTAAGGTTTTTTCCTCAGAGTGCTTCCTTGTATAATTTGGAAAATTATTGTGTATTTATTTCCATAACTACCCCTGTGAATGTGTACTAAAATGTAATGTATATGCTTAACGTACAACACCCCATGAACAACATCACATACAAAATTAATAAGCAAAATATTAAACAATTTTTTCACTACATTAGTAATCGGAGTCCCAATGGCTGCGCCAAACATCAGGGTAATAGACAAGTTAAGATTATTCTCATCCTCTTCATGCATAAAAGTCTACAAATCAAAAACATTTCATTAATTCTTTATATTTAAAAAAAAAAATTGACAGAAAAAGAAAAATGAGTTATAATTGTAAAAACGTCAAATTTATTATGATGTTATAATCATAAATGATACTATTTGACTTTTAATTAAGGGTAAAAAAACAAAAATCTCCTTGAGGTTTGGTTTACTATCTGGTAATATCAAGACTTTTTAAAAATATCAAATTTACTCTTTATTTTTTCATTTAATTTAGAGGGATAAAAATATAAAAACTAATGAATTGTTATTACTTTACCAAAAAAAAACCTTGTGGTAACGTATGTTTCAATAAATATTGGTAACATATGTTTTTAATAAATTTTTTGCGTGAATGATAATGTATTTCTCATTTATCTCTATGGTAAACAAATAGCTAGGAAAATTTTTGGGCTTTCTCATGAATGAACTGGCAAGTCTATTACATACGTTACATAGGATCCAATATGTTGTCAAACCTCTGAAGTTTCCAACGGTGGAAGAAAGGGGAGCAAACCCAAATGGTGGGTTCAGTTTTGCCAATCATGTCACGTGAGAACTCATGGTACACTCCTTAGGATTTCAATTTTAAATTGCTCAGAATCTCAACCCTTTTTCCAAACTACAGATTTTCAAAATGAATTTAGCATGCCCCAATCCCCATGCTTTGTCACTCTTTGGGCTATTTAGTAGTGGAGTAATTGATCAGCATTATACATTCCATTCTTATACCTTTATAGAATTCTCTGTTCTATATAAAGAAAATTTTATTCGAGGAATCCAGATGAGTCCTATTTCCACTTTTCTCTCCTTTTTAGTTGACAGGAACTATCTTAACATGACACAATTAATCATAACTACTACTGTTATACTTTTCACTAATTGCTATTGAAAAAAAAAAAAAAAACGATAGTAAACTATCAGCGGATTTTGGGCAGAGATTTCCAGCTTAGGTTGAGGCTTGAAGCCTTGAATCCAAGGTACCAAAGGGTCTTGCCAAAAGCTCCGTATCTGATAAGGTAACAAGCACCCTTAACAATGATATCTTTGACACCCTTGATAGCTTTCCATATTGGAGAGGCTGATTTGGGTGGCTCTTTGCCGAGTCAATCTTGCCAAACTTTATATTTAGCCCTCAGTATGGCCTTGCATAAACTATTTCTCTGGAGGCGAACATTCAGGCTAGTTTTACTAGTAGTGCTCTATTAGTGTCTTTGGATTTTTTGAGACCAAGACCATCTTTACCTTTTGGAAGGCAGTTCCCATGCTCCTTGAAGCTATGTCAAGGCAATCACAACTCACCAAACTGCAAAAATCACACAAAAACCGCTTGCAAAATGGCATAATCGTACTGTATCACAAATAACAATACACCGCACCACATGGTGTAATGTGGTTTGTGGTTTTATAATAAGAAAACAGCACAGACTGCACCGCACTACACATTCTCTATATATTAATATATTTATTTATTTTTAATATTAAATATATTATTAATAGTTTAATAACCCTAGTTTTCAAAAAAAAAAAAAAGTTTGATAACCTTAGCAAGTATTGACTAGGAAAACTAGCCCAAAATAAAGAAAAACTAGCTCAATTGTTTAAAACTTGGCCCAAAATAAAGGGAAAAATTAGTTTTGGGCTCGGTAGGAAAAACCCAAAATTTGAAAAATATACCAACTACAAACCGTTCAAACTTCATCTTATACACCGCACCGTACATGTGACCGCAAAATGAGGTATGGTGCGGTTATAATTTTGGCCAAATTTTAAATCACACTGCACATGTGACCGCAAAAATAAAATGCGGTGCAGTTTTGGTTTTGGCTAAACCTCACCAAATCACACTGCACCGCACCGCACCACAAACACCCATTCACAAATCTTGGAGGGGATGTTGAAGGATGACATGACATATGTCGGTAGAGTTTTGGGCCACTGAATTGATGAGGGTACATCTGCCAGCCCACAAAAGGCATTTGCTTCTCTAACCCATAAGACAAGCCTCTAGCCGATCTGAATATATTTGAAGTCTTTTAAAGGTGATTTGGACAAGAATAAGGGGGCACCAAGATAAACATCGACTTGTTGCTTAAGCCCCTTCATTTGGAGGACCTGCTTAATGGGTCTCCGAGATTGACTGTGAGCATATTTAGTAAAGAAAACACTAGATTTGTTTCTGCTGAGCGTTTGACCCGATTAGTTGCAATTCCCAATATGATTAATCTCTTGTAAAAAAAATGAAAAAAAAAAAAACACTTATTTCATTTCATTAATTGGAAATTATTATATGCACTCAATAATTACATTTTTTTTTGCACATAAAGGTAGATGGTCTTGGCGCTTACATTTCTTATATATGTGTAATTATTCAATACAACTTTTCTCTCACATAAAAGGGCTCCACATGTAAATCCATACTTGGAACCCACATTGAGTATTTCTAATAACACAACAAAAATTTAAAATAATTTTACAACATTCTCAATGTGTTTTTGTTTGTTTTTCTTTTTTAATGGATAATCTATGCACCATGATGCTAGTTTTGCCAGGTAAACAATGTTGCAGGCAATTGAGAATTCTTTTACCTATACTTTCTGAATTGCTCTAATTGGATTTTGTTTGAATTTTGAATAAGCAATGGAAGGATCATATGTTGATTCCTTGATGGCTTTCGTGAATGCTCTCCAGTGATGGGAATTGAAAACCATTTATGGGGTTCAAAACTGCAACTCTTTCAATAGGAAAGTCCCAAGACTAATGTTCGGTTTCACTGAATTCATTACTTTTAGGGGAAGATAAATAAAACTATTGAGTAGTCTTAAGGATAATTGTTACTTAAATGTGCCAATGGTATTTCGAGGATAGTCACAGACTCCCAGTGTACGAGTTTTTGGTTTAGTGTCACTTTATGATGTTTTTGTTTTCATGTTTGTTCTTTGTAAAGTTGTGATTTACAACTATTTTATGTTAGCTTTAATTCCGTGCCAAATTTGATTGTAATTTTGTTCAATCTTTTGTACCCTGTATTTTATGTGGGATTTCATGTAAGGAGAGAGAGTGTGAAGACTCAAGGCAAAGTGAAGAGCAAGAAGTTTTCACGTGTATCTCGCGAGAAGCTTACCCGCGAAGTGAAGCATGTGCCCTGCACATGACTGGAATGCAAAGAGTCAGGATAGGTTGGTGACAGCTGGTTTTCACGAGTGTTTCGTGGATAAGGCCTTCCCGCAAGATACCCGTGAAACATTCTGTTTTGCCAGACTATCATATCTGATACACACTATTTGTACCCACACTATATATACCCACATTACCCACAGATATTGAGGAGTGCTTTTGAGAGAAAACCCTAGCCACAACCATTGAGAATTAGAGATTGTTATACCCATATTTCTCTACACAATCCATTGTGGTTTTTCCTCAACTCCTACCTCTCCATTTCCATATCCTTGAGAGGTTGCTAGTCCAAACACTTACCACACCCATACTGAGTGTCAAGTGAGGTTTTGGTGCTGCTGGGAAGCATTGGAAGAAGCCAAGTTTTGGCGGATGCAATCAGGCGTATTGCGGGATCTGGAGAGCTAGACAAGACATGGTTCTGAGAAGCCTTGTTGGAGTAGGAGCTTGGAGGGCTCAGGTGCATCGGGTAGATTAGGCTTGGAGGGTCTCTTGCTATTCATATATCCCAACTGATTGTCTAGTGGATCAATTTACCGCTTAGAGGGCGGAAGAGAGGTTTTACGCCGAGTAACACATCGACGTGTTATCTTATGTTTGCATTCTTCTTCCCTACTCTTTTAGCTTTCATTTTACTACTGTGTTTTAATGATTATGGCTTAGAGTAGTTATTATGTTTATCCGCTCGCATTTACTCTATTCTGCACTTAGTATAAGTTAGAGTAAAATCTATCGAGCAGTAATTTGTAATTTGGGGGTCTAAACAGCTCTTGTGTTTTTAACACATTTTTGAGCTTTCATTCTTGTAGGAGTTCCTTTAATTTGGATGTAGGAACTTGCTTTGTTGTGGTCACTCTAAACCAAAGTATGCACCTAGTACTTATGAGCATTAGCATTCAATGTGCTAAAACACACCAAATACAATTTTAGCACAACAAATACCAAAAAGTGGCCTCCAACCGGTGCTCTACATGTAAAATCCAAAAAACTTATGAAATGGTATTATTTTACTCAAAAAAAATCTCATATGGTAACATATGTTTTCATTAGCTTCTTGTGGTAACATATGTTTAGCAAAAAAACGTATGTTTTAACTATAAAGTGGTAACATATTTTTTTAAAATAGAATGATAATGTATTTATCATTATTTGTGAATATTTTTTGCTTATAAAAAATTTGAAGGAAAGAAAAGTTATCCCAGAGTTAGAATCTAAGAAAAAAGGTGTAAAAACATCCATTGTCATCCAAAATTTCATGAGCCCGGCCAAGGTGTTTCGAATTTAAGGTACAAAATATAGGAAACAAAGAGAAGTTACTACAGAGTCAAATTCTAGGAATAAAAGATACAAAAACACTTATTGTCATCCAAATGTTCAATAGCCTGATCAAGGCGCCTCGAATTTGAGGTGGCAATTTCTCCCCAACATATACAGGGTAAGTGCCATGGCTACCCCTCAAAATATATAAGAAAGATAAGCTACCATTGATTTGGAGTCTAGTTAAAAGGATTTACAATTAAAAATACCATTATTATTCAGAAGTTCTTGAGCCTAGCCAAGCACCTTGAATTTTAGGTGGCATTTCTCCCCAACATGTTTGAGGTAAGTGGGGATAATCTTATAAACATGGAAAGAGAAATTACCCGAGACTTCGAGATAAGATAACACGATGCAGAATGAAACTTGTTAGCCAAGATAATGTGGAAAAAAACTTGCCCCGGCCTTTGAGTCTTGGTAAAACGATTAACCGAATGATTTGATTCCATAATTCCAATCACTATACCAAAAAAAAAAAAAAAAACGTAAAAACACTCATTTTCATTCATAAATTTGTGAGCCTGGTCAAGGCACCTCATCCTTTTCATGTATAAAGCCTACAAACAAAAAAAAAAATATATATATATATATATATATCATTTTTTTATATTTTTGAAAAAGAATGAAAGAAAAAGAAAATTGAGCTGTAATTGTAAAAATGTTAAATTTATGATGGTGCTTTTTGACTTTGAATTAAGTGAAAAAAACAAAAATCTTTGTTGATGTTTGGGTTAGTATTAAGTAATACTAAGACTTTTTAAAAATGGTAAATTCACTCTTTATTTGCCCATTTAGTTTAGAGAAATAAAAATTAAATAAAAAATCATATAAAATATTATTATTTTACCAACAAAAAAAAAAAAAAACCTCATATGGTTACATATGTTTCAATAAGTTGTGGTAACATATGTTTCAATAAATAGTGGTAACATATTTTTTAATGAATTTTTTTATAGTTTTTTTGATAGAGTTTTAAGCATACGCTCCTGATTATTGAACCCAAAATTTTTTATTTAATTACAAAGGACTTTATTAGTTGAATTCTTTACTTTAATGTCAATATATTTATTATTTTTATAAAAAAAATTAATATTGTTTTTTTTTTTTTTTAAATTTTAAAAACGTGTGATTTAAAAAACTTTTATTAAACGGAAGATATAACAAACTTACAAGCTAATTAGTTGAAATTTGACTGAAGTTTTAGTTAATATAAACCTCATAATAACCCCATTAACACTGTGAGTGAACAATTTATAGAAATAGAGGGTTTAAGCCCAATTCTAATTAGGGATGGCAAATGAGAGATTCTTCAAATTATTAGATTTCTCCCTAAAGATTGAATTTTACAACAAAGTCCACATTATATAAGTGTTAACTAGTATCAATTTTCGTTGGAGTATCTATTTAAAAATAAAATTATTGATGATTAGTAGCGGATTTGAACAAAGCTTTAGGACTTTGACTGATTAGCTAGTCCAATACAAGGATTCCCTAGAAGTGATTGACATGACTCTACCAAAAAAAAAAACCCAATACTAAACTAGGGTCCGTTTGGATAGAACTTATTTTGCTGAAATTGAAAATTGAAAATTGAAAACACTGTAGCAAAATAATTTTTAAATGTGTGAATAGTATCGTGAAACCCATTTTTAATGAAAAAGTTGCTGAAAAGTGATATTTGTGGGTCCGTGAATAGTGCACGGATGCACTGTTCACGGTTGACTAGTCAACCTTTGCGGCTGAAAGCAAAAAAAAAAAAAAGAAACTGAAACGCGTTTTGCACCTAGACGTTGACGCAAAACGCAGTACCCAAACGGGTACTAGATCTATAGCTGTATAGAAAACTTTCAACTCATGTGTACAATACATCTAATTCTTTTGCAAAAGTAAGTAAATCGAGTCCCTTAGAGGCTGTTTGGCACCATTTTTTTCATCGCTCAATTTTCGTCACTCAATTTCCATCACTCATCACTCTAAAATACCAAGGCTGTTTGGCACCATCACTCAATATTTTTCACACTGTTTGTGGGCCCCATACTTGTCACTGGTGCAGCTTTTTTTTTTTTTTTTTTCCCAATACCCACCAACCCAAACCAGTGAAAGAAGAAAGGAAAAGAAAAAATTTCAGATCACCCGAACCCGGTGAAAAAAAAAAAAGAAAAAAAAAGAAACCCAGATCACCAAACCCAGTGAAAGAAGAAGAAAGAAAAAAAAAAGGGAAGAACACTGGGGAGACCGAACCCAGGAGAATGAAAAAAAAAAAAAAAAGGAAGAACAGGGGAGACCAAACCCAGGAGAAGAAAGGGAAAAAAAAAGGGGGAAGAACAGGGGAGACCGAACCCAGGAGAAGAAATGAGGGAAAAAAAAAGAGAGGAAGAACACAGGAGACCAAACCCAGAGAAGAAAGGAAAAAAGAAAAAGAAAAAAAAGGAATAGTTGTTTTGGTCAAAAGATGTAGCTGATTTATGATTAGTGGGTCCCTCATGTGTGTTTAATTACAAAAATGTCATTGAGTTATGAGTTATGGAAACTGAAAACAGCCAAAAGTTGTTTTCAGTTTCCACAACTTATAACTCAAAAAGTAGAGAATTGAGAGATGAAAACAAAGTTATGGAAACAGAGTATTGTGCAGCCAAACGAACTTCTTGCAATGGGTCCCACCATTTTTGAGTTATAAGTTATGGAAACAGAGAATTGAGTCATGAAAACTAGTGAACCAAACAGCCTCTTAATCATCAACCAGACTTAACCAAAAGTAAAAGGTCTTCCCTGGCCTAGAGAAACAATTCGTGCAGATGACCCATAAACCCATTTATCTCTATGGTAAACAAATAGGAAAATTTGTGGGCATTTTATGAATAAACTGGCAAAGTGTATTACATATGTTACATAGGACCCAAAACGTTGTCAAATCTCTAACCTATGGAACATTGCTATGGTTTTAAGCTCTATTCTAGGTGTACCTCACTTAGGATTCCAATTTTTAAATTGCTCAGAATCTCAACCCTTTTTCCATAGTATCTTTCTTTTGCTAGGTCAATCAAACAGGTAAAGTTTGGCCTAACAAGAAAAAAAAGAGGTGGTTTTTTAAATGAATTTAGCATGGCCCTGCATGTTTTGTGATTCTTTGGTTATATTACCAGTGTGGCATAGTGTGGTTGAGCAAACTAGCGGAGTGGTTGATCAGCATTATACATTCCATTCCTATACCTTTATAGAATTTTTTTTGTTCTCTATAAAGAAAGAAAAATATATTCAAGGAATCCTAGATGGGTCATATGTCCTTTTTTACTCCTTTTTAGTTGACATGGACTATCTAAACATTACACAATCATAACTACTACTATTATACTTTTTACTAATTACTATTGTTAAAAAAACGAAAAATAAAAATTAAAAACAACGGAAATGATAATGTAAGTCCCATGATCTATATCTTATTATGTATTAAACCTAAAATATAATAAGATATGAAAAGAATTTTAACTAGTTTAGAGAAAATTTTCTCCAACTCGTTGCATGACAGCTCAAATAAGTATCATTATATTTAGTCATATAACTTATTTCATATTTATGTGATCTATTTAAATAATTTAATGAGTCACGTGATATAATGTTTGTTTGGGTAAAGACAAAAGTTTTGTCTCAATCTTTTTTGCCAATAATTTAACTTTTATCTTCTTTTTTTTCATGGAAATCAGTTAGTTATTAGTTTTTTTTTTTTTTTTGGTCACATATTTAACATAAAAGTTAGCAAAAATTATATCTTTTGATAAAAATACTATGCAAATAAACTATCGGAAACTGTGGGGAACCCAAACAAACTCTTAATACACATAGTTTTATGAATGGCCATGTAATGAATTAGGAGATACATCCAATCTAGTTTAGATGAAATTTAAGTTCATAAGATGTCAAATAGGTAATTTATTCAATACTTTAATGAAATTCAATGTAACCCACTATTTATGTGAGAAGTCAGAGGAGAAAGCATTACTCTCAAAGTATCAAATTTTTTTTTTGATATGAGATAGACAATAAACTCTTTATTTTAAGCCTAAATTTTCCTTCAACTTGACTTCTAATTTTGTGTAACCATTTGCATACACCCCTTTCACATGAAGGGATACTCCACAAGTGCAAACCAACCTCAATGTGAATGTGACCATTACACATTATACCACATCCCAATCCAAGGGTGCTGATAGGCCAAGAATGTATTGACACATTGTGATAAATTAATCAATTAATTAGCCAAGTTAATTAATTAATCCGATTAACATGCAATACGCGTGGTAGCACAAACAAATCACCAACTAAGTTAATATGCAGTGGAAAATAAAGTTGACACGGTGATTTATTTACGAATAGGGAAAACCTCTAAGGCAAAAACCCCTCCGGGTGATTTTAAGGTCACCACTCCTGAGAATCTACTATTATCACAACAAACGGTTACAAGTAAAGGATTTCAGTACCTTATACCAACCTACAGTTGAACCCTTACCCCAATACCTAATTGGACTTGTTCTGTAATGACAATCTCTTCTTTCAATGCACAGCTCCTAGTACGTGACTAACCAATGGATGCATGGATCCAAGTACGTGACTAACCACCAACTTGAGAAGGATGTTGGCTACAAAGTTCTTCAGTTCATCAACACGATGGAGATCACGAAACTTCTTGGTTACAAAACCCTATGGCGTACAAACGCAATAGTTTCTTGAAGAGAAAGATGAACTAGGGCAAATTATCTCCGGTCACAATATGCTTGTGAAAAACCTTTGCATCAAGTTGCGCTCACTTGCATCAGCTATGATGGCCCTTAAAATAATCCTTATATATGTTTAGGGTTGTGAGAAAAGAAAGCCCAAACATGTATACACGGATTAAATGAAAATCAAAACTGAAAATCTAATTTTCATAAATCTCGATAGATAAGGTATCTATCGAGCAGCTGTCGAGTATCGGGCAAAAGCTGCATTTTAAACCTCGATAGATGCTATCTGTCGAGCTTTAAAATCCAACACTTTTTCACTTTATTCTTGGATAGATTTGCATGGCTTTAAAACTTAGACTTGAAACCTTGTTCCTTGAAATATTAAACACATCCTAGATCTACCCAATTACAAGTAAAGTGAGTTTTGTCAAATGATTAGCCAATTCTATATTGACATATATTCCTAACATGATTCACATGTCTTAACAGGTGCATATTGATTTTGTTTGTTCTTTTGCAGAAAGGGTGCATATTGAATTCGTTATAATGTTGGACTTAACTTATTTTGGGATTTAGACTTTCATATACTTGAGCCTATTGAAGTTTCTAATTGTATTTTAATCAAATTTGACAATGTTAATTTTGGCAAGCCATGCTCCTTCTTTCTTTCTATTCTTCAGTCTTATTTGGATGCTGTCAAGGCATGGTTCTGATTGTTGTTACTAGGATGTAATGCGACCCAGATGTCCTTTATAGATGCTCGTGACTCACTGCTGGTTATGGAACCAGAGCTACATGTATTTTGTTTGCTACCAGAGGAATAGTGTTTGTTGCTGATGCTTTTTGAGCCTAAAGCTGACACTGCCTTCAGACATTATTTGATACATGTCTTCACCACACTTCACACCTCTCACAAATTTGCAATAGCATGGGTAACCTGGAGTTTGCTGGCGCTTATATTGATCCCAGCAGCATAGTAAATAATTTTTGCCTCCAACTCCCCAAGGGATACAAAGCTCTAATGAGACAAAAGAAAGTTAAAAAATAAGCATAAGGATTTGACATTGTTTATATAGAAAGTTTTATTTCAATTCCATAATTTACCTTCTCAAAAAAAAAAAAAAAAATCCATAATTTGTTATAAAAGCATATTTAATTGAGTTTTGATATTGTGCTAGCATTACATGAACCTCTTATTATCAATGGTATAAAAAATAATAATTTAATTAATAACATGTTAAGAATCTTATAACTCAACTGGCAAATGAAAATGATGCATATAAAATTAAATAAATTAAAAGCTAAAAGAAAAAAACTCTTGACCAACGGACATGAGTCTTTCTAATGGAGATATCCAAATTCAAATCCCTTGTTACCAAATAGCTACCTACACCTAAATTAATTTGAGAAACTGTTTATATAGTTGTTGATATAATGCTTTAGAAATATTTCTTTTTCCTAAGCAAAAAAGAGGGGAAAAGAAGGTTGTCAATGTTCAAACCACTATAATTTATATGAAAATTCATTATTCAAATTGTGTATGTGTGTGTTTGATTTTGAAAAAGAAAAAGAAAGAAGAAGGTAATTGTCCCATATTTCTTAAGAGAATATGTTGTGTACAGTATGATTTGTTTCATCTTCCTTTAATAGTTACAATAGTTTTTAAATAGAGTTTGTAGTATATTTTTGTGTTTAAACCTCATTCTCACTCCATTGTATGTGTTTATTTCTCAACCAAAAAAATAAATAAATAAATTCACAACATTCTTAACCAATAAAGCTATGTGAGAAGTATATAGGGTATGCGAAATAATTGCTTTTTTTTCCTCAAGGAAACAAATAAAAGCAGTGATCCAATAAAATTTTACTTTGAAGAAAATTAATTCAATTTGAACAATTATGTATTATGCATTGGCCGACTAATTAATCTATACCTTTCAATATGTTTAAAGATGCATTGTCCTACTAATTATAATTCACAACTTGGCAGGCATAGCACCACTGAGTTATACTTTTCCTTCTTTTCAAAAAAAAAAAACAAAAAAAGAGTTATACTTTTCCTTTGGTACAATTATATTTTATTGATTTGTTTTCTCTCTGTCATCAAAATTGCTATTGTTGAATGATTTTTTGTTCTCTCAGGCATAGCATCACAAGGTTTAGCTAATAAATTAGTTGTAGCCTAAGGCTACAGTATTACTCAATAAAATAAAAATTACAACATATTTTGAAAATCTAACTATTGAATTGCATATTCTTTAGGCTCTTAATACACATGTTAAATTTTATGTCAATCGGATATTATTTATTATACGATCTGTAAGTTTATATTTTATGCATAATTTTAAACTACAAAAACTTACAATTTAAACAATTTATTGATGACATAACTATTGATTTTTAATTTTCTATAAATTTTACAAGCATGGAGGATATAAGAAGAAGATGTAATCCAATGATGGATTTGTCAAAATTCACCTCCAATAAAAAAATATTGAATAAGGTTGTAACCTTAGGATACATCTAATTTTGTAACTAAATTTTGTCATTTTTAAAAAATATATTTTGAGTTAGACTGTTTAGCAACTATAATTATTTTAACTTCTCAACGAGGTATGTGAGTGGGCCCATTCATTGTTGAATTTCTAAAATAAAATTTAGATTTGTATTTTTGGAAAATGTAATATATATATATATATATTAAGTTGATTTTATTTTTTTGCCAAGTGAAATTGCAATTTACTTAGTAGAATTTGTTACTATTCTTTATTTGCCCATTTAATTTAAAGAGATAAAAATTCAAAAAAGAAACTAATGAAATGGTAAGTTTCATAAGTTACCAAAAAAACCACATAGGGTATCATATCATATGTTTTAATTAGCTTTCTATGGCAACATATGTTTTAAAATATAGTGGTAACATATGTTTTTAATGAATTATTTACCTGAATGATACTATATTTTCATTAGTTGAAATGTGTGTGTGTATTTGTTTAGGAAAAAAAAAATGAAAGAAAGAAAAATTACCCCATAGTCAAAATCTAGAAAAAAATATGCAAAAACACCCATTGTCATCCAAATGTTTATGAGCGCAGTCAAGACTTCTTGAATGTGAGGTGGCTATTTCTCTCCAACATACATGGGGCAAGTAAGGATAGTCATTTCCATGGTTACCCTAAAAAAAATGTAAAAAAAGACAAGTTATCCTAATGTCATTGTTTTAGGAAGAAGAGACATATTTTCAGAGCTGACTCTGGATTATATGAGATCAAGCCAAGTTGTTTCAAGTTTCCAATGCATTCTTCGTGTTATTGAACACCGCAAGAATGAACAAACTAAGATAATTTTCATCCTCTTGATACACAAAACCTACAAAATCAAAAACATTTTATTAATTTTTTATATTTTTAAAAAAATGAAAAAGAAAACATAGTTGCAATTGAAAATTTTTCAAATTTATGATGATATTGTAATCGTAAATTATACTTTTTGACTTAATTAATGGTGAAAACCAAAAATCTTCTTTGAGGTTTGGATTAATATCAAATAATACTAAGATTTTTTAAAATGTCAAATTTACTCTTTATTTATCCATTTAATTTAGAGGGGTAAATATCCCAAAAAAACTTATAACATGTTATTATTTTACCAAAAACCTCATATGGTAACATATGTTTCAACAAATAGTGGTAACATATGCTTTTAAAGAATTCTTTACTTCAATTTTTTTTAGAGTTTCAAGGTCCGCTCTTGATAATTGTTTTTTATCATTAGACCAAAACCATAATTAGTTTTGGTATAGGTGGGAATTGAACCTGAGATCTCTTATTCAATCGCAAGAGACTTTATAAGTGATGTGCGTGCCCAGTTTCTCATTTAATGGGCCAATGAAGAGATTGGGCTAACAATTTACTTATTTTTGTGGGTTAAGGGTATCCTACAATGGGGAGTTCCTCAGGATGAAGGTTGAAACCCTCGAAGAGTGTTAATCGAGCTAACCGTGTACTATTGCTTTTGTTTTTCCTTGTTCTCTCACTCTTTCTCTTCTTCTATCACTCTTTTGCCACTACCCAGAGTCTAATCCCTTTCCCTCTTATCTTCCCTCTATTTATAGCCTTCCTTTGGTGGGTCAGCAATGATTGTTTTCTAACAATTCTCGTGTGGGTGGGGCCCGCTTGGATTATTCTTGACAGAGGTGGACCCCACTTTGGAAACAAGAACTTTAATATTGGAACTAGTGCTAGATGTCGAATTGTGCTCGGCAGTGATATTCCCTAAGGCACTACCAATGTTTTCCAGGATGCATCCGAGCAACAACGACACCGAGGCCTGAAGCGGGCCTTGGCCTAACCTACCGTGCAATCCATACCAATTGGTCCCAACCGCAATGGGCTAATGAACGCACACCATACAACCTTGGGCCCAACAACAATGGGCCTACAACTGCACACCGTACAAGTGAAATTCTTTACTTGAATGCTTATGTATAACTTAGCTTTTTAAAAATAAGATTTAAAAAAAATTAAAAGTAAAAAAAAAAAAAAACTCTAAAAATTGCTTGATTTTAAAACACCTTTATTAAATGGTGGGTATGACAAACTAAGAGGTTAATTAGTTGAAACTTTACTATGTAGTTAATGTAAACCTCACATTAACCCTACTGACACTGTTAGTGAACAATATATCCATCTATTTATCTATAATCTATAATCTATAAGCAGAGACCTCATGCAGGAATGAATGAGCTCCTGCCATGTGACACTCTAATATTTCATTTAACCCTTTTTTACCTCTTTCATAAAGTTTTTTTTTTTTTTTTTTACTATTACCCAAAAGTTCACATTAACTTATTTTACTGTTATCTCATTAATTACTTAAGCTTACACCGTACATTTCTCTATAATTCATGTTTTTTAGCATATCCATTGTTTTAGTATTTTAAAAAAAGCAAAAAAATAAAATAAAATAAGGACATAAAAATGTTGTGGATTGTTGAATAAAACGCATAATTTCACTATTTATTACCAAAATAAAAGACCTGAGACTAACAAAACATTTGAAAGAGAGAGAAAGATAAATCTAAGGGGTCACCACTTTCGTTATACTGGCCTTCCATCACCATTAAGACATCGAAACCCCTACGGGAAATTTTTTTTTTTTTTTTTTTTTTTTAAATTATGGGCTTAAATATGATTTAGGTTAGGTAATTTGGTTGGATAGTTTTTGTTTTGGGTATATAGTAAAGAGAATATTTGGTGCACAATGTAAAGTCATATTCTACTTTGATTTAATATTAAATCATCTATTAGACACATGCATACACACTTGCCCACACCATGTCTTAATGTCGCACTATCAATGAGTGGAAAACGGTCAGAGAGATGAGCATACTTTCATTTCATAGTATGAAATATGTAAACATAACACAAATTAGTTGATTTTCATAGTCTCACTACTCTTCTGCATTTATTTTTGGTTTCATGATTTAAAAAAAAAAAAAAAAAAAATTTAATCTTACCTTAAGAAGGCAACAAATATGCAATGGAGTTATTAAACTAATTTTTAATATCTCAAAATGTATATGTTTCTTTACTCTAATTTAGTTTACTTTTTCTTTATAATATATGTACAACATTATCTAAAACAGTCTTACATAAAATATCACAAAATTATCCATGCATCGCACTAACAACTTACTAGTATATTATAAAAGTTGGATCCTTAAATTGAAGGATGCACACAATAGTGCCACGTGTCCTTTTGACAATTCATAATACAATGACACATATAGAGTTGGAAACATAACGCCACGCGGCAAACAATAATTGATACATTTCAATTTTTTTTGCAATGTGTCAACAATAAATTCCTTCGTTATATTAAATATCTATTACATGCTCTTTTAAAAACTTTATCAATTTTTTCCTTTTTTTTTTTCTCTAGGGTTTTTTTTTTTTTCATTATTAACCTAAAAGACATGATTGTTTGTTTATTTTTATTTTTTTGGGAGTATCCTAAAAGGAATGTTTTAAAATGTGTTGAATATGTGTAATCGAAAAAATATCCACTACTCTGTCAAAATATATATATATATCCACTACATATTCAATTATTGCATCTAATTGAAAAGAAAAGAAAAAACATAAATGTTTATATATATTGACAATGAATATGAAAATATGGAATAGAAAATCTAATTTCTCATTTATAAAGGCAATTATTTTCTTAAATTATTAGATTTCACTCTAGAGATTGAATTTTGCGACTACATCAACATTGAATAAGTGTTGACTAGTATCAATTTTTGTTGGAGTATGTATTTAAAAATAAAATTATTGATGATTAGTAGCCGATTTGAAAAGTTTTAGGTAGGTCTGTAAATGAACCAAACTATTTATGAATAGCTTTAACTCAGCTCGGGAAAAAACTTGCTTATATTTGTTTGTTTAGAAAACAAGCCAAGTTCAAGCCTTAATTTTTTATGCTCAAACATAATAATGTGTTTATGAACAAGCTTGTGAACATGAAGACTCGATTAAACTATATTTAATATTATATTTTTATATGTATACTTGTCTAAAAATAAATTTATATAGATTTGAAATAGAATTTTATAAGTCTGTCAATAGGTTCATAAGAAATTAAATTATTATTTGTAGATTGTTGATCAAATAAATAGTTTATTTGTAGTAAAAATTCATAGAATTATGAATAAGTAAAAAAATTTAGTCATGGTTTCATAATATCTATAGGAAAAGAATAAGTTAATCAAGTAACTCATGAACAAACTCAAGTTTGCTCGACAAGAAAATGAGCCAAGCTTGAACATAAAATCTTGTTTGTTAATGAGCTCGAGCTCGGCTTATGTTGAAAAATAATAATAATAATAATAAACAAGCTTGAACTTTTAATACTCAACTCAACTCAACTCAAATCAAATAAGGCCTAATTTTAGGACTTCGACTGATTAGCTATTCTAATACTCAAACTCCCTAGATGTGAGTTTCCCATTGACGTGACTCTTAAAAAAAAATCAATACTAAACTACATCTATAGCGGCATAGCAAACTTTCAACTTGTGTGTACAATACATAACATTCTTTTGCAATAGTAGGTAAATCGAGTTGGGTTCTGCTGTAGACACCTTAGCTCAACCCAAATTTAAACTAATAGGCTGGGGTCTTTTATTTGAGTCCTTTATCAACCAGACTTAACAGAAAAAGGTCTTGCCTTGAGACACAATTTGTGCAGATGACCCATTTTACCCATTTTTCTCCATGGTAAACAAATAGGGAAATTTTTGGGCTTTTCATGAATGAACTGGCAAGTTTATTACATAGGATCCAATTTTTTTTTTTTTTTGGTCAAATCTTTAAAGTTTCCAACGATGGAAGAAAGGGGACCAAACCCAAAAGGTGGGTTCAGTTTTGCCAATCATGTCATGTGAGAACTCACTGTACATTATTATGGTCTTATGCTCTATTCTAGGTGTACCTCACTTAGGATTCCAATTTTTAAATTGCTCAGAATCTCAACCCTTTATCCTTTCCTTTTTGCTAGGTCAATCAAAATGGTAAAGTTTGGCCGTGCATGTTTTGTCATTCTTTGGGCATATTGCCAGTGTGGCAGTGTGGTTGAGCAAACTAGTGGAGCGGTTGATCAGCATTATGTATTCTATTCCTATACCTTAACAGAATTCTCTGTTCTCTATAAAGAAAAATATATATATTCAAAGAATCATGGATCAGTCCTATGTCCTTTTTTACTCCTTTTTAGTTGACATTGGATTATCTAAACATGACACAATCATAACTACTACTATCAAAAATTTTACTAATTATTATTGCTAGGTCAATTAGCTTTTAGTTTTTTTGGTCACAGATTTAACATAGAAGTTAGCAAAATTATATCTTTTGATAAAATACTATACAAATAAGCTACCAGAAATTGCGGGAAACCCAAATAAACTCTTAATACATGTAAATGGTTTTATAAATTGCCATGTAATGGATTAGGAGATTCATCCAATCTAGTTTAGATTAAATTTAAGTTCATAAAATGTCAAATGGGCAATTTACTCAATACTGTTAATTAAATTCAAGGTAACGCACCATTTATATGAGAAGTCAGAGGAAAGAACATTGTTCCCAAAGTGTCAAATATTTTTCTGACATGAGATAGATAATAAATTGTTTATTTTAAGCCTAAAATTTTCCTTCAACTTGATTTCTTATTTTAGGTAATCATTGCATACATCCCTCCACAAGTGTCAACCTACCTCAATGTGAAAGTGATTAATGAAAAAAATAACAATTTTATTAATAATATGTTAAGAGTTTTGTGGCTTAACTGATTAATGAAAAAAATTGTAAATAAAATAAATTACGTTAAAAAAAAAAAGTGATTTTTTTGTTTTTATTTGAGGATCAAATAAAGAGAAAAAATGTCAAGATGGAGTTTTGTAAGTTAATGTGCTTTTATGGGAGATGTCTCTCCCCAACTATTGAATTTTAAAAAAAAATATATTTGAAGTAAAGAAGTATTTTTATTTATTCATTTTTCATTTAATCTGCCGAACAGATTTTGAAAAATAAAAAACAAAGTACTAGAGCTCTTGTAATTTACATGTGCCCTAAAACCTCTTGAAATTTCAGTTACAATTACACCCCTATGATTAATCTTGTATTAATATATATATATATATATATATATATATATATGAAAAAACACTTATTTCAACAAATTATTCTATGCACCCGGTGAATTACACTTTTTTCACACATAGTTGGATGGCCGTGGAGCTTACATTTAATATTTTTCATATATGAATAATTATTCAATGCACCATTTATGGGTTCCACATGTAAATCGAACCCATGTTGAGTTTTTTTAGAAATACAACAAAAATTCAAAATAATTTCACAACATTCTTTGCATATGTGTGTGCTTGTTTCCAAAAAAAAAAAGATAATTGTCCCACATTTATTACCTATGTTATGTGTAGTAGAACTTGTTTCATCATCCCTTAAAAGCTACAATGATTTTTAAGTAAAGTTTGTAATGTGTTTTTATGTTTAACCCCCGTTCCAACTTCATTGTGTGTTTATTTCTCAACCAAAAAACACGGCATTCTCAATCAATAAAACCATGTGAGAAGTATATAGGGTATGCGAAATAATTGCTTCTTTTTTCCTCAGGGAAACAAATAACAGCAGTGCTTCAATAAAAGTTTACTTTGAAGAAAATTAACTCAATTTGTACAATTATGTATTATGCAATGGCTGACTAATTAATCAATACTTTTCAATATGTTTAAAGATGCATTGTCCTACTAATTATAATTCACAACTGGCAGGCATAGCACCACTGAGTTATACTTTTCCTTTTGTACAATTATATTATACTGATTTTGTTTTTGTTTTTTTTTTTTTTTTTTTTTTTGTCTGTCATCAAAATTGCTAATGTTCAATGAATGTTTTAGCATTTTTTTATAATATTTTTTTGAGTTAGAATGTTTAGCCGCTCTAATTATTCAATTTAGCTCAAGGTAGTATGTGATTGGGCCCATTCACTGTATAAAATGCAACTTGGATTTGAAATTTCGGAAAATGTAAAATATATTAAGTTGATATTAAGCGCAGTGAAATTGCAATTTACTTTGTTGAATTTGTTACTATTCTTTATTTGCCCGTTTAATTTAAAGAGATAAAAATAAAAAATAAAAATAAAAGCTTATGAAATGGTATTATTTTTCCAAAAAAACACATACGGTACATATTTTTTTTGAGAGGAGGTATCATCTGTTTTAATCATCTTCCTATGATAACATATGTTTTAATATATAGTGGTAACATATTTTTTTTAATGAATTCTTTACTTGAATGATACTGTGCTTTTCATTAGTTAAAAAAAATGAAGGAAAGAAAAGTCCCCATAGTCAAAATCTAGATAAAAATATGCAAAAACACCCATTGTCATCCCAAAAATCTTGAACTCAGTCAAGGCGCCTCAAATTTGAGGTTGCTATTTCTCCCCAACGTATATGGGGTAAGTGAGGATAGTCATTTCCATGGCTACGCAAAAAAAAAAAAAAAAAAAGTGAGAAAGACAGGTTACCCTAGAATCATGAGCCCAGTCAAGTCGTCTCAGACAGATATACCAAAATAAAAGCTACAGTGTCTTAATAATGCCCCAGTGGCAATAACCCACACCGCTACAATGAACAAGCTAAGATAATTCTCATCCTCTTCACACACAAACGTTACAAAATCAAAACATTTTATTAATTTTTTATATATTTTTTTGAAAAATAAAATGAAAAAGAAAACTAGTTGTAATTGTAAAATTTCAAATTTATGATGATGTTGTAATCATAAATTATACTTTTTGACTTTTAATTAAGGGTAAAAACCAAAAATCTTCCTTAAAGTTTGGGTTAATATCAGGTAATGCTAAGACTTTTTAAAATTGTTAAATTTTAGTCTTTATTCACCCATTTAATTTAGAGGGATAAAAATCCAAAAAAACTTATAAAATGTTATTATTTTACCAAAAACCTCATACGGTAACATACGTTTCAATAAATAGTGGTAACATATGTTTTTAAAGAATTCTTTACTCTTTTTCTTTTTTTTAGAATTCGGATAAAATAGGTAATTAATTTTTTTTTCTAACTATCTAGTTAGTAGTTAAGGTTTTGAAACTATATTTTTTACTAGCATTTCGAGTCTAAGAGACTCGATTTAGGGTTTATAAATCGAGTTTTTAGGACTCGATTTTCATGGGTTGTTCATGTCTAATGTGGAATTTTTTCCACGTGGCGTCTACCTGAAAATCGAGTCTTTAACACTCGATTTATAACAAAAATAATTACAAAATTTAGACCCAAAACCCAAAATACAGAAACGCGGAGAGAGAGAGAGAGAGAGAGAGAGAGAGAGAGAGAGAGAGAAGAAGAAGAAGAAGAAGAAGAAGAAGAAGAAGACATGGAGATCCAGTCGCCCCCAGGCCGCTCTGCCCAGACCCGGGCAGATCTGGGTCTTTCTCTTTCTGATCTGGTGGGTTTTTGGCGCTTTTTTTTTTTTTTTTTTAAAATCTGGATTTTAGGTGGTTGTTGGGTAGATTTGGTTGGATGTTTTGTATTGGCTGATCTGATTGTGCTGTTCTTGGATTTTTTTTTTTTTTTTTTTTTTTTTTGTATTTCTGGGAATGGCTGAGAGACTTGAGACTTTTTTTTTTTTTTTTTTTCTTTTGCTTTGTAAATCGTGTCTTAGAGACTCAATTTCCAGGTAAACGCCACGTGGAAAAAATGTCACATCAGACGTGAACAACCCATGAAAATCGAGTTCTAAAAACTCGATTTATAGACCCTAAATCGAGTCTCTTAGACTCGAAATGCTAGTAAAAAATATAGTTTCAAAACCTTAACTACTGACTAGATAGTTAGAAAAAAAAAAATTAATTACCTATTTTATCCTTAGAATTCCAATTGTCCGTTTTTGATTATTGCTCTCTATCATCAGATCAAGACCCCAATTAGTTTTGGTATAGACAAGAATTGAATTTCAGATTTCTTATTCAATCACAAGAGACTTTATTAGTTGAATTTTTACTTGAATGCTAATCTATTTTTTAGATTTTAAAAATGAGATTTTTTTATAATAAAATATTTAAAAAAACACTCTAAAAAATGTCTGATTTTAAAACACCTTTATTAAACGGAGGGTATGACAAACTAACAAGCTAATTAGTTGAAATTTGACTAAGTTGTAGTTAATGTAAACCTCACGTTAAGCCAACTAACATTATGAGTGAACAGTCTTTCCATATATCTATCTGTAATATCTAACTATAATCTATAGTATATGTAAATTGAAAAAATATCCACTACCTATTTAATTCTTCCATCTGATTGGAAAAAAAAAAAACCATAGATGTTTATATATATTGACAATTAATATGAAATTATGGAATAGAAAAATCTAATTCTCATTTATAAAGGCAGTTATTTTCTCTCCATAAACATTTTTGGTAAAAAATAATAATAATGAATATAGAAAATCTCAAATTTTCTATGAACCTATATGGTAACCCAAAAGTTCTCTATTTAGAGTTCAGACTTGGTATTATGCTACCACAATGAATTGGATGAGTTTGTATGTAAATATTGTAGCGGGCAAAAATAAGTCAAGGTGAAAACATATCAAACTTGTTACTTTTGCTCACACAATTAATTTGAAGAGGTGGGATGCCAATCAACCTGGGAAATTATTATGTACTCCCGGAATATCATAAATGCGTACTCCCTCCTCTCACATTTATGGTACTCCAGCAATACCTAATAATTTTCCAATCAACCTTTAGTACCCTTATATAGATGGAAAGAACTAACTAGAATTGATAAAATTAACATTAAGTATAATTATGCAAGTATAGGTGAAAGATAGCCTCAAATGGCTTGTATTAAGCTTCTTGGGTTTGGTTCGAGATAGTGATTACAATTGTTCTCAAGTTACAATAGTGAATCTTTTTCTCCTCCCCTCCTACAGAGGCTTCTCTGTCTTATATAGTCACCTAAGTTGTATCTTAGCCCTCCATTTGGAGGGTCAAGGTTCTCTCTTTTGATACTTGTTCCATCAGGGCCTTACTAAAAGGCTTCTACACTAGGCTATGAGTTGTGTTGACACTGTTCAGATGTCATTTCTTCATTAATGTGGCTAGTTAGGTGGGTTCAGCGCATTGAATGCAGAGGTGATGGGTGCTTTATTTGTCTTCTTCCCTTCTTGACGGCCTTTAGCATTGGTCCTTAGTCCCCCGAGGACATGTCAGTATCCTCAGGTGTTATAGTCTCCCTGTACTTGTGGTGGGTTGTTCATATTTTCCCGAGGACTTACCGTCAGTGCTTTCCGAGGTCTATTCTCTTGGCATTGGCCTTGTCCCATCTATCCATATTCTCGGATTCTTGTCCTCCCACAAATATATCACATTAAATATGCAACTTGCCGATTACATATACATTTTCCAACTAACAAAACATTTAAGGTATCTTTTTTTTCCCCAACCTTTCCTCTCCCTCAACATTTTTGAATCATGAATACCTTTTTCTCTTTCCCTACATATTTTTATATTTATGTATGTTCTCTTTTTATTTCTCTTTAAACTAACAAGCTTAGTATTTGATGGGAATTTTTTTTTTATCAGTGTATGTTTGTTTTTTATATCTACTATCAAAGTACCTCTCTCTCTCTCTTAGTATTTGATGGGAATTTTTTTTTTTTTATCAGTGTATGTTTGTTTTTTATATCTACTATCAAAGTACCCCTCTCTCTCTTAGTATTTGATGGGAATTTTTTTTTATCAGTGTATGTTTGTTTTTTATATCTACTGTCAAAGTACCTCTCTCTCTCTCTCTCTCTCTCAGTTCGATTTCTCTATAATCTTGATCTTTGATTTGTTTTGATGATACCTGTTTCATAGATTGCTTTCTTTGTATATGATATAACTAAGATTGAACGATCATATTGCAACTATAGATTGATTGTTATTTATTTCTATTCTTAAAATTTGATGTTTTGATTTTTGTACTTTTAGATTAATCTTTTTGGACTTAGTATAAATGTGCAACCACCTCAATCTACAAGTTTAATGATCGACCCACCACTAAGAATAATGGCCTAAAGTTTATATGGGAGAAATAAGAGAAGATTTTGATATTGAGAAACTTTATTTTTTTTCTCTTTAAATTTATTTGTTTTAAGATTCAATTTACATTTGAATTTATATATTTTGTGTATGCTGATAATGTGGGAGGTTTTGGTACTCGCGATACAGTAATTGATTCGAGAAATAATACGTTTTTGGCCTAGGTCTTTATTTTCTTCCATGGAATTCACAACTGGCAGGCGTAGCGCTACTGAGTTGTACTTTTCCATCTGTACAATTATATTATACTGATTTTTTTTTTTTTTTTTGCCTGTCATCAAAATTGCTACTGTTCAACGAATGTTTTAGCATTTTTTTTTTAGAATATTTTGTTGATTTAGACTGTTTAGCAACTCTAATTATTCTCAAACCGCTGAAAGAGGTATGTGAATGTGAGTGGCTGTGGCCCCTGGCCATTCACTCTTTGAAGGAAGTTGGAAGTTATAGCTGATGAATGTCCTAAACCCAGTGGAAGACTAGACTTTGTGAAAGCATACCACCATAAAGTCGGCTGCAGTAACGTCTCTTTGCTTGCAAACGCCAGCCTGTTTTTCAAGAACCATCTCCAAGGTCCAGAATAAGCCACGTGTTACTCACTTTTTTTTTTGACTGAAAGAGGTAGAGTGCACTACATTAGTTTAAGACTTTAAATTTACTCTATTGTCCACTCAACAAAATAGTAGAAAATAGAGTTAGCTACAATACTGTCCAAAACTCCAAACTCTACTGTAAAACTTGAAGACAAAAAATCAGCCAGGAGAGTTTTATGGATTAATTAACGTATTTTAATATTAAAAAATGTTAAAGAATATTTTAAAGGTATTGATTTAAAAATTATTTTTAGAATTATTTTATAAAAAATAATAAAATAATTAATTATGTTAACAAATTTTTATATTTTTCATAAAAATAACGTTAAAATTTTTTTAATATAATTTATTAATAATTGTTCTAAAAATCCTTGTTAACATGACTATTAATATTTTTAAAAGTCTAAAATTCGAATTTTTTCTTCCTAATTATTAGTAAGGAAAAAAAACTCTGCCCCACCAGTTACCTATACAATGCCTCTCAAACTTCTTAAAGCGTTAAAAAACAGTGCTATTTATTACACTCAATTAACTGATGTTCTAACTTTTAATTTGTAGTAATTAATAAGAGATGTAGGAATTGACTAAAATAACCTTCCTGCCCCAAGTCAGAAGACCAAAAAGACTAAAAGAGAAGTGCAACTGTACTTTAAATGAGTGTCGGCTTACAACTCACAAGGTCATTTTAGTGAACTTATTAAGGGGAAAAAAACAAAGTGTTTTTTTTTTTCCAAAAAAGAAAAAAGAAAAAATGTTTGAACTAAAAACTAACACAGCTTTTGGGAAACAAAAACAAAAAAAATCAGTAACCCCAACCCACACTGTCTTCTTTGATTCTATGTCTTCTTCGCACTGTAACTCTCTTGGGGTCTCAGTCTCAGAGAGACCCAAAACCCAGATACCAAAGTGAACTCCCCACATCCCCCACAATACCAAAACCACAAATTAAACCCAAAAGGAAGAAACTTGGAAGATAATGCAAGGATCTGTAGCTGAACCAGAAGCAGGGGATGAGGAAGTGAAGCTTAAGCCTCTCTTCAACAATGGCAGTCTCTAAGCTCACCATCATCTTGTCTTATTCACACTACTCTCCACACTCTTACAAGGTAACTAAACACAAACAAACTATAATAATCAAGAAAACCAAGCAAAACCCATATCTTATTATGTTAATTTTCTTTGTTTGCAGCTAAATCTGCACCACAAATCAAGCAGGTAAAAGTACAAGACCAAGACGCACAACCATTCGTGGGTGTGAACATTGGCACAGATGTTTCGAATCTAGTCTCTCCCTCTGCCTTAGTTTCGTTTCTCCAAGTCCAAAAGATCACTCACATCAGACTCTACGATGCCAATCCTGACCTCCTCAAAGCACTGGCTCACTCCAAGATCCGAGTCATTATTAGTGTCCCAAACAATCAGCTCCTCGCTATTGGCTCTTCCAACACCACAGCCGCTGCCTGGATAGGCAGAAACGTTGTTGCTTTCTACCCTGAAACACTCATCACTGCTATTTCTGTAGGAGACGAGGTGTTAACCACTGTGCCTTCCTCAGGTCCTATACTTCTCCCAGCTATTGAGTCACTTTACAGTGCTTTAGTGGCAGCAAATCTTCACACCCAGATCAAGATTTCGACCCCACATGCTGCTTCTGTAATCCTTGATCCTTTTCCACCTTCACAAGCTTTCTTTAACCAAAGCTTGTCCTCGGTTATTGTACCTTTGCTTCAGTTCCTTTCCAAAACTGGGTCACCTTTGATGATGAACCTTTATCCTTACTATGTGTTTATGCAAAACAAAGGGGTGGTGCCCTTGGATAACTCTTTGTTTAAGCCCTTAACACCTTCTAAAGAAATGGTTGATCCAAACACTTTGCTTCATTATACTAATGTGTTGGATGCTATGATTGATGCTGCTTATTCTTCCATGAAGAACCTTAATTTCACAGATGTTGTGGTACTTGTCACAGAGAGTGGTTGGCCTTCAAAGGGTGATTCTAAAGAGCCTTATGCCACTATTGACAATGCTGATACTTATAATTCCAATCTTATTAAGCATGTTCTTGATCGTAGTGGCACGCCTTTGCACCCAGAAATCACGTCTAGTGTGTACATATATGAGTTGTTCAATGAGGACTTGAGGTCCCCTCCGGTTTCTGAGGCCAATTGGGGTTTGTTTTATGGGAATTCTACGCCGGTTTACTTGCTTCATGTTGCAGGAAGTGGGACTTTTTTGGCTAATGATACGACTAACCAGACCTATTGTGTGGTGATGGATGGAGTGGACTCGAAGACATTGCAGGCGGCTTTGGATTGGGCATGTGGACCTGGGAGGGCTAATTGCTCAGAGATTCAACCAGGGGAGAATTGTTACCAGCCTAATAATGTGAAGAGCCATGCCACTTATGCATTTGATAGCTATTACCAGAAGGAAGGGAGGGTTGCTGGGTCTTGTGACTTCAAGGGTGTGGCTATGATCACCACCTCTGACCCAAGTAAGTGTTAGTTTTACATTTTGGATTTTTAAAAACTTGGATGTTTGAATTTAACATTGAATTGAATTCAATATATTTGAGGTTCTTGTTTATGTAATTTGGTGTTTGATGCTAAAGTTGGGAACTTTAATAATTAGGGAAGAGGAACATGAATAAAAATTCTCTGTTTACATTCCACTTTTGTTCCACTATGGCAGTCTACTATTTTTATTTCCTATTAGTATTAACCAAAGTTTAAAATGAAAGGGAAAAAAAAAGGGCAAATGATATTGGTAGAACACTTATTAAAAGTAGGACAAATGATTTCTTATTTTCCCTGCTGTTATTTGTAAAGGCCTTAAGCTAAAGTTTTGAACTTTTGATTGCTTAATTTGTTAAATCTATGCCACTGTGGGAAAGTAATAGAAACAACAATACACGCTCCAAGGCTTCAGTCACGGAGAACTCAATGATGACTTATGGGAATGAAATTATGACCCACCTGGCAGAGGCTCATTGTCTCTTCTGTGATTGGAATGTGAAAAAAAATTTCAAAAAATGGCTTGGTAATTGCATTTCCTATTTGGAAGTGTGTACAAGGAAGTTCCTCTGGAGTCTGGACATTGATTAATATGTGAACCCCATTGTGACCGGACACTTCAAAAGATTCTAGTCCTGGTATAAGATTGCCTTTCAGAATAAGGTCGCTTTCTATAATGTTACTTTAAACCAACTCCCATTATATTATTGCCTTTTACATCAACTAGAAATTTCCTATGCTAAAATGGGTCCACATTATTTGTTCATTTTCACCTGACTTTTATGCGCTCCATATATGAATGTAACCTCTTTTTTCTTTTTTTGGGTTTTTCTCCTTTGTGGGGAATGTATTTGCAGGTCACGGGAACTGTATTTTTCCTGGAAGGTAAGAAAAGCTTGCTCTAAAGTCCTCATCTTATTTGTTACCATACCCATATTGCCAATAAATAATACCTTAGCTCTAAGTACAGCTTATTATAATTTTAATGTTTTATGCATAAATTTTTATGTTCTTAGCGAAGTGTGTTTATTTAATTTGTGCACAGTAAGCACTCGACCAATACGACAAGGCAAGTAGTGAACTCGACAGACATAAGTGGTGCAGGGAACAGAGTAAGATTCGTCACCTTCTGGAGCTGGCGAATAAGTGCAATCAACAAGTGGTGGCACTTTTTCTTAGTTTTAGCTTTCAATATGTTGTTATTATGGTGAGGTAGGAAAAAAAAACTATTTTTTGAATTATATTATTAGTTTGTAATAAGTTCGTTTATGATCCAATGTTTTTTTTTTTTTTTTTGGGTGGGGGTTGTAATTAGCATAATTGCTAAAGTTAGATTCATAAATTGTGTGGCATTAATACTGCCAGACACTACCAACAACATGGACGGATTTACTTGCCAAAGCCAAAAAAAGAAGAAGAAGAAGAAGGTAAAGCATTTATTGTGGTGGGGGTTGTTGAAAGTGTTTTCTAAAGCTTTTTCTTTTGTAGTTTGGAAATGAAAATTGAAAAAACTTTTCTTATGAAATCATTATTGTCGTTTACCAAAATGAAAAGGAAAAGATAAAGGTAAAAGATCAAAGTGGAAATTGTGTATTGAACTATACAATATGTTTATATAAATATGAAAAAAATTTAATCTATGATACAATTAGGCTAAGATGTCATTAATTTTATTTATTTGGTGTAGATAGGAACTTTATAAGTTGAGTTAATTATAATGGGCGTAGCTTTTGTCCATTGCTTCCAGTGCACTGGACTCACTGTGATTATGACACGTGTTCGAAAATGGACACTTGTCATGATCGCAGCGGATCTAGTGTTACAGGACACTGGACAGAAGCCACACCCAATTATAATCACTATATTGTCACATTCTTGGCTCTTCTCTCCATCAAGAAGTTTGGCTAGAAAGAACTCTTATATATATATAATGAGAGTTTTAACTTTTGGCGTCCGCTTTTAATGATAGTTCTTTATCATTACCACATCTTTGTTGAAGGCATACTCTTTTCGGGCAGTTGTTGTCGTAATAACTTTTTGAAGAGTATAGCTTTGTACTAGTACTTTTTTGTGGCTGATTAATGTAGAGGTATCGATCAATGGCCAAAACTCCATTACATCACATTACCGGATGCCATCTTTTTACATAGCTCATTGATTTTTGCATTTCATGGCCCCTCATTTTTTACCTGGTGTCCCTACTTCATGAATGGCAGATAGGTATGAAACCAAATGATCAGAGAGTAAACATAAGTTCAAATATTTTAAGACAGAAATATGAGAGGGAAATCTTATTATTTTTTACTAAGCATTACTACTTTACTAGAGGCTGAGAAAAGTTGATCTTCCACCTTCCAATCGTTCTTTCCAAATTAGTGCAATTACCTCTCCAATCAAGTGAAAGATCCATGGATAAATGTAGGAGAGGAAGTGTGGACATCCTATTTTGCAACTTTCATTTAATCTCACCAAGAGAAAATTTGTCATTTTAGGATATAGAGAAAAATCACAATTTTGATTGTTGGATTTCCAAATTATCCGTTAAACCCAAATCTAGAAGTTCTAATGATAAAAACAACATATCATGTGCTTCAATCAGACCACAAAATTAAAAGTTTTAGTTGAATCAAGTTTTAGCTGTTAATATGCATCCCTAAGATGATATGCATCCCTAAGATGAGGACTAGACATATACGATTATGGTTAATTAATTATGATTGGTCCTTTAAATGATTAGTTATGATTAATGATATGTCATAATCCCATTGGTCTAGACTTAGGACAAGGGTGCACCATCATACTTAGGATAATTTTATTCGAACAGATAGATAGTCTTAATCTTATATTTTAATTAAATCTCTTAGATATAAGCGTTTAATCAAAATTAATCACTTTCTAAATATCCACTAGCAATGTGTAATCCTAAAATGGCTAAATTTTAGGTTCCTTAGTTGAATGATATTCAAAAGTATTGGAAAATCATTAAAATCGAGGGAAAAAAATTATTTTCACTCAAATTGTGGGGCAATTTTTTCATACTAAACGTGCAAATTAGGAAAATTCTATTTCTATAACAATTATTTCATTTTGAATTATCAAATTATCTTTCTAATACAACTAGTTTTCCCTAATCAATGAAATCAATACAAAGAATGGCACTCCAAAGTGAGGCCAAATTATCTTCAAGTGTTGAAATTCTTTCAAAGCTTGAAGATTTATTCTTAAACATCTCTAGTATATATATTTCAGAATTAATTTATATATTAAAAATAACTGAGAATGAGTTGCAAACAACCTAAAAAATTCACTAATTGACATAAGAATTTTTCATATATAGTCATGTTTATATGAATAAAAAATAACATATATTGTCGTATTAATGTTTATGTTTATATCAATGATGTTTTTAGTTACATTTTATATTCTGAACAAGGATCAATGGCCTAAACTCCATCTCATCATATCACAAGATGCCATCATTTTACATAGCTAGTCAATTTTGCATTTGATTCTTGAAAAAAAATATTTTGCCTGTGTCCCTACTCTCTTGATGCATAGAAGATGAATCATATTAAAAGAAATTCTAAGGACACAACAAAATCTCACAACACCCTTGTTTTTAATTGTAGGGAGTCATAATCTCATATTTTATTATTTTATTTTGATTTGTGAGGAATTGATATCTGAATCATTATGAAAATATAGTGACAATTTGTCGTGTCTCTACTCCCTAACACAATTCTAATATTAACTCTGACAATCAGCGCAGAAACTTTTTCATACAAAGAATATGGGTTTATGCATGAAAAGCCTAGTAAAGCCCATCAATAAAATAAGGTCCATGGGTTTACATGAGCATTTTATCATTACAAAATCTTATTCATAGGAAAATGGGTTTAGGATCATAAAAAGGCCATTTAATCATTGCCAATTGCCATGCATTCAATGTGTTTGTTAGAACTAATGAATAATCACCCGGTCCACTCCAAAGCCAAGGCGTACTCCCTTGCGCCCACGTACATTACTTTTATTCAGTCTAGTATATCCATGTTAGTCATATTCAATCTATTTCAGAGTAATATGTATACTTCGGTCCAATCCCGTTCGGTCCATTCTATTTACTTCGGTCCATTCGGTCCATACTTAAGACTTACATAAAACAGCTTTCTTTTATGAATACACGAGATAAACAAGGGAAACAATGTATTCTCATTATTAGACCTATTGGACTCCTTCAATTACTTTTGTTTGTGAATACGTGGAGAATTAGTATACATATTTGGACTCATACAATTATAGTGAAATAAGAATATCAATGAAATCAATAGTAAGTTGAAAGACGCATCAAAATAATGTCAGATTATTTTTGGATACTAAAACTTGTTTAGAGCTTAAAGACCCTAAAGCTTAAGCATCTCTCACATATATACTAAAAAATTGATTAGTATTTTAAAAAATAAAGAGTGAAGACATAAATAGCCAAAATAAATTCATATGTTGACCTTTGAATTTCCATATTTCTCTATCGTCAAATTTGAATAAAGATTAAAACATATTTGTGGGCTCAAATAAAACAAAGACATACATTATTATGTTTATGTTTATACGTATGTTTAGGATGTTTTTATATAGTTTTATATTTAAAAAAAAATTATCCATAATTTTTATAACCCTTAAATATTTCTAAATTTTGTATAAAAATTAAACAAGAATTTAGAATTCATCAGAACATTTTAAAAAAATAAAAAAGTTCAAAAATATTATATATTAAAAAACAAAAAAAATAAATAAATCACACTTATGAATGCTACCATGTGGTCCATATTGTTTTTTAGGCCTAATTGTGTCTTGTGAATACTACCATGTCTATCAACTAAATGACTCTTTTAGGTGTTGTTGGTTGTGGACTAATCCTAACTCTTTGAGATGAGAATGCACCACCAGCTTTGGGTTAGGACTTAGGAGTAACAAAGATTCCTAAATTCCTAATCCTAAGTTAGTAGCATATTTCAATTTTCTAATATAGGTATATCTTAAGCAGTGGTGATTGGAGAATATTCAACCAAGATGTATTTTGCTTCTATTATTTGGTTATTGAAGGAGTTCTCTTTTTTTTTTCCCCTACAAGTACAATTGGATTTTCATGTAATAAAGGGAAATTTCCTTAAAAGATGGATACCTTAAGATGAAATATTGTGAGAATACACCACTAGCTCATGGTTAAGACTTAAGAGTAACAAAAATCAAGGTTTTAAATTCCATTTCTCATTTGTTGGTACTGACAAAAATTTTCACACCTTTCACCAAAGTGATAGAAAGAACCCCGTTATTTTGTCTTGCCCAAAATATCAGCATATTTTGACTTGTCTCAGTTGATTTGGTTATATCGGCCAAAATAGTTGTTCCAATCTAAAATATTAAAAGCCAAAACATTTTACCGGTTTAACTTCACCTCCAAAAATTTTTTTCCTTATTATATAGATATGGTAAGATTTTAATTTATGATGAACCCTTGTGATAATTGTTATTTGTCATTAGTCATTAGGTTAATGGGTTTTAGTTAAGCAACTATAATTTACTACTCACATTCTTTATTCTTCTCTCCATCAACAAGTTTGGCCAGAGCCTTGCAGGTAGCTCAACTAGTTGGCACCTTCTAGTTCTTCCAATGAAGACAACCAAAATTCGAATCTCCTGTCCGTAATTATCAAATTAAAAAAAAAAAAAAGTTTAGCTAGAAAAAAATCCACAACATCTTTGTTGAAAGGCATGCCCCTTTTCTCGGCCATTGTTACCATAATGGCTAGTGGAACCACAAAAAGAATATGAACTTTGTAGTTTGTACTAGCACTTTCATGGTCCATTTAATGTTATGAGGGATCAATGGCCTAAACTCCATCTCGTCATATCACAAGATGCCATCATTTTACATAGCTAAATGATTTTGCATTTGATTCCCCAAAAAAAAAAAAAAAAAAAAAAATTAATTTGCATTTCGTGGCCTTCATATTTCACCTGGTGTCCCTACTCTCTTGATGCATAGAAGATGAACCATATTAAGAGAAATTCTGAGACACAACAAAATCTTACAACACCCTTATTTTCAATTGTAGTGAATCATAATCTCATATTTTATTATTTTTATTTTAATTTGTGAGGAATTGACATCTCAACCATTATAAAAATATAATGACAATTTGTTACGTCGTTACTCCCTACTACAATTCTAATATTAACACAGACAATTAGTGCAGAAACTTTTTCATACAAAGAGTATGAGTTTAGGCACAAAAAGCCTAGTAAAGCCCATCAATAAAATAAGGTCCATGGGTTTACATGAGCATTTAATCATTACAAAATCTTATTCATATGAAAATGGGTTTAGGATCATATAAAGGCCATTTAATCATTGCCAATTGCCATGTATTCAATGTGTTTGTTACAACTAAATGGACTGGACTCTTGGAGATAAGCTTGGGTACATATAAATCATTAAGTCAAAACGAGTCGTTTAACTAAAACGACAACCTCGTATCTGTGTCTTCACTGGTCCCCGTCCAGATCCAGAGAGTAAAGTTAAAGTTGGATAAAGAGTTAAAGAGTTAAAGAATAAAGACTGACTATTCCTCACAGCTTTGAAGTCTTTGACGCTAAAGTAAAGGTCCTCTCAATCTGGTTAGTACTCAGCTCCAACTCATGTGTTCAATTCTTGTTTCTGTTCTTCATCTTAATTGTCAGTACTAGACTTCTAATGTAAATTATTAACTAACTAAACTTGATCATGAAATTTTTTTTTTAAGGTCACTGTGCATGAAAGCCATTATTACATTCTTTACGTGCTTATAATATTGTAGGTGTTAGATTTCCAAGTATCTTTGGTGTTTGCTTGAGAAACTTGTTCTTGGTTATGGATTATGACTCGGATGATGCTGTTTCACTCAAATCGGATGGAACTAATTATCTACTGTGGTCATATATGATGCGTAATTTCGAGATTGAAGGAGAACTGTGGGACTATGTAAGTGGGTCAGCGACTCGTCCTGACCCCAAAGATAAAGATTACATAAATTTGATTAAGCATTGGGAATCTATGAATTCAACGGCTCTGTATATTATCAACTTTTATGTTGATAGTTCCCTTAAGAAACGTTTGGATCATATTAAGTCTGCTAAGGATGCATGGGACTACTTGTCAGGGTTGTATGCCCACGGTGGTGAGTCGAATTTCGCTAAAAAGTGTCGGTTGGAGAGGGAGATTGAGGGTGTGAAACAAAGTGGTTTTCCCATTGCCGGATTATCTCGTCTTATGCAATGTTATTGGAGGCAATTAGATGAGATGGAGCCAAAGGAATTGAGTAATTTGAAGAGTTACAAGAAATACCGTGAAGAGTCTCGGTTGGTTCAGCTTCTCATGGCTTTACCAGATAAATTTGAGGATATTAGAAAGTCTATGATGGAACGTTCCCCTCTACCAAATGTTTCTGAAGCTGTGCAAGAGTTGCTAACTGTGGAGCGTAGACTAACATATGATCAATTTTCATCTCTATCATTAGATGACAAAGATTGTCCTGCCAAGAAGACCAACAATGATCAGACAAAGAGAAGCAGAGGAAGAAAAAAGGATTCTCCCCAATCAACCAGCTCTTCGTCTTTGACGCCAGGTAACAATCAACCTGCTCTCTCTACTGATCAGTGTGATATTCATAAATCCATACTTTTTGGTCAACTGGAACCTGAGCTTTTTGGTCAATCTCCACTAGAGAGTGGCAAATATCAGCCTCCGTTCAGAAGAGGTTTGTGTATTTTCCAGTCAATATAAGCATTTCATTTTCATCTTGGATTTTGTATTTTTTATTTAGTGCATTTATGACTTGCTCTAATTCTTGTCCATCATACCTATTTCTTTTGACTTATCGCTTTATATGATGTTGATGGTGCTTATTAATCCTTAAAAGTTGTTAAAACTTATATCTATCGACATCAAGTTATTTTATTCCATTTAATGAGCTGTTGGTTGTATCTGCAAATATATTAAAATCTTCTAGTAGCTAATGAACGTAAAAGCATTGATTTGGTGTATTCTATTTGTCCAATAGAATCCTCATATTGGATCTTTATAGCATGAAATTGATAGCAATTAACAAATTGATTGCTGACTTTGTGTTCTTGAGCATCAGAATGTCATTCTGCTCATTTGGCTTTTAACTCCAGACTTGAATTTGCACTTCTTTGTTCTTTCTTTTGTTATTGTCTCTCAAGATTGAAACTGCTTCTAGTTGTCACTTATAGAACATGTTTATAATCTTTGCTCGGTGATGATATTTTTTAATGCTGATATATCTGGCAACAAGGTTTGTGGATGAGACCGTTTCATGCACTTCCTTTTAGCCAAAATTATCCTTAATCAAGTTCTTATACTATACATAATACTTGTTATATGTCAAGTACACTGCAAGTAAGATGAGCTCTAACTTCAGTAAGCCAAAACAGAAGCTAACAGAAACCTAAGATTGTAAGAGTTTCTCAACTCTCAAGGACAACTAGGCTGTTGAGACGAATACTAATACATTAGGTGAAATTTCCCTTGTGGGGAAAGTCTGTCTCTTGTGTTATATACACAAAGAAGGAATTGCCTAATCCTATATGCTTGTCAGGAGTTCTCCTGGCAAGGTAATGACAGCAGAAGAGTGCTGCTGGGCTGGTTCTTGAGTTTTTCATGGAGAACCTTTGGTATTTTACTTTGGTAACACATATTGATAATTTGATAATGTATCAGTTTGATGTCCAATTTCTCTGCAAAATATGAAAAATAAAAGATAAAGAACAAGAGTTATTGAATATGAAAATCTCTATATTCAGTATATATTTGTCTATATATAGGACATGAATATATATATATATATATAACTTATCAAGAGAGTAATGAGGGATAGCGTTGATGTAGGCGCCTTGATTATGTCTTGAATCAAGTTTAATTGATATGCCTTGATTCAGGTCATAATTCTGGCCTAAATATATGTACATCATAGTAATGTCAAATACGCTAACCTCACCCCTCAAACTAAAGGCGGTGCGGAGGAAACTAGATTGAGTTTGGAAATAAGATCATGGAGATGACTGGGTGAATGAGATTTAGTAAACATGTTAGCAAGTTGATCTTCAGAACAAAAAGATTACAAAAGGAGGCTATTATGCTGAAGACAATGACAAATAAAGTGGCAATTTATCTCAATATCTTTGGTGCACTTGTGACAATATTGTTGTGAGTAATGCAGATAGCACTCCAATTGTCACAGTGGATGGAAGAATTAGTGGACTGAGGGGCACACATATCAACCAAGAACCATTGAAGCCATAGAATTTCAGAAGTAGTGACAACGAAGGCTTGGTACTAAGCCTTTGTGCTGGAGCAGGCAACGACAAATTGTTTGTGCTTGAATAATTTTATGAAATTTCAAATAAATGTGAATGCCCTTTTAGGATTCTACAAAAGTGAGAGTTTTGTGCCTTGGGTACGACCTTTTAAAAGTAAGGCTTTCCCTTCCTAGTGGCGAGAAAGAATTAGAGATTCTAATAGAGCATAATGACTAGAGAGAGGTTGTAACTAAAATCATCAATTGTTATCCGTTCTCCTAATCTCATGTTGTTGGAGGACATTGATGCCTATTATAATGAGTTATTTTAATGAATATTATTTACCATATTTAATGGTCACATCTAACTCAGATTTTCAATTTCGCTATTTTGGAGTCTTTTGTTATTATTGATATGAATTTCTAAAAAAACTGTGTTTGTGGCAGAGGGAAATTTTTCGAGCATGGTTTCAAGTGCAGTGAAAATTCTGAGTTACAATGTGTGGTTCCAAGATTTGGAGTTACATAAGAGGATGGAGGCTCTTGGTGAACTTATTCAATTGCATTCTCCTGATGTCATTTGTTTCCAGGTGTGCCATTTTGGCTTCATCACATAGGTCATTTCCAATTAACTATTCATCATATTTATGACCAGAATATATGCCGTACAGGAGGTTACACTTGATATATATAACATTTTTAAGGTATCAAGCTGGTGGAACTCATATAATTGCTCAGTTTCACATCAAATGGCCAGTAAAAGAAGAAATTTCTGCATGCAGGTAAGATATTATGCATCCTTTGCAAATTTAGGTTGGCCAACGTAGTTGTGATGCAAGCTTGTAGAAACCATGGGAGGTTACTTAGTGGAGGGATACTGCAGTCTGTTGGATAAGTCAGGTTCTTTTGTTCGGTTTTCTCTTTCTCTTTTAGTTAGGCCTTTCTAGAATTTTTTCCATGAAGTACATTGGGGTAGTGGGAATTTTACTGTTAACAGTATAATATGTCTTCTTGCTGTGTATAATGCTCACAGAAAAATTTAGAAAATTAATATGGCCGCTACGGCACTACCAAATCTAGGAAATCTACTCATCTTCTCAAATGATTAATTTCACATATTTTAGTTATATTTGACCTTTTAAGGTGGTAAAGCCCATAATGTGATTGTTTTTGTGAATTTCTTTTATACTATAAATTTTATCTTGCTTCTATAGTGCACTCTCTTTTGGGCTACTTGTCTCAGGATGTGTTATTCAAGATATGATTTTTCTGCATGTCAAATAATTTGTTACTTCAATGTTCATATTTAAGCTAGTGTTGGAGCCTAACTTGATTTGTCAATTGCAGTTGAGCAAACTTCCTGTAAAATCCTTCAGCCGCGAACGATTCAGCAATTCTACAATGCTGAGAGAACTGTGCATGGCAGAGATTGAAGTGAGGGGGAAATTGTTGACCGTAGCCACAAGCCATCTTGAGAGCCCCTGCCCTGCCCCTCCTAAATGGGATCAAATGCACAGTGAGGAACGTATAGCTCAGGCAAAGGAGGCTGTTAACCTTCTTAAGAAATTTCCAAATGTGGTCTTTTGTGGTGACATGAATTGGGATGAAAAATCGGATGGAAAGTTTCCTTTATCTGATGGATGGATTGATGCCTGGGCAGATTTAAGGCCCGGTGAAAATGGATGGACATATGATACTGTGTCTAATCCAATGCTGTCTTGTAACCGGCCTTTGCAAAAGCGGCCAGATAGATTTATTTGCAATCTGTGTGATTTCAAATTAAGTGCAATCGACATGATAGGAATGGAGGCTATACCTGAAGTGTCATATGAGAAGGAGAAGAGGGTAAGAAAAGGGGTCCGAAAGTTGATGCTTCCTGTATTGCCTAGTAATCATTATGGCTTGCTCTTAAGGGTTAATATCCAGTAAATTATTGGCTTGGCATGATAACACTTTTAAAAGCTAGGTGTTTTGAGTGTTTCCATTGCCCCTCCAAAAAAGAAAGAAAGAGATGCTAGGTGTGTCGTTACTACTGTGTCCACCATCCTGCAAACTCTTGTATTATATTGATGTGTACAGCTTCTGTAATCCTGTGATGCTCCTTAATTGTTGTGTGAAGTTTCTGTATTACTTCAAAAAAAATTTGGTTAATATTGTAAGGCTTATGATGTTTAGAAGTTTACGCTGGTGTACTGTCATATTGGTATGGGAAATGATTGTTACAGTTTGTCGATAACACTACCGCTGCAACACTGCTAGTCTAATGCTACGTTATGTAACTGTAGTTGCATTTCTTTTCCCTTTGTATTGTAAATGGTGTTGAATGTATGTGTTTTTTACTATGACTTGTTTTTTGTCAACTATATAAAATTAATTTGGATCGACCGAGATTTTGATCGATCTTGGATTGCAGATTTTGAAGAATTAGGCTCATTATGTCATTTGTTTTAGTCCTAGTGTGCGCCACACTTGCTAAACTGTACTAGTCACAAACCCGTGCAATGTGTGTAAGTAAATAATTATTTTGTATTGTAATATAAAGTATAATTTTATCTCTAAAATTTTTTGAATATAATTTGTTCTCCGTAAAAATTAAACAATTTCCATTCGGTTCTATTAGGTCTACTTCAGTTCAATTTGGTCCAATTAAGTCTACTTTAGTTTAATTCGTTCCACTTGGTCCAATTCGGTCTGCTTGGTCAATTTTGGTCCCCCTTTCAGTCCATTTGGACTAATTGGGTCTTAAATTGATTTTTTTTTTTTTTTTTGGGTGGGTTTTCTTTTCAAGTTTAGCTTAAAAATACATTTTTTTCCATAAATTTTGGGTTCAAAAATATGAAATTTTATTTTATTTGGGCTAAACTGTTTAGTTTTGAGTTAAACAAAAAAATACAAAGAAAATACTAAAATAGACATTAGAAATTAGAAATATGAGCCCTAAAAATGCAATAAAAATTATTAATATTCAAAAGTCTTATTCGGTTCATTCTGTCCTCTTCGGTCCAATTTGTCTTATTCGGTCCTACTTAGTCTATTCTATCCACTAAAGTTATATTCGGTTCAATTCGATTCATTTGGTCTAATTTTGTCCACTTTGGTTCAATATAATCCAATCAATCCACATTGGCTCTATTCGATCCACATTGGTTCTATTATGTTCACTATGGTCTTATTCGATCTATGCTATCCATTGTGGTCCTATTTGGTCCATTCTGTCCACTTTGATCCACTTCAATCTTATTCTGGCCTCAGTCCACTTTGGTCCTTTTGTCCACTTTGGTTCCATTTAGTCAACTTCGGTCCTATTCAGTCCTCATTGCTTCTATTCCGTCCAATATGTCCACGTTAGTCCTATTCGGTCTCCTTCTGTCCAATCTGTATACTTCGGTCCAATTTGATCCCGTTCAGTCCATTCTATTCAATTCGGTCTTATTTGGTCCATTTGGTCCATACTTTAGACTTACATAAAGTGACTTTCGTTTGTGAATACATGAGATAAACAAGGGAAACACTGTATTCTCAATCATTATTAGACCTATTGGACTCCTTCAATTACTTTTGTTTGTGAATACGTGGAGAATTAGTATACATATTTGGACTCATACAATTATAGTGAAATAAGAATATCAATGAAATCAATAGTAAGTTGAAAGACGCACCAAAGTAATATCGGGTTATTTTTGGATACCAAAACTTGTTTAAAGCTTAAAGACCCTAAAGCTTAAGCATCTCTCACATGGTATATACTAAAAAATTGACTAGTATTTTAAAAAATAAAGAGTGAAAACATAAATAGCCCCAATAAATTCATATATTGACATTTCAATTTCCATATTTCTCTATTCTCAAATTTGAATAAAGATTAAAACATATTTGTGGGCTCAAATAAAACAAACACATACATTATTATATATGTTTATGTTTATACTTATGTTTAGGATATTTTTATATAGTTTTATATTATAATAAATTATCCATAATTTTTACAACCCTTCCATATTTCTAAATTTTTGTATAAAAATTAAACAAGAAGTTAGGATTCATTGGACCATTTAAAAAAAAAATAAAAGAGTACAAAAATATTATATATTACAAAACAAAAAATAATTTAAATCACACTTATACTGGAGTGTATATTGTTTTTTAGGCCTAATTGTAAGAGCTTCAAAACATGGCTTGTGAATGCTACCACGTCTATGAACTAAATGACTTTTTTAGGTGTTGTTGGTTGTGGACTTATCCTAACACTTTGATTTGAGAATGCACGACTAGCTTTGGGTTAGGACTTAGGAGTAACAAAGATTCCTAAATTCCTAATCCTCAATTAATAGCATATTGCAATTTTCTAATATAGGTATATCTTATGTAGTGTTGATCGGAGAATATTCAACCAAAAGATGTATTTTGATTCTATTATTTGGCTATTAAAGGAGTTCTCTTTTTTTTTTCTTTTTCCTTTCCTACAAGTACAATTGGATTTTCTTGTAATAAATGACAATTTTCTTAGAAGATGGATTACCTTAAGATGAAATATTGTAAAAACTGAAAATTATTATTTGAAAATATGTGTGGAAATACGTGTAGGTTAAAAAGTGTATGAAAATACGTGTAATGTTATTTAAAAACTGAAAATTGTTGTTTGAAAATATGTACCAAACACCCCCCAAGATTTTAAATTCCATTTCTCATTTGCTGGTATTGACAAGAAATTTTACACCGTTCACCAAAGTGATAGAAAGAACCCCATTGTTTTGTATTGCCCAAAATATCAGTCTATTCTGACTTGTCTCAATTGTTTTGGTTATTTCAACCAAAATAGTTGTTCCAATCTAAAATATAAAAAGTTGCAGCATTTTACCGGTTTAACTTCACCTTCATTTTCCCCTTATTAAATAGATATGGTAAGATTTTAATTTATGATGAACCCTTGTGATAATTTTATTTGTCATTACTCATTAGGTTAATGGGTTCTAATTAAACAACTATAATTTACCACTCACATTCTTTATTCTTCTCTCCATTAACAAGTTTGGCTAGAGCCTTGTAGGCAGCTCAATTAGTTGGCAACTTCTAGTGCTTTCAACGGAGACAACCAAGATTCGAATCTCCCGTCCCCCAATTATCAAATTTTTTTTAAAAATAATTAGCTAAAAATAAAATCCACAACATCTTTGTTGAAAGGCATGCTCCTTTTCTCGGCCATTGTTACTATAATGAATGGTGGAACCACAAAAAGAATATGGACTTTGTACTTGCACTCTCATGGTCCATTTAATGTTATGAGGGATCAATGGCCTAAACTCCATCTCATCATATCACAAGATGCCATCATTTTGCATAGCTAAATGATTTTGCATTTGATTCTTAAAAAACAAACCTTGCATTTTGTGGCCTTCATATTCTGTCTGGTGTCTCTACTCTCTTCATGTATAGAAGATGAATCATATTAAGAGAAATTTTAAGGACAAAACAAAATCTCACAGCACCCTTATTTTAATTGTAGTGAGTTATAATCTCATATTTTATTATATTATTTTGATTTGTGAGGGATTGACATCTCAACTATTATGAAAATATAGTAACAATTTGTTGCCTCCCTACTTCCTAACACAAAGAATATGGATTTGGGCATGAAAAGCCTAGTAAAACTCATCAATAAAATAAGGTCTATGGGTTTACATGAGCATTTAATCATTACAAAATCTTATTCATAGGAAAACAGGTTCAGGATCATAAAAAGGCCGAAGACCAATGTGAAAAACATGGGCTTCATTCCCATTCATTCAATGTGTTTGTTAGAACTAAATGGACTGGACTCTTGGAGATAAGCTTGGGTACGTACATAGATAGTTACATATAAAATCATTCAGTCAAAACCAGTCGTTAACTAAAACGACAACCTCGTATCCTTGACTTCACTGGTCCCTGTCCTGAGAGTAAAGTTAAAGTTGGATAAAGAGTTAAAGAATGAAGACCGTTTGTCGTGTATGGAAAAGAAAAAAGAGTCAGTTCCTAAGAGCTCTAATTTGAAGCTTTAAGACTAAGTAATGGTCCTCTCAATCCGGTTAGTCCTCAGCTCCAACTCATGTGTTCAATTCTTGTTTCTGTTCTTCATCTTAATTGTCAATGCTAGGCTTCTAATGTATTTTATTAGATGTTAATTATTGACTAGCTAAACTTGATAATGAATTTTTTTTTAAGGACTGTGTGCATGAAAGCCATTACATTCTTTACGTGTTTGTAATATTGTAGGTGTTAGATTTCCAAGTATCTTTGCTCTTTGATTGAGAAACTTGTTTTTGGTTATGGATTATGACTCGGATGATGCTGGTTCACTCAAATCGGATGGAACTAATTATCTACTCTGGTCATATATGATGGGTAATTTCGAGATTGAAGGAGAACTGTGGGACTATGTAAGTGGATTAGCGACTCGTCCTGACCCCAAAAATAAAAATTACTTAAACTTGATTAAGCATTGGGAGTCTATGAATGCAACAGCACGGTCAATTATCGACTTGTATGTTGATCGTTCCCTTAAGAAACTTTTGGCTAATATAAACTCTGCCAAGGATGCATGGGACTACTTGGCATGGTTGTATGCTCATCATGATGAGTCGAATTTGGCTAAAACGTATCGGTTGGAGAGAGAAATTGAGGCTGTGAAACAAAGTGGTTTTCCCCTGACTGGATTATATTGTTTTCTGCAATGTTATTGGCAGCAATTAGATGAGATGGAGCCAAAGGAATTGAGTGATTTAGAGAGTTACAAGAAATACCGTGAAGAGTCTCGGCTGGTTCAGCTTCTCATGGCTTTACCAGATACATTTGATGAGGACATTAGAAAGTCTATGCTGGAACGTTCCCCTATACCAACTGTTCCTGAAGCTGTGCGAGAGTTGCTATTTGTGGAGCATGGACTAACATATGATAAATTTTCATCTCTATCATTACATGAAAAAGATTTTCCTGCCAAGAAGATGAACAATGATCAGACAAAGAGAAGCAATAGAAGTCAAAAGGGTTCTCCCCAATTTGGTGGATGTCAGCCATCTTTCCAGGATCCTATCCAGCAGTCAGACAAAGACTATCAGCCATCTTCCTCTTCGTCTAGGCTTGCATCATCCTTGACGCCAGATAACAATCAACCTGCTCTCTCCACTGACCAGTTTCGATCCATGATTAACATTATGAATCAAGTGGAATCTGATTTTTTCGGTCAATCTCCTCTAGAAAGTGGCATGTATCTGCCTCCTACAAGAAAAGGTTTGTTAGTCCAGGATCCAATCCAGCAGTCAGACAAAGACTATCGGCCATATTTCTCTTTGTCGAGGCTTGCATCATCTTTGACGCCAGATAACAATCAATCTGAGCTTTCTGGTCAATCTCCACTAGAATGTGGCAAATATCTGCCTCCGTTCAGAAGAGGTCTGTGTATTTTCCAGTCACTATAAGCATTTCATTTTCATCTTGGATTTTGTATTTAGTGCATTTATGACTTGCTCAAATTCTTGTCCATCTTACCTATTTCTTTTGACTTATCACTTTATATGATGTTGATGGTGCTTATTAATCCTTAAAAGTTGGTAAAATTTATATCTTTCGACATCAAGTTCTTTTATTCCATTTAATGATCTGTTGATTGTATCTGCAAATATATTAATCTTCTAGTAGCTAATGAACGTAAAAGCATTGATTTGGTGTATTCTATTTGTCCAATAGAATTATCATATTGGATCTTTATAGCATGAAATTGATAGCAATTAACAAATTGATTGCTGACATTGTGTTCTTGAGCATCAGAATGTCATTCTGCTCATTTTTTACTTGAATTTGCACTTCTTTGTTCTTTCTTTTGTTATTGCCTCTCAAGATTGAAACTGCTTCTAGTTGTCACTTATAGAAAATGTTCATAATCTTTGCTTGGTGCTGATTTTTATTTTTTTATTTTTTACTTTTTTAATTCTGATATATCTGGCAACAAGGTTTGTGGATGAGACCGTTTCATACACTTCCTTTTAGCCAAAATTCTCCTTAATCAATTTCTTATACTATATATAATATTTGTTATATGTTACTTATCAAAATATATATTTGTTATATGTCAAGTACACTGCAACTAAGATGAACTCTAACTTCAGTAAGCCAAAACAGAAGCTAACAGAAACCTAAAAATGTAAGAGTGTCTCAACTCTCGAGGACAACTAGGCTGTTGAGACGAATACTAAGACTTTAGGTGAAATTTCCCTTGTGGGGAAATTTGCCTGTCTCTTGTGTTATATACACAAAGAAGGAATTGCCTAATCCCATATGCTTTTCAGCAGTTCTCCTGGGAAGGTAATGACAGCAGAAAGTGCTGCTGGGCTGGTTCTTGAGTCTTTTTTTGATAAGTAACGTATGAAATTTTATTAGAAAAAGGGAACCAAGTACACTAGAAGTGTACTAGAGTGGCACAAGTCAAGAGCCTAGATTACAACGATCAATACGATCGGAGAGAGAAAAACTAGAATAAAAAGGCAAAACTACACTCCAATCAAGGAGTGTATGGAAAAAAAAAAGATTTAATGTCAAGAATAGACTGTTCACAATTCTCAAAGCATCTAGCATGCCACTCTCGTCATAAGCACCAAAACAAAAAAACGCGGCACAAACCTCCACAAGTCTATATTTCGATGCCTACCAAACTTGCCCTGCCAAGAAGCTAACAACTCACTAACTTTATATGGCATAACCCAATGAATACCAAAAAAACAAAAAACCATGGACCACAACTCATAAGTTACAGGACAATGAAGGAGAAGGTGATTCACCGATTCCCCTCAACTTTTACTTTGGTAACACGTATTGACAGAGGCGGACCCACGTTAGGGTAGAGGGGGGACATGCCCCCCCCCCCCCCCCCCTCCCCAAATTTGGAAAAAAAAAATATAGCACTATATACAAAAATTTCCCCTAAAAAATATATTTTTGGTCCCCTTCCTTCAAAATCTTTACATTTTAACCCATGAAAACTAAAAAGAAAACTGCAACATTCTTTTGCCCATTGCATATTGATCCAAAAATATGAAGCCCGTGGGAACTATGATCAAATGTGTGCAGTGGATAGTAATGCTTGTTTGTAGGTTTATTTTTATGAATTATTAACTATTTTTAGAAAATATTTTATAAACATTAATGTTGTTGTAGCTTGTGGGGTACGTTTGTTTGGTTTATTTTTTGGACTAAATTTTGAAACGATAGAGCTATATAATATGGAAATAATGAAACTTTTACTTGAATTGTTGATGATGGGAGAATTATCTATAATATTTTATTTTCTTAAAGAGAAAAAATTTCAAATAATTTGAAGCTGATAATGCAGCATTGCCTCTAGCGTTAATGTCCCAATTTGTGAAAATTTTCAAACAAAATTCCAAAAAATTACCACCAGTTAAATTAGTATTCAGTCCCAATTGTGAAAATATGAGATTATAATGTTAATGAACGTGATGAAATTCAACAAAGCTTGAGTAGATGTTAGTTTTGATATTTATAAAAAAATTTGGGTTTATACTTTGGCCCCCAACTTCGAATTCTGGTTTCGTCCCTGCGTATTGATGATTTGATAATGTACCAGTTTGATGTTCAATTTCTCTGCAAAGTATGAAAAATAAAAGATAAAGAACAAGAGTTATTGAATATGAAAATCTCCATATTCAGTATATATTTGTCTATATATAGGACATGAATATATATATATATATATAACTTACCAAGAGAGTAACGAGGGATAGCGTTGACCTAGGAGCCTTAATTATGTCTTGAATAAAGTTTAATTGATATGCCTTGATTCAGGTCATAATTCTGGCCTATACATATGAACATCATAGTAATGACAAATACGCTAACATTCCCCCCTCAAACTGAAAGCGGTGCGGAAGAAACTAGATTGAGTTTGGAAATTAGATCACGAAGATGAGTGGGTGAATGAGATTTAGTAAATATGTTAGCAAGTTGATCTTCAGAAGAAAAAGGATTACAAAAGGAGGCTATTATGCTGAAGATGATGACAAATAAAGTGGCAATTTATCTCAATGTCTTCGGTGAGCTTGTGGCAACATTGTTGTGAGTAATGCGGATAGCACTCCATTTGTCATAGTGGATGGAAGAATTACTGGACTGTGGGGCACCCATATTAACCAAGAACCATTGAAGCCATAGAATTTCAGAAGTAGTGACAACGAAGGCTCGGTACTCAGCCTTTGTGCTGGAGCGGGCAACGACAAATTGTTTGTGTTTGAATCATTTTATGAAATTTCAAATAAATGTGAATGACCTTTTAGGATTCTGCAAAAGTGAGGATTTTATACATTGGTTACGACCTTTTAAAAGTAAGGCTTCCCTTCCTAGTGGCGAGAAAGAATAAGAGATTCTTCTTATTCTAATAGAGCATAATGACTAGATAGAGGTTGTAACTAAAATCATCGATTGTTATCAGTTCTCCTAATCTCATGTTTTTGGAGGACATTGATGCCTATTATAATGAGTTATTTTTATGAATATTATTTACCATATTTAATTGTCACATCTAACTTAGATTTTCAATGTTGCTATGTTGGAGTCTTTTGTTATTATTGATATGAATTTCTATAAAAACTGTGTTTGTGGCAGAGAGAAATAGTTTGAGCATGGTTTCAAGTACAGTGAAAATTCTGAGTTACAATGTGTGGTTCGGAGATTTGGAGATACATAAGAGGATGGAGGCTCTTGGTGAACTTATTCAATTGCATTCCCCTGATGTCATTTGTTTCCAGGTGTGCCATTTTGGCTTCATCTTATAGGTCGTTTCCAATTAACTATTCATCATATTTATGACCAGAATATATGCCGTACAGGAGGTTACACTTGATATATACGACATTTTTAAGGTATCAAGCTGGTGGAACTCATATAATTGCTCAGTTTCACATCAAATGGCCAGTACAAGAAGATATTTCTGCATGCAGGTAAGATATTGTGCATCCTTTGCAAATTTAGGTTGGCCAACGTAGTTGTGATGCAAGCTTGTAGAAACCATGGGAGGTTACTTAGTGGAGGGATACTGCAGTCTGTTGGATAAATCAGGTTCTTTTGTTCGGTTCTCTTTCTCTTTTAGTTAGGTCTTTCTAGAATATTTTCCATGAAAGTACATTGGGGTAGGGGGCATTTTGGTCTTAACAGTATAATATGTCTTCTTGCTGTTTATAATGCTCACAGAAAAATATAGAAAATTAATACGGCCGCTACGGCGCTACCCAATTCTTGAGAAATCTACTCATCTTCTCAAATGATTAATTTCACATATTTTGGTTATATTTGACCTTTTAAGGTGGTAAAGCCCATAATGTGATTGTTTTTGTGAATTTCTTTTATACTATAAATTTTATCTTGCTTCTATAGTGCACTCTCTTTCGGGCAACTTGTCTCAGGATGTGTTATTCGAGATATGATTTTTCTGCACGTCAAATAATTTGTTACCAAAAAAAAAAAAATTTGTTACTTCAATGTTCATATTTAAGGTAGTGTTGGAGCCTAACTTGATTTGTCAATTGCAGTTGAGCAAACTTCCAGTAAAATCCTTCAGCTGCAAACCGTTCAGCAATTCTACAATGCTGAGAGAACTGTGCATGGCAGAGATTGAAGTGAGGGGGAAATTGTTGATTGTAGCCACAAGCCATCTTGAGAGCCCCTGCCCTGCCCCTCCTAAATGGGATCAAATGCACAGTGAGGAACGTATAGCTCAGGCAAAGGAGGCTGTTAACCTTCTTAAGAAATTTCCAAATGTGGTCTTTTGTGGTGACATGAATTGGGATGAAAATTTGGATGGAAAGTTTCCTTTATCTGATGGATGGATTGATGCCTGGGCAGATTTAAGGCCCGGTGAAAATGGATGGACATATGATACTGTGTCCAATCCAATGTTGTCTTGTAACCGGCCTTTGCAAAAGCGGCTAGATAGATTTATTTGCAATCTGTGTGATTTCAAATTAAATGCAATCATCATGATAGGAGTGGAGGCTAAACCAGGAGTGTCATATATGGAGGAGAAGAAGGTAAGATGGGTCCGAAAGTTGATGCTTCCTGTATTGCCTAGTGATCATTATGGCTTGCTCTTAGGGGTTAATATCCAGTAAATTATTGGCTTGGCATGTTAACACTTTTAAAAGCTAGGTGTTTTGAGTTTTTCCATTGCCCCTCCAAAAGAAGAAAGAAAGAGATGCTAGGTGTGTCGTTACTACTGTGTCCACCATCCTGCAAACTCTTGTATTATATTGATGTGTAATCCTGTCATATTGGTATGGTAAATGATTGTTACAGAGTGTTGATAACACTACTGCCGCACCACTACTAGTCTAATGCTACGTTATGTAACTGTAGTTGCATTTCTTTTCCTCTTTGTATTGTAAATGGTGTTGAATCATGTGGTTTTTACCATGACTTGTTTTTGTCAACTATATAAAATTAATTTGGATTGACCGAGATTTCAATCGATCTTGAATTGCAAATTTTTGAAGAATTAGGCTCATTATGTCATTTGTTTTAGTCCTAATGTGTGCCACACTTGTTAAACTATACTAGTCGCAAACCCATGCAATGCGTGAGAATAAATAATTATTTTGTATTGTAAGATAATAAATAATTTTACCTCTAAATTTTTTTGAATATAATTTTTTCTCCGTAAAAATCAAACAATTTCCATTCGGTTCAATTAGGTCTATTTTGGTTCAATTCGGTCCAATTAGGTCTACTTCTGTTTAATTCATTCCACTCGGTCCAATTCAGTCCGCTTGGTCAATTTCGGTCCCCCTTCAGTCCATTTTGGACTAATTGGGTCTTAAATTGATTCTTTTTGTAGGGTTTCTTTTCAAGTTTAGCTCAAAAATACTTTTTTTTTTTCATAATTTTTGGATTCAAAAGTATGAAACTTTATTTTATTTGGGCTAAACTCTTTAGTTTTGAGTTAAAAAAAATACAAAGAAAATACTAAAATAGACATTAGAAATTAGAAATATGAGCCATAAAAAATGCAATAAAAATTATTAATATTCAAAAGTCTTCTTCGGTCCATTCTGTCCTCTTCGGTCCAATTTGTCTTATTCGGTCCTATTTAGTCTATTTTGTCCACTAAAGTTATATTCGGTTCATTTGGTCTAACTTTGTCTACTTCTGTCCAATTTAGTCCAATCAGTCCACTTTGGCTCTATTCGGTCTACATTGGTTCTATTCTATTCACTATGGTCCTATTCGGTCTATACTATCCACTATGGTCCTATTCGGTCCATTTTGTCCACTTTAGTCCTATTTGGTCCTTTTGTTCACTTTGGTTCCATTCAGTCCACTTCGGTCCTATTCAGTTCACATTGCTTCTATTCGGTCCAGTTTGTCCATGTCAGTCCTATTTGGTCCCCTTCTATACAATCAGTATACTTCGGTCTAATTTGGTCCCGTTCAGTCCTGTCTGTTTAATTCGGTCCATTTGGTCCATACTTAAGACTTACATAAAGCGACTTTCGTTTGTGAATACATGAGATAAACAAGGGAAATAGGGTATTCTCAATCATTATTAGACCTATTGGACTCCTTCAATTACTTTCGTTTGTGAATACGTGGGGAATTAGAATACATATTTGTACTTATACAATTATAGTGAAATAAGAATATCAATGAAATCAATAGTAAGTTGAAAGATGCACCAAAATAATGTCAGATTATTTTTGGATACTCTAACTTGTTTAAAGCTTAATGACCCTAAAGCTTAAGCATCTCTCACATGGTATATACTAAAAAAATTATTAGTATTTTAAAAAATAAAGAGTGAAAACGTAAATAGCCCCAATAAATTCATATATTGACATTTCAATTTCCATATTTCTATATTCTCAAATTTGAATAAAGATTAAAACATATTTGTGGGCTCAAATAAAACAAACATGAAAGCTTGAAAATGTGTTAAAAATACAAGAGCTGTTTAGACCCCTAAATTAAAAAATATACCTCGATTGATTTTACTCTAACTTATACTAAGTGCGAAATAGAGTAAATGTGAGCGGATAAAAAATATAACTACTCTAAGCCATAATCATTAAAACACAGCAGTAAAATGAAAGCTAAAAGAGTAGGGAAGAAGAATGCAAACACAAGATAACACGCCAATGTGTTATCGAAGAGGAAACCGAAGTACTTGGCGTAAAACCTCTCCGCTACCCTCCAAGCGGTAAATCGATCCAGTAGATAATCAGTTGAGATACATGAATAGCAAGAGACCCTCCAAGCCTAATCTACCCGATGCACCTGAGCCCTCCAAGCTCCTACTCCAACAGGGCTTCTTGGAATCGTGTCTTGTCTAACTCTCTAGATCCCGCAATATGCTCGATTGCATCTGCCAAAACTTGGCTTCTTCCAATGCTTCTCAGCAGCACCAAAACCTCACTTGACACTCAGTATGGGTGTGGTAAGTGTTTGAGCTAGCAACCTCTCAAGGATATGGAAATGGAGAGGTAGGAGTTGAGGAAAAACCACTATGGATTGTGTAGAGAAATATGGGTATAACACTCTCTAACTCTCAATGGTTGTAGCTAGGGTTTTCTCTCAGAAGCACTCCTCAACATTTGTGGGTAATGTGGGTATATAAAGTGTGGGTGCAAATAGTGTGTATCAATTATGATAGATTGGAAAAACAGAATGTTTCGCGAGTATCTCGCGGGAAGGCCTTACTTGCGAGACGCTCACGAAAACCAACTGTCACCAACCTGTCCTGACTCTTTGCATTCCAGTCATGTGCAGGGTACATGCTTCACTTCGCAGGTAAGCTTCTTGCGAGATACCCGCGAAAACTTCTTGCACTCTTCACACTCTCTCTCATTCACGCAACCCTTACAAGAAATTGCACATAAAATACAAGGTACATAAGATTGGAAATAGTGGCAAAACTCACTCACACCTAATCTAAAAACTATGAAGCACTTGCATGTATATACCTGTAACCTGAAACACTCGCACACAAACAAAATTTTCATTAAACTTATGACAAGTTGAATACATGGTACGTACATGAGCAAGTAAAGTGCGATCAAGTTAATAAACACTATAAAACAGTTAAGCATATCTTGATCATACAAGAATAGTCATTAAAGAATGACTACAATGATCGTTTAGCTAGTAAATGATCATCCGGACACGCAATGCAATTAAGTCCAATCACAAGGATCAATTGCATGTCCAACACACAACCAATGCAAAATACAAGAAGTATTTGCATCAAGGATACAAAATCCTACTAGGGTACAAGAGTGTAGTACTCAAGATAGTTTAGCAACATCTAAAAGTACTAAAAAAAATGCTACAAAGCAATAGACATAAACATGTACTGAATATTAAACTGAAATTAAACCAAAGTACTTAAGCTTTAAAGGAAAGCAATGTAAATAAACAATCCAAAAGTTGTAAAACTAATAAAGTTTAAACCAAACAAAGAAATGCTAAACCATAAATCACCAACAAAAACCAATACTAGGTATTGCTCCCCCTCAACTGTGCATACTCCCCCTCAAAATTTTCTCCCCCTTTTTTACCGGAATGGCCAAAGAGGTTAGAACTGATCTGAATCTGAATCTGAACCTTGTGCCATCAACATGTCCTCAATCTGAGAAGATAGTGCAGTAATTTGCCCCTGGATGTACACAAACTAATCGGAGGTATGCTGCACATGGGATTCGAGCAAGCCATACATCTGCTCTATCCATGCCATGAGGCGATCTAGATGATCGGGTCCTCGTGCTTGTGCTTGAGAGGATGGTTGAGCAGAACTTTCTGGTGTGGAGGAGAATTTGTCAATCTCTTCTTGGGTATCTCCACCCTTTTCCTCAACATTATCCCTTGGTATTTGAGAATCGCTGGTTTTGGGGCCGGTGATGTGAGTTCTGCTTCTAGTCACAATGTTTGCACCAATGGGATAGTCTCTTGGTACAATTGTGAGACTGCTCAGAATCTTGAGCTTTGTCTTGGCAATGAGACTCATGATGAGAGTGGGGAAGGGCATGACGGTTCTGGAGTTCCTTTTTGTAATGCTCTTGGTCAAAAGATGGAAAATGTGTCCACCAATGTCAATCTCTTTATGTGTGAAGAGATCGTATAAGAAAATTTTCCTTGGAGCGGACAATTTTGTCAAGTTGGTGACTGGATATAAGTTGTGGATCATGACATATGCTAGAGTCCTCATCTCCGCGTTGAATGGAATGGTGTTCATTGATTTCTTGTGTAGCGAGCCACCAAGAACCTTCACCATTGGCTCTATGGATTCTAATCGATCATCATATTGCATGGTAATTAGCTGAGAAGGTGGACGAACTTCTAGGAAATCTTGGATTGAGTCCCTTGTAATCACAAATTCCTTGTGACGCTCCCAGCAGTTAATGTGGTCTCTATCCACACTAGCATTTCAAAAGAACTATTTGATGATTTTCGAGTACACATTGCCACTTGGATTCAGTAGCTTTGTCCACATCCTCTCTTTGAACATATCAAGAATGGAAGTGTCCTCAAGAGTATCCAGTTGAACAACCCTCTCTCCATGATGATTGTTGCTCGTTTGTAGTAATCATTATATGCCATATCTGCATCAGGAGATTTGAAGCTGTCAAAGTCCGAGCATGGACGCTTGGTTGGCTTCTTGGAAGCAAAATGCTTGGTGGGAGACATCTACACAAGGAAACACACAACAGAAAGAAACAAGTGCAAAAACACAAAAACAGAACACAAACTTGATTAGTGTCAAGTTAGTCCAAAACATAAGCACAAAGACTTAAAAACAGAACACAACAATGTCAAATGAATATGCTTTAAGTGCTAAAACATGTAAATATCACCAAAATGCAAAAAAAATAGCAATTGTGCATGTGTGTGCATCTAGTGTGCATGTGGTGTGCATGAGGTATGCCTAGGTGATGCATGACAAGGCATGGATAGGCACAAATTGGGCAAAGTGTGTAAAACACACACACCCAATGATCAAAACATGTTATACAAGTTCAATCATGGGTAATCCCAAAATTTGGAATGAGTCCAAAACCACTCAAAAATGCCACTTGAGCATTTTGACAAACACTTGATATGCAACACTACACTACACATATGGGCAATGCATGAACATATGAAAATATGCATAAATACAAGTTCAAATTGCCACAAGGGGCCAACATAGATACAAGCAAGACAAATAGGACAAAGCCCAATAAAAAATTTTGAAATTTTTTTGCCCAAAATCAATAAACCCACCCTTTTTCGAAAATCCCCAATTCAAGACAAACCTAGAAACTTTTCTGCATAATCTAAGAAAAGAGTGAAAAGATTGTTAAGAAACATACCTTTGAAGAGATTTTGCAGAGATTTGAACTTGAAATTGATGGGTTTTGAGTGAAAATCAATTTGGGTTTGTGAGAGGTTCGAGTGAGGCAAAGGGAGGGAATTTAAGATTGTTTTAAAATTCTGTCACATTAGCCCTATAAAACTGAAAACACGCGTTTTTCGCGGGTTAGATACTCGGGAAAAACACATCTAAAGCACAAAACCTTTCGCAGGAAGCCTTTAGTTGTGAAATAGTCGAGAGATAGTCGCGAAAGTCTCTGTATAAAATTTTGTGTTTTCCAGTTTTTGCCTTAACCTCTTTTCGCAGGAAGAGCTTAGTCGCGAGCTTCTCGTAAAAATGCCTCTGAAGAAATTTTTGCAGAACAACACAAAAAAGCAGTTTGAACAAAAACTTAAAACATGAAAGTATAAAAACACTTTCAAAAACATATAAAATACTCAAAAATATTTTTGGGTTTGATCGGCAAGCAATTGAGCATACACATCACATTTGATCATGTACAATCACACAAATGAAATAAGCATTTGTTGAACATAATTCTTGTGTGTTGTGTGTGAGTATCAAATGTGGAATAGTCCTTAGTCTAAAATGAAGTTTCAATGATCAATTCAATTAAGTCATACACAACTGGTACTAAGTCAAGTGGTCTATCGCAATCATAGAAATGATCATATATGACCTCTCGCAAGAAAATGATTACACATCTTTGAAACTTTTCATTTGGCTTCTTTACAAATCATAACATTTGATCATTTTTTGAACAATACATCTCATTTTGAGATGCTTGAAATTTTTGATATTTCAATATTAAGAATAAGCCTTTGGCTTTTTGAGCACCATACATTTCAATAAAAAGTTGTTTTCCCTTTTTCCTAGTCAAATACTAGTATGTGCGATGGTTTTTGCAGCTCATTATCTCTTTTCATTTTGAGATTTACATTTGTTGAGCTCTTTAAGCAAAAACATAAAAAGTGTGGGAAGATATATAGGCACAAGTCTATACATGTATCAAAACCAACAAAACTATTGACTAATCATTCATGACAAGCTTGAAGATCAATTTACAACAGTCACACATAGATTTCAAGATTTTTCCCACAAAGATAGATGTCCATACATAACAAGTTAAGCTTGTAAATGCACTATGCCATTAGTACGAAGGTATTAGCCCAAACTCACATGTGATATACACAACATAAGCGATCAAACTTTTTGGAGATTTTTCAATTTTTATGGGTTTTTGAATTTTTCAACACACTCAAAAACAGAATAAGTAAAGTAAGATCAACAAAAAACAACAAGTACAAAACAAAACTTGTAAAAGAAACATGCTATAAACTGGAAGCAATGACAAGGAGTATTATGTATGTCATGATGCATGAACCTATGATCCTAAATATTTGAAGAATTAATGCATGGGCATAGAGAATGATCATGCATAAGTACCCTTCTTCACCCACTATTTAAGTGAGTTTTGGGTGAGAGCCTTAGATGGCGGGGTACGACCAACATAACTTTCAAACCTCGGAGTGAAGCTAGCAAGGCATAGTGATATGTTCTTCAACATTTCCATAACGTCTCCAATGAGATGTCCCTCACTATCTCCCTTAGCTTATGCTCCCTTTGGTCTTCTCTTTGAAATTTCTTGGGCATGTAGAGAATCAGCCTTCTTGAGTGCATGAAGCTTGAAACAATTTGGTCTTGTGTGCCCTTGTACGCCACAATGATGACACACGTACTTCACTTGAGGCCCCTTTTGATTTTTGGGTAATGACTTCCCTTTTTCCTTTGGTTTTGCACTAATGGTTCTTTTTATTGCAGCAGGGGTCTCAATCTCAGGCTTCACTTCTTTGAGTTTCTTGTCATTCTTGGCTGATATGAACCTTACTTCCTTCTTGGGTTCGCTGCTAGAACTTCCTTCTCTAGTATAGCCCAAACCAGTCTTATCATGTGAAGATTTTTGAGAGGACAACACGTTGTCAAGTTTCTTGGTGGAGATGCGCTCAACCTTGACATTAGCTTGAATAATTTCAAGTTCAAGAAACTTGATCTTAGAGTAAGCTTCAACCAACTCTCCCTTGAGTCTTTCTACTTCACACTTTGCTTCCTTGTGTTGCACAAGTATACACCTATGCTCTTCTTCAACCTTGTTCATCTTTTTCACAGCAAGGTTAGCAACTTTGGTGTATTTGCCACAATCTTCCAACAAAGAATCATATGCTTCTTGAAGGTTGTTCTCACCTTCATTTTGGCATATGTCTTCATCTTCCAATTCTTCAACTTCCTCATCCTCAAAAAGATTACCAAGTTCATCAACCAAATTGCTCAAATCATCCTTTGAATCAACGGAGGCAATTTCCATAAAGGCCCATAATTTCCTTCACTGTCACATTCTCCTTCCATATCTAAATTTGAGCTTTCAGAATCGCTAAGGGTAGTGGCAAACACTTTACCCTTCCCTTTCAAATAGTTGGGACACTCCTTCTTGAGATGTCCATGACCGTTGCATTCGTAGCACACGATTCTTTGAGGGGATTGAGAATCCTTCCCATCTCTCTTCTTGAACTCCTTCCTGTCACCTTTGGGAAATGAAAACTTTCCTTTGCTGAACGACTTCCCACTGTTTTTCATCTTCAGAAATTTGCAGAAGTTCTTTGTAAGGAATGCTACCTCCTTCTCCACATCATCTTCTTCGGAGGAGTCATCTATTCTCTTGGTTATGGTTTTGAGAGCAAGTGATTTGCTCGACTTGTGGGAAGGCAGTCCAAGCTCATATGTTTAGAGAGATCCAATGAGTTCTTGGATCTTGATCTCATCCAAATCTTTACTTTCTTTTATAGCTGTGACCTTCGCACGGAAGCTCTCTGGTAAAGACCTCAAAATCTTTCTCACCACCTTGGCATCCTCAATCTTCTCTCTGAGATTGAGTTTAGCAATTACGATTTCATTGAGCTTTCCATAAAATGAATCCAATGACTCATCGTCACCCATCTTGAGCTCTTCAAATCTGGTGGTAAGAATCTGGAGCTTTGTGTCCTTAACTTTCTTGGTACCCTCATAGGTAGTCTCAAGAATCATCCAAACTTCCTTGGCAGTCTCCATATGCGATATCCTATGAAATTCATCAGTAGACACACCACAGAATATAGCAATAATAGTTTTACTGTTTGCATTTGCCAAAGCAAGAGCTACCTTGTCCCATTGGGACTCGAGTGTTGTGGGTTTGACATACCCATTCTCGACAAAATCCCATACTGACTCATCTATAGCACACAGGAATGCCCTTATATGGACTTTCCAAAATGCATAGTTGCTCCCATCAAAGAATGATGGAGCATTGAGCGATTGTGATCAGTCCATCACAAAAGGGTCAAGGATTACACTTAGGTATTGAAACCAAACAAGTGTACCCGCTCTGATACCAATTGAAAGCTCGAAAATATGTTAAAAACATAAGAGCTGTTTAGATCCCCAAATTAAAAAATACGGCTCGATTGATTTTACTCTAACTTATACTAAGTGTGGAATAAAGTAAATGCAAGCGGATAAACAATATAACTACTCTAAGCTATAATCATTAAAACACAACAGTAAAATGAAAGCTAAAGAGTAGGAAAGAAGAATGCAAATACAAGATAACACACCGATGTGTTATCGAAGAGGAAACCAAAGTACTCGGCGTAAAACCTCTCCGCTGCCCTCCAAGCGGTAAATCGATCCACTAGACAATCAGTTAGGATACATGAATAGCAAGAGACCTTCCAAACCTAATCTACTCGATGCACCTGAGCCCTCCAAGCTCCTACTCCAACAAGGCTTCTCGGAACCGTGTCTTGTCTAGCTCTCCAGATCCCGCAATATACTCGATTGCATCTGCCAAAACTTGGCTTCTTCCAATACTTCCCAACAGCACTAAAACCTCACTTGACACTCAATATGGGTGTGGTAAGTGTTTGAGCTAGCAACCTCTCAAGGATATGGAAATGGAGAGGTAGGAATTGAAGAAAAACCATTATGGATTGTGTAGAGAAATGTGGGTATAACACTCTCTAACTCTCTATGGTTGTGGCTAGGGTTTTCTCTCAGAAGCACTCCTCAACATCTGTGGGTAATGTGGGTATATATAGTGTGGGTACAAATAGTGTGTATCAAATATGACAGACTAGCAAAACAGAATGTTTTGCGAGTATCATGCGGGAAAGCCTTACCCGCGAGACACTCGCGAAAACCAGCTGTCACCAACCTGTCCTGACTCTTCGCATTCCAGTCATGGGTATAGATAGTGTGTATCAAATATGACAGACTGGAAAAACAGAATGTTTTGCGGGTATCTTGCGGGAAAGCCTTACCCGCGAGACACTCGCTAAAACTAGCTGTCACCAACCTGTCCTGACTCTTCGCATTCCAGTCATGTGTAGGGCACATGTTTCACTTCGCGGGTAAGCTTCTCGCGAGATACCTGTGAAAACTTCTTGCTCTTCACTTTGTCTTGAGTCTTCACACTCTCTCTCATTCACATAACCCTTACAAGAAATCCCACATAAAATACAAGTACATAAGATTGAACATAATTACAATTAAATTTGACACGAAATTAAAGCCAACATAAAATAGTTGTAAATTACAACTTTACAAAACACATACATTATTATGTATCTTTATGTTTATACTTATGTTTAGGATATTTTTATATAGTTTTATATTAAAATAAATTATCCATAATTTTTATAACCCTTCCATACTTCTAAATTTTTTTATAAAAATTAAACAAGAAGTTAGGATTCATCGGACCTTTTTAAAAAAGAAAAAAGTACAAAATATTATATATTACAAAACAAAAAATAATATTAAATCACACTTATACTAGAGTGTATATTGTTTTTTAGGCCTAATTGTGAGAGCTTCAAAACATGGCTTGTGAATGCTACCACGTCTGTCAACTAAATGACTCTTTAGGTGTTTTTTTTTTTTTTTTTGAGAAAACTTTTAGGTGTTGTTGGTTGTGGACTTATCCTAACACTTTGATTTGAGAATGCACCACTAGCTCTGGGTTAGGACTTAGGAGTAACAAAGATTCCTAAATTTCTAATCCTCAGTTAGTAGCATATTGCAATTTTCTAATATAGGTATATCTTATACAGTGTTGATTAGAGAATATTCAACCAAAAGATGTATTTTGCCCTACAAGTACAATGGATTTTCTTGTAATAAATGACAACTTTCTTAGAAGATGGATACCTTAAGATGAAATATTGTGAGAATACACCACTAGCTCATGGTTAAGAGTAACAGAAATCAAGATTTTAAGTTCCATTTCTCATTGGCTGGCACTAACAAAATTTTTCACACCGTTCACCAAAGTGATAGAAAGAACCCCATTGTTTTTTCTTGCCCAAAATATCAGCCTATTCTGACTTATCTCAGTTGTTTTGGTTATTTCAGCCAAAATAGTTGTTCCAATCTAAAATATAAAAAGTCAACATTTTACCAATTTAACTTCACCTTCATTTTTCCCCTATTATATAGATATGGTAAGATTTTAATTTATGATGAACCCTTGTGATAATTTTATTTGTCATTACTCATTAGGTTAATGGGTTCTAATTAAGCAACTATAATTTACTACTCACATTCTTTATTCTTCTCTCCATTAACAAGTTTGGCTAGAGCCTTGTAGGCAACTCAACTAGTTAGCACCTTCTAGTGCTTTCAACAGTGACAACCAAGATTCGAATCTCCTGTTCCCAACTATCAAATTTAAAAAAAAAAAAAAAAAATTAGATTAAAAAAAAAATCCACAGCATCTTTGTTGAAAAGGCATGCTCCTTTTCTCGGCCATTGTTACTATAATGACTAGTGGAACCACAAAAAGAATATGGACTTTGTACTAGCACTTTCATGGTCCATTTAATGTTATGAGGGATCAATGGCCTAAACTCCATCTCATCATATCACAAGATGCCATCATTTTACACAGCAAAATGATATTGCATTTGATTCTTAAAAAAAGAAAAAGGCGAAAACCACATTTTTATCCCTACATTTTCATGCAATTCCCACTTTGGTCCCTATCTTTTTTTTTTTCACCACTTTTAGTCCCTATTTAGAAAAACGTCTTTCATTTTAGTCCTTTCCGTTAGTGCCCTAACGGCAAAGTCCTACATGGTAGACGAAACAATTAAAATAATAATAAAAAAATTTATTTTGGCATTGAAAAATGCCACGTCAGCATCTAGATTAAAAAATTAAAAAATTAATTTTACTAAAATAAAAAATTAAAAACAGAATTAAAAATAAAAAATCACATGAATTGAGATCTAAGTGTGTCTTGAACAAGAACAACAAGAACACAAACCCAGATCTAAGAACACAAACCCAGAAATTAAAATCCAAAAATAAAAAATCTCAAAATCACCATTTTCTCAAACCCAGCAAAATCATCAAATCCTAAAGTCCCAAAGTATCAAATCAATCCAAAAATACAACACAACTAATCCAAACTCAGAAAAACTCATCTTAAGCAAGTTGAACCCAGCAAACCCACCTCAAGCAAGTTGGATTTTAATTAAACAAAGCCTCACATCAAACCCAAGAACAACAATAGCAAGACACACCCATCACTCGCTTCTCACCATGGTTACAAACCCATCACCACCAACCAAAATCAACCAACCAACAACAACCAAAATCAATCAACTAACCAAAATCAACCAACCACTACTATAAACATTGCCCCAAGCACCAAGAGAAAGATAGAGAGAGAAATAGAGATCGGCGAGGTGGAGAGAGGACACGTGTGGAGAGAGGACATGTCAGCGGCAAGATCGGCAAGACAGCTCAGGCGGTGAGATTGGCTTCAGGCAGCGAGATTCACTAATCTCTCTCTCTCTCTTTGAAACACACCAGTCACCACCACTAAAAAAAAAAAAAAAAAAACTTGATCACCACCATCATCTCAAACCCACTACCCACTTCCACCAACAACCAATCACAAATCACAATATGTATAAAACTCTCCGGTGACCACCATGGGAGGAAAACAAATATTAAAACACGTCTGAAGAAAGAGGCGAGGGTCGATCTCAGTAAGAGAAGAAAGAGGCGATGGGTTTGGCTTTATGGGTTTGGCCGGTGATGGGTTTGGCTTTGTGGGTTTGGCTGCTGATTTTGTTTAATGTGATCGGTGAGGTTTTCTGGTGATTGGGTTTGCTGGGATCGATGGGTTTGGCTGGTGATTGGGTATGTTGTGATTAGTGGGTTTTGCCTGTGATTGGGTTTGGTAGATTTTGTGGTTAAAGATGGTGCTTGGTGGATTTCACCGGTGATTTTATTTGTTGTAATCGGTGGTGATTGTTAGAGGTCAGGTGTTGTTGAAGGTGGATCTTTGATTGTTGTTGCTATGGATTGGATTGGTGAGAAGCAAGTGATGGGTTTTTCTGAGTTTGGATTGGTTGTGTTGTATTTTTGGATTGATTTGGTACTTTGGGGCTTTAGGATTTGACGATTTTGCTGGGTTTGAGAAAATGGTGATTTTGAGATTTTTAATTTTTGGATTTTAATTTTTGGGTTTGTGTACTTAGATCTGGATTTGTGTTCTTATTGTTCTTGTTCAAGACACACTTAGATCTTAATTCATATGATTTTTGGTTTTTAATTCTGTTTTTAATTTTTTCTATTTAGTTAAAATTAATAAATTAATTTTTTTAATTTAGATGCTGATGTGACATTTTTTAATGCCAAAATAAAATTTATTATTATTATTTTAATAGTTCCGTCTGCCACGTAGGACTTTGCCATTAGGGCACTGACAGAAAGGACTAAAATGAAAGGCGTTTTTCTAAATAGGGACTAAAAGTTGTGAAAATAAAAGATAGAGACCAAAGTGGGAATTGCGTGAAAATGTAGGGACGAAAATGTGATTTTCGCCAAAAAAAAAAAAAGACTTTGCATTTCATGGCCTTCATATTCTGTCTGGTATCTCTACTCTTGTGATGTATAGAAGATGAATCATATTAAGAGAAATTTTAAGGACACAACAAAATCTCACAATACTCTTATTTTAATTGTAGCGTGTCATAATCTCATATTTTATTATATTATTTTGACTTGAGAGGGATTGACATCTCAACTATTATGAAAATATAATGACAATTTATTGCGTCCCTACTTCCTAACACGATTCTAATATTAACTCTGACAATTATGAAGAAACTTTTTCATACAAATAATATGGGTTTAGGCATGAAAAGCCCACTAAAGCCCATCAATAAAATAAGGTCTATGAGTCTACATGAGCATTTAATCATTACAAAATCTTATTCACCTGAAAATGGGTTTAGGATGGTAAAAAGGCCGAAGACCAATGTGAAAAACATGGACTTCATTTTTATTTGGGTCTGTTTAGGATCGGCTTATTTTGTTGAAATTGAAAACTTTTTATTGAAAGTAATGTAGATAAAAGTAAAAGTTAGTTGAAATAGTATAGCAGAACTCATGAATAGTACCAAAAAGTGTAATAAGAGCCATAAATAATAACAATAAACTAAATAGTAAAATATACTGGCAAAAAATAAGCTATCCAAACGGAAACTCATTCAATGTGTTTGTTAGAACTAAATGGACTGGACTCCTGGAGATAAGCTTGGGTACGTACTTACATAGTTACATATAAAATCATTCAGTCAAAACGAGTCGTTAACTAAAACGACAACCTTGTATCCTCGACTTCACTGGTCCCTGTCCTGAGAGTAAAGTTAAAGTTGGATAAAGAGTTAAAGAATAAAGACTGTTTGTCGTGTATGGAAAAGAAAAAAGAGTCAGTTCCTCAGAGCTCTAATTTGAAGCTTTGAGACTAAGTAATGGTCCATCAGGTTAGTCCTCAGCTCCAACTCATGTGTTCAATTCTTGTTTCTGTTCTTCATCTTACTTAATTGTCAATGCTAGACTTCTAATGTATTTTATTAGATGTTAATAATTGACTAGCTAAAACATGATCATGAAATTTTTTTGAAGGACTCTGCATGAAAGCCATTACATTCTTTACGTGTTTGTAATATTGTAGGTGTTAGATTTCCAAGTATCTTTGCATTTTGATTGAGAAACTTGTTTTTGGTTATGGATTATGACCCGGATGATGCTGGTTCACTCAAATCGGATGGAACTAATTATCTACTATGGTCATATATGATGCGTAATTTCGAGATTGAAGGAGAACTGTGGGACTATGTAAGTGGATTAGCGACTCGTCCTGACCCCAAAAATAAAAATTACTTAAACTTGATTAAGCATTGGGAGTCTATGAATGCAACAGCACGGTCAATTATCGACTTGTATGTTGATCGTTCCCTTACGAAACTTTTGGCTAATATAAACTCTGCCAAGGATGCATGGGACTACTTGGCATGGTTGTATGCCCATCATGATGAGTCGGATTTGGCTAGAAAGTATCGGTTGGAGAGGGAAATTGAGGCTGTGAAACAAAGTGGTTTTCCCCTTACTGGATTATATTGTTTTTTGCAATGTTATTGGCAGCAATTAGATGAGATGGAGCCAAAGGAATTGAGTGATTTAGAGAGTTACAAGAAATACAGTGAAGAGTCTCGGCTGGTTCAGCTTCTCATGGCTTTACCAGATATATTTGATGAGGATATTAGAAAGTCTATGCTGGAACGTTCCCCTCTACCAACTGTTCCAGAGGCTGTGCGAGAGTTGCTATTTGTGGAGCATAGACTAACATATGATAAATTTTCATCTCTATCATTACATGACAAAGATTTTCCTGCCAAGAAGATGAACAATGATCAGACAAAGAGTAGCAATAGAAGTCAAAAGGATTCTCCCCAATTTGGTGGATGTCAGCCATCTATCCAGGATCCTATCCAGCAGTCAGACAAAGACTATCAGCCATCTTCCTCTTTGTCTAAGCTTGCATCATCCTTGACGCCAGATAACAATCAACCTGCTCTCTCCACTGACCAGTTTCGATCCATGATTAACATTATGAATCAAGTGGAATCTGATTTTTTCGGTCAATCTCCACTAGAGAGTGGCATGTATCTGCCTCCTGCAAGAAAAGGTTTGTTAGTCCAGGATCCTATCCAGCAGTCAGACAAAGACTATTGGCCATCTTTCTCCTTGTCGAGGCTTGCATCATCTTTGACGCCAGATAACAATCAACCTGCTCTCTCTACTGACCAGTGTGATCTTCATAAATCCATACTTAAGTCTCAACTGGAATCTGAGCTTTCTGGTCAATCTCCACTAGAATGTGGCATATATGTGCCTCCGTTCAGAAGAGGTTTGTGCATTTTCCAGTCACTATAGTCTATAAGCATTTCATTTTCATCTTGGATTTTGTATTTAGTGCACTTATGACTTGCTCAAATTCTTGTCCATCTTAACTATTTCTTTTGACTTATCACTTTATATGATGTTGATGGTGCTTATTAATCCTTAAAAGTTGGTAAAATTTATATCTATCAACATCAAGTTCTTTTATTCCATTTAATGATCTGTCGATTGTATCTGCAAATATATTAATCTTCTAGTAGCTAATGAACGTAAAAGCATTGATTCGGTGTATTCTATTTGTCCAATAGAATTATCATATTGGATATTTATAGCATGAAATTGATAGCAATTAACAAATTGATTGCGGACATTGTGTTCTTGAGCATTGGAATGTCATTCTGCTCATTTTTTACTTGAATTTGCACTTCTTTGTTCTTTCTTTTGTTGTCGCCTCTCAAGATTGAAACTGCTTCTAGTAGACTAGTTGTCACTTACAGAACATGTTTATAATCTTTGCTCGGTGCTGAATTTTATTTATTTATTTATTTATTTTAATTCTGATATATCTGGCAACAAGGCTTGTGGATGAGACCGTTTCATACACTTCCTTTTAGCCAAAATTCTCCTTAATCAAGTTCTTATACTATATATAATATTTGTTATATTTTACTTATCAATATATATATATATATATATTTGTTATATGTCAAGTACACTGCAACTAAGATGAGCTCTAACTTCAGTAAGTCAAAATTGTAAGTGTTTCAACTCTAAGGACTAGGCTGTCGAGACGAATACTAAGACGTTAGGTGAAGTTTCCCTTGTGGGGAACCTGTCTCTTGTGTTATATACACAAAGAAGGAATTGCCTAATCCCATATGCTTGTCAGGAGTTCTCCTGGGAAGGTAATGACAGCAGAAAGTGCTGCTGGGCTGGTTCTTGAGTTTTCTTTGATAAGTAACGTAAGGAATTTTATTAGAAAATACGAACCAAGTACATTGGAAGTGTACTTAGAGTGGCACAAGTTAAGAGCCTAGATTACAACGATCAATAAAATCGGAGAGAGAAAAACTAGAATAAAAAGGCAAAACTACACTCCAATCGAGGAGAGTATGAAAAAAGAAAGATTTAATGTCAAGAATAGACCATTCACAATCCTCAAAGCATCTAGCATTCTGCTCTCGCCATAAGCACCAAAATAAACAATGTGGCACAAACCTCCACAAATCTATATTTCAATGCCTACCAAACTTGACCTACCAAGAAGACAGCAACTCACTAACTTTATATAGCATAACCCAACGAATACCAAACAAACAAAAAACCATGGACCACAACTCATAAGCTATAGGACAATGAAGGAGAAGGTGATTCACCGATTCCCCTCACCTTTTACTTTGGTAACACGTATTGATGATTTGATAATGTACCAGTTTGATGTTCAATTTCTCTGCAAAATATGAAAAATAAAAGATAAAGAACAAGAGTTATTGAATATGAAAATCTCTATATTCAGTATATATTTGTCTATATATAGGACATGAATATATATATATATATATATAACTTACCAAGAGAGTAATGAGGGATAGCGTCGACCTAGGAGCCTTAATTATGTCTTGAATCAAGTTTAATTGATATGCCTTGATTCAGGTCATAATTCTGGCCTATACATATGAACATCATAGTAATGACAAATACGCTAACATTCCCCCCTCAAACTGAAGGCAGCGCAGAAGAAACTAGATTGAGTTTGGAAATTAGATCACGGAGATGACTGAGTGAATGAAATTTAGTAAACATGTTAGCAAGTTGATCTTCAGAAGAAAAAGGATTACAAAAGAAGGCTATTATGCTGAAGACGATGACAAATGAAGTGGCAATTTATCTCTTGGTGAGCTTGTGACAACATTGTTGTGAGTAATGTGGATAGCACTCCAGTTGTCACAGTGGATGAAAGAATTAGTGGACTGTTGAGGCACCCATATCAACCAAGAACCATTGAAGCCATAGAATTTCATAAGTAGTGACAACGAAGGCCCGGTACTCAGCCTTTGTGCTGGAGTGGCAACGACAAATTGTTTGTGTTTGAATCATTTTATGAAATTTCAAATAAATGTGAATGACCATTTAGGATTCTGTAAAAGTGAGAGTTTTGTGCATTGGGTATGACCTTTTAAAAGAAAGGCTTTTCCTTCCTCGTGGCGAGAAAGAATAAGTGATTCTAATAGAGCATAATGACTAGAGAGAGGTTGTAACTAAAATCATTGATTGTTATTAGTTCTCCTAATCTCATGTTGTTGGAGGACATTGATTCCTATTATAATGAGTTATTTTAATGAATATTATTTACTATATTTAATGGTCTCATCTAACTCAGATTTTCAATCTTGCTATGTTGGAGTCTTTTGTTATTATTGATATGAATTTCTAAAAAACTGTGTTTGTGGCAGAGAGAAATTGTTTGAGCATGGTTTCAAGTACAGTGAAAATTCTGAGTTACAATGTGTGGTTCGGAGATTTGGAGATACATAAGAGGATGGAGGCTCTTGGTGAACTTATTCAATTGCATTCTCCTGATGTCATTTGTTTCCAGGTGTGCCATTTTGGCTTCATCTTATAGGTCGTTTCCAATTAACTATTCATCATATTTATGACCAGAATATATGCCGTACAGGAGGTTACACTTGATATATATGACATTTTTAAGGTATCAAGCTGGTGGAACACATATAATTGCTCAGTTTCACATCAAATGGCCAGTACAAGAAGATATTTCTGCATGCAGGTAAGATATTATGCATCCTTTGCAAATTTAGGTTGGCCAACATAGTTGCAATGCAAGTATGTAGAAACCATGGGAGGTTACTTAGTGGAGGGATACTGCAGTCTGTTGGATAAATCAGGTTCTTTTGTTCGGTTCTCTTTCTCTTTTAGTTAGGTCTTTCTAGAATTTTTTCGATGAAAGTACATTGGGGTAGGGGGCATTTTGGTGTTAACAGTATAATATGTCTTCTTGCTGTGTATAATGCTCACAGAAAAATTTAGAAAATTAATATGGCCGCTACGGCGCTACCCAATTCTTGAGAAATCTACTCATCTTCTCAAATGATTAATTTCACATATTTTGGTTGTATTTGACCTTTTAAGGTGGTAAAGCCCATAATGTGATTGTTTTTGTGAATTTCTTTTATACTATAAATTTTATCTTGCTTCTATAGTGCACTCTCTTTCGGGCTACTTGTCTCAGGATGTGTTATTCGAGATATGATTTTTCTGCATGTCAAATAATTTGTTACTTCAATGTTCATATTTAAGGTAGTGTCGGAGCCTAACTTGATTTGTCAATTGCAGTTGAGCAAACTTCCAGTAAAATCCTTCAGCTGCAAACCGTTCAGCAATTCTACAATGCTGAGAGAACTGTGCATGGCAGAGATTGAAGTGAGGGGGAAATTGTTGATTGTAGCCACAAGCCATCTTGAGAGCCCCTGCCCTGCCCCTCCTAAATGGGATCAAATGCACAGTGAGGAACGTATAGCTCAGGCAAAGGAGGCTGTTAACCTTCTTAAGAAATTTCCAAATGTGGTCTTTTGTGGTGACATGAATTGGGATGAAAATTTGGATGGAAAGTTTCCTCTATCTGATGGATGGATTGATGCCTGGGCAGATTTAAGGCCCGGTGAAAATGGATGGACATATGATACTGTGTCCAATCCAATGTTGTCTTGTAACCGGCCTTTGCAAAAGCGGCTAGATAGATTTATTTGCAATCTGTGTGATTTCAAATTAAGTGCAATCAACATGATAGGAATGGAGGCTATATCAGGAGTGTCATATATGAAGGAGAAGAAGGTAAGAAAAAGGGTCCGAAAGTTGATGCTTCCTGTATTGCCTAGTGATCATTATGGCTTGCTCTTAGGGGTTAATATCCAGTAAATTATTGGCTTGGCATGATAACACTTTCAAAAGCTAGGTGTTTGAGTGTTTCCGTTGCCCCTCCAAAAATGAAAGAAAGAGATGCTAGGTGTCTCGTTACGACTGTGTCCACCATCCTGCAAACTCTTGTATTATATTGATGTGTACAGCTTCTATAATCCTGTGATGCTCCTGTATTGTTGAATGAAGTTTCTGTATTACTTCAAAAAAAGTTTGGTTTTGTATTGTAAGGCTTATGATGTTTAGAATTTTATGCTGGTTTACTGTCATGTTGGCATGGGAAATGATTGTTACAGTGTGTTGATAACACTATTGCCGCACAACTACTAGTCTAATGCTACGTTATGTAACTGCAGTTGTATTTCTTTTCCTCTTTGTATTATAAATGGTGTTGAATGCATTTGTTTTTCTTCTATGACTTGTTTTTGTCAACTATATAAAATTAATTTGGATACACCGAGAATTAATCTCGATTGATCTAGGATCGCGGATTTTGAAGAATTAGGCTCATTATGTTATTTGTTTTAGTCCTAATGTGTGCAACACTTGTTAGACTATATGAGGACACATTAGAGAAGACCAAAACAAGAGAGAAAAAGCACTTTTGTGGTGATGAAAAAAACGGATTAAAATTTTGCTATGAGCCAAGATTGAATAGTTCTAATATCATGTTGAAATTAAAAGGAGTTCATTACACATAATAAAATACAAATAAACTCATATATAAATAATTAAATATATGTTCAACGGAATGTCATTACAGTTGAGTTATGAGCTATCCCTTGAACCTCGTATGGTCGTACTAATGGTCAATTGAAAAAGAAAAAGAAAAGAAAAACATGAGTTCAAAATAAATGGTGGACTTCCTATCCAAAAAAAAAAAAATAGTGGACTAGTCTTGCATTTCCCAATCTAAAACGACTAATCGTTTACTGCAAACGACAAGTTCAATCAAATCACAACTAGTACAAGTGTACAACAAAGAAGCACAGCACAGCACAGAGTTACAGCAAAAGCGGCAAGCCAATTTTGAATGGCAATCCCAAAGCTTATAATTAGTGCCCCATTCACGTTCCCTTCTCTTCTTCTACATCACAAGCCAATAAACCCTAGAAAAACCTCTTCTCTCTTTTCATTTCTAACAATGTCGTCTTCTTCTTCTTCTTCTTCTTCTTCTTGGACCTGCAAAAAGTGCACTTTCATCAACCCCACTTCTCAAAATCAAAAACCCACTTGCGAAATCTGCTTAACTCCTTTTTCTTCATCATCATCATCATCATCATCGCCACCTCCTTCTCCTTCAGCCCCTAAATGGTCATGCAAGGCCTGCACTTTCTTGAACCCTTACAAGAGCGGAAGCTGTGAGGTCTGTGGCACGAGAGCCTCTGTGTCTTCCTTGTCCAGCTTTGAGGATTTGAAAGAAATTGATGTTGATGATGAGGGTTTGGATTCTGGGGTGGGGTCAGTTTTCTTGCCCCTGCAGCGTTGCAACAAGAGGAAGGCGCGGGACCCAGTTGTGGTTGACGCAGATTCTGCTGGATTTGGTGGGTTTAGAGGGATCAAGGCTTCCAATAAGGCCGAGGCTGTGCTGGGTGAGTTTTGATTATCTTTGGTTTGGGAAAGTTTGGATTTTTTTTTTTTTTTTTTTTTTTGGCTTGTGGGTTTAATTGGGTTTGCTTTGTTTTGTGCTTTTATGTTACAAATGTGGATTTTTGAACTGGGTGGAGGAGTCCAATATGGCTGTACTGTGTAGTGTGGCTTTTGGTAATCTAAGGTTTTAAAGTTTGGATTTTTGTGCATTGGCTTGTGGGTTTTAATGAACTTGTGCTGTTTTATGCTCTAATGGAGTAATGGTGTAAATATGGATTTTTGGCCCTGTTGTGGGTGATCAGGATTGTGTTAAATTAGACTGGAGTCATCATGTGTTGTTAACTTTATATCAAGTAATTTATATTTGCAATTGTTCTTTAAATTCTCGCATTCAAACACAATCTAGGGGTTTTTAGTTGCACATTATGAAAGACTAGTTAAATGTGTGGCAGAGGAAACTGGTAAAGGAACCATACCGAGTTCGTTGAAGATTTTAAGCTATAATGTTTGGTTTCGAGAAGACCTGGAAATGCATAAGAGGATGAAAGCCCTTGGTGACCTTATCCAACTGCATTCCCCAGAACTCATCTGTTTTCAGGCAATCTCTCTCTCTCTCTCTCTCTATCTTCCCTTCTCATTTGGTTAGCTTTATATATAAGTACATCTTGCTTATGGTCACTTTGCTCTGCAGGAGGTTACTCCTAATATATATGATATTTTCTGCCATTCCAGCTGGTGGAAGGTATATCATTGCTCAGTTTCAACTGAGATGGCAAACTCAAGACCTTACTTTTGCATGCTGGTAATATTTTGATCACCACTTAAAGTGTAAAAGTTCACATTTTTATGTTGATTTATCATACTTTTAGTCATGATTGATGGATCCGATGTTTGGATCACCTCCTGGTAAGTTATTGTTGATTTAGCAAGTTGCACGATTCATTTAATTGATGATTATGTGGTATTAATATGTGATGTGTCAATTAAATTATATGCAGTTAAGCAAACTGCCCGTGAAATCCTTCAGCTGTAAACCCTTTACCAATTCTATAATGGGGAGAGAACTATCTGTTGCTGAGGTTGAAGTCCAGCAGGGCAAGACTTTTGTTGTTGCTACTAGCCATCTTGAGAGTCCCTGCCCAGCACCCCCGAAATGGGATCAGATGTACAGCAAGGAACGTGTAGAGCAGGCAAAGGAGGCAATCAACTTTCTTAAAAAGAATCCAAACGTGGTTTATGGTGGTGACATGAATTGGGATGACAAGTTAGATGGTCAGTTTCCTTTTCCTGATGGTTGGGTTGATGCATGGCAAGAGTTAAGGCCAGGGGAAAATGGATGGACATATGATACCAAGTCCAACCAGATGTTGTCTGGTAACCGTACATTACAAAAACGGCTAGATCGATTTATTTGTAATCTGCGTGATTTCAAGATCAGTGGAATTGACATGATTGGGATGGATGCAATACCAGGTCTGTCATATAGCAAGGAGAAAAAAGTGAGGAAGGAGGTCAAGAAGCTGGAGCTTCCCGTTCTGCCTAGTGATCATTATGGCTTGCTTTTGACAATCTCTAGCCTGTAATGTGTTTTTGGTTTTTGTAAATGGTGAAGCTTTGTTAACTAATGATGCTTTCTAGGCAGTGCCTCTGTGCATGCTTTTGCATGCAATTTTGTATAGTTACAAATAAAATGATGTAAATGAGGGGCATCTTGCTTTGCTTTTTGTATGCAAACCTTTTGATAAAATGATATACTTTCAGATGCACTACTAATTACTGGAATGCTAATTGACTATTTTGTCATGTCATCACTAACTTCAAGTCATAGATTTTTCCAGAACCTTCTTGGATGTCCTCTCAAGAAGATCTTCTTTTCTAGTAATTTTGAAATGTGGCTGCTTAGCTGAGTGGGGTGGAACCTTGCAACGTTACTGGGTTGGTCAGAAAGGTGATTAGTGAGGTGAACTAGTGGCTTTATGATCACTGCCTCTAGGTCCGGCCTATCTTGGCATAATTATCTTGCATGTCGTAAGTTAACATCTATGTTGGAGCTTTGTAATTGAGTTCTGTTTGACTGTCTTGAACCAGCTGATTTTTTGTTGTAAGTCTACACATTACACTGGCTGCAAATGGAAAAATAGAGGGAGATGGGGCTTGGTATTTTCTGCAACTAGATAAAGCTGTAGAAAATATTCAAGGGGGAAATAAAAGAGGTGAAATTTTCATCTTATATCTTTTGGTTAGAAGAATAACAAAGACAGACATGACAATATGCTTGCCAAAACAATCAAAACATTGGTTTTTTTTATTATTATCAACAAGTGGTGAAGTGATGCAGGAGCGTCTACATCATGAAGTTTTAATTGTCATCTAAATCAACAGCCAGCAGTAATTTCATGCATGCAGCATTTAGAAGGGCAGAAATACAGCAACATTAGTGGATATTCTTAAGGGCAGCAGCTGAATTGAGTCATGTGTTTTAGTGTCATGTTAGTGTTTTCATTGTAGTTTGGTTGATTGTAACAATTAGTGCACATTAATGTATTAGGTAATGCGTCTGTTAACTGTAACTAATTCTGTTACAGTAGGAACCACTTAGCAAAGCTTGGCTGCTTGTGTAGCTAGTAGTATAGGTACCTGTATTGCCAATTGTAAATCAGTTTTTGCTGATGAATAAGAATTTCCCTTTGCCTTTAGTGCTAAATTTCAGAGATAAGTTCTTTGTGCAGAGGTTTGTCCACCTATAAGCCACTCTAATCAACTCTCACTTCTTTCTAAACCCCAAGTCTAAACACATACCCCTTATCTACCGGCATCATGAAGCCATAACAATAAGTTAACAAGTTTGTCATAGGCCAGAGATGATGATGCAAGAACATAGGAAATATCCTTTGTTGTAGTTCTTATGTTCGTTTGCTAGGACAGCAACGGGTTGGCTAATATCAATGATATTTGCAGCAGGCTCTATACCCTGCTTTTGTTCATTCAACTACTGAGATGTAGGAGCTTCTAGGCTAAGATAGTCATAGAGGATTCTGCAGATTGCATCTTCATGCCTGGCCTTTGTGAGAAAGGAAAAATGTTGATGCTGAACAGCCAATACAGTCCATGAGTTTGATGTCTACAAACACTGTTACAAGATATTTTTCCTCAAGTTCATAATTTGAAAACCAGATGTTTTCGTCCATGTAATTAACATGAGCCTGCAAGACAGTATTAAAGGCAAACACTTGTAGAAATTTCACTTTGTAATGTTATATACTCAGGTGCAATACTTAGTAGACCATGAAATCGAACTATAGCTTAGGTCAAGTGCCTGTAGAAGTAGTGAATATATATTTTCCACACTCTGCGGTAACTTGAGGCATGGAGTTGATGGATTATATGTACTCTTGAATGAAAAATTTGAACAGTTGTTTCTCATATGGATGACACTATATTCAGCCCCACTGAGTTAATGTTATAGTGCAGAATAAGCTTTATAGCTGTGTGTAAATTTAACATAGTTCTGGGCTCTTTTAAGAGCAAAAGCCAATACTAATTATAACAAATTTAGGTCCCAAGAGAGAACAAAAAACATACTTGAATCTTGATGCCAGTTACATCGGATAGGAAGTTAAGAGTTCCATTACTTTCTGTGATGTAATATGGAGATTAGGATTACCCACGTTAGATTCACTTGATTTTGAGATCTAAACAGGTTGTCCTTTCCTCCATACCAAGTTAATACCTTTTTGGTTTCAAAATTATAAGCTTTAAAAAAAAGTAATTGAAAATACAATTCAAATGCGGTGAGCGTGGATCGAACACGCGACCTTCAGATCTTCAGTCTGACGCTCTCCCAACTGAGCTATCCCCGCATCTTGCTGACTTGTGTTTAAATTTATATAATTTATTCAATAACATAGGATAAAACACCTCAATTTCTTTGCATGAAATTATTAATGGGCCTCTGATCTATGTCCTCGCAATCAGATCCAGATGATAAGATTAGTCAATTGGGCCAAATCCCACTAAACCCAATCTTCTTGACCTCTTCTAAACTCAAGCTTATGTTATTTTTTTTTATCTTAACATAAGCTTGAGTTTAGAAGAGGTGACCCTAAAATGAGAGCAACATAAAAAATGAGTGCTATGTTACTCTTACTCCTCAACCCTTAAAATTAGAACTTTTACACATTCAATCCAAGCTTATTACAAGCTTAAAGTTAGACTCTTCTACAACATTGCAAGAATTATCTTGAATATACATGTTAATATGACAGATTATTAGTAATAAGTAAAAAAAAAAAATTTATAAAAAAAGGTAAAAAAATAATATTAGTAGTGAATTCATATAAGAATCAATAAAAATTTACCAACTCTAACTATTGAAACTTATTACGCGCATGGCATTGCTTTCTATTAATATTATCTTTAGTGTTGATTTGGTCCGTTAATTTGACCAAAAAAAGCTGAATGATTAACCGAAAAAAACCTCAATCTTTACATCTGATTCCACCAAAGACGCTGATTGATTACCCAAAAAAAACTCAACCTTAAACCGAACCTACCTAAAAACATTTCCAATCACAAAATAGAAAGAAGAAGTCGGATCAATAGCTAGCAGATACTGAGCTGAGAATGGAGGAAGAAAGCCATGGTTCTAACTATGGTGAAACCGAAACAAGCTCAAGTGCAAGTACTTCCAGTGAAGACAGCATCCTTAATTCCTCCGACCATTCCACTCATGCTTCCAGACCTGCAGAGAGAATCACCATTTATGAAGAAAAAGAAGAGGAAGGTGAAGATAGTGACTGTTACGTTGTATGCTGTAAGCGCCGCAAACATGCACCACCAATCACACAGGATCGAATCAGCGCCTTGCCGAACTCGATCCTCCTCAACATCCTCTCTTCCTTGCCCACCAAAGACGCTGTCAAAACTGGTGTTCTATCCAAAAGATGGTCCTTCGTTTGGACCTCAGTTCCTTCTCTGAGTTTCAGCGATGATTACGAAAACACAGACCATTTTGCCACTGCTGTAGACAACACCTTGCTCCTACACAAGGCTCCCAAGCTCACAAAGTTTTATCTTCGATTCAATTACAAGCCAGACCTGAAGCCTCGACTCGATCTTTGGGTTCGTTTAGCCACAAATGCCATGGTGGAACAGCTCAGTTTACGTTTAACATATGCTCATGTTTTCAATTTTGAGACGTACCTCTTGCCTCAGCATCTCTACACCAATGAGTTTGTTTCTGAATTGGATTTTAGTTTCTGCAATATTAAGCCTATTGGGGTGGTACATTTGAGTTCACTCAAGCGCTTGTGTATTGGGTACACCGCACTGTGTGGAGATGATATAAGGAAAGTGGTGATGGGTAGTCCTAGACTTGAATACTTGGAATTGAATAATTGTTGTAGGCTTAATCGGTTGGATATAGTGTCGGAAAGTCTGAAAAAATTGGTGATAAACAACCATTATATGCTTACTGCAGCTGGGAAAATTGATGATCCTGTGTTTGAATTGGAAATTGTGGCTCCAAAGATTGAGTCATTGGAAATTCTGGGGACTTTTTGTATGAAGAAGTGTCGGATAAAGGATGTGTCGTCGTTAGTTAAGGCTAAGCTTGATTTCAGCATGGCAGTGCTTAAGGTTGAAGAGGAAAGTGCTTGTAATGAGTATCAAGAAGCTGTGAGAGAACTTCTTGAGAGTCTGCATCATGTGAAGGAACTTTTTGTTGGCAAATGGTGTCTCATGGTTTGTTTTTTCTTGATAGCCTAATTTTTTGGTTCTTTGTGTGGTTTGTTGCATGCAATACTTCATGCTTCTATTGATTGCTATGTTGATTCCCATTTGCATAGACATGAATCTATCAATATTGTAGCTTTTTATTGTCGGGGACTGCATATGAAATAATGCATAGCATGCATAAAGTGTTCTTTCATTTGGCTAATCCCTGCATATAATAATGCACAGCATCTACTATTGATTGCTATTGATTGCTAATGTCGATTTCCATCTACAGAAACATTAAAATGTATCAAGATTTAAGCTTTTTATTGTTGGTATTTGTGGATTAAACCGTTTACTTATAATTTTTTTTAAATTTTTTATTGTTGGTACTCTCATTTTTTGGCTAATCCCTGCATATAGAACAATGCACAACATCTAGTGTTCTTTTTCACTTTCTATAGTATACACACTTGAACTGAGGTTGATTTGTATATTTAGGGTATGTTTATTTTTAACTTAAAGCTCACCCTTAGTCTCACAAATAACAATTTTTTAAGACTTCATAGGTACCAATAGTGCTTTTACACAACTTTTTTTTTTTTTTTAAATACCCTCGTTCAAACCTAGTCTTAGTGAGAAGTATTGTACAATTTGATTTTACTTTAATGAATTATTCATTTACCCAATTTATATATGTATATATCTTTTACGAGTAGTTTACACATGCAACTAATGGGTCTAAACTTACGACCTCACCCTCTTAAATTGAGAGGAGGTGTACTTAGTTGAGCTAAAGCTCATTGGCAAAAAAAGAAAAAAAAAAGGATTTTAATAATTTTATAGTCAATCACATATTAAAGACTTAACATTATTGGAAAAATCATATTATAAGAAGTCCATATCCAACCAGGTTATATTATTACCAAAAGGAAAAATCATTTTGTGATTTATAAGAGTATTGGAAAAAGATGTTACTATATTGTGAGATGGGTGCTTTTTCCTCTTGGGCATTTTGATTTTAATCCTTGTTGTAGTTAAGGATTAATTTAAGGATATAATATTATTGGTCCAAATAATGATTTGTCATAATAATTTGCAACTTTACCAAGGTCTTGATTTTCCAGAAGGCTGGATCTTGTTAGTGAGTGTCCTAAGAATAGAAGATAAAGATTAATAAATGCTCAATTATGAGTAGTAATACATATTTTTTAAAGAATAAATACACTTGTTAAATTTTTTTTGGCTTATACGCACAAATTTATTATGATTATGTGTGTTTTTTTTTTTATATATATATATGCACAATTTAAATTTTTTTTTTTTTTGAAAATGTATAAAAACTTTATTTAAGGAAGCATTAAATGAACTTTATTAACCACTGTTTTCATTGTCAACATATGGGATATATTCAAATTCATGTATATTAGCGTTTTGTAAAACATGTATTTCACCTAAGGCAAATGGGTGTGTTACTTGTTCTTAAATCCACTTTACCTAATTGTGTTTTGCTTCTTGTTTTGATGGACCTAGGTTCTATCTCTAATGTCAGTGAAGCATGTGCCTTCTCCACTGTTAAAGTGTAAATATGTAACGGTGAAAACAAGCATGAAGAAATGGGACCTCCCTGGCATTGCAAGCCTGCTTCGAAGTTTGCCTTATGTGGAGACATTGGTTATAGACATATCACACCATAACTTAGGGTTTAAGGTATGTTTTTCTTGGACCAATTTCCTAAAGGTCAGATCAAAAGTAACTTAATTTGATGAAGAATTACTCCTAATCATTATCTTTTTCTTTAGATCAATGTGTCTAACTATTGATAGTGTCGAAATGATTCCCTTCAAAAACTTAGCTCCCTTTAATTTCTTGATGTAAAGAGTTAATTGTTGATTATGGACTTTCTTGAAGTGGTCCTTTTGTGGACCATTATTATTCAAAACCTTCTTCTCATTTACAACAATTATAGCAATGGTAGATTTTTGAAAATCGATTTTTCTGAATAAGAGAGGTCATTTATTGCCAAAGTTTGTCTGAATAAAAAGTCATTCAATGCAAAAGTTATTATCCATAATTCCTAGCCTAGGCATGGAATAAGAAGTCAATTTCACTTTAATTTAATTTATTTATTTTTAAGTGTCAAAAGGATATTATGTGAGTTTTTTTTTTTTTTTTTTTGGGACATGGGCTATTCTAAGTACTAACTGTCTATTGGGTTTTATTATTATTTTTAGTTTACGTAATTTAGTTTGGGCTTCATAGTAAAAGTCCATGATCCACAATAAATAGGTATTAGTGTTTTAGTCATCTGTATACATGGGTGTAATGCTTTCTATATAAGAAGAAGAATAAGTTTTTTGAATTTCAAAAGCTATGAAGCTTTGTTTGAAGTTTGTGTGACACAACATTCTTCAATTTTCTTCTTGATGTGATGCCTAGAAGTTTCATCTTTAAATTTTCAGCAACTTGAAAGCTAGCAAACACATATTGATTTGTCACCCTTTAAACCCTTAAATTTAAAACTACAACACCCACCCCCCCCAAAAAAAAAAATCAAATAGCCCCAACCACCCCCTAAAGAGGCAAAATACTGTTCATGAGTTAGTGTTTCCCCTTTGTTGCATCTTCAAATTTTTCTGTTTCTTTTCCCTATTAGAAACACTATAATCATTACTATTTCTTAGAAATAAGTATTCCTAATTGAGGAATAGTTGTTTATCAAAAAAAAATAAAAAATTTTGAGGAATAATCATTCCTCTCTAAAAGGACTATAATAATTGTTACTTAGTAGATGTAATAATTTATAAAATTATTATATTTCCAAATATTAACATTTTCCACATACACATAATAATTATAAAATTTAAAATATATTAAAAAAAACTTTTTTTAATCTCTTCCCAAATTTAAATTATATTATATTTTAAGAAATATATTTATATAAGTAAGATATTTAATAAATATAGATCTTGAGTTTTATTCCAACGTCACATTCAAACATATGAATAAGTTTAGTTGTTCCATTACAACATCTTTTTTTCCAATAATAAAGATTGTCATTTTTATCATACTATCCATTCAATGTACCAAACGTATTATAAATCCTTAAAACCCATGTTTTTCAAAGCTAACTCAAGAATTTCAAATCTGATTTGGCTTTGTTTCCTCGTCATAGGTCAACTCTATAACAACATGACAAAATATCATAATCTAAAATTGAACTTCAAAATGGGCTAATGCACTTTCATTCTGCAGATTCTAGAAAGACACTACCTCAGTTATTACAACTATGATGACGTGAGCCATTGGAAATCAAAGGAGATTTATTTCAAGTTTTTGTTGCTATGCCTCAAGACTGTCAAGATTTTTGGTTTCGAAGAAAACTTGGTCAACATAAAGGAAGTATTTGTTTTAGTGGTACAATTTTTACTTAAGAATGCAAATGTGATGGAGAAGATGATTATCACTAAACCTCGGGTTATGCAAAATCAGAGGTGTATGCTATATGCATTTTTACAAGTGGCTCAAAAGTTGCTAAGCTTCCCTAGATCGTCTCCTCATGCGGTGATTATGTTCCCATATCAATAAAACCATTTTAAGTTATTCCATTCTCTTCAACTACCAAATTCTCATAAATACACAGTAGTTATGAGAGTAGAGGTTTAAAGCACTAAAAGCTTGCTATGAATTTGCTTCAGCTTCCATTATCATGTACTTATGTTTTCTTAGTGTTATTAAGCTTGGCTTTAGATATATTCATGTCCAGTGGCAGTGATTATGTTGCTTATCTAATTTTTGATTTGATTCTAATCACTTTGAAATTTTGAATCTTTAATGACATATGTAGTCATTCCCAATATCCTATAGTTCTTTTGTTTTGTTTGTTTTGTTTGTTTGTTTGTTTTTTTTTTTTTTTTTTTTTTTAAATTTATTTATTACCAACTGTTTATAAATTGATATGACAATGCATGAGAATAAACACAAACCCAAATCCTTGGAGTTTTTAGTGTTGGAAGCATTCCTAGTTACCCCACAGGGGGAAATTCTTACCTTCAAACTTCTGTTATGGATGCTAATTTCCGAGATTATATAGAGATTGTGTTCCAAAATTGGGAGGACACTGTGCAGTCATGAAACATTGATGGCCATTCCTTCTTTGTTGTGGGGTAAGCGTATATCTCTAATCTCTCTTAGTACTTATATACTAGCACTGCAAGTTTCAATTTGTATTTTTCAAAGTTTGTTAACATGTTGGCAATCTGTTATAAAATCAGGATGGATTGGAGGGCAGTGGACACCTGAAAGTAGAGCAGTCTACAATTTGAGCGACACCGTTGCCCGCTGCACTACTCAGGTATAAGAAGAGCTTGTCCTTTTGAAAATCTAGCTATCCATGTTATATGATTGATGGCATTGTGAAATTTCTAGATGCTGTTTCTAGTTTTGTTACTGTATTTGACATGAATGCAGGTGTATCCTAGGTGAACAGTACAAATAATATATAAGAAGAGCTTGTCCTTTCAAAAAGGCTTTACTCTGCTTGCATCGGAGAAGAACATGAATCATAAATGCCTTCTGCTAGGTGAGCATTACAAATGATATATCAGTAGTACAACTCATCAATAATAAACCCAGCAATGGTATAATACATGTCTAGCATGACAATAATTTGTAAGAAACTACAAACTAGAAGATCCATAGAAGGGTGAGAAACATTGTAAGATCCAAAACTCAATTGGTATTTGATACCTAAGTTACTACTTAAACCAGCAGCAATTTTCTTGTTTAACTACTTTCTTCTTCTTATTATTATTTTAGAAATATACACACTAAAGAGAAGGAATAAGGCTCTAACACAAGTGCATACTGCAAATTTCATTCAAAACTCAAAAGTTTTATGTTAACTTTTAAGGGAGGATGAGGCTCCATATGGTGCATACACCATAAAATTTCTGTTCTATAATCAATTACCTTTGGCTCTTGGGTACATTGTTATTTATTTAATTTACATCATAAGGGGTATAATAAAAATTACATTTTGTGTTCTGCCTATCTTGAGAATTATATTGAACAACTTGGGGTCCATACCAAGAGACAATAAGACAAATAAACATTAATCATATTGTTTCAAACTCTCAATAAACTAATCCCATATGTAATAATTGAATGTAAGTTCATTACAAGAACTCACTGATCTAGAAATGGCCATGATCCCCAAAGATACTTTTCAAGGGCAAACGCATGTGCAAGTACATTTTCTAGGCTTCTAGCTAAAATTATAAATTTCGACCTTACATTATTTGGGTAAAGGGCAACTGACATAATTAAGATATCTAATTTCTTAGGATAAGTACAGAATTAGCCTTATAGAAGCTTGATTATTAATACAATAGGACTAGCTTAGGGTCATAAACAGTTCTTAAGAGGATCATCACTAGGACTAACTAAAAGTTAAGTTCACACTTTAGTTGTAACAAGAGTATTATATCAATCAAAGTTGTCAATTCTCTTTTAGTTACCATTTCAGTTTTCAATTATAACAAGAGTGTTTTGTTTACATAATGACCAAAATGGTCATACCAATCAAAATTTAGTAGAATGGATTGAAATAGGCGGGTAGTGATCCGAATAGACTGAAATTTAGATTTAAGTAAATAGTAGACAATTCATTCCAATTAGTCAAACAGTATGAAAATTTTCAATCATAGTAATTGACAACATTACAGCAACTGCACTGGTTCTTCTAAAAGATTTTATCTATTTTATACAAAAAAAAAAAAACCTACTTTTTCTATTTAACACTATTATTTTTATAAAATATCTACATCTGTTCATCTATTATACACTATATTTTATATAAATAATATTTTTATGAGTTGAAGAGAGAGAGAGAGTAAGTGGAAGAGAGAATGTGAGAGGAGAGAAATAATACTAAAATAATATATAGAACAGCTACAATAACTATGCATATATGCATGGTTGCTGTAGCACTTGTGCATTTATGCATAATTTATACCCACTAATATAAGAGCATTCACATCAGTTCATGCAAAAATTTTGTAAATTTACACATCTAAAACCTATTTTTTCTATTTTACACACTTACTTTTACAAAACACTCACTTCAGTTTGTCTATTATACACATTAATTTATTAAAATAATCATTTTATTATATACCACTTCTTTAATATCTATATCTCCCTCATCTCAAATCTCTGCCCCTTTCTCATCCCAAACCCCCTGCCTCCACACACGCACACACCGTCACAAAGCCAAACCTCCATTGCTCTCCATGGCCATGGCCGAACATCACATAACCATCACAAAGGCAGAAACCCACATAAATTAAACCCCTGTACGGCGAGAAGAACACTGATCTAAAACTCCGATCCAGCTACACTCCGATCTAGCTACACAGCTACACTCCGATCTAGCTACACAGCTACACTCCGATCCAAGCACGGCGCCGATCTGAAACTCCGATCCAAGTATGGTGAGAAGAACACCGATCCAAACACGCCGATCCAAGCACTCCGATACAAGCACGCTGATTTGAAACTCCAATCCAAGCACACTGATTCGCCACAAGCGCTGATCCACTCTCTCTGTCTCCATCGGGGTGTCCGTGTGTGGGTGTGTTTGGTTTTGTGGTGTCTGTGGTTGATTTTGTTGTTGATTTTTGATTTTTGTGGTTGATTTTTGATTTTGTCTGTTGGAGTGTGTGTTTCAGAGGAAGAGGAAGAAGCATGAGGGCGTTGGTTTTGCGCAGATGGTGAAGAAAGAGAAAAAAAAAAGGAGCGAAAAAGAAAAAGAAGTTTTTATATTGTAAAATGATAATATTATTTTAATGTATACACGAGCTACAGTACCCGTGTATATTTACACGGGTACTATAGCTCATGGAAAAATATGACCAGTTTTACACATTTTTACACCCACTGATGTGGGTGTTTTTTTATTCAAAATGTGTAAAATTTGCACTGTAGATATATTTTAGAAGATTGTACACAATCTGATTTAAATGCTCTAAGCATTTTTTTTGTCAGAATATGTAAAACAAACTACTTTTTATATTTTGCAAGATTTTGCAAGAGCAGATGTGGTAGTTGCGTCTTGGATGAATAAACGCATACGCAAATAATCTTCAAACTCAAAACTTGAACAGGACCATGGCATATCATGTTCTACCATCACAGCAAATCAAGTCCTAAAATAAATTTATGCAGTAAACAGTAAAAGTAGAGGAATATCGCATTTAATCTCAGCCAACACATGTGGGGACAGCTCCATAAGTGCACGTGAAAAGGTCAATACTGTAACTTAACAAATTCAGTTCCAATCTCTTACACTATCTATCACTCTGATCCCAGTACACACTGAAATTCCAAGCCACTCAAGAACCTCCAACATCACTTTAGACCCACTGTTGCCCCCATACCGACTTGGAATTCACGGTACATGATTGGACTGGACCATCTACCGCACTATATTTCATGCACTTTTAAGACCGAAACCAAACCACACTGACAGCTCACAACTTGTGAAATGACAAGCGAGCCATTTCATTTTGTTGTTTCACTCGCATACAAAACTGAGCTCTGCTCACTCACTGATCAAGGCACCACAAAACGAGATTAGAAAAAAGCATTAGATTTTTAGACAGAGTTAGAGAGAGAAAAACAGACCCATTAGCGACAGTTCCAGTTTCTTCACAGTGGTGCCTTTGAAGAGAGTATCTTTGGCTTTTGTAGATCTAGTTTTCCACTAAACTCGTTATGGTACACATTCTTTAAGTAGTTACTGAGTGAAGGAGATAGAAAGAGAACAAGGAACAATGAGAGACTGCAGGGTTCTTTGTTTTTTCATTGCTTTGGTTCTTGTTTTTGTTCATGGCGTTAATGGTGAAGACCCGTATAGGTTCTTCACGTGGAAAGTCACTTACGGTGATATTTACCCTCTTGGTGTTAAGCAACAGGTGCCCCCCATTGTGTTCATTTCTCTGTTTCTTTTGCTTCTGCAACTCTGTTTCTTTGCTTAACTGGTGTTTGGAAAATGCTTTTCTTGCTAGTTGTTTTGCTAGTTTCTTTGTAATGTATCTTCGAGTTGCTTGAGTAAATGTGAGCAATTTTGCAGGGGATCTTGATAAATGGGCAATTCCCAGGGCCTCAAATCGATGCTGTTACAAATGAAAACTTGGTTATCAATGTGTTCAACTACCTAAGGGAGCCATTCCTCATTTCTTGGTAAAATGCCTTAATTTTTCTGATAGACTTGCTTTATGTTCTTTAGGTTTGGGAAAATGCAAGAAAGTGAAAGAGAAAAACAAAAAATGTCGTTCATTTTGGTACTATATCTGGTACTTTCAGCAACAATCAGTTAAACTGAGAAATGAGCTGAGTTTATCACCTTTCACTGGTCAAAACAATCTATAACTCCAATGCTATTTTCTGTTCTTTCTCATTCCCTCTATTTTAGCAGCATTTGAAACAGATAGATACACTTAATTAAGATCTATGGATCTATGGCTTCTAATTTTTTTTACATAAGTACTAATGTTGAATTGTGTTTTTGTTAGTGTTTTTTTTTTTTAGTTCTTAAATACTGAAATATCAAGGAGTCATTAAGATAGCTGAATTTGGTGAACTTTTGGGGTTGCTTTTGAATAATAAAAGGAAGTGTTTTGTTCAAGAATCTTAAAAAAGCATCTTTGCTTTTATAGTCACTTTTGTCGGGCTGGGTCCCGTTAATTCACATCTTAAATACATTCACTTTTAGAATCTGACTTGGTTTAGTGCTTTTTATGGTTGGATCTTATTTTTCTTACTAATACACCTCTTTAGCCTCATTATTAAAGTCCAAGATAATAAAAATTCTGTTTAAGCAGCTGATATAGCATGTTGTTAATTTCAATCCCACATGCTAGATCTGTGCATGCCCTTATCTACTTTATTAATAAATGAATAATTATATTTATGTGTATAGATGTTTATGTGGTAAAACTGTGCAAATCAGAGTCAATTTATAAACCTTTTATGATTAGGTCAAATTCAGATCTTGAATCTTGGCCTGTTTACCTAATGGGTTATTCTGGAGCATATGGGTCCATTATGATATGGATAGTTTACCATCAATTACCTCCATTATTCCTTGTAGCCAGCTAGCCCAGATCTGTTGTTTCTTATAAAAGTTGCACCTTTATCGAGGTTGTATTTGGCATTAAGCTACCATACCTCTAAATCAAGAAAAAAAGAATTCCTAGAGATCAGAATCTTCACATGCAATATTTTTGGATTACTTTTTTTTAGGGAATGTATATTTTTTGATAACTTAAAACATGTTTATTAGTTGATTATATTTTTTTGTCTGTGTGTGTGTGTGTTTGTGTTTGTGTTTGTGTTTTTTTTTTTTTTTTGGGTTCCTTCTGTGAACCTTCATTGTCTCACAAGGTGCAGAGATGTGGTAATTTCCATGTTAAAAATGGTAAAGGGAATTTTAAGCCTGGAATGAAACCAAGACACCCTAATCTTATGACTGATTGGCTTAGATCTGTATTTTATTGAGTAGATAATTCTCCTCATTTAAGGTGGATTACTTCATTTTAGTAAAACTAATGAGTATTCCAGCAAATAGGGCATATGATTACTTCTTTTCAGCAGTTGATGGTGTGCACCTTTGGGATAGTTGGTATCCTCCAACACTGCATTTAGTATTTACTTCCACAGCTACCAGACAGTGTACAATTTCCCCTTTTATAAGGTTTTGGAATAAAATTCTGAACAAGTTATATTTAATTCGACTACTTTTTCATATGTTTTGTCCACAGGAATGGCATACAGCAGAGGCGGAACTCATGGCAGGATGGAGTGTATGGCACTAATTGTCCAATCCGACCAGGAAAAAACTTCACTTATTTTATCCAAGTGAAGGACCAGATTGGTAGCTATTTCTACTTCCCATCATTTGGATTCCAGAAAGCTGCTGGAGGGTTTGGTGGCATCAGAATCTGGAGCCGCCCAAAGATTCCTGTTCCTTTCCCTTCTCCTGCTGGTGACTTCACCATATTGGCTGGGGACTGGTACAAGACAAATCAATATGTAAGCATCTCTACATTGACATCCATATGCAGGGGAACCAGAACCTTGATGTTATTTCACTTTCTTGGCTTATATAGAACCTGTTCCTTAGTAGTTAATCTAGTCTCACTTTGGTTTTATAGATACTAAGACGACTCTTGGACAGTGGTCGCAATCTCCCCTTCCCTGATGGACTTCTCATCAATGGTCGTGGGTGGAATGGTTACACATTTACTGTTGATCAAGGTGTATATTAATGAACCTTTATGCTCTCTCACTGTAATTCTCTTAACCGTTGAACTTTTCATAACTAATGTGCTTGTGTTTATTGGAATTCACTATAAAAATTAATCTTATGATTATAAAAGTGATTAATTAGTCTCATAATCTTAGAAACTGCATGTACTGGGATCTCATTGTTTCAACAATTTGTTTGCAGGAAAGACTTATAGGCTCAGGATATCGAATGTGGGGCTTACAACATCAATTAACTTCAGAATTCAGGGCCACAAAATGAAGCTGATAGAGGTAGAAGGCTCTCACACGCTCCAGAACACCTACACTTCCCTTGATATCCATCTTGGACAGACTTATTCTGTCTTGGTCACAGCTGATCAGCCTGCCCAGGATTACTACATTGCAGTTTCTACACGCTTTACAGCTCGGGTACTGACAACAACAGCCATTCTTCACTACAGCAATTCACACAATGGAGTTTCTGGTCCCATCCCTGTTGGTCCTACCACTCAAATTGCTTCATCTCTCAGCCAGGCCAGATCTATACGGTAGTTATTTTTCCACATAATTTCTTTAAGAAGCTTATCTCTCTGCTTGGCTTTTTCAATGTGCTTGTTAAGCTCACTTTCATGCCATATGGTATTATGATTCTTTCCATTTTAATACTTGTTGCCTGCAGAAAATTTCCTCCTGTACCTATTAAGACATAGATTTGATGTATACATATGTTCATTAAAGCAATTAATTATTTGTGGAATCAACTTTCTTATAATCATCCTCAATTCTTATTTAGCAGAACAATTTTATTCATTTTTATGTATCATGCTTTTCAATCAGGTGGAATCTGACAGCGAGTGGGCCAAGACCTAATCCCCAAGGTTCTTACCACTATGGAATGATCAAAACTAGCCGCACAATCATGCTTGCAAACTCTGCTCCTTATATTAATGGCAAGCAGAGATATGCAGTCAATAGTGTCTCATTTATTCCAGCAGACACTCCACTAAAACTTGCTGACCACTTCAACATCCAAGGAGTTTTTAGTGTTGGAAGCATTCCTAGTAATCCTACTGGGGGAAATGGTGGCTACCTTCAGACTTCTGTTATGGGTGCTAATTTCCGAGATTATATAGAGATTGTGTTCCAAAATTGGGAGGACACCGTGCAGTCATGGCACATTGATGGCCATTCCTTCTTTGTTATGGGGTAAGCATATATCTGTAATCTCTCTTAGTACTTATATACTTGAATTGCAAGTTTCAATTTGTATTTCTCAAAGTATGTTAACATGTTGGCAATCTGTTGGATAATCAGGATGGATGGAGGGCAGTGGACACCTGCAAGTAGAGCAGTCTACAATTTGAGAGACACTGTTGCCCGTTGCACTACTCAGGTATATACAAAGCTTGTCCTTTTGAAAATCTAGCAATTCATTATAACTAGTAAGTACTGCACCTAAGTCTTGCCCTTTAGATACAGTACCTTATATATTATACCTTAGGTTCCTCTTTTAAAATTTAGACAAGTGGCTAGCTTAACAGAAATACTAAACAGCATCAAAAATAATTTCCCATAGCATGAGAAAACTCAACCCATCACTCCATCAGTCCTTTCTCCTTCACTTCCGTTGAGTTCCAGCAGCAAAACTCTCTCAGTCCCTTGTTCTCTCTTGGCTAGAAATCAACCCTCTTGAACAAAAATCAAACAAAGGTGAGTGAATTTAATATCTTGAAAAATAATCTTGAGGGTACCTTTGGGGTTCAAGAGCGAGATGTACATTTTGAGTCTTTTGGGTAACCCAAATCTCTGTAGCCCCACTTTGAAGCCCTTGCATCCATGTTCAAAACCCAAACAACCTTTGTCCCATGTTGTTTTTGTTATGCTAGTTGTCTGGGTTGTAATCCTACTCAAGTCTCTTGTGTTATGGTGTTACAAAACCAAATTTCTAGCATTTGGTATCAAATCCAAAAAGAAATGGAAGGTAATCGCATTCCATTGAATGGGATTAAATGAGGAAGACATTTTTGCATTTCAAAGAAAAGAAAACTTGATTGGATGGTTGGGTATATAAGATGAAACTCAGATGAGTGAAATATTAGCAATTAGAACTTAAAGGCTTTGGGAAAAGAGAGAGCTGCTGCCCCTGGGTTGGGTTTCTCATGCGATGAGAAATAAATTTAACATTGTTTAGTATTTCTGTTAAAGTAGTCATGTGTCTATATTTTAAAAGGAAAAAAAGGGAAAACCTAAGGTACAGTATATAAGGTATTGTATTTAAGTTTTGGCCTTATTTTTTTTTTTCTTTTTAAAAATACTAAAATAGTAGGTATGCTAAAAGACATGAAGAATAGAGAAAAGTGTAGTGTAAGTTTAGGCAATTAATAAGATATTAATAAGATACCTTTAAAATAAATTAATGTGAACTTTTGGGTAACAGTAAAAAAAACTTAATGAAAAAGGTAAAAAAATCTTAAATACAAAATTAGAGCACTACTTGGCAGGACCTCATGCACTCTCACATGATGTCTCTACTTTTATATATATATATATATATTGATATTGATGATTGATTGATTGTTGGCATTGTGAAATTTCTAGATGCTGATTCTAGTTTTGTTAATGGAATTTTGACATGAATGCAGGTGTATCCTAGATCATGGACTGCAATCTACATGGCTCTGGACAATGTGGGAATGTGGAACATAAGGTCTGAGAATTGGGCAAGGCAGTACTTGGGCCAGCAGTTCTATCTCCGGGTATACTCCCCTGCAAACTCTTGGAGAGACGAATATCCAATCCCAAAGAATGCAATTCTTTGTGGTCGGGCAAGAGGCCGCCATACAAGACCTTTGAAGAAGTAGCTAGACATTAATTTTGTCACGAGAGGGTGACATGCGTGCACAATTCTTGGTGTGAGGACTAGGTGGTCCTTGCGGGAAATTAATGCAAGAGCTCAACTTGAGCTTTGAGTTGTTATTGACTACTTATTTCTATTGTTCATTTGTCCTGGATGGGTTATCAGTCCCAATGGCTCTTAGATGCAGTGTTTGTAGACTCCAATGTCCTTCTGAACAGCATCATTGTTTATAACCTCATTAGCTTTGGAAATCTAGTTTCTGATGAGGATACATATTTGAGCGTGAGTGGTGAAGATTACATTGGATAGAAGTCACAAGACTCACCGCAGATAATAAATTGTGAACATTGTTGAAAATTAATAATAAATATTAGTATATTACACTGTTAGGCTCAGAACCATCTCTCTAACATTTTGGGTCAGGCAGGGCAACTCCATACAGTTTGAGGCCTAAGAGTATCTCCAGTAATCTCTCCAAATTTTTGCCTAATTTTTGCCTGCTTGAAGAATGAACAGTGACATTTAGTTTTTACTTACTTTTTCAAATACACTTTCCAACAGACTCTCTATTCTTTTCTCTATCTCATTTAAATATTATTTCTTCATTATTTCTTTATTCTTTTTTTATCATAATTTATTCTTTCTATATTCATTCCTAACAATTATATTTTTTAATGAAAAGTGTAATATTCACAACATTTTTTTTCAATACTTTCACAAGAATCACATCAAAATCTTATGTGGAAAGTTGTTACTAGTTTTAATTTGAACCCACCACTGAAATTATATTTTTACTCACCAATATTAGCTAATAACAATATGTTACTTAAAATTTATTGTGAAAATATTGTGGCAGCATTGCTAAATAATTTTTTTTTCCTTTCTTTCTTTCTATAATTCATACTTTTTTTTTTTTTTCCTTTTCCCTTGATTTTTCTCCACCACACACGTATGACTTTTCTCTCCATCCTCTCTTTCTTTCTCCAACTCTCTCTCTACTTTTTTTTTATTTTTTCTACCAGTCTGACTCACTCCGATCTGATCAATCTCCGTTTCTTTCTCTAGCTCTCTTTCTCTACTTTTTCTTTTTCTTTTTCTACTAGCCTGACTCACTCCGATCTAATCAATCTTCGTTTCTTTCTCCAGCTCTCTTTCTCTATTTTTTTTTTTCCTTTTCCTACCAGCCAAATCATTATCCAGCTCTCTCTGTGATAAGAAACAGAGAAAGAGCTAGAGAGAGAGACCAGATGGGTTAGAGGGCAAAGCGAAGGCACCACGCCTTCGCTCCGCCCTCTGTGCCTCTGCGTTCCACTCCGCCACCGCCGCTCGTCTTCCTCCCCAACGCAACTCAGATGGTAGATGGCTCCGCTTCGCCGCGCCTTTGCTCCGCTCTTTGTGCCGCTGCGCCTTCCGCTCCGTCGCCACCGATCGTCTTCCTCCCCAACGCAGCTCAGATGGTAGATGGCTTGTGTCTTTTTTTTTTTTTTTTTTTGCTTTTATTGTTATGGTTTGATTAATTTTAAGATTATGTTTTTGAGTTTGTATTTTGATTATGCTTGAGTTTAGAGATGTTTGAGAGAAAGATGGTTGTGTTTGTAACCGTGAGAGGAAAGAGAAAGGAAGGAAAGAGAAAAAAATATTTTTTTTAATTCAATTGGTATTAGTTTAATGAGAAATATTCTTTGCATAAGCTACAGTGATTGCTACAATGCTCTCCAGACCAGGAGAGCTACTGTAACAAATCTAAAAAAAAAAATTAGAGATAGAGAGGCTGTTGGACTTCATTTTTGGTGTGAACAGTGGCTTTTCTCTCCAAAATTTGGAGATGGCTAGCCCTCTTGGAGATGCTCTAAGACGAAAGCTTTAAATGGACTTTTTTTTTTTAATCTTTTAATATTTTGGTACCACTAAAATATTAATGTTCTATATTATAAACATGTTTATTTAAAATTAGTATTTTTACTTTTTTTTAAATGACTAATGAATATGGGAGTTCACGATTAGACTCTTAAGCATGGGTTACTAACATTTTTATATATGCAGTAACAATTTAGGTTCTAGTTAGTCAATTGATCGGTTTCTTGGAAAAATATATATAGTAATAAATCGCAAATAAATCATCAACGCATAGAGATAAGATGTGTTTATGAAGAGAAACCTGAAAGGGAAAAACTCTCTTAGGCTTAACTCATAAACAGAATCTACTATGAAGATGGTTGTAGTACAAAATAATTTATAAAAACCTCAACTTATGAATTGTTCTTGTACCTGAGCATCGAGCTCCTTCTTCATGGTCCTTAAAACTCAAATCAAGACGCCGATTGCCAATACGATCTCTCAAACACTGCACTTGAAGATTTGTTTCAATGGTATTTATGGTATCCAGCAATTCAATTTTGGGTGTTAATCTCCTCTCAAAGGATATTCAATGGTAGAGGGAAGGAAGAAGTAGGGTTTAAGGATTAAATGGCTACAAAAAGCCCATAGAAAAAGTCCAGTTCAATGGTGTTGGAACATTTTAATATTAAATAAATAATATGAATAAATGTAGTAACATAAATGAAAAGATATGGGAGTGAATATGGAAGATGAGGAGTTAGTGAAAATGTTTAATCCCACATTGAAAAGGAGAGAGACTATTTTATTCTTTTTAATTGTGGTGATTAATGGGCTAAAATGTATTGACTCAGATATTGGGCTAGATACGTGCGCAAGGGGGAGGTGAAGAGTGGAGGTACTGTCGCTCTTATCTATTGAATTGTCTTGCCGATCATTTCTATGATTATTATAATACAACTTACAATTCTGCTAAGAAAATTTGGAAAGCTTTACAAAGCAAGTATGATATCGAGGAGGCAGGTGCAAAAAAGTATGCTGCTAGCAAATTTTTCCGTTACCAAATGGTGGATGGGAAATCGGTGGTGGATCAAGCACAAGACTTCCAAATGATTGTGGCAGAATTGAGATCCGAAGGCATAAAAATTGGAGACAACTTGGTGGTAGCTGGCATAATTGACAAACTACCACAATCTTGGAGGGAGTTCCAAAAGACTTTGCGGCACAAACAAAAGGAGACATCCTTGGAGACTTTGATCACACGCATCCGTGTGGAGGAGGAGGCTAGAGGACAAGATGCACTCATGACACAAGAGAACAATGGTAATTCCACCACAAAGGTAAACCTTATTTCAGCCAATAATAGTATGCCCAAAAATCATTTTCCTAGAAATAGTCAATTGAAGCCTAAAAAGAGAGCCTTTAAAAATAATAATAGACCTCAAGGAAGGGGAAACCCGAATAAAAATTACAATAAGAACCAAGGACCCCCTTCACAAGATCAATTTAATAGATCTTGTTTTGTCTGTGGCAAGAGTGGGCATATTGCTCGATTTTGCAAATTTCGGAAACGTGAATCTGTCCCGCAGGCTAACGTAACCGAAGAGCCTTTAGTGGCTATGATTACAGACATCAATATGGTGCAATATGTTGAAGGGTGGTGGGCAGATTCTGGTGCTAATAGGCACGTCTGCTATGACAAAAAATTGGTTCAAGTTGTACACTCCTTTTGAAGAAGAAAAAACTGTTATGCTTGGTGACTCTAGCAAAACCAAGGTTCTTGGGAGTGGTGATGTTGAATTGAAATTCACTTCTGGACGTGTGCTAACATTGAAAGATGTTCTTTACACTCCGTCCATGAGGAAGAATTTGATGTCAAGTTTTTTGCTTAACAAGGCTGGCTTCAAGCAAACTATGGAATCTGATAATTATGTAATCACTAAAAAGGGATTATTTGTGGGCAAGGGTTATGCTTGTGATGGAATGTTTAAATTGAATGTTGAGAATAATAAAGCATCTACCAGTTCAGTTTATATGCTTTCTTCTATTAATTTTTGGCATGCTCGTTTGTGTCATATAAATAGTAGATATGTGGGAATCATGAGTAGTTTAGGATTAATTCCAAGACTGTCAAAAGATTTTGAAAAATGTGAAACTTGTAGTCAAGCTAAGATTACAAAAAGGCCTCATAAAAATGTTGTAAGAAATACCGAATTGCTTGAGTTAATTCACTCTGATTTATGTGAATTTGAGGAAATTTTAACTCGTGGAGGAAATAGATATATTATCACTTTTATTGATGATTTCTCAAAATATACAACTATTTATTTGTTGAAAAATAAAAGTGATGCTTTTGAAAAATTTCAAGATTTTTTAAAAGAAGTTGAAAATCAATTCGGTAGAAAAATAAAAAGAATAAGAAGTGATAGAGGCCGTGAGTATGAATCAAGTGCATTCAACTCATTTGTTCAGTCTTTGGGAATTATCCATGAAACTACTGCACCATATTCACCCGCTTCTAATGGTGTGGCTGAAAGGAAAAATAGAACTTTAATTGAATTAACAAATGCCATGTTAATTGAATCTGGTGCACCTTTACATTTTTGGGGTGAAGCTATTTTAACTGCATGTCATGTTTTGAATAGGGTGCCACATAAAAAGTCACACACCACACCTTTTGAGATGTGGAAAGGACATAAGCCAAATTTGGGATATTTGAGAGTATGGGGTTGTCTTGCTTATGTAAGGCTTATTGACCCTAAAATGCCTAAATTGGGAATTAGAGCTACTACCTGTGCTTTTCTTGGTTATGCAATTAATAGTACAGCCTATAGATTTTTTAATCTTGAAAACAAAATAATTTTTGAATCTGGTGATGCAATTTTTCATGAAGAAAAATTTCCTTTTAAATTGAAAAATAGTGGGGGTGAAGAAAATATTTTGTCACAACCTAGTTCTTCTACTTCACATTTACAAAATCAAGAAAATTTTGAAATGGAACCTAGAAGGAGTAAAAGAGCTAGAATTGAAAAGGATTTTGGTCCTGATTATTATGTTTTTAACATTGAGGAAAATCCCCAAAATTTAAAAGAGGCTTTAACATCACCTGATGCTATATTTTGGAAAGAGGCTATAAATGATGAAATAGAATCTCTAATTTCTAATAGAACTTGGAAATTAGTAGATCTTCCACCGGGTTGTAAGACCATAGGTTGTAAATGGGTCCTTAGAAAAAAGTTGAAACCGGATGGATCAATAAATAAGTTTAAAGCTAGACTTGTTGCAAAAGGCTTTAAACAAAAAGTTGATCTTGATTTCTTTGATACTTTTTCTCCGGTAACAAGAATTACATCTATTAGATTGTTAATTGCTATTGCTGCAATTTTTGATTTGAAAATTCATCAAATGGATGTAAAAACTGCTTTTCTAAATGGGGACCTAGAGGAAGAGATTTATATGGATCAACCCGAAGGCTTTGTAGAGCCTGGACAAGAAAGCAAGGTATGTAAGCTAACTAAATCCCTATATGGCTTAAAACAAGCACCTAAGCAATGGCATGAAAAGTTTGATTCTTGCATGATTGAGAATGACTATAAATCAAATGAATGTGATAAATGTATTTATTCTAAATCATGGAATAATTTACATGTTATTATTAGCCTCTATGTGGATGATATGTTGATTTTTGGCTCAAATATGCATGTTATAAATGAGACAAAAAATATGCTTAAAAGCCATTTTGATATGAAAGATCTTGGTGAGGCTAATTTTATTTTGGGCATGAAAATTACAAAAGCATGTGATGGAATATATCTTGATCAATCACATTATATTGAGAAAATATTGAGAAAATATAATTTTCATGATCACAAAAGTGTTGCTACTCCTTTTGATTCTAGTGTTCATTTATTTCCTGTGAATAATGATGATGAGATTTTTAATCAAAAGGATTATGCTAGTATCATTGGTAGTTTGCGTTATGCTACTGATTGTACTAGGCCTGACATTGCATATGCAGTAGGAGTGCTTAGCAGATTTACTAGCAAGCCTAGTAAAGATCATTGGCTAGCTATTGAGCGAGTCATGAGATATTTAATTGGTACCAAAAACTATTGCTTATTTTATAAAAAGTACCCTGCTGTGATTGAAGGTTTTAGTGATGCCGATTGGAATACTTTGTCAGGTGATTCTCTCTCTACCACTGGTTATATTTTTACTTTAGGTAGTGGTGCTATTTGTTGGAAATCTAAAAAGCAAACAATAATTGCTAATTCAACAATGGAAGCTGAATTAATAGCATTAGTTTCAGCTAGTGAAGAGGCAAATTGGCTTAGAGATTTGTTATATGAAATTCCACTTTGGGAAAAGCTAATTCCACCTATATTAATTTATTGTGATAGCACTGCTGCAATTGGTAGAGTTAAAAACCGTTATTACAATGGTAAATCCAGACCTATAAGAAGAAAGCACAGTACCGTGCGATCTTATTTGAGTGGTGGCATCATAACTGTGGATTATATTAAATCTAATGATAACCTTGCAGATCCATTTACCAAGGCCTTGGCAAAAGATAAAGTCTGGAATACATCGAGGGGGATGGGACTAAAGTCCATAGAATCATGAGCCATGTATGAGAATACCCAACCCAAGGACCAGAGATCCTGAGAATTGGGTTCAATGGGAAAAACAAATCATACGATGGTCGTAAGAAATGCACAATTTATTTATTTTTAATTACTTATTTTGTAAATAATTATTTAATTGTTCATCCCTATGATGTAAGTGCATTTGTCCTGTAATGTGGAGAGGATGAGTTAAAAAACTCTTAATGAAATTTGTAGCTCGTATGAGTGGGGTGTCAGAATTACAGGAGCACCCTTGACAAAATTTCACCTATGTGAGTGTGGGGGTGGGGCCACTCCCTATGAGATTTGGACTTAATCTCAAATACACTCATGAAACCGGGATCAGCACACGGCCGTAAAGTGCTAGCTATAGAAGCTCATGTCAACACCTGGGTTGTTATGTGTAAGCAGTGACGCTTAATTTCCCTAAAGCAGTCATAGTTCAAGTCGGAGACCACTACGACTCTGGAGTTGAGATCGCTGTTTTACTAAGTGAAGGTTCAATGCAGAGCACACCTTCATGATGCATAGTGACATGTCTTTGCCTGGTAATCTCTCTTTAACTAAAAATTTAATATTAAAATGAGTGGGGGATTGTTGGAACATTTTAATATTAAATAAATAATATGAATAAATGTAGTAACATAAATGAAAAGATATGGGAGTGAATATGGAAGATGAGGAGTTAGTGAAAATGTTTAATCCCACATTGAAAAGGAGAGAGACTATTTTATTCTTTTTAATTGTGGTGATTAATGGGCTAAAATGTATTGACTCAGATATTGGGCTAGATACGTGCGCAAGGGGGAGGTGAAGAGTGGAGGTATCAAAATTGGAAATGAATCAGCCTCTTGGATCCTCCTACTTGACAGCCCATTCAGAGCAATAACTGCAAATACAATATACACACAAAAAATAGAGAGATTCTTGTCAAAGAAGGGTGTTCTTTCTGGTGGAGCTTTGGGCTTGAACACTTTGTGCAGAGGTTGTTCTAGCCATACGACACTTGTTGGGCTGTTGTATCCTGGGGGAGACAAATCATAGAAGGTCTGCACCGGTTACAAAGTTTCGCTTGATCAAAAATCATGTGAAACTTTCTATTTGAAACTTGCTAGATCGAATTGAAACTCGCTTGATCGAAATTCTCCAATATTGCACATTGAACAAAACTTCTAGAATCTCCCATTTATATGAGAAGATATCTCATGAGAACTTTCTCTCACAACATGTGAGACCCATATGTGTGGGACTTACATATAATGTGAGAGGGATGTTTCATGAGACAGTCTCATAAGATAGTTTTCTCATTTATATACCGAGCATAATACTAACTAGAATAAATTGAATATAGAAATTTTTTTGCAAATACAATTGTAATTTTTGACATGGAATTTGCCAATACAAAAATAACATTAATAACTAATTCATTTAATGGTGATTGGCTGAGATTTTTATTAATCTATAATTTTTTGGGTCTTCTTAAGAGTTAAGAGTGAGGGGAAAATGCACAATATATTTTTCAACAAAAAATAAAATTCAATTATTAGCCTCACATTTTGGGGCTCTTCTCTAGTAAGGGTCCTAGGCCATGGCCTAAGCAAGGAAGTCGATACCGTACCGGTACTGGCCGTACCGGCCGGTACGTACCGTACTGGTTGCATACTGGTATCGAAACATTAACGTTTCGTACCGGTTTAAATGCCGGGCGTACCGGCCATGTACCGGCCATACCGGCTAATTTCGGGCAATACCGGCCGGTACCGGGCGTACCGGCCGGTACAGAAAAAAGTATTTTTTTTTTTTTTTTTTTTTGTAATTTTTGAATTTTTGTTAGGGTAGAATAGTGACTTATTTGCATTAACTTATTAGTATTATTTGTTTTCTTAGTATGCAATGGTAACTTTTAAGCTTTCTATTTTTCATGTTGTGTGTGTGTTTTTTTTTTCTTTTAATTGATACTAAAGTCTAAAATTATGAATAATTAGTTTTGAATTGAGGAAATGTTTTATGGTAAACTTTTATATTTATTATAATATATATACACACACATACATATATACATATATATATATATATATATATATATATATTCATTTTAAAATATAAAAAATAGCGGTAAACCCGAAACGGTACACCGGTATTGACCGGTATCCGAAATATACCGTACCGCTGGGCAAACCGGTACAGCCTCCGGTACGGTATTGACTCCCTTGGGCCTAAGTGGCCTAAACCTAGGACTGACCCTGAGTGAAGGTAATCATCCCACATATCTATATAAATGAACAGATATAGAAAAGTAGGAACTTTAACTATAGTGGTCTAAACTCTAAAAGTTTTACCAAGTTATGCATAGATGGAGAATTTTTTTCATTAGCAGCTTCTTCATCTAAATCAAAATTTAGCACATATACACTTAGATTGGTATAGAGTGGAATTTTATCTCGGAGCAAAAAAAAATCAAAATTTAACATCTATGTCAGTGTATTAATTAATAATTATGTGTTAATGGGGTAAATGCGTTGATTTTCATATATTAATTATCTATTGAGGACGATAACTTATAGCTCAACTAGATACAACCTCCTCCTGGTATTTTCAATGGAGATATCTAAGATTCAAATCCTCATTCCTCAATTGTAACTATCAAATTATCAAAAAGAAAAAACAAATTATTGATGGAGCACTAATTATTTTTATAAAAATAATTTATATGGTTATTTTTTTAAAAATTATATAAGAATATTTATTACCAGAAAGGAAAAAAAAAATTGATTTGGAATGTGATATTTTCCTCATATTTAGTTGTTTTGGCAATAATTCAAACCAATTTCAATTATAAGGCAAAAGCAAATTAAATAATACATAAAATTAAAAAAATAATTGTATTTTAAATAGTTACAAAAGCTAAATAATATGAATTTATTAAAGTAATATGTTTATACTTTTAATTATACTAATCTAAACAAGTTTCATTTCGTAAATCCTTTGAGTGATATGACATTGTAGTAGTATAAATTTGCACTATGTAATTAAATAAAGTATTAATAGAGAAAATGCATTTTTTTATGAATTAATTATTTATACGTGGAGCACTAATTATTATTGTAAAATGAATTTTTATGATTATTTTGATAAGATTTATATAAGAAATAATTGATTTGGAATATAATATTTTTGCTCAATTAGGTAGTAATTGAAATTTTGAAATAAAGTACAACAAATGATAAAAGCAAATTTAATTACACACAAAAAAAATATAATAGATAATTTATAAGCTTAAATTAATTAGTGAAAATTGTATCTATGACTTTTCAAGCACGCGTTTTTTGTTTGTTTGTTTTTTTTTGTTTGGTGGAGAATTTTAACCTATGACATTGTCTGCTCCTAATAATTGCTCTTTATCATTTATATCAAGACACCAATTGATTTATGTAGACAAGGACCAAACTTCATAATTCTTACTCGACGTAAAGAGATTTTACGTGTTGAGCTAACTCAATTACTCAAATCCACTAATCTATATATTATTACTAAAAGTTGAAGCGTAGCATTTAATGTTGTTACGCTCACGTTGAGTCACATCAGCAACCACGTTATCATTTTTTGTTTCCAATTTTTCTTATATATTTATTTTAAACATTTTCTCATTTAAGGTGACTTAAAAACTCCATTATTTAAAAATTAAACTCTCCCTCCTTTTACCTCTTCGTCTCCCCACTACTTTCTACCTTAATATCATTCTTTCTCTACCTTTTTATCTTCATTTATTTTTACTCTTCTTATTCTCAACATCTTACTATAAATTTGACATTTCCTTTTCCCTATTATGCATAGTTTTCTCACACAAAAAAGGTTACTTCTCTCTCTCTCTCAATTTGTTTTTCATTTTTTGTTTGATTTTTTTAATATTTTTATTGCATCAATTCTTCAGGTTGATGAATTTTTGTGCTAATTAGAATTCTACTTTGGGTTGATGTAATTTAGTTTTGTATTTTAAGTTGTTATCTTTTATATTCTCTTTGATTAAATATTATCCTACTGCATTATACATATAGTATATAATAATATAATGTTATTATATTACATGAAATGACTTGAATAATTTGATGTTTATTGTTATATATATATATATATTTTACCATTTTTTCTTCTCATCTTATTTTATTCAACATTTAAATCTAGTCACATCCTCCATACTATTAAATTATGCAGCATAAATCAAGAAAATGGCTAGACACAAACTTGCCTTCCTTTACCATACATTGGGAGAATCAAAATATTTGTGTGATAAAGGGTCATATAATTTACTTTTTGAATCAAGACTAAAAAAATATGAACTACTATATATCATTTAGATAAAAACTTTCATCATAGATACATTAATATTTTTTTGCCACAAATTTAATTCACGCAAACTTAATAATTTTATATTATGTGTTAGCATCATCTCTGCTTCTACTTCTTCTTCTCAAAAATATTATGTATCACCTTTAAAGGATGCCAACAATATTGATCTTAAGGGGAAAAGTTACATAAAATATTGAGAAAAAAATGTTTTATATTACAATCTACTAAAAATGTTTTTTAAATATTTAAACCTTTCTATTTTTCATATCATTGACGTGTTTTACAACTACCATATGTGTTAACTTAAGTCTTAATATTCTTAAGTTGTTTCGGCAAAAAGAAAAAAAGAAACAAAGAAAAAAAGGTTGTCACAAAAGAGGAGTTCAAGTAAAGGTTTTTTGCAAAATGAAATATCTTTTTTGTAAGGCCACCAAACTTGATAATTTGCAAATGATGGAACCACTCGCAACAATATTTGCATAGTTATATAGTTCTAGCTAAAGCAATCGAGTATACTTTTAGTCTTCAAAAAACACATATCTACCAGTGGTTAAACGTTCATCTTGGGTAGTTTTAACTTTTCATATAATTTTACCTTTACATATTCATCTATTTTAATTTATATTTTTTTTTTTTAGAAAAAACTCTTTAGTTTAGATATTTATAAGTAAACAATGAAATAATGATTCATGAATAAATAAAAAAAAAAAAATTATCTATACATATTTATCTTGTGCAGTTGTAACTTTATATATAATTTTGCATTTATATATTCATCTACTTTAATTTATATGTTTATAACTTAATAATGAAATCTATAAATAAGGTAAATAAAACAATCATATTTCTACAATTCATAAAGTACAACAATTTTTTTTTTTTTAAAAGGCCTTTTACATTTCCTTAGAATTATTTAAATTTTTTTTTTTATATAAAAACTTTGACATACTATCAAGGTTGTCAAAATCGGGATCTTACGTAGGATCGTTGAAGGTAGGTGGGATTGTAAGTCGTAGGATCGGATCGTGAATTGTATGATCCTACATATTTTCAGATTTAAAGCAAAAAACATATTGATAGTGACTTTATATGTTGAATAATCACATAAATTATAAATTCATCCATAAAAAAACTTACATTTGCATCATATGATGTAATTTGCATGTCATACATCACTACGTCTATACTAACGAAACAAATATATTTAAGTTTTGACCCAATGTATTTAAAAAGTTTAATAAATGTTTAATTAGCAACCAATACCAAAATATTTATCAAAACATATGGAAAATATTTTCCAAGTTCTAAGTTCCAAGTTTGAAATCCAAAATATAAGTTAGCAAATGGAAACTAGCTAACAACAATATGAAATCCAAAAGCAAGATGAATATTAAGGTGAAGTGAACATTTAATTATTCTCATTCTAGGGTTCTTATAACCACCGTCCTAAATTCCTAATCATCATCATCCATTTCATCATCTATGTAGACATTATATAATTGTATACTTCAATTTCACACTCAACTATTCAAGTTATACCACTCAGCAACAATTAAAGAGTGTGTTCAAAAAAATCAATCAATATACAAATACAAACATAACTTATAAAATTATATATAAAAAAAATTATTTTAGTAATATTAGAATACAAATTAGTATATATATTGATCAAATAAATTTAACAACATTATAGCTTAAAAGGCAGCAAAGCCAACATCAAATTCTTCATTTAAAAATGATGAAACATTCCTTCATTTTGATTACAAGTGAACTAGAAACTAGAAAATATTTGCTTAGGTTAACATAATTTTATAAAATAAAAAATAAAAAGTAATACCATCACAACCTAAAAAAATAAAAACCATTAAAGCTTCATCAAAACAAAAAATTTATCCCATAAAAAAAACCAAAAATTTTATGTTTTTGATCGGATCGGTAGGATCCCATACGATCTTACGATTCTACGTACGATCCTACCATTTTTATGATGCTAGTGTGATCTTAAACGTTTTGGTAAGGTGGAATCGTAAAATCGTGCGATCCTACGATCCAGATTGCGATTTTGATAACCATGCATACCACTAACCTAACCACTTCATACATTAAAAAAAAAAATTAAGGCTCATTATTACTTCAGTTAATACATTATGGATATCTTAATTGATTGAGACCAAACTAGAGAAATGTCTTTCATATTTTCTTGAAAATTCAAAAGGGAAAAAAAAAAAAAAAAAACCCTTGGCATACCACTAGCGTAACTACATCTATAACTATTTAAGTCATCCATGATATCTATTTACAACTAGCAATGGAACATACAAAGTAATAAAGAATCAATGAAGGAAGAAAAAAAGAAATGAAATCAAACGTCAATTAATAACCATTATTTGGAAAATAAAAAGGTGGTCAAGAGGAATAAGAAATAAAATAAAAAATAGCTATTCAGTGGACATTGAAAACTTTATAGTGCAATAAAATAAACCATTATATTCACTTAATTAAATCAATAATCAACAATTAAATATAATAATACAAAATTTAAACTTATAACTAATCAAACTCTAACTAGGGAAATTATATTTTCTATCATAACTAAAAATGAGATGCTCTTTAGTAATTTAGAAATTATATTAGAAATAAAGTTGGAAAATTTTATAATCTCATTTTTTGAAATTTTATTTAACCTTATATATATATATATATATATATAATCATAATCTTCATATACCATGACTTAAAAAAATCTAATGAATAGTTCTACCTCTTAATTAATGTCTATGTTATGCAAATCATCAACCAATAAATATATGATAATGGTAAAAAAAACGTTATAGACAAGATTATGAAAAATATGATAAAACTATATTTAAAAAAAAAAAAAAAAAACTCTTTATTCTGTTTGAGATCTGCTTTTTTTGCTAAAACTGAAATTTTTTTGCTGAAAATACTATAAATAAAGGTAAAAGTTAACTAAAATAGTACAGTGAAACTATAAATAATACTAAAAAGTGCAATGGGTCATAAATAATAGTAAAAATAAGCAAAATAATAAAATAAACTAATTTTTTAAGTTGAAACCAAATACACACAAAGTCTATTAACTAAAATAATATTTTACTTAAAAAATTATCACATCTACCACTAGTAACGTGTAATAATGACAGTAATTGCTCTGACAGAATTTTATGCATTACCCCTTTTCAGCTTGCTCAAGCTACTGTGGACAAGTCTAATTGGTCAACGCCAACAATAATTCAAAAGTCATTGCACAAGGTACAATTTCTTTATCATATATCCTTCTACGTTATTAGTTCATCTTAATTAGATTTAGATTTGCTAGAAAATAAAATTAAGTAGATAATTTGTTTATAGTATCATATATTATATTCAAGCTTTGTCATTTTCATTAACATCAGTACCATAGTTCAATCACCGTTTTGACTATCAATATGGTTATCAACTTATCATTACCATAGGAAAGCTATTTTCATCGTCATTATTTAGTTAAATCAACATCCTTGTCAGAATTATCATTTTCTCTACCATTGTTGGTGGATTACAAAATCACCAGTATAAAATTCTGTCAATCAATCTCTTTAAAGAAAAAGCCTCGAGAAAATTGCTGTTGCTCCATTTAAACAAGGCTGGAACAGTTGCTTTCTGCACTTACATTAAATCCATCATCCATATCTTAATTCGTTATATTTATTATACACATATTAATGCTTCAACTTCTTAAAGACAAACCAAGACTAGTCTTCTGAGTTCAATGATATGAAAAAGCATGTCACCAAATATTCTGACTAATTGCATCAATTCCTTTTCCAGGTTTGACAAATGAGGGAAAGTAGGTATTTTTATTTTGATAAGAAGAAAAAAATGGAAGAGATAGAAAATGGGGTGAGTGATTTTCTACCGAGTCTACAAAACATAGGGCCTGTTTGGATAAGCTGTTTCAAAATGTTCGTTTTAAAAACTAGCATTTTTAAAACGTGCGTTTTGAAAACTCCATTTTAAAAATCACAAATAAGTGTTTGGTAAAAATGTGAAAATATGCGTTTTTCATTTTTAAAGTTATATTAAGCATTTGGATAAGCTGTTTTAAAAATAGCTGTTTTGAGTGTAAATTCCAAAAAAGGACTTAACTATTTTTTGAAGGTTATATTGTCATTTTTCTTGTGTACCGTTTCGGATTTACCACTATATTTTATATATATATAACCAAAATTTATATTATTTATTAAAATGTTTAAATTTATAAATTTTTTATCTCATTTAATATGTTAATCTCTAGTTAAAATTTCAACTAGGTAATGTTAACAATAATAGGGAATTGATGTTCCTACTTTTTTTAATAATAATAATAATAATAATAATAAAGAGTTAAAAGTTAAAATGCCGTTTGAAACTTCTTTGCATTAGGGAAAAAAAAATCAAATTTGAAATCTCAAAATTTTATAACAATTCATGTGGGTGTGTCAGAGGGCACACTACCACAAGTTACAAACAAAAAGCAAACCTCCTTTACTTTTTAGTTTTTTACTATTAAAAGTCACAACTAAACAATCAACCAGAGCCTTCAGAAATAAAAACTTAAAAAGTAAGAGATGCAGACGGATGGAGCCATGGAGGGATGGGCATGAAGAAGAAGAAGAAGAATGGCTGGTCACTTTCGGAACAGTGCTGGCGATGGCAGTATTATGGGTTACATGGTATTTTTGTTTACCGTTAATCACTTTGTGGGGGGTGAAAAGCCCAACCTAATATGTTGGGCCTAAGGCCCTATTTGAGGGCTACTGTTTGTCCGAAGAGATGAAAGTACTTGAGAAGAGGCCCATGTAAAAGAAACGTACCTAGAGATGAGAATGGAGCATAGTCCAAGGAGATATTCAATTTTCCGAAGAGGCCATTATCCTCGGATTCGAAGAAGCGTGGTCAAACAGACGTTTGGGAAGTTCAGGTGACCCTCCTAGCAAGTCTAATGATAGAGATGAACCTCAGGCGCGCCTGGGGATGATAGGAATGGAGAAATATCTAGAAGACAAACTTCAACCACCACATTAAATGCACTGCATCTACTTTTCTGACCGCATTAATGTGGAGAAGACCCCTAAACAGTACAATCTCAGCTACCGTCACTCACACAAGGCTAAAGAAGATACATGATGGGACATGCACTCAAGTGGGTGTTTAGATAATGAACAAGTGGACGATGAAGATGAAGGGAGAGGATGCTATATAAGGAGGAGAGGTCTCTGATAAAAAGGAATCAGAACAAAGAAAGAAGAAAGAAGAAAACATCTTTACCATAGCTCTAAGAATTGTAACCAACGTTCATTCAATAAAACTCCTCTTCGAACGTTCATGTTTGCATCTGTCCGAGCATGATTGCATGTTAATTTACTCACAAACACCACAGTTCATTACTGTTTGATTCATCATTAGCCCAGCTCTTTCACCCACTCTTTACAAATTCATTGTTCAGGGTTCATTGGGCTTATAATCTGAACCTTTTGGGCTTGGGCTACAAAAATTGACTCTACAATTGGCGCCGTCTGTGGGGAGAGCTTGTGCAAGGGTGAAAACAACAGTTGATGATGGCAGGACGAGGTCAACGACAAGCAGAATCTAGGGCATCCCAACACGTGGACCATTTTCTTAACTTAGAGAGGAGACAGGATCATGAGGATAGTGCACACACTACGCATACTAGTCACAGTCAGTCACAGGGTGGGAGTCATGTGTCGCATGCAGAAAAGAACCGGGATTTGCAACTGGAGGTAGAAAAACTAAAAAGGGAGTTGCGCCATGCAAAGAAGAAACGGATGTCCTCATACTCTGATGAGGATCCTGATGACGAGCAGGATGTCACATATCAGCAGAAATCTCGGACACCAGCCAGTGAATCCTATACTTATGAAGAAGAGTCTCATCGCAAGAGGCGACACAGAAGCCCATCACGTGGAGACGTGGGGAACGATGCCATGAGCAGGGCCTGAATCAGATTTCTAGGTCACCTTTTACGCGCAGGATTGAGGAGGCGAGACTCCCTCGGCGTTTTAACCAACCAACGTTCACCATCTACAATGGTAAAACAGACCCCGTGGAGCACGTGAGTCATTTTAACCAAAGGATGGCTGTCTACTCCAGAGATAAAGCTCTGATGTGTAAGGTTTTTCCTTCCAGTCTTGGGCCAGTTGCAATGAGGTGGTTTGACGGTCTGAAGGTAGACTCCATCAACTCCTTCAAAGAGCTCACTCAAGCATTCGGCTCCCGTTTTGTCACATGCCGAAGAGTGGCCAGACCGTTATCTTCACTGCTATTCTTGAGCATGCAGGAGGGTGAGACCTTGAAGGCATATTCGGATAGATACTAGGAGATGTTCAATGATATGGAGGGCAACTCTGATGCAATGGCCCTCAGCACATTCAAGCTTGGCCTCCCTACTGACCATGGTTTGAGGACGTCCTTATCTGGTAAACCAGTTACTAACATGCGTCAACTTATGGACCGTATAGAAAAGTACAAAAGAGTTGAAGAAGATCAGCAGCAGGGGAAGGGTAAGGACAAGGTTATCCCCCAGGAGAGGAGAGATTTCAGGTCAGACCGTTATAACCACAGTAAACCGCAGAGAGATTTTGCTGGACAATTAGGATCAACGAATCCTCAAGCAGTGAACACTGTATTCAAAGAACCAGTACACCAGGTGTTGGAAAAAATCAAGAATGAGCCATTCTTCAGGTGGCCAAACAAGATGGTAGGAAACCCTGAGAAGCGCAATCATAATCTCTATTGCCAATACTATTAAGATCATGGGCATACCACGAAGGATTGCAGGAGCCTGTGGGATCACTTAGACCAATTGGTTTGTGATGGTAAATTAAAACACCTCTTACACCCCTTCAGCGGCCAAGGAGGTCAGATGGGCTCAGGGCCACGAAGAGATGACCCTTCAAAGCCGCCCCTAGGAACTATTAACGTCGTCTTCGCCGCGCCGGGGAGAACAGGATCTTGGCCATTGAAAGTTATGTCGATAGGCCGACCACCAGCAGGGGATTTAGGCCGAGGTCCGAAGAGAGTTAAGTCTGGTGCTCCGCTAGTTATAGGGTTCTCGGACGAAGACATGATTGGCACCATCCAACCCCATGATGATGCGTTAGTCATCACCCTCAGAATCGGAGGGTACGATGTGAAGAGGGTGATGGTGGACCAGGGTAGTGCTGTGGAGATAATGTACCCTGATCTCTACAAGGGGCTAGGCCTAAAACCCCAAAACCTAACACCATACAATTCCCCCCTCGTGAGTTTTGAAGGAAGAGCTGTCACCCCGAAAGGCCAGATACGCTTACCTGTGCAGACCGGCTCTGAAGTGGTAGAGGTGGATTTTATAGTTGTGGACGTGTATTCGCCTTATACGGCACTCGTGGCCAGACCTTGGCTTCATACACTAGGGGCTGTTTCCTCTACTTTGCATCAAAAGGTTAAGTACCCATCTGAAGGGCAGATTTGTGAGATCCGAGGAGATCAGTCTGTAGCCCGACAATGCTTAGTGGCTGCCATCCAACATGAGCCCAAAACCGAGTCCTCATCCAGAGCCGAGAGGGGTTTATAGCAGTTAAAGTCTCGAGAATTGCCCGTCGAAGGTTCAGACGAGGGCACTCGATGCGAAGATTTAGTGAAAGTTGTTATTGGAGATGATCCTGAAAAGTTCTTCCAAGTCGGATCTCAGCTACCTCTTCAAGAGAGGGGAGAGCTAATAGAGTTCCTCAAGCGAAATCTTGATATATTTGCCTGGAATGCTTACGAAGCCCATGGGGTAGACCCGAAATTCATATGTCACCACTTGAAGGTGAATCCACTGATCATCCCTAAGAAGCAGCCTCCTCGGCGCCCATCTAAGGAGCATGCTGATGTAGTAAGAGAAGAAGTAGCAAAGCTCAAACAAGCTGGAGCTATTAAGGAAGTTTTTTATCCTGAGTGGCTGGCAAATACCGTGGTGGTAAAGAAGAAGAGTGGGAAATGGCGAGTGTGCGTGGACTTCACTGATTTGAATAAGGCCTGCCCCAAAAATCCATTCCCTATGCCAAAAATTGATCAGCTAGTGGATGCCACTGTCGGCCATCCTCGGATGAGCTTCCTGGATGCCTTCCAAGGCTACCACCAGATACCACTAGCCCTGGATGATCAGGAGAAGACCGCTTTTGTTACCCCTGTTGGTAACTACCACTATAAAATGATGCCATTTGGCTTGAAGAACGCGGGGTCTACTTACCAGAGGATGATGACGAGGATGTTCGAGTCACAGCTGGGCAAAAATATAGAGGTCTACATAGATGACATGGTGGTAAAAAGCAAGGTTGTTGTTGAGCATGTGAAGGACCTTGAAAGTACCTTTGAGGTTCTAAGAAAGTACAAGCTGCGCCTAAATGCTTTTAAGTGCTCATTCGGATTGGGGTCCGGCAAGTTTTTGGGATACATGGTGACTCACAGAGGTATTGAGGTTAACCCCGACCAAATAAAGGCCATCAACGATTTACGAGCTCTTCGGAATCCCAAGGAGGTTTAGAAACTGACCGGAATGACTGCTGCCCTGAATCAATTTATCTCTCGATCAGCAGACAGGTGTCGGCCTTTCTTCTCTCTGCTCAACAGGTGGAAGGGATTCGAATGGACTGAAGAATGTGCTCTGACCTTTCAGCAGCTTAAAGATTATCTAGCGCGGCCACCAATCATGTACAGTCCTGAGCTAGATGAGGTATTGTTTGCCTACATCGCTGTAGCTCCCTATGCAGTGAGCCTGGTGTTGATACGATTAGACTGCGGTGTGCAAAGACCGGTTTATTACATAAGTAAGTCGCTGCATGAGGCCGAGATCCGTTATTTGCCTCTGGAGAAGGCTATCCTAGCAGTGGTGCTCGGCACACGAAAGCTACCTCACTACTTCCAGGCCCACACGGTCATTGTCCTCACTCAACTCCCACTCAAGGCTATACTCCGAAGCGCTAACTACACTGGGCGGATTGCTAAATGGGGTACGATCTTAGGGGCTTAAGATATAAAATATATGCCCCGCACATCGGTCAAGGGCCAGGTCCTTGCGGATTTGGTGGCTGAGTTCACGGAGCCCCAACTAGAAGAAGTAACGCCTACGTCGGACATGGATGAAAAATCAATTGGCATGATCTCCCAACAGAGTCCCTCCCATTGGGAAGTGTACGTTGATGGCGCAGCAAACCAAAAAGGGTTCTGGAGTGGGGCTAGTGTTGATATCCCCTGAAAGAATTATCATTGAAAAGTCGTTAAGGCTGGACTTCTCGGCAACAAATAATGAGGCGGAGTATGAGGCCCTACTGATGGGAATGGCTATGGTCCGAAGAATGGGCGGAAAGTCTGTGGAGCTGTTCTCGGACTCAAGGCTAGTCGTGGGTTAAGTACAAGGAGAGTTTGAGGCAAAAGATGAAAGAATGCAGGGATACTTGAGTCGAGTCCAACGTCTCTAGTCGGAGTTCGACTCTTTCAGTTTGCTGCACATCCCCAGAAATGGTAACGCACATGCTGACTCTTTAGCCACTCTTGCTACCTCCTCGGCGCAAAATTTGCCGAGAGTCATACTCGTCCAGGACTTGCATGGGCCTACAGAGGCAGAAAGGGAAGTAGTTCAGGTTCACCAAGTCAGAACCGAACTCTGCTGGATGGACCCTATAATTAAGTTCTTGAAAGAAGACATCTTGCCTGAAGAAAGGGGGGGGAGCTGATAAAATTCGGAGGAAGGCGACCAGATTCTGGCTATCTGAGGACCAGAAGTTATACAAACGCTCCTATTCAGGACCGTACTTATTGTGCATGCATCCTGAAGCAGCCGAGTTACTACTAGAGGAATTACATGAAGGGATATGTGGAAGCCATACTGGAGAGAGGTCCTTGGCTCACCGGGCTATTACTCAAGGTTATTGGTGGCCGAAGATGCAAAAAGATGCATAGGATTACGTTAAAAAGTGTGATCAATGTCAGCGATTTGCCCCAAACATTCATAAACCAGGGGGAACTCTTAATCCACTATCCAGCCCGTGGCCCTTCGCCCAATGGGGCTTAGATATCGTGGGATCATTCCCTAAAGCCGCAGGAAACAAGAGGTACCTTCTAGTCAGCACAGATTATTTCACCAAATGGGTCGAAGCCGAACCACTGGCCAACATCAGAGACGTTGATGTACAGAAATTTGTGTGGAAAAGCATTGTCACTCGATTCGGGGTCCCTCATACTCTCATCTCGGACAACGGCCTACAGTTTGATAGCAAGGCATTCAGGAATTATTGCAGCGAGCTGGGAATTATAAATAGATACTCCACTCTTGTCTATCCCCAGGGTAACGGGCAAGCAGAAGCTGTCAACAAGGTCATAGTAAATGGCTTAAAGAAAAGGCTAGATGATGCGAAGGGCAAATGGGTAGAAGAATTGCCACATGTACTTTGGGCTTACAGAACTACGCCACGCAGATCCACTGGAGAGACCCCCTTTTCAATGACCTATGAAGCTAAAGCCGTCATACCTCTAGAAACCAGTTTCCCAACACTGAGTACTAGTTCATTCAGTCCGACCGGTAACAATGAACAGCTAGAGAAGAGTTTGGATCTGATTGAGGAAATGAGGGAAAGTGCAATGGTTCGGCTGGCACATTACCAACAAAAGCTCAGGCAGGGCTACGATGCTAACGTAAAGTTAAGGCCTCTAGAACCTGGTGATTTGGTGCTAAGAAAAGTTGTGGGCACTGCAAAGAACCCAGCTTGGGGAAAATTAGGACCTAATTGGGAAGTGCCATATCGTATCACTTCAGGATCTGGCATTGAGGCGTATTTCTTAGAAGACCTAGATGGTCATGTAATACCACGTCCTTGGAATGTATATAACCTCAAAAGGTACTTTTATTAATCGAGTCTTCTCTTCAGCCAATATGCCAATTCGTTAGATGAAGTATTCTCCTAAGTGTTTAAACTTAAATCCAATCATGCCTGTAGTCCTCGGACTAGATGATTTGGATTAGTTAACACTCCGCCTCGGTCTTTCTAAGTGTTTAAACTTAAATCCAATCATGCCTGTAGTCCTCGGACCAGATGATTTGGGTTAGTTAACACTTCACCTCGGTCTCTCTAAGTGTTTAAACTTAAATCCAATCATGCTTGTAATCCTCGGACCAGATGATTTGGGTTAGTTAACACTCCACCTCGGTTTCTCTAAGTGTTTAAACTTAAATCCAATCATGCCTATAGTCCTCAGACTAGATGATTTAGGTTAGTTAACACTCCGCCTCGGTCTCTCTAAGTGTTTAAACTTAAATCCAATCATGCATGTAGTCCTCGGACCAGATGATTTGGGTTAGTTAACACTTCGCCTCGGTCTCTCTAAGTGTTTAAACTTAAATCCAATCATGCCTGTAGTCCTCAGACCAGATGATTTGGGTTAGTTAACACTCCGCCTCGGTCTCTCTAAGTGTTTAAACTTAAATCCAACCATGCCTGTAGTCCTTGGACCAGATGATTTGGGTTAGTTAACACTCCACCTCGGTTTCTCTAAGTGTTTAAACTTAAATCCAATCATGCCTGTAGTCCTCGGACCAGATGATTTGGGTTAGTTAACATTCCACCTCAGTTTCTTTAAGTGTTTAAACTTAAATCCAGTCATGCCTGCAGTCCTCAGACTAGATAATGTGGGTTAGTTATCGCTCCTTCACTATCTCTATATTCGTTTAAACTTAAATGTCTTCATGCCTATAGTCCTCGGACCAGGCGACATGGGCCAATTAACATCCCCTTACAGTTATTATTATTAAAATATGACTTTGTAATGAGCCACGCTTGAGATTCTTGAATGTATTTAAACTAATTCTAGCTTATATTGGCCCCTTTTTGTGCATGTTTGAAAAGACCTTTGAGGCTTTCATACACTCGTTGCATTTGTTATTTAGTAGTAGTTCTTATACAAACTGCTCTCTTCAGTGCCAATGTTAGTTATGTGCATTATTAGTATGATATGGTGATCACGTTTACCTACATTCCCATAATTACAAAGTACAGTTCTTGGTAACAAAAGTAAGTCATATGATAGGCAATAAGGATACCAAAAGTAAAAGAGAAACTGTTTCATTGATAAAAAGAGGGTAGTTTACAAAACCTTACATAAAATTTTTTTTTTAAAAAAAAAAAAAAAAAAAAAACCTTACATAAAAAAGGGAGCCTAAGTATCTATGCTTTTGCTTGAGGGACCACAGGGTCGGCAGCTTGGTCTGTCCGAGTAGCAGCAGCTTCTGGGGCCTGGTCCTTGGTCTCAGAAGAAGTCTTCCCCTTTTCCAGCCCCTTACCCTTGTCCTTGGGTGGCTCAGCTGGTTTGCCCTTATCACCTAGCTAATCAGACTCCTTGGAGGCCTCAAGAGTGGTTGGGGGAACTTGGTTGACCAACGATTGCTTTGAAGCCTCGGGGAGCTGTGTAGGAGGAGGATCAAACCCTAGGAGCTCTCGGATCTCAGGATCGTAGTATATGCTCCCAGGCAGTCTCAGCTCCGAGTCAGCAGGGACTCCAGCAGCGTCCAGTGCCTTTTTCCAGGTTATGTCGCAATAGTCTCGACTAACCGAGGCAAATTGCTCCGTAAGCTGGGCCTCGGTCTCCTCCACCCCCAGCTGATAAGCTGCTTTCCTTTCAGCCTCGACTGCCTCCTTGGCCAGCTAAGCGTCCTTCTGAGCTAGCTTGGCAGTCTCCTTGGCTTTCTGGAGTTCAGCTCGAAGTTGCCTCACAAGTGCTTTCTCAGTTTCCAAGTTAATCTCGGTCATATGTAGCAGCTTACGTTGCTCTTCGGCCTGCTTTTCAGCATTCTTCAGGCCCGCGTCCAGACTTTTCTTCTGATTAGCCATCTCCTTCAACTGCTCGGACAGCAGAGAGTAGTCCTCCTTCAGGCTGCCCAAAGACCTCTCTGCCTCGGACCGAGATTGGGCCGCTGCCTGGGCCTCAAGATAGGACTTTTTATTCCACTCCTCGGCCACAAAGATCTGCTGGGTAACCTACATAATGAAAATTTCGAATGTATAGCACAGAAAAAGGGAAAAAAGTAAAAAGGCTCAGCGATTTAACTAAGCAGACTAAGTTCACTTACCATGGCTATATCCCTCTTAAGGGATAGGAAGAGCTCATGTTGGTTGAAACGCCTGTAGGACTCCATGTCATGTGGGAAGAGGAGTGGCTGCTGCAAGGCCTCAGCAACATAACCTGCCCTTCCACCGTCGTAATTCCTAAGGGAGGTGTCCTAGGGGATTGAAGTGCCATCCAACTCCAACCTTGGAGACCAAATGCGAGGTCCTCCTTGGCGTACATCAGCCACGATGACCTCATCTCGGCTCTCAATAAACGAGGCCCTCGTGTTCCGGTGGTCTTTTGCCACCTTCTGTTGCTTGGTCCCTTTGGGTGGCAACGCCTCCCTTTCTTCGGTCTCAAGGTGGAGCCTCTTCTTCTTCAGATCTTGCATGGGCTTCAGGTCGGGGTCAGGAACCTGGGATGGTGCTGGAGGCAGACTCACTACGGGTTGGGACGTACCAGTCCCTTTCTGCTCAACCTTCTTACCCCTATTCTTCATCAAGTTCCTCATGTCTGCCATATCTTCCTCGTCCGAAGAGTCGTCTGGAAGAGCAGTTACTAGAACAGGAGGGTGTACAACAGATTGTCTGTCAGCTTCCTCCTCGGTGTCAGGCACTCGTATCACTTCAACTTCTCTTGAAGCCTCTCATTCGAATTTGAACTTGTCTATCTGCTCCTCAAGCGAAGAGGTTGAAGAAGCGACTCTTTCCTCGGCCGCAGCGGGATCAAGAGGAACCTGTTGAATTGGCTGAAGGAGCTGGGGTACACCCTGTGGATTGGGATATGGCACGGGTAGAAGATCGTATGGAGCCAAAAAGCCTTTCTGAGCTACGTCTATACGGCTGAGACGATAATCTCCCTGTCTTATCGCGTTGCCGACCGGCTGAAAATCCTTCTTGCGTGCCTTATAACCGAGAATAAGGGGAACCGACCGAAGTTGCCCGTCTTCACTTACAAAAATCTCTGATCTTAGTAAGTAATTGAGCGCAGCAGTGTTTGTAAGACTGAGCCGAGGAGAAATGTGTTCTCTATCTGTTAAACATCATAACAAAACGCAGTCAGAAACTTGAAAATAATGATACAAAAGAAAAAACAAATTTGTTAGAACAAGGAGATCCTAAACCCACTGTTATTAAACCTAAGTCTAACATATCCCACCTGGCTCTCCTGACTTGGTTCGGCAATGAGGACCATCATACCACGCGCCCGAGACGATCACGTAGTCGTCTTTCATCCCTTTGTTAGATTTGGGAAGGCAGGAGAGGAGCCTAACGACATCGGATCGGGATTTAAGATAATACCCCGCTCCTTGCTGGCTATGACACTCGTACATGTGTACCACGTCACGCCAGGTGAGCCCTAATCCGAGAAGACGGTTCAAATCGTCAATGGCTCCTAAAATTCTAAAGATGTTGGGCGCACATTGGTTGGGACTAAGCCTATGGTTTCGGAGGTAATTACTGGTGATAGGACCCATAGGGATAGTCATCCCACCTTCTAAAAAAGCGATGATGGGGATTACAACTTCGCCCGTCTTTCGATCTGTTAGTATTCTCTCTGAAGGACAATACCTCAAACCCACATTTTGAGGTATGCGGTATGTTCTCCTAAACTCCTTTATTTGGGCGGGGCTATCTACCAGATATTCAAATTTACCCATCTTCACTAACTGGGAAGAAGGAAGCACTAATCGTAGTGACTCAAAGGTGACTATTTGAAAGCTGAGGAGGCTAGCCGAAGAGAGAACAGAGTGTTTTAGTGGAGAAGAACTTACTCGAACTAAACTGGAGACTGATCCTCGAACTCGTTGAGAAATTCTTATGGATTCTGAAGAAGGTTATGACCGGTGGCAGGGAGAACTTGAAAGATTCGATTGCTGGAGTTTGCTGGGCGCTCTGAGGATTTGCAAAGTAAAGAAGAAATAACCTCCATTGAGGCTTTATATGGGAACAAACGAAGGGTCAGGGGCCATCCCGCCCAAATTCTGAGGAAAAAATCACGTACGTTGGATCAGCAGCCCACCGTTTGATGCCAAAGACAAAGCGTCGCCTGAAGTAATTGATAACGCTTTGGGAATGCTGAAACGACAGCAGCATTTATGAGGCCCCTACTTCTATGCCCACACGCGTGTAAGTTCAGATATTTTTGTTGTTTCAAACTGCCATTTCGTGACCAGTCAAAATCCTATTTTTTCTCCTCGGATGCGAGGGAAAAACTAAAATTTTGAGGGGCTATTGTGGGGGGTGAAAAGCCCAACCTAATATGTTGGGCCTAAGGCCCTATTTGAGGGCTACTGTTTGTCCGAAGAGATGAAAGTACTTGAGAAGAGGCCCATGTAAAAGAAACGTACCTAGAGATGAGAATGGAGCATAGTCCGAGGAGATATTCAATTTTTCGAAGAGGCCATTATCCTCGGATCCGAAGAAGCGTGGTCAAATAGACGTCTGGGAAGTTCAGGTGACCCTCCCGACAAGTCTAATGATAGAGATGAATCTCAGGCGCGCCTGGGGATGATAGGAACGGAGAAATATCTAGAAGACAAACTTCAACCACCACATTAAATGCACTGCATCTACTTTTCTGGCCGCATTAATGTGGAGAAGACCCTTGAACAGTACAATCTCCGCTACTGCCACTCACCCAAGGCTAAAGAAGATACATGCTGAGACATGCACTCAAGTGGGTGTTTAGATGATGAACAAGTGGACGATGAAGATGAAGGGAGATGATGCTATATAAGGAGGAGAGACCTCTGATAAAAAGGGATCGGAACAAAGAAAGAAGAAAGAAGAAAACATCTTTACCGTAGCTCTAAGAATTGTAACCAACGTTCATTCAATAAAACTCCTCTTCAGACGTTCATGTTTGCATCTGTCCGAGCATGATTGCATGTTAATTTACTCACAAACACCACAGTTCATTACTATTTGATTCATCATTAGCTCAGCTCTTTCACCCACTCTCTACAAATTCATTGTTTAGGGTTCATTAAGCTCATAATCCGAACCTTTTGGGCTTGGGCTACAAAAATTGACTCTACACACTTAATTTCCATTTTTCTTTTTTTTTTTTTTTACCGTCCGATATCCGATTCTTTTCCCGGTTTTGCCGGTACAACCCGGTAAGCTCTGGTACAAAAAGCGGTATGAAATAGCCGTGTTTCTGTACCGGTATTGACTCCACTAATATATATGGTGAAGGGAGAGGACTAGAGACGCAATGGTAAAGGGAGAGGACTGGAGGCTATTTTTGGTTTTCAGCAAAAAATATTGGCGGAATCACGATTTGCAAATCGCGCAATATCGAAATCGCAACGGGAAATTGCCTTTCCTAAAACGCGAAAATCTGCTGATTCAAATACGCAATCTCACAAATTTCGCCTAGCCAAACATATCCTGATTTCTGCGATTTGATAAACGGGCATTTAGCTCTCTCAATACACCTAAACAAACGGGCTCATAATCTCTTCGAAATAGAGAGAATAGTTAGGAAAAAGTGGGTGTGAATTTAAAATTACTTTTATGCTCCATATCCAACTCATCGTTAGTCATTTGTTTCTTATATAATAGGACTATTACAATAATTCACTACTACTTATCATTTCTTTTCTTTCATTTTTTTTAACCAAATGAAGATATGTACATTCATTTTCTGTCCTTTCACTTTTTTACAGCTTCAACTAAAAACACATGAAGAAAAAAAATAATTTTCTTTCTTTTAATTTTAATTTTGCTATCCTCCCTCATTTTCCGTCATCATTGTTTTCTTTCCTCCCTACCAAATAGAGCTTACTTAATTTTCTTGTCTTGGAAGTTTGGAAATGGTCAACATTAATAAATCAAAGTAATGCAATGCAAGCGAGTTCCAGTTAACTCAACTGGTAAAGTCTTTGATGGTTGAATAAGAGATTTAAGATTCAATCCATATCTACACTAAAAACTGATTGATGTCTTAATCTGATGATAAAGAGCTATTATCAAAAGCGAATGCTATAAATTGAAACTAACTAAAAAAAAAAAAAAAAAAAGTAATGCAATGCAACAAAAATTTGTCCTAATTAGTGGCAATAATTATAAACTTGTTTTATGGAGTGGTTCTCTCACAAATTTGTGGACCCCACAAGTTTGTGAGATGCCTGATACGTGATACGTTCCCTAATTAGTGGAGGTAGACATCACAGGTTAATAAATGTATGCCAGCTTAGTTTTGTAAGTTGCTTCAAGATTACCATTGCTTTAGGAATAGAAATTATTTTTTTCCACTTTTAGCATTTCACTTTATACTTTATCAATTAAAGTATGTTATTTGTTTGATTATTATAATTTTTATTTAAATCTTTAGCTACTTTATATATAAATAAATAAATAAATAAAAATTATATGTGGCAAGTTGTGATTGATAGAGCATAAAATAAAATACTTACAGTAAGATAAAGGACTTTATTCCTAACCTTATACATGTGTTCTAGATAAATTATCACTTATTCTTGTAAAAAAAAAAAAAACTATAACTTATTTTAGATTTTTATTATTATTATTATTATTATTTTTTTTTTGGAGAAAGAACTTATTTTAGAAATTTAATGATAGGAAATGACATATTTCTGACACCCCTTGCCATGTATGTGCGGTCTAATATATATAAGTAAAGTTTAAATTTAAAATCAATTGATACTTTCCTCAAAAAAAAAAAAAAAAAAAAAAAAATCAATTGATACATGATGAATTTTGTTTCTATGTAGGGCATATCTAGTACGGACTACAGAGGAATAAATTTAGAAATGAAATAGATATTCCTTTAAAATTACAATATAATTGTTTGATTGAGCATTCATTATAAAGTATAGAACTTAAGACATAAATATATATATATATATATATATATATATATAGACGGACTCAGGATTTTAAACTAGCGGGGGCCAGAGTATAAAGAAAAAAAAAATCCAAATAGACATTCATATAGTATTAAAAAATTATAAATACTCAAAATTGTTATTTCTAAATACATTAAGCTGCAATCATTTACCAACAAAAACAAAAACAAAAACAAAATAATGTCTTTTTTAAATACTAGGTTGTCTAGGATTTTTTTTTTTTTTTGGTTGAAGTTAAAGCATTCACATTGATGGTACTAAAAATTTTAGCTTTTAGCACCTCAAGAAGTTACTTTATCTATTTTGCCACCTCACTTTACAATACACCCAATATCAAATGTTCTATTTTTTTTTTTTATAACTTCATTTAAAATAATATAAACAATTCATTAAAATAATAAAAGAAGCGAGAAAATTTGAGTTTTTTAATTGAAGGAAGAGATATAATCTTAATAAAATATTGTATTTTATTTTTAACAAGTTGCTACAATCAACTGGTATTTATACCAGTTTATTGTAGTTGCAAAAAATTTAGCTTTAACTTCTCCAATAACACATAATTTTTTGGTTCTTTGGAAGTAAAATATATATATATTTTTTGCTAAAATACAATCACTATTGTGAATATTTTTATTGTTTTTGTTAAGTTTTTTGGTTAGATAGTAGCTATTTGAATGAGGCTAGTTAGGCTTATTGTAGAGAAAAGGAGCCTAAGGTTTTGGAAGGGGGCCTAACTACAAAAATGAAAAATATTATAACTAAAAAAAAAAAATTTGGACCTAGGGGGGCCCAAACCCCCTTGGGCCCCTACCTGAGTTCGTCCCTATATATATATATAGTTCTTAAACCGAAGAATAACTGTCACTTACCAAATGGTCCATAATAAGATTCATTTAACTCATGTAATAACACACACACTTTCTCTCTCTTCCCTTCCCTTCCCTCCTCCTCCTCCTCCTCCTCCTCCTCCCCCCCCCCCCCCCCCCCCCCCCCCCCTTTCCCCTAGTGATAAGTGGCAAATTGTGATAAGTTTAAAAGTGAAATAACACTTATCACAATTTGCCACTTCAACAAGTTGTTGTATTATTTGTAGTGTTATCGTATATAAAATAAGCTAGAAATTAGTTATAAAAATAATAATACATATCTTCTTACAAATATATAAATTTTAATTGATGGTTTAATACATTAGAAAAATAAAATTTTTAACTTTTAATGTTCTTTTTATTGAATTTCAACCATATATAATAGAAGTTAATTGGGCTTGTACTTGTTAATAGTTTTATTTATTTATTATTATTATTATTAACAAGTACAAGCCCAATTAACTCAAGTAATGATTTCACCATTGTATGTTGCTAATAAAATAAAGCATTTTTAATTATTTTTTATCATAATTTAATAATAAAAAACTATTGACAAGTACAAGCCCAATTAACTTCTATTATATATAGTTGAAATTAAATACAAAAAGAACATTAAAAAGTTAAAAAATTATTTTTTTGATGTATTAACCATCAATTATAATATATATATATATATTTGTAAGAAGACATGTATTAATTTAAAAAAAAAAAATTTATAGCTTGTTTTATATATGATAACGCTATAAGTAATACAAATTTTCACAATTTATTGAAGTGAAAAATTGTGATGAGTGTAATATCACTTTTATATGGGACTGTCATTATCATAAATTTTATTGTAAATAAATCACAATTTACCACGTTAGCAATTGCAAAAAAGTTTTGAAATTTTATGCCATTAAAGTTCTTAGTTTTATATATCATCATAGTATTCAAGCAAGTGAAGTCATTAGTTACTAGAATTTAATGCTTAGGGAAATGTTAAATTAAAAAAAAAAAAAAAAATATATATATATATATATATATATAGGAGTATATATTTAGGGGGATATTAATTTTGAAGAAAAGACAATTATATTAATTATAAAATTATTCAATTCATACGCAAGAATGTTTCATGAGACCACAAATAATGTAAATATAACTTTATAATGGTATTAATAAAAATTAATTTGAGATGTAATATAAATCAATCTTGTTGTAACAATATGTTGTATATATCAAACTGTAGAATATATAGATTTGTAATTTTGATAATTGAGAGAGAATATTTGAACCATAAACATTTTTATTAGAAACTTTTTGTCCGTTTGAATTGAGGGTGAGGGAAGGCCAAGAGTAAAGTAAATTTGGTCCAAAATTAAACTATTTTTAGCCAACTCTACTCTACTCCCCTCCACTCCCCCTCCTTCCCTCCTCAATTCAAACGACTCTTTGTTTTTTTTTTTTTAGAATACTAAGTATATTTAACACACACATGGGGAGAGGGCAAAATGTTTTTTTAAAGAAACTTACAGTGGTGTATATCCAAAAGGACCTTAAATAGCCCTTTGTTAGAAACCGTAAAAGGTGTCAATTGACAAACTGATAAGTATTAATTAAGCAACATTGCTCTTGAAGTAATATTTTATTACTGTATTTTTTTTTACATTTTTTTTATTATTCTAAAACACATTCCTGAATACTTAAACCACGGTTCTTACCCCCCCATATCTTATAAGAATTTATACTTGTGGAGTGATCAACGCACCAAAGGGGCGCACTAATAATTTATTTTATTTATTATTATTACTAGTATTTAACCCGCGTAATGCGCGGGATAATTTTTAATTTTTTATGCCATGCTAAACTCATATTCACCACCAACACCACTGCATCACTGTATTGTAATAAATTTGACAAAAGAGATGCTCTAAACTCTATATACACATGCCACAAAGTTAATATGCTCTACTATGTATTCTACAAAGTTATCATTACTTTCCTATGGCCAAACTATAGAGCTACATGGTTTCATGTTGGATTTTTCAGAAAAATTCTAATGATCCCTAAAAGCCACCAAAAAAAGTAAATATTAGTCAGTGAGGTCATATTGGATATGACCAACAGGTAGTGTTACTGTCACATATACTTCATTTTCAATTTCTTTTCTTACAGCTCCCACCAAACCCTCTTAAACCAGCAAATTATGTCTATTGAAAATTTTAGCACTGTTTAGACCATACAATTTTGTAGTCTAAGCCTTGATCCTCCTCCGGAGAGTAATCATCAAAACTTATTTCAAAAAACTTAACCGTACCATAGTGCTTGTTCCTCACCCTGAGCATGTAAACCTGACATAGTGACATTAAAATGAACTTAAACACATCATATATTTAAAATCACAAACTTGAAAAATAACAAATTTACATACAAATGAACCAATATGTTACGTATATGCTGAAAAGAAATGCATCATTTCAAAATTAATGCTTATTAAAGAAAAAGTGTTTGCTTACTGGCTAAGATCAGATTGTATAGTAGCTTTTGTTAAGGAGTGTTGTTTTCTACAGTGGTACATATCATGGGACTTCATTTATTAAGGAGGAATTTAGATCTAAACTTAAAAAAAGTGTTAAAATAATAATTATATGATCAACTTCTTCATTTTATAATAGCTTGAACTTTTAGAATATGCATAGTTTAACTTCTTCATTTTCTAATAATAATTCAATTTCTTACCTTGAAAATTCTGCTCCTTTAATTTTTTTTAAACAGATTCTGTTTCAATACTGAATGAAAAAATCTACCACTGTCAGTAAAGCATGCCAACCAAAAAGTGTAAAGTTTTATCATCTAGAAGAAACTGGTGATATTATGAAACTAATCTTGGCATTAGTGGACACTTCAAATCCCACAACCTGTAATGAAGTGAACTCAAATAAACAATAAATCGGGCAAAATTGTTATGGAACTTTGACACTCCATGCTGATGTTGCCTTTTGAAAATAATCTATAATGTTGCTAGCTTGCCTCTTGGCCTTCAGTTGAGGCTCCCTTAAAATAGTAGAAGCCAAAAATTATGGAGTACACTAACCATAATACTGTGAAACATTACAGTTGACAACAATATTAAAAATTTCAAGTACTTTAACAGAATTTGAAAGAGAGGATTCTTGTTTGGAATTCACATCCTTTCTCAGTGTGGAAATTCATAAAAATTACCAAAAATTTAATAGTTAAACCAAATCTTATTTTTGGTACTCTTAACAACAAAGCATCGAATATTCTTTTACAGGCCAAAAATACAAACCAATAAATCACATCCTAACTTTTTTAGCTTATTAGGATGATTAAGTTACTCAAGTATGACTTATTAAAAAAACAAAATACTCAGGTATGAATTTTATATAATAATAACGCTAACAAAGATACTCTTGACAAATAAATCATATTCACTCATTTGTTACACTCTGCTTGAATAGATTGTAACATTGACTGCCTTAATTTCTTATTCCAATTACACGCCATTTCTCACATTGCAAAAATGCATAAAACTAACGAATTTCAACGTTTTAACCAACAATGTCTAGTAACTGACCAATTCAAAGAACTCAAAATTCTATGTATACACTTCTCTGATTATGGGATCAAATCTAGGGTATGAATGAAAAGAGAAAAAAAAAACACATACACACACTCTTGTTTAGAAAATGACCAACCTGGCATCAACACATGACAGGTTCTCTACTTGTCTCCTTAACTTATCGAGATTTCATGGTATTTAAATACCATAAGTAATCCACAATTAGCAAAGTAAACTAACAAACAAAATTGAAATTTGAAACAAACAAAAAAATAAAACTTTTGAATTGGCTGCAATTACTTTTACTATTATACCTTCAGATTTCACAATCTAAACCCATTAAAACCCAACATCAAAAACAACAAAATCAAGTCTTAAAAGTCTTTTTAAAAATGTCAACTAAAATCTACTAAGTAATAAACTTAGTATAAAAAAAGTTATACTATCAGATATCAAAATCCCACAATTTCACACACACTTACAAAAAAAAAAAGAAAAAAAAAAAAGAAAAAAGAAAAAAGAAAAAAGCAGAACAGCTAAGAGGCCATTAAGGGAAAAGGAATATGAATTCAAATTCCTAAATTGACATCAAACCATAATCGAAGAGAATATTAGGAAAAGAAATTAGTACCTTTGCTTTGATTAAATTAGAGACTCTAGATTGTAGAGAGATTCCCCTTCATTTCTGTAGAGAAAGAAATTGAATGTTTAAACCCATTAAAACCCAACATCAAAAACAACAAAATCAAGTCTTAAAAGTCTTTTTTAAAATGTCAACTAAAATCTACTAAGTAATAAACTTAGTATAAAAAAAGTTATACTATCAGATTTCAAAATCCCACAATTTCACACACACACTTAAAAAAAAAGAAAAAAAGAAAAAAAACAGAATAGGTAAGAGGCCATTAAGGGAAAAGGAATATGAATCCAAATTCCTAAATTGACAGCAAACCATAATCGAAGAGAATATTAGGAAAAGAAATTAGTACCTTTGCTTTGATTAAATTAAAGACTCTATATTGTAGAGAGATTCCACTTCATTTCTATAGAGAAAGAAATTGAATGTTTAAATCCAAAAGAGAAGAATTCAAACAAACCCATTATCAAAAATATTTAATAAAAAATAGTCACATATCATAATTCCGATTTCCTTAACCCTAATTTCCGGAACCAAAATCTAACTGCGATTGTATAAGTGGAAAACATATAGCAAAAGTAATTAAACTTTAAATTTGGTAGGAAAAAAAAAATCAGAGAAAGAATAGAGACCCGTTGGAGGCATTATTAATCAAAAAGTCAGAGGGAACTCTTTTTACTCAACTTCATCTTCCTTCTTCTTCTGCTTCTTTTTCTAAAAAAATCAAAAAGTAAAAAGGTCATTTTAGCATAACTAGAAAGAAAGAGTTTTTGAAAGGAACTGGGAAAGGGTTCTCTTTTTTCTTGATCGGTTACTATGGGGTATATGCAGTTTTTGTTTAATTTCTCAGATTTTCTCTCTCCCAACTCTCTATGCCTAATCGACTCATTCTCTCTCTCTGTTTATCAGACTTTCGGTCTCTTTCAATTTAACGGTTTTTTTTTTTGTTTTAAACCGTGAGGGGTTTCCCTGATTTTAACAAATAGAGACGAAAAGGGTTATAAATCCAAATCCCTAAATTGACGGTAAAAAAAACAAAAAAAACGAAACAAAAGCAAATATCTACAAACATTTTGATAGAAAACCCTAAAACCCAAAACAAAAATGAATCAAATCTAGACCTACCCAATAAACGAAAACGAAAAAAATAATAAACCCTAGATCCGACAAAAATGAAAAAAATCAAAGTAGATCTAAGCGATCTGGGATCTGATCTATTCAAAATTGGTACCTGGTTGAACTTGAGGGCGTGTAGATGAGAATGTCAAACTGAAAAGCGAAGCGAAAAAATTAATTAAAATACCAAAATTGAAAATAATTCAAACAAAATATCAAAACCTAATCATAATTAACAAACAAACTTAAATCGAAGATAAAAACTCACTCGTGAAAGAAATTAACGGACAGTTAGATGAAGAAATCTGAGAGGAAAGTGAGAGACATCTTTTCATTCTTGATTGCAAACTGTGGAAATATTTCAATGGGCTTCTGTTTTTTCTTTTTCATCGACAGGGAAAATCTTTTCTTTTGTCCGTTTGTGTTAACAAATGGAAAGAATGGATGATTGTGTGTTTTGGGTTTTAGTTTTTAGAGCGTGCAGTTTTTGATCTCTCGATCTCTCTCTCCTTCTCCGTTCTCTGCCTCTCTATTTCTCTGTCTCTCTTTTCTCTCTGTCTTTCTCATTTTTTTTTTTCCGTGTAGCAATCTTTCTTTTTTGTCTTAAGCAGTTAATTTCCTTTTATACCAAAAGGCTCTCAACGGTGTTTTAACGTTGTGAAAAATTATAATTTATCGTTTCTAAATGGTGTTGTAGCGTTACCAAACAATGTAATGTATCGCTTTTTAATCCTATTTGCCAACACCAGCTTAATTGTAGGAATTAACTTTCTCTCAGCTTCTGCTATTATATATATATATATATATATATAAATTATTATTATTATTATTTTTGCATTCTTAGTAGCACTCATTTCTTTTCCACCTAACTATCATTCAAGAATATCAAACCTGATCTTCAGGATTGCTTTAACAGTTCTCCAGCTAGTTTCAACTTTCAACACTTTTTTCTCATAGCCATAATCACAAAACACTTGTCCATGCTTCTGGCAATGGATACAGAGAATATTCCCCAATTTGTAACCGTCTCTTTCTGCATTTTCCCACTTCTGTCAGCAAAGGATGGCCGCGTAAAGCCACGTCCCGACATGCAAAATTTTGGTTTTCTTTCATTAATTGTTTTAGCTTCCCACAGAAAACTGATTCCACGCAGGCATGCAACCACATATTAGTATTTACGTCTTGTTCTTTAAATTTTTCTCTTAAAATATAATTATGTGGATTTTTTTTTTATAGATGAAAATGTATTTTTAATTACAGCTACATAACTGAATTTTAATAAGTGAACTTAAAAAACAATATTTAACCCTAAGTACTATGTCTAAGTTTCATATATATTAGCAAAGTGATTGAAGTGAACTTAAAATTTTCTCTTAAAATATAATTATGTGGGTTTTTTTTCATAGATGAAAGTATATTTTTAGTTAAAGCCGCATAATTGAATTTTAAAAAGTGAACCTAAAGAACAATGCTTAGGGTGAGTTTGGTTCAACTTTTTGTAAAAATGCATAATGAAAAAGTAGTCTTCTCAAAAAGCTGAGTGTTTGGTAAAATCTGTTAAAAAATACTTTTTGAAAAAGTTGAGTGTTTGGCTAGAACTTATAAAAGTAGCGTTTTGAGTTGTAAATTACCAAAAAAGACAATATATATAAGAGCATCTCCAGCAGGTTAGGCAAATTTTTGTACTGTTTGGACAATCAACAGTGACATTTACCTTTTACCTACCCACTTTTTTAATCTTTATTTTTTAACCAAATTTATTATTTTTTAATCTTTATTTATTCTTTTTCTATTCATTCTCAATAATTATATTTTTCAACAAAAAATGTTATATCCACAATATTTTTTGCAATACTTTCACAAGAATCATAACAAAATCTTATATGGAAAGTTGTTATTAGTTCTAATTTGAACCCACTACTGAAATTATATTTTTGCTCACCAATATTAGCTAATTACTTAAAATTTATTGTGAAAATATTGTGATATTATTTTTAAATTGTGATTTCTTATTCTTTGCATTTTCTTTCATCCATACGTTTTCTTTTTATTTTTCTTTCTATTTTTCTGTTGCATTTTGTCCACCACGTATACCCATCATTAGTACATCCTCTCCTTTTTTTTTTCTTTACTTCCACTTGATTCCAGAAGCTCCCTCACTCTTTCTTTCTCCAACTCTCTCATTTTCTTCTCTCTCTCTCTCTCTCTCTTTTTTTTTTTTTTTACTTGATTCCATAAATTCTCTAGCTCTCTCTATGATACATCTCACATAAATCTTGCTTGCCTTTTGGTATCATTATCTTCAAACACACACAGACACGCATGGAGAGAAAGGAGAAATCGCCTTTGCTCCACCACACTGCCACTGCTACTCCTCCTCCTCATTGCAGAGTGCATGCAACCAGGGGTCATCGGCTTCTATTTTTTATCCTTGTTCTTGATTAGTTGTTGTTTTTGATTTTAGATTTGTCAGATCGGCTTCTATTTTTTTTTCTTGATCATTTATTGTTGTTCTAATTTTTTTTTTCTTCTGTTCTTGATCTGCTGTTGTTGTTGTTTTGATTTTAGATTTGTTATTTAAATTATATCAGTTTTATGAGAGCAAGAATTTTTTTGCTTTTATTGTTGTGGTTTGATTAATTTTAAGATTATGTTTTTGAGTTTGTATTTTGATTATGCTTGAGTTTATTGAAGAGTAATTTAGTAATTGCCCAAGATTATCCAATGGATATATCAGAACGCGCATGGACTTTTGGCAAAATGGACCTCAAGAGCTCATTTCAGTGTTGTGTGTTCTCTTCACAAGTATAAAACGCAAATTTTTTCAAAAAATTGCGTTTTATGCTGAACCAAATGGACATTTGGGCTGACTTTTTTCAAAACGGGCTTTTTTGGGTTGAAAAAGTTGAAACAAACGCACACTTAACTCTAGGTACTATGTCTAAGTTCCATGTATATTAGCAAAGTGATTGAAGGAATACTGGGATCTGAAGCTGTTCAAATTTTTGGATATAGAGTATCCCTTAAAAATGTATTTTTATCAAGTTATTATCGGATTATATTTCTGCTTAAACTTATAGAGTACATAAATATTTTTGAACCACCAAATTATTCCTCCAAAAACAGAGAAAACCTATTATATTATATTATATATATATATAAAGGTATAAAATTAGAATGCCAACGTGTCTTCATAGGAAGAGAGCCCGACTGCTAAGCATGTCTACGTGGCAACACATGTTGTAGTGTTAGTGGATGGTGATGTCGAAGAGATTAAAGTAAATGTGAATACAAAGACTACTGAAAAGTCTTTCTGACTGAACGGAATGAGAAAAAGTTTGAAATTTTTATTTGATGTGGGGGCTTGGCAGGTTTCCTTTAGGACATGCAATTGCTTATGTCATGTCAATGCTTTTAACGTGTGGGTTTTTTTTTTTTTTTTGATGGGAACGTGTGGGTTTTTTTGTTTGTTTTATGGTGAATGACCTAATTTTTTTCTTTTTGTACGTTATAACGTTTGGTATCTGGAAAATATTATAAAATAGAACTCGAATCTTTTCAATGGAGTTTCTTTTCTCGTCTAAATAATATCAGATAAAACCTTAACAAGGATACTGTGATCAATCCGTATATAAGTAATTTTATACAAAATGTAAAAACTATACAAAAAACTTTGATAAATCTTTGTTTTTTTTGTTTGTTTGTTTTTTTTTTTTTTTTTTTTTACTCGATGGTATGTTACATCCTCTAAATTTGTTCAGTTCTCATTTTTGTCTCTAAAGTTTTGACTTTTTTTTTTTCAATCTTATCTGTTGACTTCCTCACGTTTTTATTATAGTCCAATTGTTAAATATCCAAGTCTATCAATATTAAGTTCTTCTCAAAAAATAAAAAAAATTTAAGTTTTTCACCTTTAAAAATATGGTTGCATTGACCAATAAAATATAAAAATTAAGTTTTTTAAATAATTAGAGTTTATGTAGCTATATGTATGAATTTCACTGGGGAACTTAATTTACAATATCTAAAGAATTGTATTTAAATTTTACCCTTTCATCAATTAAGTCCCTAAAAAATGATGTAATTTTGATATTTTCAGCATTCAAAAAAAAAAAAAAAAAAAAAAAAAAAAAAAAACAAAAACTTTTATTGATTACTAAAAAGTATATGATTTGTTTTTTTTTGTAAAATTAATTATGGAATTAAAAAAGGCCAACCACGAAAGATTGAGACTGGGACATTTGGATTGAATGCAAATCCTTTGTACCACTCTATGTTCCACCAATTACTACTTACCATATATATGATTGCTTTCCATTTTAAACTTCAGTTATTTTATAAAAAAAGTAAAATCAAAACATGGCACGTAATAATTGGTGGACCATAAAGTTGTACACAAAAAGCGGTACAACGGATTTGTATTCATTTGGATTTCTCTAGCTGATCAATTAAGATGATGGGACATTGTATTGGCTATGCCTAGCTACTTGAGAGTTGAGAGAGAAGATGAACCTTGCGATGTAAGGTCTAAATCTATCTCCAAAACAGCTTATATTCATTCCCAAAGCAGCTTTGCCACTAATCAAGAGGGCACTCAAAAGCCCCAAATTGCAACTGCAATGCCCTAGACCCACTCAAGTCTTGTGGAGAGAAAGGGATGGCAATGGAGCGGGGCGGGGCGGTGTGGGTCCAAAGAATAGGGTTTTCGCCCCTGCCCTGCATGGTTTTGTCTTATCCCATTCCTGCCTCACCTTGCATGACAGAGAAATTTTTTTTACCCCATTCCCGCCCGTTGGGGCCCCGCAAAGCCCTACCCCACCCTATAAAACTATATTTATTGTTAATTTGCCCATAACTATTACAATTATTTTTAATAAAACATGTTTCATTAATAAAAATATACTTGAAATTACAAATAAATTTGTCCCATCAAATCAAACTAATTTTTAGCAAAAATTGAATAATATTATTAAAGTGTTTAACAAGACAATATCACAACAAAAACAAAAATCTCATAATACAAAATCAATGATTCAATAGTATATAAATTTGTTTATAATAAGAACAAAGAGAATGTTAAAATTGGTACCTTATTCTCAACATTGCTAAAGAAAAAAAAGAGGCAGAAAGCCTTGTTGGGTAAAATAAAATAAGCTAATGATATGTTTGTTTAAATAGTAGGGTTTTAAAATATGAAAAATTTACAAATCCCTTATCAATGCGGGTCGGGGCGAGTTGGGTCTAAAAAGTCTAAATATACTCCCGTCCAGGGCTAAAATCTTGCCCCATCTCCGCTCTACCATCTTTCCGGGGTGGAGAAAACCCGTGTGGGGCGAAGTGGGGAGGGACGGGTCAAGTGAGGCGGGGTAAAATTGTCATTCCTAAAAGAAATAGAAATAGAGAAAGCAAAGGGGGTACAAAGCTCGGTTAAGAAGAGGAAAAGAGAGAAGAAAATGTTTGTTTTTAATAGTTTCCTATATTTAGAAATTAGCTCTTGGGTTTTTATATTTTACAAGTTAAAAAAATGAAAAAAAAAAATTAATGTTTTAGAAGACTTTTGGCATGAGTGGTACACTGAACGGCAGTCCATTTCATAGGAATGGAAGGATCACGTTGGCCGGATATGGAATAAAAGTTCAAGAATGAAATTGAAAAAATTAAAATTTAAGGAACGAAATTGACATATATCTAAGCTTAGAATATGTAGTTTGTCATTGAGTTTATTAATTAAATATTTATCATATATGTATGAATTTTTTTCTTAAATTCTTTTTGTGCATTACAGGAGTAAGTGACTAGTTGTTTTGTAAAGTGAAAGAACCTCTTACCTATAGAAGCTAGTTATCATGTTGTGCTTTGTGTTAAAGTGTTCCGTTCAATTTTCCTTTTGTATGTATGTGTTTGTTTCTCAAAAAGCTAGTTTTTATGTTGGACACATATTTTATTATTATTATTATTATTATTATTATTATTATTATTATTATTATTATTATTCTAAAGAACACATATTTATTTAAATAGGCAAATATGGTACACGGCATAATTAGTAAAATATTTGCGTTATATTTTATTTTAAAAGGAAGTATTTTTTTTTATTATTAAATATAGATAATGCGACGACATTGAACAAAAATACTCTAAAAATTCATATTTTAATTAAAAATATAAAATATGTATTAATTTTTTTCTTATAATATATTTGTACCAAAGTACTTTAGGTTTATTATAATTTATTACTATTATCAACAATATAATTGTTTATTGTGCCAATGTGTATTATATATTATGTAAGAAAAGATTATCAAAATCAAAATTTATTTTTGTTTCATGTTATACTATTTATATTAAACATCAATATTTCCTCATTTGTTATTATAATCTTGAATTTTTTTGGTTAATCTTTATTTTTATTTTTATATTTACTTGGATGATTAAATCTTCATGTCATATAAGATATATGTATATATACTAAATGAATAAGAAAAATCAAATCAAGTTAAATCATATTAATATGAGATAATGAATAATTTTGTTGGTTTGTTTGTTTGTTGTTGCTAATTTTGTGAATTAAATAACACAATAAATACCATCTCCTCCATGTACTTATTATTTTTCTTTAAAACATGTCAAAGTTGGAAGAAAATATTAAATACTTAATTAATTGATTTTTATGATATCTTGCTAAATTATACCAAGAGAACATAAGCATTTTATTAACTTTGAATATGCCCTAAAAATTAAAACATTGGAATGTAATGAACTAAATTACTTAACATATATATTGTTTTATTTAAAAAAATTCTGAATTCATAATATAGTCATATATATTCTATCTCGTATATTACCTGTATATATTCATTTGAATTCATAATATACTCATATATAGGTCTATTTATGTTTTGAAAACATTTTTTTAAGAATTCAAATGGAAACAAATGTTTATGTATTTCATAACGTATATATTCCACCTCGTATATATTCCATCTCGTATATTACTTAACGGTACGCGGTTTCTTTCCGCTACCGTTTATTTTTTATTTGTTTTGTACTTTTGGCGAATCTTATTGTTTTTTTTTCCTCCATTTTTTGAAAAAAAAAAAAGTCAGAAAAGACCCAAGATTGTCTAGAAAAAATAATAATAATAATAATGATATCACCTAGATTTTTTTTAGACTGAACTGCTTTTTTCCATTTCTACCTTTCATTTTCACCCAATCATGAAGGCATTTTTGAACAAAACCAAGCCTGAAATTCCGTGTCCAATTTTTCCTTTCTCCAATTGAAACTCCTCAGGACTGAACTGAAGAGTAGGAAAAGCTGCACATAAGGACAAAACTTTGTAACAAAGTCTCACTTGCTATTTATTCTCTTTTGAACCATCCTGAGCAAACACTCCCCCCTGACCTCTCTCTTTCACACACAAGAAGCCATGAAGAGATTTGAAGGTGAGAGCTCACACAAAGGGTCTTCATTCTCTTCTCTTGTTAATGAAGAATATCTTTCAAAATCACACATAGGGTCTTCATTCTCTTCTTTTGTTAATGAAGAATATCTTTCAAAATCATCTCATATCATGAGACCTTCTAAGCGGCACGCCATTGAGAAGTTGCCGGAGTTAAGCTTGAAATCGCCGCCTGTAGTTAGGCCATATGTTCGATCCAAAATGCCTCGGCTCCGGTGGACACCTGATCTTCATCTCTGCTTTGTGCATGCAGTTGAAAGGCTTGGAGGAGAAGACAGTAAGATGTCTATTTATTATGGCCCAAATATCACCCTTTTTTCAAATTTGTTTTTTAAAATAAAAAAACTAAAAGGAGGGAAGTAATGTTATGCTTAATTTTTTGTTAACAAAATTCTCAATTTTGTTGTTGTTAAATATATAGGAGCTACTCCAAAGATGGTTTTACAAATAATGAATGTGAATGGCCTTACCTTATCTCACGTAAAGAGCCATCTTCAGGTTTTTTATCAAATCCTCCTTTACAGATAAAGATCATAGATATTCTTATCTTCTGAATTCTTTGTTATGATGTTTTTTGGTGTGATTACAGTTTTGATATTTTTGATAGTCTTTCTAACGTTTAGGTTGATTATTGACAGATGTACAGGAGCATGAAGCATGAGCAGATGCTAGAAGGTATGTAAAATCATGATCCCCCATGGTAAAAACACATGTACTCCATTTTCCTGATGCAGGCATATACATTTCTTTACCAATTTTCCTTTGATTTTAACAATGATGATCAGGTTGGTAATTCCATTTACCCTTGTGTTCATAAAAGGTACAGTTTTAGCTATCTATATGATAAATTGTCTCCGCAGGATTTTTTTTTTTTGGGGGGGGGGGGGGGGGGCTAACGTGGGTATCTAGAGGACTATTAAAGCACTTACCTTACTGATTCCCAATCAGTCAAAGTAAAACAATTCTTTGTTTGCAGAAAGGTATTTCATGCATGCATCATTCCTCTTATATTGTGTGTGAGATCCACACTGCTATATATGGGGTCCACACATCTTGAAAGGAAAAATGTTTATATACAGATGAATGATAACGGATGAATAAGATAATTATTGCTTAAGAATAGTTTTAAATAAAAGTTGAATCCAAAAAATCTTGAATAAATAAGAGTATAAGACCTGAAAACCACTGATCCCTTGCAACAAATTCAATAATAGTGGGCTAATATAAATTGTTTGATGTAATTCATATGGCTGATGAAGTTTTCTTTGACCGAAACATATAATTTTTTTGTCATTTCCTTAAAAGATTCCTATGCGTTTCATCAATGGTGTTGTAACTTCATCTCATAAAATTTTACTTATAAAGGATGTGTGACAGTCCTAATACATAATATTTGCCATATAAGAACAAAGAAAGAATATATAAAGTTTGGCGACAATAGTACATTTCATCTCTAAAACTCTAACCTTTGTCACATTTCATCTCTAAATCTCTAAAATTATTTTGATATATTGTATTTTTTTCTCAAATATATGTATTTAGAAGATTCATATGTGAAGAATATATTTATGTGAAAGAAATATGTAGTAAAATGGATGTATTGAATATTTTACAAAGAATTTTTTGTAAACAACAATGATCCAGTATTGATAAGGACATTCTTTTCCCCCCAAAATATTCTATTATAGTTTGATTTTTATACTTTTATCAAATCATCGTCATGCTAGTGTAATCTTATTATTATTCTCCTAGCTAGTTTTGATACCCTTTACAAGTATTCCAAGATATAGTTATGAAAACAGAATTTGAAAAGAATAATTAAATGTCAAAGGTATGGAAAATTATTCCGTAGACTACAATGGTTTTAAAAGCGTGCTTATGTATGCTTAAAGTTCAAAATTGAAAACGTTAATAAGGAATAAACGTTTCATCTAACTGAAATCGAAACAGTACTCATTTAATGAAGAGTGGGTGAGGCACGTTTTTCTAACACTTTTTAAATAAGCAAAACGCATGCCTAGGCATGCTTTTACTTTTTTGGTATAAAAAAAATTATATGAATCATGAAAATTAATTATTTGACCTTAGAGGAATGATATGAATATTAATTCATTATACAAACATTTTTATTAAGGCATTGTACTACACTAATTTACTATTTTTCTACTACATGGTCTTTGACTTTTGGATATATATATATATATATATATATTAATTAAATGCATATACTTTTTTTTTTTTTGAGAAGAATCATATACTTTATTTGATTTTATAAAGCACAAGAGAATTATATAAAATATTATAACTACATTATTATTATATTGTCCATTAATAATTGTTTTCAAATTTACCATATAAAAATATAAAGAAATTAAAATAAGTTATGTAAAATTTGAACTTAAATTTTGTGCAATTGCACTATCCATTTTAAATTTTTAACTAACAGGAAAAATATATTACTAATTTGAGTTTATTAATTCTTTTATTCAGATGTTACATATATTTTTTTAATTAGAGATTATTCTATATTAGATTTTGAAAAAAATGTGCATTTTAGTTCACCAAGGGCGCACTTACGCAAGTGTTTAGGTTCCAAGTTGTTTGTTTGGTTATGTGCACTTGATAGTTATTCATACAATGAATTACACCTCCTTTGGCCAATGGCCATAAGTAGGTTATTACACCTTTGTACGAGAGAAAAGTGTACCATGGAAACCTCTTCTTTAAGCTGTATGTGTTGATTCTTGTTGCAGGAGGAGCAGAGACAGCAAAGAATGAAACAATGCAGGTTTTCCCTAATTCAAATTTCTTATCATGCTTAGAGCAAAGCAATTGCCATCAGAAGGACAAGGGATTGATTGATAACAACTCATTACAGTTCACAAGCTATGGAGGAACTCATTGCAATGGAGATCGTACTCTCAAGAATACAACCATACCAAACCAATGGTTTGTGGATTTTTTTAAACATATTTCTTACTCTATAGTATATATATCATGAGAACTAATCCTATAATATATCAACCATAATTAATATATATATATATATATATATATATATATCTATATATGATTCTCACACATACTCATTGTTGAAGTGCTGTGGCTTACATCATTCATTTAAGTATATTATCAATTTGACTGTAAGATGATAGGTTTTCTTCTTTTTCTTAACAATCATCATGAAAAGGAGAATATATGCCAAGGGAAAATGTTTATGTAGAGAAGAACCTTTTTACAGCCCCACGTGTTCTAACATTGAGAATAAGAATCACCTCAGTATGGAGGGTTCCAGTGCTACATAGCCATGAGAATCAATTACGTATTCAATTTTTGGTGACTTTCGTGGCAGGGTGGTGAAGCAAGAAATGGGGAATATTGGAAAGGATGTAACTGAGCCGCTATCATACCAAGAAACAACAAGCAAAGCATGGGAGAAGAAGCCAAAGTCTTACATCATCTTCAAGGATATGCTCAAGAGCTATGCTACTCAAGTACTCTTTCTCTCTCCCTCTCTCAAACGCTAATAATTATCTTATTCATCCGATATATGCATTTTACCATAGATCACAGTGTGTGGACCATAACTACATGATACTCGCACACTATTATATAAGATGCATGAGATACCTTCTTCATAGACACGCATGCATACACATTCACATGTATACACAACAAACACATACACGTTTGTTCTTGTCATCGGTCTAAATATTTCCGTGTTAATTTATTATATTTTCAGGGAAGGAATGAGCAAAAGGGAGTGTTACTAGGTACTGTTTCTGGTTGCAAGAGCAATCATCAAGCATTAGAAATATTTACAGGGAATACAGAGCGAGTGAATGATTGCAAAATGTCTTTATCAATGAACTCAAAAGCGCCCCAGTCACTGTTGAAGCTGAACAAAAGTGCCGATGTCAATGATGTCTCTCTTGAGCTTACTCTTGCTTAAAATCATGCACATAATGATAAAGACACTTTTGGGACTTCAAAAAGTGACTTGACCTTGTTGGTAGTTCTACAATACAGAGACCAAGACGTGGTTGTGTTCATTTGGATTAGCTGTTTGAAAATGTACATCTTAAAAAAAAATAGCGGTTTTAGAAGTTCTGTTTTGAAAACATTCTGGTTTTTAAAAATGAAATTTAGTTCTTGTTAAAATTATGGAAAGTGTTGTTGTTGTGAAAAGTTTCCGTACGAAAACATAGTTTTCTCACAATTTTAAAAATGCAAAACCAATTCAAAGTTAGATTTTACTTCGAGCTGGTCATAGCATCATATATTTCACTTTGTACAACCTAAAAACAATGACAATAGTCCAAAATTAATTAAAATTTGATTTCTACTCCAACACCAAGATATTAATAGAAATGCTATTTGCACATAAATTGTAAACAAATTTCTCATATCTCCGCATCATTTTTAAATTGAAGATGTCACATTTGTATTTTATTCTCAAAGTCAATTTGTATTTATAAAGTTGAATTTATTCATCTATGTGTTGGCTTTATTCCTTGTCAAATTTGCTTGTAATTCAGCATTTAGAAACCATATATTTAGATGGGAATAATGTAAAGATTGTGTGTGAAAGAGTGTGCAACAAAAAGGTGACTCGTGACTAGACTCGCGACTGACTTGCGAGTGGTGACTTGCCAAAATGAAGCACATGTGTGAAGCATGCAGGAAGATGAAGAGTTAGGCCAGCTGAATCACTATAGGACAAAAAGTATAGTCTGGCCTAGTCTGGTAACTGACGACTGAAACTTGCGACTAATCCCAGTCGCGAAGTGACTTGCCAATGCACCCTGTTTTATTGAAAAATAACTTTTCACATTCTATCTCATACCCTACTATAAATACATTTATACCCACGAAATGTAGAAGGCTTCCAGAGAGAATTTTGAGAGAGAAATCCTAGAGAAAACAAGATTGATTCACCCACATTCTTATACATTTGATTCTCCAAATTCCTCTACTCTCACCCTCTCCATTGTCATACCCATGAGAGGATCATAAGCCAAATCCTTACCTCACCAAATTTAGAGTAGTGAAAAGGTTCTTGGTGTTTAGGAAGCAGTTCAAGAGAGAACCAATTCATATTGGTTGATGCAATGGGCTAATTGCGGGATCCGAAAAGCTAGAGAAAACATGATTCGACGTATCCTTGTTGGAGCAAGAAGCTTAGAGAGCTTAAGTGCATTAGGTAGATTAGGCTTAGAGGGTCTATTGCTATTCATGTATCCCAACTGATTTTCTAGTGAATCATTTACCACTTGAAGGGCGGCAGAAAGGTTTTTCGCCGAGTTCTTTAGTTTCCTCTTCGATAACGCGTGTCAGTGTTATCTTGTGCTTGCATCTCTCTTTCCCTTACTCTTAGCTTTTAATTTCTACTAGTTGTGATTAATTAATGGCTTAGAGTAGTTTGGTAATTTGGGTATTGCTTATATTGATCATATTCCACACATATATTATTTGAATTTAAGTTTATATTAGAAAATTTTTATTTGGAAATCTAAACATTCACAAGTATTTTATACACTAAGTGAGTTTTCAATATTTGATTTTGAAAACCCAAGGTTGAGATGAACTATGTGGATTGTGTGGAAGGTATATCTGCGAATTAATAGTGCAATTCTGTCGTTGAGTAAAATTAATTTCAATCACATACATCATGCTTTTCACAAGGGAGCCTTCATACGGGCTTTTAGCCTAATTAGGAGATCGAGTACAATGTAATACAGTAGTACAAAGGTCCAAGTGAATCTGGCCTAGTGTGAAATGGTTTCTTTGGCTTAACAACTCTCTAGGATCATATTATAGCATTGACATTTACACTGGATTTCACACACAAAAGTTTAAGAACTAACCTTTTATAGAAATCTTTCCTATGTAATTGATAAAAGAAAATTTCAAAGAGTAAAAAATTCTGCAGGAGAGAATAAGAACACTTGAGGAAGACAAAGAGTTGTAGATTTAAGAGGTTTGCTGCATGGGCGACGCCATGTATAGTTCAGGGGTTTCAAATGAACTCCCTGAGCTAGCAAATTTTTTTTTTTTTAATATAATATATATATATATTTTATTTGACCCTCTTAAATAAAAATTTGAACACTTTGACTCTAATTTTTTTTTAAACCAACTTAAAATAAGTTTAATTATGATTATCTTAACAATATTTTGATCTTTTTAAATACAAAAAGATGGCTAACAACAATCCAATTTCATCTAAAATCTGGGAGAAATAATAAGCCCAACAACAAAGTAATTTTTTTTTTTATTATCTAAAATCGTTTTAAAAAGCTCATTTAGATCTTAATAAATTTGAAATAAACTAATGAAAAATTCATAGTTTACATTGTACTATCATTGTAATATTTACATTGTTTCTAAACAAATGTATACAGTATTAATTGTATAGTTTTTGCAAATGTGTATAGTATAATTATCTATAATATAAATCTTACATTGATATATAGTACAATGTAAACATATAATCGTCATAAACTAATAAATAAAATTATTTTAAGTAGTAATATTTAAAATTGACTTAACAACAACAATTAACATGTTCATTATATTAAGAAAAAATATGTCAAATGAACCTATAGTTTATTTTTTTAATTCTATTACTAGTACGTATTATAGACAAATTTGTAATAAGAAAACTATTTAGACCGTAAGATTTATATTTTATCTAAGATGTATCTTCTTATTGACCTCCCTAGAAAAAAAAATCCTAGAGCCGCCATTGGTTTGCTGGAGAAGGTTATAAAAGTTTATGAGAAAGTCTCTGATAGTATGTTAAATGAACCATTGATTTGGTCAAATATCAATAAAATAATAGATTAGCTTACAAAATAAGCTAAATAGTAACGTTTTGACGACAGTCACAAACAACTCTAAAATCGCAAGAAAGTTTAGTCCAACAACAAATAATTTGAAAAATGAGGGAGTTATAAATGAGCCAAAATAAAACTAATTAAGTTGGATTCTCCACGCACAAGACAAGACAAGGCGGGTGCATGTGTGTAATATAGATAAGGCTCATGCCCATTCAAAGCTCCATATCTAAAGATATCATGGGAAGTGCACAATAGTTTATAAACACAAATAATTAAGAGTGCACACCAAGGCTAATTTTAAGTAAGATTTTTTCTTATATCAAATAATTAAAGAATATATATAACTTATGTATTATAATTATTTTAATTGAAATCCATTTTTCTCACTTTTTGAGATGAAAAATTAATAATAAAATTTTTCTATTCAAATTTTGTTAACATCTCTATTCAACTTTTTTTTTTTTTTTTTTTGGTGTGGCATAATCGATCTTGGTAGGATTTTTTATTAATTTTAGTTTTTAAAACTCTTCTTTTTTATTAAAAAAATTGTAACATAGATATACTTGATAAAGAATCAATTTTTTTTTTCTTTTTATATAATAATTTAGATTTTCAATTGGAATATTTTCTTCTATTTGTAAAAATTCCTTTCAAAATTTTAGTTTTTGTTGTTGGATAATTCAATAGTTGGAGGATGGGAAATTTGAACTTTAAACATTTATATTAAAAACACTAAAAAATGCTATTTGAACTACAAAGCTTTTGGCTTTAGTTTTGAAAGTAAATATAAATTATAAAAAGTTCACCAAATTTTTTTTTCTATCACTAGTAACAAATTATCAATAGATCCATTTTTTAGATTTAATTTTAAAAAAAAATTCATATCTAGATATTTTTCTAGCATATATTTATAATTTATTTTTCTCATATGCTAATGGCATGTTCGATAGAGGGCAAATGAAAGGGCTCCATATGTTGTTTGAAGCAACATAGCTACATAGGACTAAATGAGCCAAATAATTAATTAATTAGCAGAACACATGGAAGAGCAGAGATTAGGTTGTGTGGACCTCCATGTGGAATATAATAAAACCAAACATTAAGGCCTAGGTTAGACACGACTGGCGTTAATCTAAGGCAATTCTATGAGGCGCTTCTCTACACAGCTCCTTTGGGTCTTCAAAGGGTGGTGATCCTAACTGATAGCAAGGAAATCCAACTCTTTTGGAGGGCTAAGACTCACTAGCCTTGGTGGATTGAGAACTTATTAAAAGATATATATAATATTATTAAGCAATACTCTATGCTAATTGTTTTTTTGAGAACTTCAGACTCTGTATTAGCTGAAAGCAGGAAACTTGCTAATATGATAGCAAGACGGACTCCAAATTTTGTAATGTGATGCAATCTCTTTGTTTGGTAAAAAAAAAAAAAAAAAATGCTATTCCATGGGATTGTGAGTAGTTACCTTGAGAAAAACATAGGCGGTTAATGAAACATAATCAAAAGAGAAGACACTTGCTACGTGAACAAAGATATCAAGGAAGTAGCTAGTTGTAGTTGACTCAAGGTGGTCATAAGAGGCTATCAACTCCTGCTAGCAGGAAGATAGTTATCATGGCCAGTGGGTGTCAATTTAGGAGAGACACATGGAAAAGAGTACCAAGTGTAACCGTCAAAACCTCAATTATAAAGAGTAGTTCTTAAGCAAATCAAGTAGTCAATTTAGTGGTGGAATAATCGTTTATGCTTTAATTTGTTAAATTCTCTACAATTTACTTTACTTCGAGATGGCTTGCTCTGGATTGGTTCACTTTGAGACGATTTACTTCGAATTAGTGCACTTCAAGATGGTTTACTTCAATTCAATTTAGTTCAACTAGGCTTGATAATTTATGCTCAATATATAAACTTAGTCACTTAGGATTTTCTGTGTCTCAGTACTATTAACTTGCGCATGTAATTAACCAAAGGAGCAAAAAGTTTCAGGCAGCGGATTTGAATGAAGAATGGCATTTTGCGTTGAAAGTTACATTAGCAAGCACTTGTTATTACTATAGCCCCCCAATGCATAGTTTGAGCTATTATTATTAAGGGCGAAGGTAAGGCATACATGCATTCTTACTCCATAATTACTCATTGAAGATTCACACGGTTGAAATTAGTTTTCTTCTTTGAGTGTAACTGGGAAATATGGTCAGCAATAGTTTGCTTGAGATCATATTGCCATCATGCATAATAAAGTTACCAAATGGTCAGATTTCAGGTGAAAAATACTCACCTATATTTTCAGCAGCTTAAATTGTGTGCGAAGGTTGGTACATAGTTTGGCGATTCTTAAAAGCTGCAGGGTCCCTATGTCTTTTATATTTATACAAGCGTCGGCAGCCCATTGTATTTATATATTAAGTTACATGATAAGATAACACATTGCTGATTGATTCAACATCACAATAAATCAAAATTTCAAAATATCCAAAATTTAAAATCCTAACATTATAGGTTTAAGCATATATTCACCTTGATTGTAGTTTTTTTTTTTTTTTTGATGGGCACCTTGATTGTAGTTAATTAGTATAATTTTGAGCCATATATACCGTGTATGCAACAGAAGAACGATTAAACCAAGGTTTCGTTTAATGTACTCAACAAACTTGCCTGTGCGTGGTCTACAAACTCAAGATTTCTTAGTCATGGAATCCTATGGCCCGGTTTGGATAGCACGTTCACGTTTCAGTTTTTACGTTTGCGCGTTTTCAGCTTCTTCTTTTTTTCTCTTTTTAAAGACCAGCGCCTGGTGCACTGTTCATAGGACATAAACAGTGCACCAAGCATATGAACAGTAAAAAAGAGTGAATAGTATTTTTTTATATATATATGGATGGTTGGCTATGAGGAAGGTCATCCTCTCAAATAATGAGCATCACTTTTGTACCCAAAAAAAAAAAAAAAAGTACTTAAATAAAATATTAAAATTAAGGATAATTATTGTTGCACATGTTAATGCATACACTTTTTCACTTAGTGGACCACTGAGACGAACGCCCTATTGGACTCAAGCACATGATCATCTAATGCCAAGAATTGACAAGTTTGATAGTTTACTATCAGTTTCCTCAATTAGGTAAGAGTATAGAAGAGTTTGAAATGAGCTTGAGATTATGCTTAATTAGTGGACCTTATATTATCCATTACTCTCTCCTCTTTCGAATCACTTTGGCATGTCCATCCAAAAAATAATAATAATAAGAAACCATGGCAAAAGAGAAAAGTAAGAGTATTCAAAAATATTGTTCAATCAAATCACAAAAAGATGGATGACAAAGGGAGTTAGATGAAAGAATTTAAACGTTGTCAACAATGTAAGGAACATCGAAAAGTGAATGAACATGAGCAAATCCAAGTTACTGATCATCAACATTGGGGGTGGGCACTCTTTTTCTCTAGTGGCAGTTGGCTCCCATAACTGAAGAAGCACGGATTATAGATGACTAGATAGATGGGTATGTATATAAGAATTTAATTTTGGCCTTCACAGCCGTTACCTCTTCCCTCACTAATTCCATTTCTTAAACTTCTATATATTCTCTTCTTCCGGGCCTCATTTCACATTGAACATTATCTCTGGTACTCTCTCAGAAATTATGGCTTCTGGTACTTATAAGCTTATTTTGGTGCTGCTTCTTGGTGCACTTATTTGCACCAGTACTAGTGCTAGGAAGCTCTTGAACCAAAAGGGTGCATTGGGTGAGCAAAAGACATTCTTCAACTACTTTCCAGGTTATGGTGGTGGACTAGGTGGTGGTGGTGGTGGTGGTGGCGGGCTCGGGGGTGGTGGTGGTTTGGGTGGTGGTTCTGGTGCTGGTGCAGGCGGTGGAGCTGGATTTGGTGGGGGTTCTGGCTTGGGTGGAGGAGGAGGAGGAGGGTTTGGTGGGGGAGGAGGTGGTGGGGGTGGACTAGGTGGTGGCTCAGGTTTTGGAGGTGGAGCTGGAGCTGGAGGTGGGTTTGGGTCTGGAACAGGAGGAGGGCTTGGTGGTGGAGGCGGGGGAGGGTTTGGTGGTGGCGGCGGTGGTGGGGTAGGTGGTGGGGCAGGTGGGGGATTTGGTGAAGGAGCTGGAGGAGGATTTGGAGGTGGAATATTGCCTTGACTTCAAAGATTTGCGTTTCCATATATATACCAAGAATGCTGTTACTATTTATAGCTAGTTTGTACTGTGTGCTAGTTTTTTTTTTTTTTTGCTGAATAATTGTACTGTGTGCTAGTTACAAGTCCCAAATATCATCTTGTAATAAGGAGGAAATAGGTTGAAACATCCTTTGTTTCCCCTTGGTTTTTATTATATTTGTCTCGACTAACAGAATTGTTGAATAAAGTAGTGATTAATGCTTATTCCGAGTGAAATATATATACGATAATACAACAGAAAGACATGCCAATCCGGTATTGAAAAAGGAAGCCTCAAGTCTTGGATTGTACCATGCAGCCTGCATGCTACCAAGCATCATCATAATTATAAGGCTTAAAAGGAAACGCAGCGACCAAAGATTGTCCTTCATATATATAGTATAGTTTAAAAGTTGAACCGCAAATTAAAGAAAGGCATTCACATTTTCAGTGACAGAAAAGTACTTCGATATATGATTGGTGAGGCAATACACGCACAAATTGCATGTATAACCTACTTGACGAGTCACAATAGGATGGGTGAGGTAGTTGAAACTAGAAACTTTAAAGCCGCTGCACAATGAATGAATCGGACATGGTAAGGAATTTCAGTGTTGGTTATGATACTGGTTCAGACTTCAGAATGAGTGACCTTCCAATGTATTATTCTGGATGCGCATATAGTACTTTCGAGTCCATGCATGAGGAAAAAAAATCATAAATTGCAAGAATTGATTGAACATTAACTCCTTGTATGGGTGTTTTCTAGTTTGGCTCATTCCAGACTTCACATTCAATTACTAATTTCTTTGGATATATTGGCTACAAGAAGTCAAATGAAAAGGATCTCCAGTCTCATAGTTGAATTGAAACTTATTTATATACGAAGTGTTTGAATGTTTAAGGAAAAAAAAAAGGTTTGGTTTGTGGGTTAGCACCATATTATAACTATTTCGAAAAAAGATGAGTTGATAGCCTTTATTACATCCAACTTCCTTGTTGTATTGTTCAAGAATTCCAGTCACATTAATTTATCCAAATAAATGCCAGTCATATCAAATTTGAATAGTACGTTTATATATATATATATATATATATATATATTTTAAAGTATCTTCCATCAGAATGATATATACTAAAAATTGACAGGGGAAATTGATATACAAGCCGCTGTATTAAGATTTCCATACCTTAATTTGCTTAGACCCAGGATCAAATAATAAGAATTTCTTCTATAGGTGATAAAATAATATAAGGATCGAAATTCGAAAGGATTGAGCGTGGCATTCTTTTGAGACCAATATGTACTTATGGGCTGAGCACCTTATCTAATTAAACTGGCCGGGATGCCCAATCCACTTCGGTGAAAATATTTGAAGAGAAAATTTTGGATTTCAGTTTTAATTTTTTTTTTTTTTTTTTTCTGATAATCAATGAAATTTGTGGATTAATTTTAAGCCTGATATATGTAAATTTGAAATGATTATGAGTGAAATTTTATTTCAATATATGTTAACTTAAATATATATTTTCATAAGTGTTTTAATTAGAACAAAATCTTCAAAACTCAAATGGTCAAATCTGTAATAAATGTATTGTCAAATTCATATTAAATAACTTGTGTTAACAATTATTCTTTAAATCCCTGAATTTTAATTCTTCAAATATAATTACAAATTAATGATGTAAAACTGAAAAATAAGAACGTGCTAGCTAGCTTGATGGGACTATATACTCCACAAATCTTGTACTCGCTTGATGCCTAGCACGAGTGCATGCTGAATACCAACACCTAGAAACGTCACTTTCATCTATTCCATTATTTAATTTGGCAATAAAAAAAAAACACATCATCTTCAATTATCAATTAATTTATTACTCACCACCGCACACTCTTGGTGCGATAGTCACTCTACAAGTATAAATACTTGTGGGGTGTAAGGGGTAAGGACCGGAGTTCAAGTCTCCAAAAATGAGCTTCTCACATATATATACACTTAAATTAGGTTAAAATAGAAATTCTATCTTGTATAAAAAAATAAAAAAATAATAATTTATTACTCTTCTTTTTTATATTTCTAAGTCTTCATCTGCCAGAATTTAATTCCTTAGCACACTGTTCACATTCTATGATCCCTATCCTTCTCTCTTACACTTAGTGAGTATTTGGTAGCCCTTATTTGTTGTTAGCTAAAAATTATTTAACAAAAATGATGGTAAACAAATAAGTTTTGTTTTTCCACGTAAATCAATTTATTGTACTTAAGATCATTTTTTTTCTCTCACTTTTAATCAAATAAACTTACAACAAATAAGCTAACTAAATTATGGTTCCTTATAATTGCTTATGCAATCACATTTGACTAGATAAATATTCGATGTGAGACTCATCATACATGTCCGCGTGATAAACATCCGTACAATCTAATTCAATCTAAATAATATGAAATCTCACATCATAAGTTTTCAACAACTTAATGTTTTTCTTCTTTCCTTCTTGAATTATAATCAGACCAGGAAGTTCTAGAATAAGGAAGCGTACGTGCCTTCCTAGAAGTCCACTTCAAGATGTTAAAAATCTTGTAGTACGTTGTGGTTGATAATTCAATATATGGGGAGTAGCTGAAGTGGGAGTAGTTTGCATTCCAATAGAAGGTGTACGAATCCTTATGTCTTATAATGAGACAATATTAAAAGAGAAGAAATCTTTAAAAGATATAGCAAAATGAGAACGGATCTTGTGAAAGATTTTCCAGTAGATTATTCATCAATTTCCTTACTTCTCCAGGTTGTCTCTGTGAAGTGAGTGAAGCCAGACTAGTAAAAAATAAAACTGATGGACAAAACCTGCCCCATCAGTAATTTGGCTTTGAAATGATATATAAATGAGGTAGTAAAATAAAGTTTCTACCTCTATTTTCTTTGATCAACACTAGATCAGTTGAATCAGAGAACTTCGCAAACTCATATATATTATATGCTATGATATTACAAACCGGATCGAGGCTAATTAGTCCAAGTAAACCCCATTTGCAGATCTAGACTTAGTTGAGTGAGATCCTAGAAGATGCATGGCAATGTGAACTTACTAATAATAGCATTAATATATTCGTTGGTGACACTCTAAACTACTAATTTTGGAAACTAGGTTATTGAGACAAGATAATCAATTGCTTGCCGCTCCAATTAACAAAAGCACTACGCTTGGAGTGGTCCATCATCATCCACGTGAGAGTTGGTCCCTAAATCCAAGCATTAGTTTCTCTGTGAGCCAAAGATGATGACATACACGATATTGCTGGCTAGCTGGATAGTTGCATTTTACTAGGCGTGCAGTTAATTTTAAAGCGCCCAAGGCTCCAAACTACTACCACCCCAAGTGAGAAGTGACCAACAAAAAGAAAAACCAAAACATATATGATTTGCAATTGAGTTAAACTTGTTACACACAAACAGTTTTAAATAGTTATTTTTTGGTGTGTGTGTAAAATGATTAATCCTATTGTCTATAATGCGATTATCAAAATACTTTATACCAAAACGATATATGCTTATTCCTCATGCCTAATTGATCACATGGCACCCACATCCACATGGGCGTTTTTCACATTATATTTTCAATTCCATTCAGCACAGATGTCATATGGTACATTAGTACTCCACAGATTAAAGAATGACAGACGATTTTCTGAATGCTTATTGTAGTAATTAATTAATATTATTATATTTTCCAGCATCATATGCTTCTCTCTTTCTCGATCTTAAGATATTTCAAGAAGATGCAGTCACCTACTCCACCATCTCTGGTTGATTATAATAATGCAGCTGTCACTAGATTAGATCATACATGCATTCTGTCCACAATTATTTGTGTTTTGATTAGAGTTAGGCAAGAAATATGTGATTTGCTAAACACTTTTTGTCAGCCATAATTGACTTAGATTCCTTATTTAACTCCCCCGCCAATTTCCCCTTTAAAACACAGCAATGAGCATGGACTAGCAGTGAAACTGGTTGTGACTATATAAGCGTACGTGTGGCTGCTTATATAACAGGACTAATCAGAGACAAGGAGGGGGCAGGCACTAATTGCTTTGTTCAAAGAGTCATGGGTGCTTGCGCTAAACTTCTGCACGTGACTCTGCTTCTTCTGAGTACTGTTTGTGGTTTGAGTGCTAGTATACGTACTAATGGTCATGGAGAGAGAAGCCTTGGTAGTGGAAGGAATGGCGGTGGTGGTGGTGGTGATGATGATTATTGCTCATATCGAAATTGGAGGAGTTGTGGGAGTTTCTTTGGAAGAGGGGGTAGAGGTCTTGCTGCAGAGGGTAAAGGAGTGAGTCATGGTGGAGGTGGAGGTGGTGATGATGATACAACTAGTGGGTCAAGTTATGGAGCTGGGGGTGGTGGAGGAGGAGGAGGTGGGGAAGGTGGTGGGGGAGGTCCAACTGGTGGAGGGTCTGGTCATGGTAGTGGATTTGGCATTGGAGTTGGTATTGGCGGTGGCGGTGGTGGTGGCGGCGGCGGAAGAGGTGGTGGTGGAGGCACTGTAGGAGGCTTTGGATATATGGTAGTGGATTTGGTGGTGGTTTTGGTGGTGGTAGTGAAGGTGGAATAGGAGGAGGTGGTGGAGGAGGAGGCGGAGGTGGCAGCGGCGGCGGTGGTGGTGGTGGTGGTGGTTTTGGAAGAGGATCAGGTCATGGTAGTGGATATGGTGTAGGCGCAGGGGTTGGTATAGGAGGCGTTAAAGGAGGAGGTGGAAGTGGAGGTGGAGGTGGTGGTGGTGGTGGTGGTGGTGATTATGGTGATAGTGGAGGGTATGGCCATGGTAGTGGTTTTGGTGCAGGAGCTGGTGATGGAGGCATTGGAGGAGTAGGAGGAGGAGGTGGTGGTGGTGGTGGTGGTGGTGCTAATGGAGGGACTGGCCATGGTAGTGGTTTTGGTGAAGGAGTTGGTATTGGAGGCATTGGAGGTGGAGGTAGTAAAGGGGGTGGTACTGGTGGTGTTGGTGGTGAAGGAAGTGGTTCTGGTGGAGGTGAGGGTGTAAATGGTGGTAGTAGTGGTGGTAAAGGCGTTGGCATAGGAGGAGGTGTTGGCCAAGGCTATGGCGGCAATAAAGGGATTGGTATAGGATTCGGCATTGGAATTGGATTTGGATTTGGTATTGGAAGCAGTGGAACTGAAGATAGCAGTAATAATGGTAATAGTGAGCCCTAAAATACCCTTTTGAGATTATATGCCTTTCAAAATGCCGTAGTTCTAGTTACTAAATATCAAATGAACAAGCTAGAATATCCCAAAAATTGAAGGAAAGGAAATATGAAATTATATTTTTTATCAATTCTATTGATGTCACAAGCAGATTATAATTCTAATTTGCTTTAAAATAAATATCAGTAATGTATTTTTTTTTTTTTTTAAGTTTGATTTATTTAGGCTTCATTTGTTTAGTTTTCATTTGCGAGTTCATAAAATAATGGAATGCAATGAAATGTATAAATTATTAATGAATAAAATGAAATGGAATGTCCTCCCAAAAAAAAAAATGATTAATTACAAGAAATGGAAATGAATATAATGGAATGGAGCAAAACTAAGCCATTTTGTTTGGATGCTTCCAAAGAAATAGGGTAAAATAAATAAATAAAATTTCCCTTAGGTTTGTATTCATGCCAAGTACTACCAAAACTTTTTAAAAATATCTAATTTTCTTCCTAAGTACAAAAATCAGTTAACACAATTTAAAATTCTCATATTCCTCCTGCTTCCTTTTCCATCAATGCTTGTCATTTATCTACTATGAGCTACTCTGACATTCTTTAATTTGTACATATAATTTCCATAATATAGTCATTGTGAGACATGTGCAGTGAAGAGAAGTTGTTAGATGGAAACAAAGGACTTAGAGGAATAGGGAACTCTCAAATGTGTTAAGTGTTGTTTGTAATTAATGAAAAAATTGGATATTTTTTAAAAGTTTTGGCAATATTTGGTATTAAGCTAAACCTCAAGGGTGATTTTTGTATTTTACCCAAAGAAATAAATGAAAAAGATTGATTAGTAAATAACCTTATTTAGCAAATAACCTTATTGCTATTTTACCCTTTATTTTATATAAAAAAAAAAGTTGTAATTTGTCAGCATTATTGTTGTTATAAATATTTTATGAATAGAAAAGAGAGACAAAAATACATAAGTAGACAATGTTGAAGAGAGCTAAGAGAAAGCTACTAACCGAAAGAGAACAATCCTAAACGAGAGAGAGAGCGTAGATGTGAAATGAGTAAAATGATGCAATAATTAAAAGAGGCATTTCGGAAATTTGAACAATATAATTAAGGGACATTTCGGAAATTTAGTCAAAATGTCATTAAACTCCATTATATTCCTCCCAATTTCAAGTTTGGCCTAGATTATTAAACAAGTTAATCTTACAAAAAAAAAATTTTGAACAAATTCATGAGTATTATGCTCGATTTGGGAATATAATACATCTATAAAGTATACTTATAGACTTGAGATTAAATCAGTTAAAATACTTAAATTATTACGTATAGTTTATTGAAAATATAAAAAGTTCATTTCATAATAATTAGATAGAAGGATTTTTCAAAAATACAAATCAGTCTATTTAATTAACTCAAGTAATATATTTGTAACTTTAATTTAATTATTAATTATTAGCTTATATTTCTGAAGGGGTAAAATTTTTTAGATATACTATTTACATATGGACAAACTTTGGCTAGAAATTTGACTGTAGCCTAAGGCAACAACTCTATTTAATTTTTTTTTATTGGATATGAATTTTGACAAATCTACCTTTATATTACATTTTCTTATTATATTCTCCATATTTGCAAAATTTCCAAAAGATCAAAAACTCTACATGCTTTCAAAATAACTATATTATCAATCAAATGTTTAAATTTCAAGTTTTTGTAGTTTAAAATTATGCATAAAAATAACTTTATGGATCGAATAGTAAATAACATTCAATTGACACAAAATTTGATATTTGATATTTGTATTAAGAACATAAATAATATACAATTCAATAGTTAGATTTTTAAAATATATAGTCATATTAATTTCTTTAGTTAGAGTTGTAGCCTAACCAAACTTTGTCATTTGCATATATGGGGGAAAAAAATTTAAATGCTGATTGTAGGCCTAAGCTCCATTAAAAAAAAAAAAAAGCATAAATGAGGTGTGCGCTCTCTTCCCACATGCAATTATTAGTGCAGAGCATTCACATCCGGTATCTTCATACTATTCTATTTTACCACCTTAAAAACTACTTTATCTATTATACCATACCATTTTACAATACATCTAACATCCCAACTTTTATTTTACAATACAACAAATTAAAATAATATAAATTATATAATAAAATAATAAACAAATTATCTATCTCTCTCATTACTATCCCTGCCTCTCTCTCACTTTCTCAACAACCAAACAAACAATCACCACCACGCCACCACCATGCCAACCACGCCACCATTGCCCTTTGCCCACCAAAATCCCACCGGATCCAAAAACCCAAAACAAAACAAACAAAACAAAACCCACCAAATACCCACCAAAAACTCAGCAAACCCATAGCAAAAACAACCAAACAACCCACTACCCACCACACCACCACCACTGCCACCATGCCAACCCAACCAACCAATCCAAAATCCAACCCATCCAAACCCAAAAGACAAAAATTAATAGCAAAAAATCAAACAAACCCATCAGAATCCATCGTGCCCACTTCGATCTCCACCACACTGGGCCCACACCGATCTCTGCCACACCATGACCATTCTGAATCCAACCCAGCTCCGATGGCAAGCTTGAATGAGAGAGAGATGTGAGCAAGGGAGTGAGAATATAAAATTTATGCCAGTTGCTACAGTACCGTCATATAAGTAAGATGGTACTGTAGCACTATTGTAAAAATTTTTACGAGTAGAAGACCGAGTAATGGGCTTATTTTGTGTTTTGATGCTAAAATCTCCTACATATACCATTTGCAATGCCGGATATGAATGCTCTTAGTGTACTAAACCTTCCTCTCCCATAAAGATGTTCTTCACATGGCCCACACATGGGACCTGCATTTATTGAAAGGGAGGTGTAATACACTAGGTGCATCACATAATTTGTTGTCCCTCAGTCTTAATGGTCTGTTTGGATTGAGGAGGAGGAATGAGGAGTAGAATAAAGTATATTTGGTCTAAAATTAGCTTATTTTTAGTCATCTTTACTCTACTCCCTCTCATTTCCCCCTCAATCCAAACAGGCACTAAGAAGGCTTTAAAATTGTGAGCCAATAAAAATTCAGCCCAATTACCACCGCACACCTTTGGTGCGGTGGTCACTTCACAAGTATAAGTGCTTGTGGGGTGTGAGGGGCAAGGGCCGGGATTCAAGTCTCCAGGAGGGAGCTCCACACACATATATACTTAGATTAGGCTAGAGTAGAAATTCTATCTTATATAAAATAAATAAATAAATAAATAAAATTTCAACCCAATTAATACCATAAATTGTTTCACAAAATAAAAATGTTGGAGGTGTGCCAAAATTATCATTGACGACCAATTTTTCCTACAATTAAGGTTTCAATTTTTGTAAACATGTCCCCCCACACATTGATTGTCGACATTAGTCTTCTAATATCCTATGTAACAATACAACAAATAATAATCTTTTTATGGCAGTTTGATAGGAAACTACTTGTTTGTCTTTATTTGTTAATAATAATAATAATAATAAAATCAGACAATACAATTTCATATTTTGAGGTGAAATGAGTCGAAACAAAAATATTACCCATAAATAATGTTCATAACACATAAAAATAGTAAAAATGCATCACAAAAAAAAAAAAAAAAAAAAAAAAGTAAATACACCAAGTAAAACTTCAATCACAATCTCAAATTTCAAACAATAAATAACACAATTAAAATCATTTATGTTACCTGTGGGGGGTGAAGCCCAACCTAGCATATTGGGCCCAAGGCCCTATTTGAAAACTACTGTTTGTCCGAAGAGATGAAAATACTTGAGAAGAAGCCCATGTAAAAGAAACATGTCTGGAGAGGAGCATGGGGCATTGTCCGAGGAGACATTCAATTGTCCGAGGAGTCCATTATCCTCGGATCCGAAGAAGCTTGGTCCAACAGGCGTCTGGGAAGTTCAAATGATCCTCCTGACAAGTATAATGATAGAGATGAACCTCAGGCTCGCATCAGGGTAGCAGAAACGGAGAAATATCTAGAAGACAAACTTCAACCACCACATTAAATGCACTGCACCTACTTTCCTGGCCGCATTAATGTGGAGAAGACCCCTGAACAGTGCACTCTCAGCTACCGCCACTCACACAAGGCTAAAGAGGATACATGATAGGACATGCACTCAAGTGGGCGTCTAGATGGCGAACAAGTGGACGATGAAGATGAAGGGAGAGGGTACTATATAAGGGGGAGAGGCCTCTGATAATGGGGATCGAAAAACAGAAAGAAAGAAAGAAGTAAACTCCATTACTGTAGCTCTAAGAACTATAACAAACGTTCATTCAATATAATCCCTCTTCAGACGTCTATGTTTGCATCTGTCCGAGCACGATTGAATGTTAATTTACTCACAAGCATTACAGTCCAATACTGTTTAATTCACTACTAGCCCAGCTCTTTCACCCACTCTCTACAAATTCATTGTCTTGGGTTCATTGGGCTCACAATCCATACCTTTTGGGCTTGGGCTACAAAAATTGACCTTACAATTGGCGCCGTCTGTGGGGAGAGCTTGTGCAAGGGTGAAAATAATAGTTGATGATGGCAGGACGAGGTCAACAACAAGCAAAATCCAGGGCATCCCAACACGTGGACCCTTTTGTTAACTTAGAAAGGAGACAAGATCGTGAGGGCAGTGCGCACACTGTGCATGTTGGCCAAAGCCAGTCACAGGGCGGAAGCCATATGTCCCATGCAGAGAAGAACCGGGATTTGCAACTGGAGGTAGAAAAACAAAAAGGGAGTTGCGCCATGCAAAGAGGAAACGGGCTTCCTCGTATTCTGATGAGGACCCTGATGACGAGCAGGATGTCACTTATCAACATAAATCTAGGACACCATCCAGCAAGTCCTATACCTATGAAGAGGAGTCCCATCGCAGGAGGCAACACAGAAGCCCATCACATGGAGACGTAGGGAACGATGCCATGAGCAGGGCTCTGAATCAGATTTCTAGGTCGCCCTTTACGCGTAGGATTGAGGAAGCGAGACTTCCTCGGCGCTTTAACCAACCAACTTTCACCATCTACAATAGTAAAACAGACCCCGTGGAACACGTGAGCCATTTTAACCAAAGGATGGCTGTCTACTCCAGAGATGAAGCTCTGATGTGTAAGGTTTTTCCTTCCAGTCTTGGGCCAGTTGCCATGAGGTGGTTTAATGGTCTGAAGGCAGACTCCATTAACTCCTTCAAAGAGCTCACTCAAGCATTCGGCTCCCGTTTTGTCACATGCCGAAGAGTGGCAAGGCCTTTGTCTTCATTGCTATCCTTGACCATGCAGGATGGTGAGACCGTGAAGGCATATTCAGATAGATACTGGGAGATGTTCAATGATATGGAGTGCAACTCTAATGCAATGGCCCTCAGCACGTTCAAGCTCGGCCTCCCTACTGACCATGGTTTGAGGACGTCCTTATCTGGCAAACCGGTCACAAACATGCGTCAACTTATGGACCACATAGAAAAGTACAAAAGAGTTGAAGAGGATCAGCAGCAAGGAAAGGGTAAGGACAAGGTTATCCCCCAGGAGAGGAGGGATTTCAGGTCGGACCGTTATAACCACAGTAAACTGCGAAGAGATTTTGCTGGGCAATCAGGATCGACAAATCCTCAAGCGATCAACACTGTGTTCAAAGAGCCAGTGCACCAGGTCTTGGAAAAAATCAAGAATGAATCATTCTTCAGGTGGCCGAACAAGATGGTAGGAAACCCTGAGAGGCGCAATCATAATCTCTACTGCCAGTACCATCAAAACCATGGGCATACCACGGAGGATTGTAGGAGCCTGTGGGATCACTTGGACCAACTGGTTCGTGATGGTAGACTAAGACACCTCTTACACCCCTCCAGCGGCCGAGGAGGGCAGATGGGCTCAGGGCCACGAAGAGATGATCCCTCAAAGCCGCCACTAGGAACTATTAACGTCGTCTTCGCTGCGCTGGGAAGAACAGGATCCTGGCCATTGAAAGTTATGTCGGTAGGCCGACCATCAGCAGGGGATTCAAGCTGAGGACCGAAGAGAGTTAAGTCTGGTGCCCCGCTGGTGATAGGGTTCTCGGACGAAGACATGATTGGCACCATCCAACCCCATGATGATGCGTTAGTCATCACCCTCAAAATTGGAGGGTACGATGTGAAGAGGGTGATGGTGGACCAGGGTAGCGCTGTGGAGATAATGTACCCAGATCTCTACAAGGGGCTAGGCCTAAAACCCCAAGACCTGACACCATACAATTCCCCCCTCATAAGCTTTGAAGGAAGGGCTGTCACCCCAAAAGGTCGGATACGCTTACTTGTGCAGGCCGGCTCCGAAGTGGTAGAGGTGGACTTTATAGTTGTGGACGTATATTCACCCTACACGGCAATCGTAGCCAGACCTTGGCTTCATGCACTTGGAGCTGTTTCCTCTACTTTGCATTAGAAGGTCAAATGCCCATCTGAAGGGCAAGTTCATGAGATCCGAGGAGACCAGTCCGTAGCCCGACAGTGCCTAGTGGCTGCTATTCAACATGAGCCCGAAGCCGAGTCCTCGTCTAGGGCCGAAAGGGGTTTATAGCAGTTAAGGTCTCGGGAATTGCCCGTCGAAGGTTCAGACGAAGGCACTCGATGTGAAGATTTAACGAAGGTGGTTATTGGAGATAATCCTGATAGGTTCTTCCAAGTCGGATCTCAGCTACCTCTTCAAGAGAGGGAAGAGCTAATAGAGTTCCTCAAGCGAAATCTTAATGTATTTGCCTGGAGTGCTTACGAAGCCCCAGGGGTAGACCCAGAGTTCATATGTCACCACTTGAAGGTAAATCCACTGATCACCCCAAAGGAACAGCCTCATCGGTGCCCGTCCAAGGAACATGCTGATGCAGTAAGAGAAGAGGTAGCGAAGCTCAAACAAGCTGGAGCTATTAAGGAAGTTTTTTATCCTGAATGGCTAGCAGATACCGTGGTGGTAAAGAAGAAGAGTGGGAAATGGCGAGTGTGCGTGGACTTCACTGATTTGAATAAGGCTTGCTCCAAAGATCCATTCCCTATGCCGAAAATTGATCAGCTGGTGGATGCCACTGTCGGCCATCCTCGGATGAGCTTCCTAGACGCCTTCCAAGGCTACCACCAGATACCATTAGCCCTGGATGATCAGGAGAAAACCGCTTTTGTCACCCCTATTGGTAATTACCACTATAAAGTGATGCCATTTGGCTTGAAGAACGCGGGGTCTACCTACCAGAGGATGATGACGAGGATGTTCGAGCCACAACTGGGCAAAAATATCGAGGTCTACATAGATGACATGGTGGTAAAAAGCAAGGTTGTCGTCGAGCATGTGAAGGACCTTGAAAGTACCTTTGAGGTTCTAAGAAAGTACAAATTGCGACTAAATGCATCTAAGTGCTCATTTGGGGTGGGGTCCGGCAAGTTTTTGGGATACATGGTGACTCACAGAGGGATTGAGGTTAACACCGACCAGATAAAGGCCATCAACAATTTACGAGCTCCTCGGAATCCCAAGGAGGTTCAGAAACTAATCGGAATGACTGCTGCCCTGAATCGATTCATCTCTAAATCAGCAGACAGGTGTCGGCCCTTCTTCTCTCTGCTCAACAAGTGGAAGGGATTCGAATGGACTGAAGAGTGTGCTTTGGCCTTTCAGCAACTCAAAGATTATCTAGCTCGGCCACCAATCATGTCCAGTCCTGAGCCAGATGAGGTATTGTTCGCCTACATCACTGTAGTTCCCTGTGCGGTGAGCCTGGTGTTGATACGATCAGACTGTGGTGTGCAAAGACCAGTTTATTACGTAAGCAAGTCGTTGCATGAGGCCGAGATCCGTTACCTACCTTTGGAGAAGGCTATCCTAGCAGTGGTGCTCGGTACACGGAAGCTACCTCACTACTTCCAGGCCCATACGGTCATTGTCCTTACTCAACTCCCACTCAAGGCTATACTCTGAAGCGCTGATTACACTGGGCGGATTGCCAAATGGGGTACGATCTTAGGGGCTTTCGATATAAAATATATGCCCCGCACATCGGTCAAGGGTCAGGTCCTCGTGGATTTGGTGGCTGAGTTCACGGAGCCCCAACTAGAAGAAGTAAAGCCTACGTCTGACATGGATGAAAAATCAGTTGGCATGATCTCCCAACCGAGTCCCTCCCATTGGGAAGTGTACATTGATGGTGCGGCAAACCAAAGAGGTTCTGGAGTTGGGCTAGTGTTGATATCCCCCAAGAGAATCATTATCGAGAAGTCGTTAAGGCTGGACTTCTCGGCAACGAATAATGAGGCGGAGTATGAGGCCCTACTGATGGGAATGGCTATGGTCCGAAGAATGGGAGGGAAGTCCGTGTAGTTGTTCTCGGACTCAAGGTTAGTCGTAGGTCAAGTACAAGGTGAGTTTGAGGCGAAGGATGAAAGAATGCAGGGGTACTTGAGCCGAGTTAAATGTCTGCAATCGGAGTTCGACTCTTTCAGTTTGCTACACATCCCTAGAAGTGGTAACTCACATGCTGATTCCTTGGCCACGCTTGCTACCTCCTCGGCACAAAACCTGCCGAGAACCATCCTCGTCGAGGACTTGCATGGGCCTACAGAGGCAAAAAGAGAGGTGATCCAGGTTCACCAAGTCAGGGCCAGGCCCTGCTGGATGGACCCTATAATTAAATTCCTAAAAGAAGATATATTGCCAGAAGAGAGGGGGGAAGCTGACAAAGTTCGGAGGAAGGCGACCAGATTCTGGTTATTCGAGGACCAGAAATTATACAAACGCTCCTATTCGGGACCATACTTGTTGTGCATGCATCCTGAAGCGTCTGAGCTATTACTAGAAGAGCTACACGAAGGAATCTGTGGGAGCCACACTAGAGGCAGATCCTTGGCTCACCAAGCTCTCACCCAAGGCTATTAGTGGCCTAACATGCAAAAAGAGGCCCACGAGTATGTTAAAAAGTGTGATCAATGTCAACGCTTCGCCCCAAACATTTACCAGCCAGGAGGAACTCTTAATCCGTTATCTAGCCCATGGCCTTTCGCCCAATGGGGCTTAGATATCGTGGGACCCTTCCCTAAAGCTGCAGGAAACAAGAAGTACCTTCTGGTCGGCACAGACTATTTCACCAAGAGGGTCGAAGCCGAGCCGCTAGCCAATATCAGAGACGTTGATGTGCAAAAGTTTGTGTAGAAGAATATTGTCACTCGGTTTGGAGTTCCTCACACTCTCATCTCGGACAATGGCCTACAGTTCGATAGCAAGGCATTCAGGAATTATTGCAGCGAGCTGGGAATTATAAATAGATACTCCACTCCTGCCTATCCCCAGGGTAATGGGCAAGCAGAAGCTGTCAACAAGGTCATAGTGAACGGCTTGAAGAAGAGGCTAGATGATGCGAAGGGCAAATGGGTAGAGGAATTGCCACATGTACTTTGGGCTTACAGAACTACGCCTCGCAGGTCTACTGGAGAGACCCCCTTCTCAATGACCTATGGGGCTGAAGCTGTCATTCCTTTGGAAACCGGGTTCCCAACATTAAGAACTAGCTCGTTTAGTCCGACCGGCAACAACGAGCAGCTAGAGAAGAGTTTGGACCTGATTAAGGAAAGGAGGGAGAGTGCAATGGTTCGGCTGGCACATTACCAACAAAAGCTCAGACAGGGCTACGATGCTAACATAAAGCTAAGGCCTTTAGAACCTGCTGATCTGGTGCTGAGGAAAGTTGTGGGCATTGCAAAGAACCCAGCTTGGCGAAAATTAGGACCCAATTGGGAAGGACCATATCGCATCACTTCAGGGGCTGGCATTGGGGCATATTTCTTGGAAGACCTGGATGGTCATGTAATACCACGTCCTTGGAATGTAAATAACCTCAAGAGGTACTTTTATTAATCGAATCTTTTCTTCAGCCGATATGCCAATTTGCTACGTAAAGTGTTCTCAAGTGTTTAAACTTAAATCCAATCATGTCTGTAGTCCTCGGACCAGATGATTAGGGTTAGTTAACACTCAGTTACAGTTCTCAAGTGTTTAAACTTAAATCCAATCATGCCTGTAGTCCTCGGACCAGATGATTAGGGTTAGTTAACACTCCGTTACAGTTCTCAAGTGTTTAAACTTAAATCCAATCATGCCTGTAGTCCTCGGACTAGATGATTAGGGTTAGTTAACACTCCGTTACAGTTCTCAAGTGTTTAAACTTAAATCCAATCATGCCTGTAGTCCTCGGACCAGATGATTAGGGTTAGTTAACACTCAGTTACAGTTCTCAAGTGTTTAAACTTAAATCCAATCATGCCTGTAGTCCTCGGACCAGATGATTAGGGTTAGTTAACACTCCGTTACAGTTCTCAAGTGTTTAAACTTAAATCCAATCATGCCTATAGTCCTCGGACCAGATGATTATGGTTAGTTAACACTCCGTTACAGTTCTCTAAGTGTTTAAACTTAAATCCAATCATGCATGTAGTCCTCGGACCAGATGATTTGGGTTAGTTAACACTCCGCTCCGATTTCTCAAGTGTTTAAACTTAAATCCAATCATGCCTGTAGTCCTCGGACCAGATGATTAGGGTTAGTTAACACTCCGTTACAGTTCCCTAAGTGTTTAAACTTAAATCCAATCATGCCTGTAGTCCTCGGACCAGATGATTTGGGTTAGTTAACACTCCGCTCCGATTTCTCAAGTGTTTAAACTTAAATCCAATCATGCCTGTAGTCCTCGGACCAGATGATTAGGGTTAGTTAACACTCCGTTACAGTTCCCTAAGTGTTTAAACTTAAATCAAATCATGCCTGTAGTCCTCGGACCAGATGATTTGGGTTAGTTAACACTCCGCTCCGATTTCTCAAGTGTTTAAACTTAAATCCAATCATGCCTGTAGTCCTCGGACCAGATGATTTGGGTTAGTTAACACTCAAATACGTTCGTTCCCTATGGTCTTTGAACCAAATGACACAGGTTAGTCAACACCCCCACACAGCTATTGTCACTGGGGCTTAAAGCTAAAATTCTTGATTGTGTTTAAATTGATTCTAACTTACGATTGGCTTCCTTAGTTATGTTTAATTCAAAGCCGAGGGGTAATAACACTCTCTTTGTATATTTGGAAAGACATGTGAAACTTACATAATTACTCGCTGCAATCATTACTTATTGATAATTCTTATACGAACTGTTCTTTTCAGTACCAATTTCGATTATTCATACCATCAGTATGATATAGCGATCAAGTTTATTCGCATTGTTATAATTGCAAAGTACAGGTATATGCAGCAATAATAAGTCATAAGACATGTAACAAAAACACTAGAAACAAAAGAAAAATTGTTTCATTGATCACAAGAAAAGGGTTTACAATTCCTTACATAAAAAAAAAATTAATACAAGTACAAAATAAAAGCCCCTATGTCTAAGTGTTCGGTTGAGGGACAATAGAGTCGGCAGCCTGTTCTGTCTGAGTAGCAGCAGCTTCTGGAGCCTGGTCCTTGGGCTCAGAAGAGGCCTTCCCCTTTTTCAGCCCTTTGCCCTTATCCTTGGGTGGCTCAGCTTGTTTTCCCTTGTCACCTAGTTGGTCAGACTCCTTGGAGGCCTCAAGGTTGGCAGGAGGGACTTGGCTGGCCAAGGGTTGATCCGAGGCCTCTGGGAGCTGTGTAGGAGGAAGATCAGCCACCGGTATCTCTCGGATCTTAGGATCGTAGTATATGCTCCCAGGCAGTCTCAGCTCCGAGTCTGCAGGGACTCCAGCAGCGTCCAGTGCCTTGTTCCAGGTTATGTCGCAATAGTCTCGACTAACCGAGGCAAATTGCTTCGTAAGCTGGGATCCGGTCTCGTCCACCCCCAGCTGGTATGTTGCTTTTCTCTCAGCCTCGATTGCCTCCTTGGCCAGTTGAGCATTCTGCTCGGCTAATCGGGCCATCTCCTTGGCTTTTCTAAGTTCATCTTTAAGCCCTTTCACCAACTCCCTATCGGTTGCCAAGTTGATTTCGGCCATATTCAGTAGCTTGCGTTGCTCTTCGGCCTGTTTTTCAACATTTTTAATACCAGCATCGAGGCTATTCTTCTGGTTGGTCATCTCTTTGAACTGCTCGGATAGATGGGCATATTCCTCCTTCAGCTGGCCCAGAGATTTTTCCACCTCGGACCGAGAGTAGACCGCTGCCTGGGCCTCAAGATGGGACTTTTTATTCCACTCATCGGCCACAAAGATCTGCTGGGTGACCTACATAATGGAAATTCTGAATATAAAGCACAGAAAAAGGGAAAAAGTAAAAGTTTCAGTGATTCAACTAAGCAGACTGAGCTCGCTTACCATGGCCATATCCCTCTTAAGGGATTGAAAGAGCTCCTGTTGGTTGAAACGCCTGTAGGTGTTCATGTCATGGGGGAGGAGGAGTGGCTGCTGCAAGGCCTCAGCAACATAACCTGCCCTTCCTCCATCATAATTCCTGAGGGAGGTGTCCTAGGAGATTGGAGCGCCATCCAACTCCAACCTTGGAGACCAGATACGAGGTCCTCCTCCTCGGCGGACATCAGCCACTATGACCTCATCTCGGCTCTCAGTGGACGAGGCCCTCTGGTTCCGGGGGTCCTTCACCACCTTCTGCTGCTTGGTCCCTTTGGGTGGCAGCGCTTGCCTTTCCTCAGTATCAAGGATGGGCCTCTTCTTCCTCAGATCCTGCATAGGCTTCAGGCCGGGATCAGGAACCTGGGGAGGCGCTGGGGGAAGACTCGCAGGCGGCTGGAACGTACTGGTCCCTTTGGGCTCAGCTTTTTTCCCCCTGTTCCTCATCAAATTCCTTAAGTCAGCCATGCCTTCCTCTTCCGAAGAGCTTCCTGGGAGAGCAGTTACTAAAACGGGACGGGCACTAGAATGCCTATCAGCTTCCTCCTCGGCATCGGAAACTTGTATCACCTGAACCCCTCCTGAAGCTTCCCCTTCAAACTTGAACTCGTCAATCTGCTCGTCAAGTGAAGGGGTTGAAGAAGCGACTCTCTCCTCGGCTACAGTGGGTTCAAGAGGAACCTGTTGAATCGGCTGAAGGAGCTGGGCTACACCCTGTGGATTGGGATGTGGCACGGGCAAAAGATCGTATTGAGCCAAGAAGCCTTTCTGAGCTACGTCTATACGGCTGAGACGATAATCTCCCTGTGTTATCGCGTTGCCGACCGGCTGAAAATCCTTCTTGCGTGCCTTGTAACCGAGAATAAGGGGGACCGACCGAAGTTGCCCGTCCTCACTTACAAAGATTTCTGATCTTAGCAAGTAGTTGAGCGCAGCAGTGTTGGTGAGACTCAGCCGAGGAGAAACGTGGTCTCTATCTGTTAAACATCACAACAAAGCGCAGTCAGAAACTTGAAAATAGTGACACAAAAGTAAAGACAGATCTGTTAGAACAAGGAAATCCTGAACCCACTGTTAGTAAACCTATGTCTAATATATCCCACCTGGCTCTCCTGGCTTGGTTCGGCAATGAGGACCATCATACCATGCGCCCAAGACGATCACGTAGTCGTCCTTCATCCCTTTGTTAGATTTGGGAAGGCAGGAGAGTAGCCTAACGGTATCGAACCGGGATTTAAGATAATACCCCGCCCCTTGCTGGCTATGACACTCGTACATGTGTACCACATCACGCCAGGTGAGTCCTAATCCGAGGAGACGATTCAGATCATCAATGGCTCCTAAAATTCTAAAGACGTTGGGCGCACACTGGTCGGGACTAAGCCTATGGTTTCGGAGGTAATTATTGGTGATAGGACCCATTGGGATAGTCATCCCACCTTCTAAAAAGGCAATGATGGGGATTACGACCTCGCCCGTCTTACGATCTGTTAGTATTCTCTCTAGAGGACAATACCTCAAACCCACATTTTGAGGTATGTGGTATGTTCTCCTAAACTCCTCTATTTGGGCAGGGCTATCTACCAGATACTCGAATTTACCCATCTTCACTAACCGGGAAGAAGGAAACGCTAAGCGTAGTGATTCAAAGGTGACGGTTTAATGGCCGAGGAGGCTGGTCGAAGAGAAAGCAGAATGTTTTAGTGGAGAAGAACTTACTCGAACTAAACCGGAGACTGATCCTCGAACTCGCTGAGAAATTCTTATGGATTCTGAGAAAGACTATAACCGGTGGCAGGGAGAACTTGGAGAATTCGAATGCTGGAGTTTGCGGGGCGCTCTGAGGATTTGCAAAGTAAAGAAGAACTAACCTCCCTGGAGGCTTTATATGGGAACAAGCGAGGGGTCAGGGGCAATCTCGCCCAAATTCTGAGAAATAAGTCACATCCGTTGGATCTATAACCCACCGTTGGATGCTAAAGACAAAGCGCCGCCTGGAGTAAATGGCAGTGCCTCGGGGAGACCGAAACGACAGCGGCATTAATGAAGCGCCTGCATCTATGCCCACACGCATGTTAGTTCAGATATTTTTGTCATTTCAAACTTCCATTTCGTGACAAGTCAAAATCTTATTTTTTCTCCTCGGATGCGAGGGAAAAACTAAAATTTTGAGGGGCTATTGTGGGGGGTGAAACCCAACCTAGCATATTGGGCCCAAGGCCCTATTTGAAGACTACTGTTTGTCCGAAGAGATGAAAATACTTGAGAAGAAGCCCATGTAAAAGAAACATGTCTGGAGAGGAGTATGGGGCATTGTCCGAGGAGACATTCAATTGTCCGAGGAGTCCATTATCCTCGGATCCGAAGAAGCTTGGTCCAACAGGCGTCTGGGAAGTTCAAATGATCCTCCTGACAAGTATAATGATAGAGATGAACCTCAGGCTCGCATCAGGGTAGCAGAAACGGAGAAATATCTAGAAGACAAACTTCAACCACCACATTAAATGCACTGCACCTACTTTCCTGGCCGCATTAATGTGGAGAAGACCCCTGAACAGTGCACTCTCAGCTACCGCCACTCACACAAGGCTAAAGAGGATACATGATGGGACATGCACTTAAGTGGGCGTCTAGATGGCGAACAAGTGGACGATGAAGATGAAGGGAGAGGGTACTATATAAGGGGGAGAGGCCTCTGATAATGGGGATCGAAAAACAGAAAGAAAGAAAGAAGTAAACTCCATTACTGTAGCTCTAAGAACTGTAACAAACGTTCATTCAATATAATCCCTCTTCGGACGTCTATGTTTGCATCTGTCCGAGCACGATTGAATGTTAATTTACTCACAAGCACTACAGTCCAATACTGTTTAATTCACTACTAGCCAAGCTCTTTCACCCACTCTCTACAAATTCATTGTCTTGGGTTCATTGGGCTCACAATCCATACCTTTTGGGCTTGGGCTACAAAAATTGACCCTACATTACTCAATCGAAAACTTCAATGTTTATACTTAATTGAACACTAAATTTTTGTACATAACCTAAACTAAATTTCTTAACTCATTAAATAAAACACCTCACAAAAAAATTCTTAACCCATTAATCAAGCCTAAAAACATGCATGCATACCCCTATCTTCCCTAACCATGAAACCTTCTACCCATGTTGGATTCCATTAACAAGGTCTTCTTCCAAAAAAAAGCACAAACGATAGCCATTGCAACGACTGTAACTCAAGTTTCCACTGTTCTTAGAACACCTCAGAGACTTCATTGGGTAACGATCTATAACTCTTTAAAGATCCTCTATAGCTTTTTACAACATATGTAATTTGTTGGTTTAAATTTTCAACTTTCATTCTCAAATTTAGGGTATGTTTGCTGAAACTGAAAAATTATTACTGAAAATATTGTAGATAAATGTAAAAGTTAGTTGAAATAGTACATTGGAGCTCATGAATAGTACCAAAAGGTGTAGTGGAGCCCATAAATAGTAACAAAAATAAGCTGAATAGTGAAATAATTTCAGTTTTTAATTGCAATTCAAATGCATGCTTAGTATCTTGGTCAAACCACTTTAATATGGTTACATATGTAAACTACTAAACCACACATTACCCATGGTTTAAAGTTTTATTATTTTTTAATAAAACCGAACTTAGCCATAAGTGGTGTGGGATTGTGGGGTTTACTTTGGTCAAGTTGGAAGGACATATGTCACTAGTTTTAAGAGAAAACTTTATCCCATAATTTTTTTTAAGGGAAGTGTGGGGGAGGTGATCTTGCCTCTTATTGTAAGGACTCCCATTATGCACACACACACTCTCATATAAGTCAGACAATGTAGGATTTGGGTGGAAGCCGACTAGATTCAATTGAATCCAATTTCTAATTGTTTGATAATAACAATTGAAATTTTGTAAAGATTAAAGTGACAAATCCAAATTACATTTGTTGCATTTAGATTTAAGGATTTAAAATTAAATGATTTGAAGTATATATATATAACTGTTATGAGTAATAGGGGCAAAATAGTAATATCATGTACTTGATATATGAATAATATTTTATGTGTAGGTTGACTTATCAAACCCTAAATACCTTCACCGTAAACAATATGGTATCAAAGCCACCAGCCCACCGCTGCCGTTAATCCTTCGACCACCACCCACCGATACTGTTGTCATCGACAACCATAACAGCACCTTGTTAGCTCTGACGACCCTAACAGAGACCTCTGATGATCTCGATTTAGTGGCTGAAGGAGTTGTCTAGTGCTGGTGACCCTCTCTCGAGTCTCATGACACCAGATTGACGTCGCCTAACCATGAGAGAGGCAGGGTTTTACTCGCCCTCCTTCGACAACCCATCCTAGCCCACTCACCAGTCCTCGCGCCACCACTTCTGCGCCCTAGCACCGCTGTTGGAGTTTTTCAACTGAGGGTTTCAACCATGGTTTGACTTTCTTCTTTTCTTTAATACATTCTCTGATTATCTGTTCAGACAGCCTTAGGTTGATTTGTTGGACTAGACTTTGTTGATTGATGTTTAGTGGTGGATTGGGAATTTTTTTTGGTATTGGTATGGATTTGTTGCTGCCTTGTTTTTGGAATAGTTTGGTGTTGATTCTTTGATAGATGAGTTGTTGTTGGAGTTGTTGATTGGTTGAAGTACACTGGTTGTTGGTTGGAGTTTGTTTTAATTCAGTCTAGCATATTTCTTTAGTGTTAGTTTGTTCTTCAGATTGCTATTATGGAGTCCAAAGACAGTGCTCAGCCCCCTAATTATTTCTTATCTCCTGATATGTTATCAATTACCTCCATTCGTCTAAATGGAAGTAATTATGCTCAGTGGACATAGGTAGTTGAAGTCTTTCTTCTTGGTAGAAAGAAGTTTGATTACGTGATTAAGGAACCTCTTGTACCTATAGACCCTAAATTTGCTGATTGGAGAGCCAAATATGCACAAATTAGGAATTGTTTGTGGAATAGCATGGAGTCTAAGATCAGTTGTAGTTTGGTTTTCTTACCAACTGCTAAACTTGTTTGGAAACAAGCTAAGGAACTTTACTCTGGTGTTAACAATTTGAAGTGGATTTATGATCTTCATCAAAATTATTTCCCCTTGAGTTTAAGTGAGTTGTCTTTGGAGGACTATTATAACAAGTTTAAGGGTGTATGTGAAGAACTTAATATTTATCAGCCCATCTCCTCTGATGTTAAAATTATGAAGAAACAACGAGATTCTATGCATGTTGCTCACTTCCTCTCTAGATTGCCTAAAAGTTTGAATCTAGTAAAATCACAAATTTTAGCTAGTCCAAACCTCCCTTCATTGAGTGAAGTTTTTGGTAGACTTCGACAGGCCACATTATCTAATTCGAGTACTGCCCCTTTCTCTTCCTCCAATATTGATGCATTACCTTCTAGTGATAAATCTGCCTTTATCACTTATATGGGGAGTAATAGAGGTGGTCGTGGAGGTCGAGGAAGTGGGGGTCGAGGCCGTAGAGGTCGTGAACAAGGGGGTTGTGGTAGTGAACAAAATGGTCGTGGTAGAGGACGTGGTCTTTGTAAATGCACTTATTGTCATGGTGAGAATCATATAGTAGACTTTTGTTGGGAGTTGTATGGTAAACCCTCGGCTTACCAAGCTAGTTTTCAAGTTCAAGAACCGCCTTTACAGTCACTTCCACCAATATCTAGAGTAGTCTATATTCATGAGGAAGAGTACAATTGCCTTTTGTCTCTGCATTCCAAGTTTGTTGGGTTTGATTCTACTACTACTTTGGCTCAACAAGGTACTGCACTGCTTGTCTTGCCACTCAGGACCCTTGGGTCATTGACTCAGGTGCTACTGATCATATGACAGGTACCTCAGGTTTACTCTTTGACCTTGAGCAATCTAGTAGTCTTCCCAATGTTACATCGAAAAATGGCTCAGCCACTACAGTTTCTGGTTTGGGCACTGCCAATCTTAGTCCTAATCGTTCTCTCTCTTTTGTCTTATATATTTCTAATTTTCCTTTTAACCTTTTGTCAATTAGTAAGCTTACTAAAATTTTGAATTGTGCTACCATTTTTTTATCCACTCATTGTATCTTTTAGGATCTCAAGACGGGGAAGATTATTGGTGGAGGGTATGAAACCGGTGGACTTTATTACCTGGATTGATGTGGTTCTTCTCGTTTAGTGGCTTTTCATTTGTCTATCTCGCCTCTTCAGCATCATTGTCTCCTTGGTCATCCGTCTCTCAAGAATTTGAAGTCATTAGTTTCGTCATGCAATCAAATTGAGTCTTTACAATGTGAAGCATGTTAGTTGGGTAAACACCATAGGGTGCGTTTTGCCTCTAGGTGTGAGAGTCGTGTTAGTAGTCATATTCATTTAGTTCATTCTGATATTTGGGGTCCAATAAACACTCCCTCATTGTTGGGATTTAGATATTTTGTCATTTTTGTTGATGATTATTCTAGAGTCACCTATTTTTATCTTATGAAAGAACGGTTTGAATTTTACTCAATTTTCAAATAATTTTATATGGAAATAAAGACTCAATTTAATGCTTCACTTCGTATTTTTCAGTCTGATAATGCTCATGAATATTTTCATACATCTTTGTCTCAATTTTTTTATGATTATGGTATAATTCACCAATCTTCATGCCCCCTCCACAACAAAATGGTGTTACTGAACATAAAATGCGTCATTTGTTAGAGGTCACTCATGCTTTAAAGTTTCATATGTGTGTTCCCAAATCCTATTGAAGTGATGTTGTTCTTGCTTCCTATCACCTAATTAATCGTATGCCTTCCACTGTTTTAGGTGGTCAGATCCCTTATACTGTGCTCTTTCCTGATGCACCTTTGTTTCATCTATCTCCTAAGATCTTTGGTTATGTGTGCTATGTTCATATCTTAGGTCCAGGGAGTGACAAACTCGATCCTAGAGCCATTAAATGTGTTTTTCTTGGGTATTCTCGCACTTAAAAGGGATACCGATGCTACTCACCTACTCTTCGGCGTCGTTTCATTAGTGCTGATGTCACATTTGATGAATCTCAGTCCTATTTCTCTCCTTAGGTTGCTAGTGACAGTTCTCCTCCTTGTCTTACTGTCCTACCACCTGTGTCTCCTATTGAATCTTCTCAGAAACCACTCCAGGTATATTGTCGTCGGCAAAAACCTCCAACAGAGACTTCTACCCCGCCTAGTGATTCGACTCTTGATCCTACCTCTCTTCCAATTGCTTTGCGCAAAGGTAAGCGTTCTTGTACCTCTCACCCTATCTCTCAGTTTGTCTCTTATGGTCACTTGTCTTCATCTTTTCATGCCTTTGCCACATCTTTGAATTCTACTGTTGTTCCTAAGTCTGTCAAAGAGGCTATGTCCATCTCTGGTTGGAAGTTTGCTATGGAGGCAAAAATGTCTTCCCTGTCTGAAAATGCTACTTGGTCTTTAGTTACTCGTCCTCCAGGGAAAACTACTATTGGTTGTCGTTGGGTGTATACTGTGAAGTATTTTCCTGATGGTTCTATTGAGCGTTTGAAGGCTTGCTTGGTTGCCAAAGGATATACCCAGACATACGGTGTTGACTATGCCGAGACATTCTCACCTATTGCTAAAATTTCTTATGTTTGGATTTTGATCTCCTTGGCTACTAATTTGGGCTGGCCATTATTTTAGTTAGATGTTAAAAATGCCTTCTTCAATAGCGATTTGGAGCAACCACCGGGTTTGTTGCTCAAGGAGTTTGGAAAAATGTGTAGGTTGCATAAGGCCATCTATGGTCTTAAACAATCTCCCAGAACTTGGTTCAGTAAATTCAGTGAAGTAGTGTTAAAGTTTGGATTGCGTGTTATGACGTTGCCACTCTGATCGCTTTGTGTTTTCTCATACCTCTGATAGAGGAAAGATTTTGTTGATAATATATGTGGATGATATTATAATAACTAAAGATGACAAGCAGGGTATTGATGATTCGAAAAGATACCTTCAAAACTCCTTTCAAACTAAGGATCTGGGTAAATTTTGTTATTTCTTGGGTATTGAGGTAGCACAATCTAAAGAAGATATCAGTTTATTACAAAGGAAGTATGTGTTGGACATTTTGGAAGAAACTAGCTTGTTAGGATCTAAACCAGTAGAGACTCCTATGGATCCTAATGTCAAATTATATGAAGATCAGGGAGAGCTGTTATCTAATCTTGAGAGATATCGTCGTCTAGTTAGTAAACTGAATTATCTCACAATTACTCTCCTAGATATATCATTTGCAGTTAGTGTTTTAAGCCAGTTTATGAAAGATCCTCGCCTTCCACATTAAGAGGTAGTTATTCGGATTGTGAGGTATCTTAAAGCACATCCAAGCCGTGGTCTTTTGTATAAAGCTAATGGTCACCTACGAGTAGAAGCCTACACTGATGCTGATTGGGCTGGATCACCGTCAGATAGAAAGTATTGCACTTTTTTTGGAGGAAATCTGATTACTTGGAGAAGTAAGAAACAAATTGTTGTTGCCAGGTCTAGTGTAGAGGCTGAGTATAGAGCCATGGCACACACATCATGTGAGCTTATATGGATTAAGCATTTACTTGAGGAATTAAGATTTGTTGTGAAGCTGCTTATGACTATGCATTGTGATAATCAAGCAGCAATTTACATTGCCTCCAATCTTGTGTTCCATGAGCAAACCAAGTATATTAAAGTAGATTGTCATATTACTCAAGAGAAAGTAGAAGATGGTGTAATTGCTACTCCATATGTTTCTACAAGAGTCCAGATTGCTGATATGTTTACCAAATCTTTATGTAAGACTCGTTTGGGTTTTATTATGTAACAAGTTAGAATTGTATGATATTTACTCTTTTAGCTTGAGGGGGAGTGTCATAAGTATTAAGGGCAAAACAATAATATCATGTATTTTATATATAAAAAATATTTTTTGTGTTAAAGCTGACTTATCAAAACTCTAAACACCTTCACCGTAAACAATAAAAACAATACACAATGATTTGATTTGATTTTTTTTTAATTGCTGAAACAAAAACACTTTTGATAGGTTGGACTTGAAATGACATCTTACACGTATAAAGAGAGGATATTTTTTTTTTTAAATTTCCAATCTCTCCATAAACTTCATCAATCTAAAAAAAATACATCACTTATTATTTTATTTTATTCAAGTCAATTAAGTTAAATATTGAAATCCCAATCTTTACTTTACTTTTAAAAAATATTTATCAAAACCAATCAATAGGGTATTTATTCTGTAATTTCATTTTTTATTTAGTATTATTTAATATATTTTTCTTAGAGTTATTATTATAGTTTTGATAAATTGAATCTATAATTTAATATTTGTTGATTGCAAAAAATCTGTAGTTTTTGTTTAAATCCACCCACATACCAAAAAAAAAACAAAAACCCCAAAACCCAAAACCCTTGCTAGTCCAACGTACCACAACGGTACCACCCAACTCTCTCTCTCTCTCTCTCTCTCTCTCACACACAGAGTTTAGGGTTTCATATTCATTCATATTTCATACTATCCTCAAAAACCAATTTCAGGGTTTTTCAATCCTTTGCCACACAATACGTTGTTAGGGTTTCGATTCCTTCTCTTCTCAATTCGTTAACTCACAAACAGATTTTTTGAAACAACAATGGCTGACGTGGTGCAATACCGGCTGGAGCGAATGGTGAACGAGCTCGACGACTTCGAGCGGCGTGGGCTCTTCACGCGCCGCGAGATCGCCGAGATCGTCAAGCAGCGCCGCAAGTACGAGTACCGCCTGAAACGGCCTAGCCCGCTCAAGCAGGACTACCTGGCTTACATCGAGTACGAGACTCAGCTCGACTTGCTCCGCCGACTCAGGAAGAAGTCGGTGGCGCGTGAGCTTAAAGCCAAGGGAAACATGAAGATGAAGCAGTACCATTCGGACTTCGCCGGCGTCACCAGGATCGTCGAGATTTTTCGCCTCGCTGTTACAAGGTTTAAAGGCGATATCGATTTGTGGTTTCGGTACCTTGAGTTTTGTAGGCTAAAAAGGAATGGAAGAATGAAAAAGGTGAAGCCTTTTTCTTTTTTAAATGAATTTTTTTTTTTGGCTTTGTTTGGTTACTGAGAAAGTGAAGGAAAGTGTTGCTTTAGATTGTAAAATGAGAAGGTCAGCTTAAAATTTTGTGTTTTTTTTTTTTTTTTTTGGTATTTTCTTAGGCAGTAATGAGAACCTAAATATAACACTAATAGAATGGAAGAGAAGAATACACATGAACAATTGGATATATAGATGACTTAATGGTTTTGGGATTAAGGTTTTGTTGTTGTTGTTATTGTAGTAATTGTTCCTTGTGCATTGTTTGGTTGCTAAGAAAAAATTGAGAGGGCCATAAAAAGGTTCAATTTTTAGCTTTATTTTGCATTTTGTTGTTTTAGTGTTAGAGAAGCAAATGCAAGGGTTTTATGCCCCATTTGGTTGCTGATTGATTGGAGGAATAGACTGAGATTGGAATACTAATGATATTTAGAGAGGGAAAAAAAAAAAGACGGATTTGAATAATTGGCCTATCCAATTAGCTGCAATTATGCCCAGTTAAGTAATACTCTCTGCTTTCTGATACCGTAAGGATGGAAAAAGAAATGTTGCCATTGAAATTTTGTCTTTTCAGTTATTCCATGTTCTGAGGAAATATTTTTGTCATAAACTTGTGCAGGTATTGGCCCAGGTAATTAGATTCCATCCAAAGGTCCCAGGAGTTTGGATATATGCTGCAGCTTGGGAATTTGACCATAACTTAAATGTTGCAGCTGCCCGTGCTCTCATGCAGAGTGGTTTGAGGGTCTGTCCAACTTCAGAAGACCTTTGGGTAGAGTATCTTCGGATGGAACTTACGTACCTTAATAAGTTAAAGGCCCGGAAGGTTGCACTCGGGGAGGATGAGGGAACTCTGGTCCGTGATAATAGACTTGCTGATGAAAAAGAATGGAGAGAAGAAAACAAGGATTTATTTATGTCCCTTAAAGATGAAGAAGAAAATAATGATGGAGCAAATGTTGAAAATGAGGGGTTAAAGATGAAAGTAGATTTGTTTCGGCAGCAAGGTTTGAGTGTTTTAGAAACTATCTATAGTGCAGCAGTCAAAGCGCTCCCTTCTAGTTTTAGCCTGAGAAAGCGGTTGTTTGAGATATTGGAAGCAACAGACCTAGCACATTCTGAGGAAAAGCGTGAGGAGATGCTAAATGATATGAAGAGAGATTTTTCAACAGAACCAGAATATTGGGACTGGCTTGCAAAACTTGAAATTGTTGGTCCTAAAAGTACACAAGACATGAGTGAACAAAAAATTGTGCTTTCTCAGGTGCAAAAAACAATTCAGGTATAAACCCTTGAACTACTGAAATATTCTATTTGGTGTGACTAATTTTTCCTGCATTGTGATAGCTTGACAAACATCTAGGATCTATGCATTCCTTACTATGAAATTGAAATAGACATACATGCATGTTCTGAACGCAGGCCTGTTTTTTTACTATATAAATCTAATGGTCGGATTTGATGCTTTTCCTTGTATAGGTTTATGAGGAGGCTTTAAATATTGTACCTTCAGCCATGATGTTTAATCTGTATGCAAAGTTTTTGATGGGTATTATTGCTCCCCCAGAACAAGAAAACCAAAATTCTTTGCTGCCCAGTCATACTGTAAATTATACTTCGCATCTTTTGATGGTATATGAGAAGGCTGAAACAATGGGTTACATTACAGAGGACCTTGCTTGCCAACATATTTCATTTTATTTGCAATTGGGACAATTGGATGAAGCTAGGAAACTGGCAGAAAAGCTTTGCTGTGGGAAACTATCAGATTCAGCACAGTTATGGCTATTAAGGGTCTCAATAGAAATTAGATGCATTACGAAGGATTCTTCTTCTCCAAGTAAAGCTGATCTACAATCCATCTTTGAACTTCTAACAAAAGTTCTGCCAAAAGTGTCCATCTCAAAAGCTGAAAGCTTGTGGCTAATGGTATGTTGTCATTTACCCATATACTTTTCTGTTATCTCCTGTTGCAGTTCAGATTATTATGATTGTCTGTCACAGCATTTGTATTATCATGTGATTTAATCTTCAGCAATTTGATTGTGGATGCTCAACTAAGGATTTTGTCGATCTACACTCAATTGTCAGCTATTATAAATATTCTTGAACTGATTATAGAGAGTGGCTTGTCTAAGCTCATGTAGCAGAACTCTCATGAGGCCTCCACCTTCTTATGAGTTATGATGCAGCATAGAGTTGCAAGAAGGAAAAAAAAGGGGGTGGGGGGCAAATAATAATCTGGTTTTCACAAAAAAAATCTCTTTAAACCCTCCAACGAAATTAAAATTCTACTAAACCCAAATCCCATAATCTAGACCAATGGAATTAATCAACATTAATCTGGTGTTTGCACCATCTTAGTTACTTATGATCCTGTTCTCCTTGGTGGTTCTATGCTTTTGAACTACTGTTTGTGATTAATTTCATATTATATATAATGCTGAGCACACTTCAATTGAACACAGCTTTAATCCCATTTATATCGTACTTGGTTAAATAGTAATGGGAAGCTCAATGCATAAAATAGCTACTAAGAATTTAATAATAATAAAAAATCAATTTTTAATTTTCAGGTGAATATCTTAAATATGAATGGCTTGGGAGCTTTCTTCCTAGTTGAAAACATGTGCCAAATGTTTTTGTTGGACCAAATTGAGTTGAATTGGGTCCAACTTGTGTATTATACATATATGCCAAAATAATGTTCTTTGAAAGGTGTTTGGGATTTTCTTGACATTATCTCATATTGCAGGCTCTCAAGTTCTTTGCAAATCAGAAGCGTTTTTTTGACAAGCTGGTAGAGATTTCTCTTGCTTCATTAGCTAGAGATGGTGGCAGTGAAAATGGCTTTTCCCTCTCTTCTGCTATCGTTAATTTTGTTCTTCAAAAGGATGGAGTTCAGCATGCAAGAGAGATGTATAAGCAGTATGTCGCTAGTTTCTGAGCTACTGAGCATTTATTTTATGAATTTTCCAAAATTTCCACATTCTTTGGTGCATGGATTTAATAATATTACTTCTTGATGTTGCCTTAACTACAGGTTTCTAAACTTCTATCATGTTTCAATTACAGATTTCTTGCTTTGCCGCATCCTGGTCTTGCTATATACAAAAATTGCATTGAATTGGAATCAAATCTTTCATCTGTTGGTGATAAAGATGGCATTGTAAATGCCCGCAAGTTATATGAATCTGCACTTGCTACTTATGGCCAAAATGTGAGCTTGTGGCAAGATTACTATTCAATGGAGGCTAAGGTAAACTTTGCTCTACTTTCTTTGAATGGTGGGATATGCTATTTAATTTTTTCCAGTAGCTAAGAGCTACAATGAGCCCTGAGGATTAATTGTGGCTCACCTTGCTTAACATGACCATCCTATATCTGGACCTTTGCAATTTTCATTCCCAAAATCAAAGGTCCAGCATGACCAAAAAAAGAAGGGATTTCATGGTAGGTTTGTTGTTGATTGAAAATTCATGCAGGTGCAGCCCATGAGAGCTCACCTCACCAGTACTTTGTGCTGCTTGTACTCTAGACAAAAAACAAATTCTTGTTGATGCATATTATTTGTTTAATTTTTTTTTCCCAACTGTGTTCCTATTGAATGTAACTTTTTTTTTTTTAAGTAGAACTTTAAAAAAACTTATATTTTTTGTAGAATGTACTCATAAGTTCTCTTTATTTTCACCATTTTAACAGATGGGAACATCAGAAACAGCAACTGCTGTCCATTGGCGTGCGCGGAAGACCCTAAAAGACTCAACTGCGCTCATTGCACCTCTCAATTTATGATTATTTCTGTATATGCCATCCAAAACTCAATTTTGACCTCTTCCTTTTTTTGAATGTATTTTAAGAGAAACAGATAAATAGGACTACTTATAGTTCATTGCGTAAAATCAAAAGTGAGCAAATTTAATTTTCATTTTTGCTCTGTCAAGTGTGTTTGTGTATTCAAATTTAGTTTTCATTCTTGCTGTGTCTAGTGTGTGTGACAGTGCGAGTGTATTTGCCCTTGAAAGCTTCCATGTCTGTATTTTTTTTTTTTTTTTTGATGGTGAAATCACAGCAGTTTTCATTACTTAGGACAAACTGTCCTCACAAATTACATCCAACTGAATTTGGTTTGCTATTAAAGGGGGGGTCTTCCACCCAAATTTGACATTCATGAATACTTCTAGCTTCCCTAGCCGTAATATGTGCAGCATTGTTAATTTGTCTGTGAACATGGCTTACTGACCAGTACTTGAAGGAGAACAACCCCATTCTTATACCTTCCACAACCTTCAGAATTGAGCTTGGCCCTGGTTCTGCACCTGTGACTGCTTTGGCTACAACCTGAGCATCACTCTCTAGTTCCACTTCCCACAATCCCAGGTCCTGAGCCAAAGCAATCCCTTTTTCCATTGCCTTCGCTTCCACTTCCAAAGCTCCCAATGGGAGGGGCAAATTTTTACTCATCGCACCCATAATCTGTCCATTCTCATTCCTAATTACCACCCCGATTCCATTGCTTTTCTAGCTTGTGAACACTGCTCTATCAACGTTAACTTTGTACTGCCCATGTCTAGGTGGACACCATTTATTTCTGACAGGGGCTTGACCGAGGCTAGGGGGTAGTGACTCGTCGGCCACTTCCATTGCATACTCTCTAGCTTCCATTACAATTCTCTTAGGGTCTTTGTACCTACCCTCGTGCTTAAACACGTTCCTATTGTTCCACACCATCCACATTGCGATGGCAAACAGCTCCCAATCCGAGACACCTTTCCTCTCCTTTAGCGACCACACCACATCAATAAAGTCCTTCAAGGGCTGATCTAGTTTAGGGAGATTGAGGCCTACTTCCTTCCAAACTTCAGCAGCAACAATGCAGTCCCATAAAGCATTGCCAAACGATTCATAGTCACCATAGAAACCACAGCTACTGTTCGAAGTCACTTTCCTTGATGCTAGGCAGCAGTTTGTCGGTATAATGTTCTTACATGCCCTCCATAGAAAATGTTTTATTTTGTTTGGACATTTAAGCTTCCAAACTGACTTCCATAGCCCTGCTGTCTTCTCCTTATTTGAGCAATCTCCACCTTCTTTAGCCGAGTTTGCTTTTTTAAGCACCTTGAGGGTCACCCCATACGCACTCCTTATTGTGAAATTGTCGTTCTTTGACCAAGCCCAGAGCAGGGAATCCTCCGGCAATCTAGGACTTAATGGCATTCTGAGAATAACTTTAGCTTCGTGGGGAAGGAATATCTTCTTGATTAGGTCCACCTTCCACATTCCCGTATCCCCATCAATGAGCTGCGCAACCTTTACCAACTCCACATTCGGTCCTTGGGGACTAATTACCTTAAAGGTGTCTAGGTTTAGAATCCACCTGTCACGCCAAATCTCCACTGTTCTGTCATTGCCAATGCACCACCTTGATCCCATTTCAACCGTCTCCCTTGCTGCCATTATACTTCGCCATACATAAGAAGGTTTTCTCCCCACTTGTGCTTCCATAAAAGAGCAGCCCACAAAATACTTTGCTTTAAACACTCTATGGGCGAGAGAAGTCGAATTTTTACTTAGCTGCCAGCCTGCTTTGCGAGGAAAGCCAAGTTGAACGCTTTTTAGGTCCTTAAACCCCATTCCCCCTTCCGATTTGGGTCGGCACAGATTTTCCCACGAAGTCCACGCCATTTTTCGCTCCTTAACTTTCTGCCCCCGCCAAAATTGGCTCACCATTGAATTAAGATCATGAAAAAGGGAATCTGGGAGCTTAAAGCAACTCATAGTATAGGTTGTAGTCGCTTGGGAGACTGCTTTAATCAGGATTTCTCGACCCGCATTCGACAAAAGTTTTCCTTTCCATCCTACAATTCTCCTCCCAACTTGGTCTTTGATGTGACTAAATGCCTTCTTTTTTCCTTTCCCCACTAGAGTAGGCAACCTCAAATACCTTTCATGCTTGTGGATAATCTGAGCCCCAAAGATCTCTTTGATTTCCTCTTGTATCTCCCTACTAGTATTCCTACTAAAGAAAAGGGATGTCTTCTCTTTATTCAGTTTTTGACCCGATTCTTTTTCATAGTCAGCCAACACCTTGAGCACTCTATTCCATTCATCAACATTGGCCTTTCCAAAAATGATGCAGTCATCGGTGAACAAGAGATGAGAAATCCTTGGCGCCCCCCTATAGACCGAAACTCCACTAATCAACCCTTCACACTCCTCCTTTCTAAGCATGGCTATCAAACCCTCTGCACATAAAAGAAAGAGGTAAGGCAATATAGGATCGCCTTGACGCAACCCCCTAGTTGGTGTGATCTTTCCTTTAGGCTTCCCATTAAAAGCACCGAATAGGATACTATCTTTACACACATCAACATCAGCCCAATCCATCTCTCACTGAAGCCCAATTTCCTCATCATCACCTCCAAAAAAGCCCACTTCACTCTATTGTAGGCTTTACTCATATCGAGTTTTATAGCCATTAACCCTTTCTTTCCCTTCCGCCTTTAACCTATGCAATGCATTGTCTCAAATGCCACTAAAACATTGTTTGTAATTTGCCTGCCGAGAACAAAAGCACTCTGGGATACACTAATCACCTCAGGCAGAATTTTCTTCAACCTATTTGCACACTTTTGACACTATCTTGTAGACTACATTGCATAAGCTAATTGGGCGGAACTCCGTAATCTTTTGTGGGCAATTCACCTTAGGGATAAGACAAATGAATGTCTCGTTTACACCATTAGGCATCACCCCGGTTCTAAGGGTTTGGAGCACATTGTTTACTACACTCGGACTGACAACATCCCAATATTTTTGGTAGAAAATAGGTGACATACCGTCCGGGCCGGGGGCTTTGGTAGGGAATGTCTGTATTGAAAGGGAAGTCTTGAATCCTTTGATTATGTTTAATATTATTGTTTAACTTTGAGTAGACCACATAGTAAAAAATTAATTATTTTTTAGGATTCAATATTTATGTGAGTAATCAGTTCAACCAATTTTAGATGTACTACAACATCATTGACATTGATTGTTGTGCTTATATGGTCCTTTTTCATCTCAATACAATATTTTTCTTGTGTTCAAGTCAATCTCTCATTCAGAGTTGGTAACACTGCCTGTATTAAGCCAGTTAGGTTAGGACCAAATTAAAAAAATGGTTTTGACTAATGCCTTGGGGTGGTTGAATGAAAGAGTCACTGGTTACTTTTTTCTATATATATATATATATATATTTTTTTTTTTTTCCTCCAGTGCTTTGGTTCATATTTTATGGTTGAAAAGGATGGGCTCCATTAAGGATTATAAATATTTCTGTTTGGTTTTTATTGCACATGGTTGAGAGCATTGCGTTTGCAGATTTCATAATTTGAAAATTCTGTGGAAGGATTGCACCTTGGAATATGGATCCAGGTATGTGATGTGTTTCCAATGCCCTTTTATTTGTTTATAATTATTTGATGATGGTTAGGTTTTCATCTATTTTACTATTTCCTCTTCATTGAGACAATGAATACAATTTTATTCCCCTCTTCATTGAGTGAGACAACGTGATGTTAATAGTTTTCATTTGTTTTTGCTAGTCTTAGTGCAACCTTTAATGTTAATTAATTTGCCTTTTGATTTATTGATACAAGAGGGGTTTATCTTAGTTTTTATTGATTCGCTTCTTCTTGTGAGGTTTGGGATTCAATTAATTGGCTTATTGTGGATTGATTGGGGAGATACCTTTGTGGTCATTTGGGTCAATTTGCTCTTTGGAGCTTTATTTTGGTTGATTCAAGCACATCCTTTATTAGTACTAGTAAGTTTTCCATGCGATGCACGGATAATGTTATAATGTTTTATGTAAATTTGTTTTTGGAAAATTATACATATATTATAGCATATTTATTATAAAACTTTGTTAGTAATGAGTTCATCATAAAAAGTAACAATTATAAATTGCACACATATATCTATTATAATTATTTTGTTCAAGTAATGAGCAATAATGAAAACAACTCGGAGTAATATTGTATAATAAAAGTTGATAAAAACATATTAATTAATTCTATATTATTGATTTTTATTATGTGATGTAATAAAAAGCTTCATTACGAATTTTTTTTCTTCTTCAATGCTTTGTTATTGTGGTATGGTGACGCTTGTTGTCATTATCAGTTTCTCCATCTTCAACATTTGAAATTTAGTCTGTCCATATTTGTTCAATTTTTGAGCTTTCATCATTTTTTCCTTTTGTTGCATCATTTGTGTTAATTACTAATGAATTGGCACCAAGAGATTCTTGATTAGATCTTACAAAGTTTGGACTTTGTCGCTAAGATTTTTCATAGGTATTTGTATTTATATTAAATCTTAATGATGTGACAGTTTTTTGTATATTTTTTATTTTTGTTAATTTTGGAATAGTGCAGCAAAAAGAATTAACATAGCGTGTTGAATTGTGTTTTTTTTTTCTTCCATACCTTTTTATCATTTGAAGGCGCATCAAAAATCTTAGCAACTATATAATTTTCAAAACCATCTTTTAGATTGAATTCATTCAAATGAAGTAGAGAAATCCATTTTTTTCCTAATTTTTTTTTTCAAATAACGTGAGATTCCTTCTCCAATATCAATATTTTTACAATAATTTAAATAAGTTGTACCTTAGTTTATTTTTCAGCAAGATCTCAATCTTGAAGATTTATTTAGGATTTTCTCGGCATCTCGATCAAATATCACAAACTTTGTTTTATTAGTTGCGTTAAAAACTTCAATTTGAATCTTGTATCTAAAGTAGTTTGCAATTGTATATATATAGTAGTTATAGTGAGATAAATATATTATAAATATTTGGAGAGTATGTAGTTAATGTGAGTGCCTCTAACTTTGGGATAGAAAGATTTATTTTTGTTTTACATTTTGCACACCAAAATTGCCTGTTTGTAATTTGACATTCCTTTCACAAAGTACGCACAAAATGTAATACCAACTTATTGTTGTATCAATGTTACTTATTATTGCAATACCCTAGCAGTTCACATCTTGCAATGAACTTTGAAATTAATATGTATTTTTTTTTTAATGTAAATAATATGATCTATTATTATTTTTATACATAAATGATGAGTATAATTTGAAATAATTAACAAACATTTTTCGTATGATCTCATTCAATGCGTTATATCTTTACTATTGTCTTCATATTATTTAAAGATAAATCCTCCTATGAAAATTGTTTTGCATGTATTTTTGGTATTTCTTGTATAGGATCATGTTTTTTACCATTCCTATCATTGAATTTTTTTAAAGAAAATATTAAGTTAATGGCATTTTGTGAGATAGTATATGCTCTTTATTAGACTTTTTTGTTATTATAAATTTTAGAAATATGCACTTGTCAATTATTTCAGCAACCTGAGGGATCTTAAGATTTATATATATATTTGTTGCACTGGTCGATGACAGAGAATTTGTCTACATAAATTGCATAGAATATTATTAATAGACAAAAGCATATTGAATTGAAAATGAAGAGATATTTCATGAGAATGAGATTTTCTAGAAGTATCATCTATACGTGGGGAGGAAGAAGAGAGTTTGTAAGAGGGTAAGAGTTTTTGCTTTGATTTACACATGGGAATGGTCAAACTTGGGTCATAATATGTAAGGTAAGAACTGAGTCTGAGTTTTTCATAAGGTTTGGTCTACTTTTAAAAGGTAATCAATTTTATAGTAAATAACTTTTGGTCTAATTGGTCTAATTGTCAAGAACAACTCATATCAATATAATAGTAAAAATAAGTTACTATGATTTATTGGGTAACAGTAAAAAAAACTTAATAAAAAGAGGTAAAAAATGCTAAATTTATATAATAGTAAAAATAAGTTACTATGATTTATTAGGTAATAGTAAAAAAAATTTAATGAAAAAAGGTAAAAAAAGGTTAAATGCAATAAGTTACTATGATCTATTGAGTAACAGGAAAAAAAAATGCTAAATTTATATAATAGTAAAAATAAGTTACTATGATTTATTGGATAACAGTAAAAAAAACTTAATGAAAAAAGGTAAAAAAAAGTTAAATGCAATATTATTGTGCCACGTGGCAGGACCTCATGCACTCTCACATGAAGTCTCTGCTTTTATATATACTAGCTTTTAAACCCGTGCAAATGCACGGGAATTACATAAGTACATGTATTTTCGAGTTTTCCAAAAAAAAAAAAAAACAGTACATCTATTTTTAACAAAATAAAAATAAAAATAATGAAAATTTTGTAAGAGTCCAGAAATAAATTTTTGTATATAAAAATAATTAGAATCCGAGAGAGCAAATATATTCAAATAATTTTAGGTAAATATTTGGAGAAAACATTTTGTTTCAAAAGTCTTTCTTAAATAAATTTAATTAAATAAGTATGTAGCGAATGCGATTGAATTTATAAATTTTGAAAAATAACACTTGGTATCCGTATGCTATCCATAAAAATATGTGTTGTTGTACAAATAGATTCTCTTTTAAGCTTATTCTAAACAACTAAAACGGTAATATCCACTATGATGGAGAGAAAAATATTTCTAGCAATTGAAAAAAAAGAATCCAGCTAAAGAGAATAGTGTGACCGTCCTTCCTTGGAAGCAAATTGGTGGGGAAGCAAGATTTTTGCTCGTTCCACATTCTTCGTCTTTATACTTCTTCCTAAAGAAATTGAACCCAAGAACCTAAGTTTAAATAGGGAAAAAAAAATCAAAGCTATTTAGACATCAAATTTAGCATTAAATTTGATAAGACAATTTTAATTATAAAAATACAAACCAAGCTCAAGAATATCTCATCATCTCCCAATCTAAATCAAACTTGCTTAATTTAATGTGCATGATAGTGGATGACAAAATATTTGGTTTATGCAATGGCAAAAGACTAATGATTCCATAATGACATAAGACTTGATATGTCATATTAAACTTTACCTTGAAACTACCCAACTACTCATCTAAGCCCATTTTTTCACTAACAAAATAAACATTTCCAAGATGCATGATACTAAAGAAAAAGTATGTAGTCCTTTCCTTACCTTGAACTATGTGTTGGGTAAGTACACTTTGGGGTGTGGAGCTATGCGGTTTTGACTTAATTATCCACCGTTTACTAATCTCTCTGCAAAAGTAAATATATTTAAAGCATTTACTAATTTGCTCAAAGTAAGAACCTACAAAAATAAGGAGATTCACAGAAACAAACCTACCTAAGTAAATAACTTAACACCACATATAAACTTGAAACACACCAAATCTGAAACCTACCAATTTTGGCCTGCGGTAATGTAATCAAGATTTCATCTCTTAAATTCATTTTTTTTCCCTATTAAATCTGTAAGTTGACAATTTGGAACACCAATCTACCATTCCTAGGAACCACAACAAATCAAACCATGAGACTATAGAACATTTGACAACAAAAAAGTTTAAAACCAAAAAATGGTTACAAATTTATGGAATAAAAAGTCAAGGGAAAGTATTAATTTGAGGTATCATAATTCATGCGAGGATATGAAGGAACATATTCAAAGTTGAAATCAAAGAGATCTTACATAAACTTGAAACACACCATTCTAAATCTTACATGACAATTTCAAATACCAAATCTACTATTCTTAGGAACCACAATTGCATTTTCTTTTTCTTTTTTTCTTTTTTTTTTTCTTTTTGCTATCATATCATGGTAAAGGAAAGAAATAAATTTTAGCAATTATTTTTAGAATCAGAGAGTCCATATTTGATAATCTTCAAAACTATTTTAGTTCTATTTTTGGCTAGTTCCATATTGTTAACAGTCATGCAAGTACAAATTCTTACTAAGATCAGCAGAATGGTCCTGGCCAGAAGGTGATACGGTAACACTACCAGCACCGCATAAGATTGTATCAATGGATATATCACCATTTGAACCTCCAGAAATACGTTCTGGTGAAAACATACAGTTTTCCCTTCTGTAGAATTGGTATGCAGATAAAACAAAGTAGCCACCTTCTGGGGCAATATGGGTCATTGAAGCTTGCCATATTTCTCTTGCTCCAGCTGTATGTTGAGCACGAAGTATAAAAACTTAAGTTCTTCAAAATTTGAACCAATCATGCAAAACAGACCTACCCAAACATTCAGAAAATGGGGGAAAGCCTGTATAGAAAAATTCCACCATAAGTATCACTCTACAATCAAACAAAAGAATAATAAGTGATCCCTCTTTAAACTGAAGAAATCCTAAACCTCTTATGAGTATGAGGAACTTCTATACGATCTGAAATTTTCAAATGCCTAATTTAATGAGCTCGACTATAAAGTTTCCATATGGAAACGTTTAATGTATACACCCTATGTTCTCTATGATTGAATAGCTAAATAAATCACACCTGATGTTGCTAGATTCATTAGAGAGACTAAACTCATCAACCATTTTAGTTAGTGAATTGCATCATTACAATATGGTCTTAATTGTAAGAGTAATATTATATTTCATGAATTCTTACCCTAGTTGCTGACAGACTACCACCAACACTAATCATGCAAAAGTCATTAAAAATATATTGAATTAACAATTTTTCTTTTTCTTTTGCGATGTAACAGTTTAGTAAACATTGGAGGAAAGGAAAATAGGGAAGAGGGGATCAATGGCATGAATAGGGTTTTTTTTTTTTTGTGGATCGAATAAATACTTCGTAAATTAGAAGAGAATATTTTAGAAAACGTACCAACTTTAACAAACTTTCATTTTTTTTTTTTTTTTTATAAATAACTTTAACAAACTTTCATTAAACTCCATTAAAGTGAAGTAATTATTCATCCAGCTGAACATAATAGACAATTTGTCCTAGAGTAGTGCCAACACATCAAGGCAATACATTTAATTGACAAAATAAGAAGTACAACAAAAAATATTAAGAGAAATTGAACAGAGAAAGGAAGAGATTACTGTAATTACAAATATAATTGTTTAATTTTCTCAAAAAAAAAATATATAATTGTTTAATTTAAAGGAGTTGAGTAAAGAAGATTAATTTTGAGAAAACTTACCACCCATATCGTTTTAACCATATATATGGGAACTCACAAATTTTAATGAAATCTAATCACATAGCATTCAAATTAACACCCATTTGGGTCATGTGCAATTGTTAACCACTCTGGCAGCAAGAAATAAGATTTATCCAGTTGTTGCTATTAAAGTGAGATTATGGAAATAACTTTAAAAAAATTCTCGACCACTCTGACAAACCTTACACTTAAGTACCACCAGAGAGCATGTTGTTAGGAAGGACCTGGACCTCTTCTTTTGCTGCCAGGAAATAGCATTCTTGTACCCAAAATTTAGCTCTTTAGGAGAGATAAAAGTTAACCCACCACTCGGCCAAATCTTTAAGATCCACAAAATATGAAGCCACCAACTAAGAATGTGTTTGTTTCAAAGTTTTGGCTGATTGAAGACTGGCTTAGGTCACTATAAGAAGAATAGATCCCAAATACAGGTTGTGTCCAAGTATCCTTGACAATGCAGAAGAATCCTATGCCAAATCAGAAGCTACCAGCGGATTAAAAATTTTAAAATACTAAGCATGCGATGACACGACCAATAAAGAACACCTTTTAAATTCCTATGGTTGTTGCATTGATTAGTTCTAGCTGGAAGTATCTTATATTTTGGGAACCATTTTAATACTGTTGATTCTTGAATTTCTATTATTTACTCACTTTCATGATCATCCATCTTCTGAAAATTTTGTGAATTATACTATGAAGTGGGTATATATTGGGAAAGAAATAGCAGACCCTTTGGAATTTGGGTTTCAAAAATAGAGAAAAAGAGTAATCTATAAGAGAAGAGGAAGAGTAGGAGATAAACTTACCACTTTGTTTCTGTATTATTGGAAAATGGGTAATCTTTTCTTGGGCCATTTTTTATTGACAGGAAAGGAGATACCAAAAAATCTGCAGTTCCCCAAATTTGGTGAGTCTTGAATATCAATCATTTGCAATGCTTGCAGAGAACTTTCTAAATTCTTCTCCCCTTTCGTGACAGAATGAGGAGTAAATGAAAATTAAGGGAAATTGAAAAGAAAAAAATAGAAATTTGATAAAAGAAAAGGAGGAGATCAGGTTTGGATGGACTTACCACATTATTTAAACAATAGCATTAACCAAAAAAAAAAATGAATATACAAATCTGAAAAATAAGAATTAGAACTGACTTTTTTTCCTTAGAACTTTGAGTCTCTCTCAAACTGTTTCCCTTTGTGATTGTGGTTCCGGTGGCCTAAGTCTGGCAAAGGAACGGATGGTAGAGGAAAAACTGATGGTTATGGCCGGCCTTAAATATTTATCTCTTGGTGCACTACGAACTCTGTCTCTCCTATCTCTGTATCTCAAGCCTTTCGAGTTTCGATTGCATTTTAAGTTTTTTAACTCAAATAACTAAATCTAAAGCAATCCAACCAAAAAATTCAAACCTAAATCATATTTAATCCCCATATTTGAAAAAGAAAAGGAAAAAAACAATAACAATAACTTTACTGGTTATGGGTATACAGCAAAAAAACCTAAAATAAATATCAATGCAACATTCAATCCTATTCTTATTTAATCCCAACGATTTCATTAAGATTAGAAACAGAAGTACCCAAACTAAAATCAATATTTTTAGTGATTTCTATAATCTAAAAAAACAAACAAAAAACAAAACAAAAGCAAATATCTAAAATTGAGAAAACAAACATTTTGATAGAGAATCCAAAAATCCAAAACAAAAACAAATCAAATCTAAACCTACCCAACAAAAAAACTCCATTAAAAGTAACGTTTTATACCCAAACCTACAAAATTGAAAAAAAATGTACCGTTGTCGATGTTGGTTCTGGCGATCTGGTGATCTAAATCTGGCAAGGGGTCAAACGGTGATGGGGAAACTGATGGTGATGGCCAGCCTTAGATATTTCTCTCTTCGCCGGTAAGAAGTTCCGAGAAAATTCAATGCGTACCTTCCGAATATGGAGTGAAGGGGATTGTTTTTGCTGTTCGGTGAAGGGTTCCGACGAACTCTACTATCTTTCCCTTTTGATTGTAACACACAATGGACTCTCTTTCTCTTGGCGCCTTAGGAACTGTGCCTCTTTCTCTATTTCTTTCTCCGTGTCCCAGCCCTCATCCCCTCTCTCTATTTCTATCTCCATGTAAATTGTATTTTAACCAGTTAATTTTTTTATTTATAAAGTGTGGCTTTTAAATGTGTTGCAGCAACCACTGGCTCAATATTTTTTAAATGCAAAGAATTTTGTGTGTATGTGTGAGGAAAAGTCTTGAAATATTGAACAAAAAAATACAAAGAATATTTACTTTTTAATTAGAAGTGTCTAAAAACATTGAACCAAATAAAACAAACGTATCAAACAAACATAAACACACAAAATAATAATAATAATAAACAAACAAACAAAAACAAAATTTCTTCTTTTTTTTTTTTAATTTTCCAAATAGTTTTAGCAATGAAACTAAATCATGGTTTGAGCGCTATTACAATATTAAAAAAAAATTATTTAAAAAAACTCTTAAAAACTGCCAATCTAATAACCAAACACAGAGGCAATAGTTTGACAGAGCCATCCGTAAATGGGTTAGGGGAAACGATGGGGAGACTAAGAAAATAAGGAGAAAGAACTGTGTGAAGTAGAAGAAGTCCATGGGAGTGCATTAGAAAGAGAGAGAGTTTGATCGGGTGGTTCTGTTATCCAAAAGAAAAACCAAATCTAACACAGATATCTGATATTAAAAACCATTCTATCCCAAATTCCTTACTCAAAACTGAATCTAAGCCAAAACCTAAATGCAATCCAATCCAATACAATCAAAATTCCCAGACCTAAATCATATTTAAACCCAAATTTAAAGAACCAAAAAACAGAGACTAACCGATGGAGGATACGGATCTGATGGTCTGTCTTTCTATTTCTCTGTATCTGCCTCTTCGTATCTCAATACCTCTTGGACCTTTCATCGTATTTGATTTTGCTCGGTGGTAGTTCTCTCTATCTCCGTATCTCCCTTTCACCAAACCGTTTCAACAAACCGGCTACCTTTATGTAGAAGGGGTTTGGCCGTGGAGTGTGTTTTGGAATGGAGAAGTGGAACAGGGAACGACGGACGTTGAGGGCTTACGAACTCTCTCCTTCTCTCTCTGTATCTGCGTTTTTTTTTTTTTTTTTTTTTTTTTTTTTTTTGGAGTAGCGTAGCATTTTAACCGGTTAATTTTTTTTATTTATAGAGAGACTTTTAAACGGTGCTACGATACTGCCAAACAACATAATTTATCACTTAAAAGATTGTAATGTATCGCCTTTTAAATTGTAAACGTGGCGGCATCTCCTTCAAAGGCTTCGTCTATTATATATGGCATAACAGTTTCTTTCTGTGCTTGCTATTCCGATGGTCTAAGTCTGTCCAGGGAACGAACAATCGCCGGCCTTGGATATTTCTCTTTTTCTCTTGGGGCCTTGCAAACTCTGCTTCTTTTTGTCGTTCTCTCTCTTTCTCCGTACACGGGCAGGCCTTTTGAATGTAATATACCCATTGAAGCAGTTAGTGTTGTATTTATATTCAGAGACATCAGGCTGTAATAGGATGTTTCTCCAAACGATGCACCGTACGATTTTTTTAAAGATTAACTGTACACATGTCTGAATTTTAGATAAACACTTTCCCTCCGCTTCTGCTATTATATATATATATATATATATTGATATTGATTAGTCACGGGCTTATGCGTTGCGCGTGGTAATATTTTTAGGATGATTTCATTGAATTTATTTTTTGCAATTTGGGCTAATTTAATAAATAGTAATGTATATCATAATCATATTTTTATTTATTATAGGAACAACCACAAATATAATATATATAATTTTTATCGTATCAAAATGAAAACAATACAATTTTTCTCAAGAATTCAAAAGGTAGCAAAAATATTAATTTTTAATAAAAATTATTTATAACATTTTGTAGATCATTAAAAAGTACATAAAATTTGAATTTTTTTTTTTAGTTTTAAAAAAACTTTTTCAAATCCAATTGTATCTACCGTACAATCAAAAACACCAAAAAACGTATAAAAAAAATCAACAAAAACTACTATTCAAAAAAAGAAAGGGAAAAATAAAAATCACATTAAAGTCAAACTTCTTCTTCCGAATATGTAAAACATTTCAGAATTGATGTGATCAAGCCAAATATCCAATGTATAATCAAATTCAAAAATTTTAATAAGTTATAACTTTATATATAATGATTGTAACCAAGAGTACAAAGGGGAAATTTAGAGAAATTGTTTTGTAAAAATAAGAAGTATTATGTTAATACTATCATAATCTAATCCAACATATGAAAAATGAATAGATAAATAAATAATTTTAAAATTGAATTTTTTTTTCTTAAAAATCTCAAAGAATACACAAATGAGATAAGATTATGAGAATACAAAATATTCGTAAATGTTTAAAACAATTACTCAAGTATCTAAAAATATCATATAATAAAAACATAACAATTTACTGCTAATTTGTTCAACAAAATATTTACAAATAATGAAAGGAAACTACACAAATACTGTAAAAGATAGAAAATCTAAATAGAATTGAGAGAATTTCATTGATGGAGAAGAAAATTACAAGAAGTGAAATTAATGAATAATACATAACTCTACTCTGTTTTATATACACAGAAAAATGTAACCGCCCAACTATTGGCGCAAAAATCTGTTATTCGAATCTACCAGAATCTGTACACGTGGCAGTCCAAGAGCAAGGGACTCCTGGATTTACGGAACTAACTTCTTCAATGCTATTGGATGAAGAACTCATGATCTGGCATTGCTTCAAGCATCTCTAATACTTCTGTGCTTATCAAGCCATTTGATGCAATCCTTGTTCTCTGAGTAGTGCACCCCTTGTCATCAGTAGCTGCTGCATTGCTAGCCTCCTTGTCATCAGCAACTGCTGCATTGCTAGCCTCCTTTGTGCACCTCTGCTGTGACACATGACTTGCACTTTTAACACTCCCCCTCAAGAGCACAGCTCTTGCCTTTTGCTCTTCCAAACATGTATGAGGATAAGCCACTGTAGAAGCAAAAATATTGATCACACCTAGCCTTCTGATTAGTTTAAGAAAACTCTCTACTCCTAATGCTTTGGTGAACGCATCTGCCAGCTGATCCTTAGTTGATACATAGAAGGTTTTAAGTGTACCATCAAGAATCTTGTTTCTCACAACATGACAATCTGCCTCTATATGTTTCGACCTTTCATGGAATACTGGATTTGCAGCTATATGAAGTGCTGCCTGGTTATCACAGTACATTAGTGCAGGCTTATCATGTTTGACATGTAGATCTTGTAACAAATGCAAAATCCAAGTTAGTTCACAGGTTGTAGTGGCCATAGCCCTATACTCTGCCTCTGCACTGGACCTAGACACTATGCTTTGCTTCTTGGACCTCCAAGACACTAATGCATCACCAAGGAACACACAATAGCCTGTTAAAGACTTCCTAGTGTCAGGACATCCTGCCCAATCTGCATCACAATAAGCTTTTAGGTGCAGGTCAGAGTTATTGGGAAAGAAAACTCCTTGACCAGGTGTTCCTTTGATATACTGCAGAATCCTGGTGGCTGCTTTCATATGTGGTGCTCTAGGTTGTGCCAAGAACTGGCTAAGTCTATGCACTGCATATGTGATGTCTGGTCTGCTTAGAGTCAGGTACATAAGTTTTCCAATGAGTCTTCTATACTGCCCTGAATTGGTAAGCAAGTCTCCACTGCTTTTAGACAACTTGAGTTGTTGCTCCATTGGAGTTTGGACTGGTTTACACCCTGTCATACCAGTTTCCTCAAGAACTTCCAAAGCATACTTCCTTTGAGATAGGCTGATTCCACTCTTGTTTCTTGCAATTTCTAAACCCAAGAAATACTTGAGTGATCCTAAGTCCTTGATACCAAACTTCTGATCTAAAACAGACTTGAGAGAGGTAACACAAGCATGATCATTTCCAGTGATGACCATATCATCTACATAAACCAACAAAGCAGTGAACAAAGACCCTTTGCTGTGCACAAACAAAAAGTGATTAGCCTGAGATTGAACAAAACCAAGTTCCTTTATAGTTGCTGACAGCTTGGTGTACCATTGCCTTGAAGCTTGTCTTAAACCATAAAGTGACTTAACCAATTTATACACCCTAGGAGCAGTAGAAGAGGTTGAAACACACTCCCCCTTACTGTGAAAACTAGGTGGCAATGACATATATACCTCTTCATCTAGATCACCATGCAAAAAAGCATTGTTGATGTCCAATTGATGCAGAGGCCACTGCCTGGCAGCAGCAAGAGCAAGCAAGACCCTGACTGAAACAGTTTTAGCAACCGGAGAAAATGTTTCAAGGAAATCAAGTCCTTCCCTTTGAGTATAACTTTTGGCAACCAGCCTAGCTTTGAACCTTTCAACACTACCATCAGGATTAAGTTTCACTTTGTAGACCCACTTGCAGCCAATGGGAGACTTACTAGGAGGTAAACTAGTCACATCCCATGTATGATTAAACTCAAGAGCTTGGATTTCTTTGTCCATGGTAGCTCTCCAAAGGGGGTCCTGAACTGCTTGGGAAAAGCTGTGAGGTTCTTTGGGACTAGAACTGACAGCTAGCAAGTAAGAGTGATAGCAAGGTTCCAAATGAGAATAGGTAAGGCACTGAGCAAGATCATAAGGAGCACCAGCTGCAACAGCAGTACAAGCATAGTCCTGTAGATAGGCAGGAGGTCTGATGTCTCTAGATGACTTCCTAAGAGGTACTGGTGGAACTGGAACAACTGGTGTAGAGGAATGTGGCACCTGAACAGAATTAGGCACCTAAATAGGACTAGAAAAAGTAGCATTAGGAATAGATTGAACAATAGCAGAAGGGTAAGGAACAACATCAAGGTCTAAGGAAGCAGGATCAGGTATGCTAATGGGAGTAACAAACCCATCAATATCAGCAGGGCAGGAAGCTTCACTAGCAGTAGGAACAAAGGGATCTGCAACATTAGTTGAAACAGAAGCAAAAGGAAAGGAATGCTCATGAAAAACCACATCCCTAGAAAGGAACACCCTATTGGTAGCTAAATCAAGGACTTTATATCCTTTAACCCCAAAAGGATATCCCAAGAAAACACATTTGACAGCCCTAGGAGCAAACTTGGATCGGTGGGAAGAAATTGTAGAAGCAAAGCATAAACAACCAAACACCTTTAAATGTGCATAACTAGGTGGATGACCAAATAGCATTTCAAAGGGAATTTTATTTGATAAAGCAGATGAAGGGATTCTGTTGATCAAATAAACAGCAGCAAGAATATCATGACCCCACAAATGCAAAGGTAAATGAGATTGAAACATAAGAGCTCTTGCCACATTCAAGATGTGTTGATGTTTCCTCTCCACAATGGCATTTTGTTGTGGGGTTTCAACACAACTTAAATGATGCAAAATGCCCTTCTTGGCAAAGAAATCTTTCATGAAGAATTCAGTACCATTATCAGATCTTAGAGTTTTAATTTTCTTAGAGAACTGGGTTTCCACCATAGTGCAAAATTATTCTAAAACATATTGTGTTTGGGATTTATGCTTTGACAAATACACCCAAGTGCACCTAGAGTAATCATCAACAATGGTTAAAAAGTACTTGCAATGATCAACAGTAGGAATAGAGAAAGGTCCCCACAAATCACAATGAATCAATTCAAAGCAAGAATTAGAAAGATGAGAACTTTTATTGAAAGGTAAACGTTTTTGTTTAGCAAGTGGACAAATGTCACAATTGAAATTCTCAATAGAAGTGAAACAAGGTACATCATTTGGTTTTATTGAAGCCAATTTGGCATTGGACAGATGACCTAATCTGGAGTGCCAGATATGAAGCTGTGAACTATGAACAGAAGCTGAAATAGAAGCTGCAATGGAAGGTGTAGAGATGCTGCCTTTGTCCAACAAATAAAGTCCATTGCATTCTCTACCTAGACCAAGTGTGCTCCAATGAGCAAGGTCCTGGATAAAGCACAAATTTCCAAAGAAAATGAGGCAACAAACAGTGGACTTGGCTAGCTGACTGACAGAAATAAGATTGAAACTAAAGGATGGAACACATAGAACATTATGAAGAGTAAGATGTTCAGAGATTTTCACAATGCCAATATGAGTGACTGAAGCTACTTCTCCATTAGGCAGATTAACAAATGTGTTTAAAGTAGCAGTGACAGTAGTAAAACAAGAAATGGAATGGACCATGTGATCCGTAGCCCCTGTGTCTATGACCCAATCAGTGGAATGAAAAACCTCTCTATCAACTACTTTGGCAGAAAAAATGGAATGCCTGAAAGAAGGAGTGAAAGGGAACAATGAATTTGTACCTGACATAGTGTCAACAAAGGAACAATTAGCACTTTTTGAAGGTGAAATGGATGAGGAAGGCACACCAGTTGCAGTAGGTACACCAGGAGCTCTAGGAAGTATGTTAGAGACAGCACCACTTGTACTCTCAATTGCAACATGGTGATTAACACCTTGATCAGTACCAGTATTGAAAAGAGCAAGTAATTGCTCACATTGTGCCTTAGAAATAGGACATTGAGCAGATGCATTGGAAGGAACTTCAACACCTTGGCTTTGAAGAAATGACACCTGATTAGCATTGAAATTTGGCTTGCCTTTGTGCTTGTAACCTGGTGGGTATCCATGCAGCTTGTAACACTTGTCCACAGTGTGTCCAAGCATGTTGCAATGGGTGCACAAAGGCCTCTCCTTCTTAGGGCCTCCTTTACCTCCATAATTCCCCCTGGTGTTGGCATACATTGCCACTGAATCAGGTTTAGGTGTGAAGGTAGAACCATGTCCAATGCCTTTGTGAGATTCCTCTTGAAGAACTAAAGCATACACCTTGCTCATTGATGGAAATGGCTCAAGCATGAGAATATGGCTCCTCACAGTCTCAAAATTCTCATTGAGCCCCATTAAAAACCTCATCACATAGGACTTTTCATGAGCAATGCTCAGAGTCTTCATTGCCCCACACGTACAAACTGGTAATGGCTCATAATGAAGTAGTTGATCCCAAAGCCTCTTGAATTTAGAGTAATACTCAGTCACTGACAACTGACTCTGAGTTATTTGTGAGATTTCCTGTTGAAGATTATAAATCTTTGGTCCATTTCCCTGTGAAAATACACGTTGCAACTCAAGCCACATCTCCCTTGCAGTCTCACAGTACATGATGCTGCTTGACACATCAACATGCATAGAATTGATCAACCAAGAAAGAACCATTGTATTACAGCTTTCCCAATCTTCGTACAGAGGAGAATTATCTTCAGGCTTTGCAATCTTGCCATTTACAAATCCTATCTTTTTCTTGGCAGTCAATGCTAGAACCATAGCTCTAGACCAAGATTGATAGTTTCTCATTCCCAAAAGTGGTTGAGTGACTAAGATATTCCCTGGATTCTCACTGGCACTAAGGAAAAATTGATTGGGAGAATTGGTCTCTGTGTTGGACTGAGGGATTTGCTGTGTGGATTGATTCTGCGCAGGAACAGAGTCACTTCCTTCTCCAAAAGCCATTGATGCTACTCACGAGCTTGTATGAAACTTCTAATGAAATTCAATGAAATTGAAAAGGAAAAACAAAAGATTCTTCAAGGTACAAATGAATCTGGTCTCTGTGGATCAGAATTCAAGAACTTTCTCGAAGAGATTTCTGTTCGGTAAGCGAGAATCTTTTGGAATCAAAAACGAGACTAGGAAATCAGTATAACTGTGCTAGTCGTTCTGATACCATGTAAAAGATAGAAAATCTAAATAGAATTGAGAGAATTTCATTGATGGAGAAGAAAATTACAAGAAGTGAAATTAATGAATAACACATAACTCTACTCTGTTTTATATACACAGAAAAATGTAACCACCCAACTATTGGCGCCAAAATCTGTTATTCGAATCTACCAGAATCTGTACACGTGGCAGTCCAAGAGCAAGGGACTCCTGGATTTACGGAACTAACTTCTTCAATGCTATTGGATGAAGAACTCATGATCTGGCATTGCTTCAAGCATCTCTAATACTTCTGTGCTTATCAAGCCATTTGATGCAATCCTTGTTCTCTGAGTAGTGCACCCCTTGTCATCAGTAGCTGCTGCATTGCTAGCCTCCTTGTCATCAGCAACTGCTGCATTGCTAGCCTCCTTTGTGCACCTCTGCTGTGACACATGACTTGCACTTTTAACAAATACCATCTTCTTCAACTGCATTAACTGTTCTTCATCGCATTATCCAAATAAACTAAAACCTGATAACAACACAAAATATGGACATATTATAATATGATTTTTTCCTAAATCTGGTCAACAATATTAAAACTATTTTGTGTTGTAAATAAAATAAAATAAAAAATACTTGCATCAAGTAACACATAAATTAGTCAATAATAAGACAATGGGAGTATAAACCTCATAAAAAAATCCAAAAAAAAGAAAAAAAAAAAAAAAGAGAAAAAAAAGAGAGAGAGAGAGAGGCGAGAAATAACCTTTCTGTGTGGGGAAAATATGCATAAAATGGAAGAGAGTGACAAATTTATAGTAAGAGGACGAGAATAAGAAAAGTCAAAATAAAAAAAGATAAATGGACAAAATTATATGTAAAGTTAAAATCGTCTAAGAGGAATATGTATAGATAATACTTAGTTATAACATCAAAATTAAAGTAAGTGAATACGTAAAGTTAAACCCTTATGATGAATTTGTAAAGCCAATGTATTTATATATTTAATATTGTCAAAAAAATTATAGGTAAAAAATAAATATGAAAAACAGTAAATGACGTGGTAATGATGTGGAGGATGAGATGGCTTAACAGGAGCGTTACAACAATAAATGCTACACTTCAGCTTTTAGATATATATAGATTACTATTTGTTATGAGTTGTGAAGTTCATATGATTCGAATTGAATAATTGAGGAGATATCATCCTGGAAAATTGTCTTTTAAAGAAAAAAAAATAAGGACCCTCTTCATTTCATTTAAAACAAATCTATGGCTAATGTTAGGCTCAAATTATTTGTGTTGGCAAATTGCTTTCAAAACATTTTTTTTAATGTAATTGAGTTGTGAGTTTTTAATGTCTAGATAGTGGCTGAAGATCTACTTTGAGGACACAGAAAAAACAATACCAGCACTCATTTTATGCTTACCTTTGTTAAGTTCAAACTAATTTTATACCCAAAAAAATCTGCTTAATGATTTTTGTTTTAAGAGGTAGAAATAAAAAACGGTTAAACTTTTATTAATATCAAAAGTTTAACAGTGAGTATACAGAGTATTGCAGCTATTTGCCACCTTCTGCTACTTCTACAAAAATCACTATTTCCTTCTTAACAAGTTCTTCCTCTATTGGTAATAATAGAAAGAAAGTGGTAGCAACAGAATGAGAGATGCAAAAGATTCTATTTCTAGAGAGAGCGAATGATGCCAGACTATGTTAAATTAGATCACAAGCAAATCATGCTTATTTTTCTAAAACTAATTAAGGCACACACTTGATGAAAAAGCTTACTCTTAACCACATAATCGAAGTACAAAATCTGATATATATGTGGGAATAGGAATCAATTAAGTTCACCAACATGAAGTGCTGTGAAAATCTATTCCAAATGAAATCTTTTTATATGACGCAGCTTGGATAGAGGCTCAGTTATACACTCCATTAAAACCAAAGCACTACAAGATGAATAAAGATTGGCACATTATGTCAATCAAACTTAAAGCCACTAATTCCTCCTATCAAACAGAACATAAATTTGGTTACTGGGCTATAATATTTCACCATTTAGAACCAGGAAACAAATAACAAATTTACCATATCAACATACTATGCATAAAAGAGACTGAAAAACGTTTTCACGAGTGGATCTACTAGAAAAAAGGATTCAACATTCAGAAATTTCAAACAGAAAGAGAAGGGTAGACCATACATCTACTTTTTTTTTGGAAGAAGAAGAGCCTAACCCAAGCACAGGGTCAGTTGGAGGTAATTCATCAAGTTCATCTTTTGTAACATCATCAATGCTCAATCAAATTAACAGTCCAAAGGGAAAAACATATTAAACCCAAAATTCCCTTTTTCGTCATCTTCCTTTTCCCTACAAACCTCAGCCTAAAAAAAAACACCTATGAAAAGAGAGATACTTTGCTTTGTTATTGCACTATATTACAGAAAAGTAGTATAGGAGATCGAAAATGTGATTAAAACCACAATAGAATATCATTTCGAAAACAATTACCCTTATAAGAATAAATGAAAAAATAATAACCATTGCCATTTGGGGGGTTTCATTCTAAATGAATGGACAATGTAGCAGGAGAGAGGCTACCAGGGTTGTCCTCACAAAGGGCCAGGGCTCTCTCCAAATTGGCAACAATGTCACTCATGTTAGGCCTCTCCTTTCCCTCCAAGTGCACACAATGCATAGCAGTGTAAGCCACCAGCCTAACTGCCTCAGCCTCATTCATCTCCAGCGGCCCAACTGTTTTATCCAATACCATTTTTAGCTGCCCCGCCAATATTAGTGGCCCTGCATACTCCACCACGCCCATAGGTCCTGTTCCATCCTCTTCATTCTTGAACACTGCTCTCTTCCCTGTCAAAAGCTCTAATAAGACCACCCCTAAGCCATAGACATCACTCTTAGTTGTCAAAACGTTTAATACATAGTACTCAGGATCTATGTAGCCAACTGTTCCAACCACCTTGATTGACATGGATTCATGTTCAGATTCTGGCCCCATTAGTGACAATCCAAAGTCAGACACTCTTGCAGTCCAATTTGCATCTAAAAGTATATTTGAGGACTTGATGTCTCTATGAATAATGGGTGGCACCGCGTAGTTGTGCAGATACTCAATTCCCCTAGCAGCATCTAATGCGATTTTGATCCTCATTTTCCAAGAATTCCAAATGCTACCACTTCTATCAATGTTGTTCTTGTTATGCAAGTGATCATGGAGTGAACCATTGATCATGTACTCATAAACCAAAAGCCTCTCATCCTTTTCTTCGCAGAATCCAATTAACCCCACTAAGTGCTTATGGTGAAGCCGAGATAACAATGCCAATTCAGCATCAAAAGCAATTTCTTTTTCCTGGAATTTCTTCATTTTGATAGAAGTTTCTCCCCTCTTAATGGCCACTTCACGGCCATCTGCAAGCTTGCCTTTGTAAACAGTACCAAAGCTCCCAGCACCAATCTTGTTCTCCAAAGAGAAGTTGTTGGTGGCAGTGGAAAGCTCTGAGAAAGAAAATATTCGAGTCTTGTCTGCATGCCTGGATGATGTTGATGACCCACTTCTCTGCCTCCCCATTATCCTGGGGCTTTGATGCTTGCTGGAATATGATCTTGAAGTTGGGACATTAGAACCAATGTGAGGCACAGCAGCAGTATGCACATTGCCGTCAGTAGTTGTGGGTTGAACAGAAGTATGAGTATTCTTCCGCAAGAAACCACATACTCCAGTCCTTATGCAAAAGACAATTGAGCAAATGCCCACAAAAGCCCCCACCGATCCAACAATCACAAACGCTAATGAAACCTTGTTGGGGGCTTTGGTTGATGGAGGAAGTGGCTGTGATGGTGATGTTGTAGGTGGCAATGACACTGCAACTGGAAACTGAATCTGGCAAGACTTGCATATATTTCCAGACCCATCACAGAGAGCCTCAGAATTTGGATATGTACCACAAGTATTACATGAAGCTTGAACACATGGTCCTGGAATAATCATTCCTAATGGAAGCTCACTTGGCATATTAGACCAACCAGGTCCCCAACAAATCATATATAAATTTTTCGATGTTAACCCACAAGCAAAATCCAAACCTGCAACAATAGACTCAAAGGAAACGTTGTCAATAACACTGCTATCAAATTCAAATCTGTTTTTTCCTCCCCAACATGCCACCAATCCATTTCTTGCCTTAATAGCACAAGTAAAATTTACTCCCAATGCCAAACCAGAAAACTCATAAGCAGAACTAAAAGGAACATCCAGTTGGCCAGAACCATTGTTCCCTTTGCAAACCAAAATCCCAGTCAATGTCAAACCACAGGCATGAGACTCTCCAGCAACTAAGGTTGACATTGACAAATTCCCAAACTGTCTCTGAATCTCAGCTCCAATACTACCATTACCCCAACATAAAACTGTTCTATTGTTCTTCAAAATCCCACATGAAAAACCACTCCCAGATGTGATTGCACGAAACCTCAATGCGTCTCCAGGTGGTGTAGATTTAGACCCAGGTTCATTACTTCCTCTCCAGCACTTGGCTATACCAGAGTTGACCTCTCTGGCACAAACTTGAGCATCACCAACAGCTAGATCAGTGATTTTAATCGTTTCATTGTAATATATACGTTTTGGTTTAAAGGTCGAGTTTGATGAGGTAGTAGTGTCCCAGCATAGGATGCTGAAGCCGTCAGACCTGAGGCCGCAGAAGAAGCCGTAGCCACCTGAGATGGCTTCAAAGGAGATATTGGGTTGAACCGAAATGATCTGACCTTTTTGGTAGCATTGGATTCTCTGAGTAGGCTCAGCAGCAATGATACCACAGACAGTGTCTGTGCCATAGGTAATGGCGATGGTGGAGGCTGAGCCAAGGCAATAAACAACTGAACTGTGCAGCGAAAAAGATATCAAGGTGATAACTATAAGGTTGATGGTGATAGTGAGGGAAAAGGGTGATGAGATTTTCATTGGAAAGATTGTGACACTGGTGGTTTTTTCTTCTTCATTGATAGAAGAGGAAGAGAAAGAGACAGAGACAGAGTTGAAGTAGAAGAAGAAGAAGAAGAAAGAATGGGATTCTGGGAATGAGTTGACAAAGAGAGACTGAGTAAAATAACGAACAAGGACTGAAAATAAGCACAGTGATTCCGTGAATTCGGTGATGATAGTATTATTTTTAGGGGCTTAACGTAACAAGTAGTTGTTTTAAAATTTATTTTATGTATCTAGGAGCTTAAACCGCGTAACCCTGTAGTGTTAGCCACCAAATATTCAATGGTAATTGTCAATGCAGTCCCAGAGTGGGTTATGAAGTCGCAGCATGAAAAATATGGTAAATATGGTCCTCCTTGTTGTCACTGGAAAGTGGAAACCAATCTAGTTCGAATTGGATAAGTAATTGGGTTGAAAAACTTGAAAATTTTAAGGTTATGCCATTGCAGCAAAAGCTCAAAGCTGGACTCCTTTGAAGTTTAACTGTTAGGATAAGCTGTTTGGAAGGGGTATATTTTAATTTAAACATAGCAACAGACAATTCACTATATAACATGAATTCTATTGAATTTTTGCTGATATCCAAACCTTTAAGGTTTGGATGTTTGATATCCAAATCGATATGTAAAACTAAAATTTTTTATAACACCATTTCTGAATAACATGAATAAGATTGAATTTTTGCCTTAAAGGTGGATGCTTGATATCCATACTACTATGTGTACTAAAATAGTTAAGACATAATTTCGGTATAATATGAATACCATCTGAATTTTCATTTTAGAAATATCCAAACCTTAAAGGTTTAAATGTCTTATATTCAAACTAATATGTAGAACTAAAATAGTGTTTTTAAGACACAATTATTGTATAGAATGAATAATATTTGATTCTTTGCCTCAAAGATATCCAAACCTTAAAAATTTGGATGTCTGATATCCAAACTGATATATAGAACTAAAATAGTGTTTCTAAGACACAAATTGTATAATATGAATTCTATTAAATTTTTGCCTTAAAGATATCCAAATAAATGTGTAGAACTGAAATTGTGTATTTAAGACATAATTTCTAAATAACATAAATAAGATTGAATTTTTTCCTAAAAGGTGGATATTTGATATCCAAGCTCATATCTGAACTGAAATATTATTTCGAATACACGATTTCGATATAAAATAAATACTATTTGTAAATTTTCTTTAGAGGTATAGGTTTGAATGTTTGGTATCCAAGTTGAACTGAAATAATGTTACTAAGACCCAATTTCTATATAACATGAATTCTATTTAATTTTTGTGATAGAGATATCTAAACTAATATGTAGAACTAAAATAGTTTTTTGAAGATACAATTTCTGTATTACATGAATATTATTGAATTTTTGTCTTAAAGATATAAACTTTAAAGGTTTGGATATCTAATATTTAAACTATACTTAAAAAGCGTTTCTGAAACACGTATACCATTTTCTTTTAGATCAACAATTTTTGGGATACCTGTGCAATCACGGGGAAATGTCTAAATCTAATCATTCTATGTTGACTTTGATTAGGTATTTTCATGATATTTCTAACATAATAGTAATACATTATACCCTAACGTTATTAATATTTTTTTAGAAGCTACGCATTAACTTTATTAGATGGGATCTGGCATTGACTCATTAGTTACAGATCGATAAATGATAATTGGTTTTTAACACGTGGGTAACACTGATCTTCAACCTTACCAGAAATTTTTTTAACATAATTGAAAAGATTTTAACTTTTTATTATTATTATTATTTGAGATAAAATTCTACTTTAATCAAATTATTGCCCTATATATCTTACAAGCACTCATACTTATTGAGTAACTATCATACCAATAGTGCACGGTAGTGGAAAAACTTTAACTAGTGTGTTAGAAAAACCATACACATATACAGCAATAGTTTTTTTGGTTTTTTTTGATAAAATGCAATTTTATTAATTAAAATCCTATAGCAATAGTTTTTTTTTTTTTTTAGAAAGCATATACAGTAATATTTAAAGTACAGACATCATAAGGTATAGGATTGAATGGCACAAGAAAATTGACAATATTTCTTGGCATCAGCTCATGACATTCCTTTTTTGAGAATAAACGGCAGAAATTTATTCAAATGAAGAGAAGAAATATACAATAACAAGGCAGCAATAGGGAGAGCCGAAACAACCTGACTAGCTACAGAACATTTCCTGCACCTAACAAATATAGCTGCTAAAAGAAAGATTACAACAAGGAAAGCCAAAGGAACCAAAGTTATCCTACAACCTCAAGACAAATTACCATAATTAGCTTCCAAATATTCTATAGCATGAGCTGCAGCAGACCTGGCTAGAGAAGAGGGGTGACTAGGCAATCTTTGACTTTCTCAGTATTAGGCTAATAGCACCTTCTTTCTATATAGTTCCTCAACAAGTTTGGTACAAATTTTGAGATTCTATATATATGAAGTCTACATACCAAAAAAAAAAAAAAAAAATCTTTAGCCAAATTTGAATCAAAAATTCGATTTTTTTTTTTCTGGCTAGCCACATTTTTATAATAAACTCCAACACAATTCTTTATTGATTATTGGTGCAACTTTATATAGCATTATAATAGTTTGACTCAAACAATGCTATTCAAGAATTTTTAAAATGAGCAATGCTAGAAACACAAGAAATTTCACATCTATTAAGGTGGCAATTTGTGATTAATGTGCAATAAAGTGTTGATAGCAGTAGTCCCATATTTTATTTACCCAACGTCTCTCCCTCTCCTACCTATTTGGAATTCTCTCATCCAAGATTGCCGCCGCCTCCATTTAAGACTCGCTGCCATTGGACCAAAGCGGCACTCCATCGGCACTAACAGATTGAGCTGCTGCTTGCTGCTGGGTTTTTTAAGTTTCTTTTTGTTTGCTAATTTTGCATGTGATTTAGGGTTATTTGTTGGGTTTGTTTGCTGATTTTGGGTGAGTATGAGGATTTGTGCAGATTGCAATAGGGCTGTTTGGTAAACAATAAAGAACGAATAAAAATAAGAATATTTCAATAGAATAGAGAACAATAGAGTTTGTTGGAGAGTATGTTCAAAAAGGTAGGTAGCCAAAATAGGAAAATGACTTTCCAGCAAAAAAAATTTAATTAGAACTCAGTTAAGCTCATTGACTCTTTGTTAATAATGCACTTACAAATTGCCCATATTTAAAGTACAGGAAAGAGACCAAATATATATATATATATATATAGAGAGAGAGAGAGAGAGAGAGAGAGAGAGAATAAGAGAATGCTACAAGTGTTCATCCAATTACAAGCAATAGTTTTCACCGTTCTCACTTTCTCATTGAAATAATCAACTCCAATTTTACATGAAATCATTTTTTGTGACAAAAATACCCAAATTTCTTTGAGGCAACATCACATGCCTCTCTAAAGTCATTTTGATCCACTGGGCCCAACTACTTAGGATTTAAACAAGTGCAAAATCAAAAGAACAACTCAGCATTGACAAAAATAACCCAGAAATACTTTGCAACAATACTAAAGCATAAAGAGGGGAGCATGTATTTTCTTATAGATCAGATCTTTAACTATTGTTATGGTTAGAAAGCCAACCAATTAACAGCATTTACTTTGAAAATTATTCAACCAGAGAACTCAGTACACAAACAAAATACTTAAAACAAATAATTCATGTTAATGGCATTCAAAGACCTGAAGGGATATTGACAAAGAGGAGCAAAAGTTGGCAAAAGAATTAAATATTCCCCTAATAGCATTCACAATGCTTAAGGGATAATGACAAAGAGCAACCTTTACATAGTCACCAATCAACACTTTAACTAGGAGATTGTAGTTTGGTTTTCCAAAATAAGGAGCCCAAGGAGTAGGACAATTGGCTGAGGACACAGCTCATGAATGGAGATCGTTGGTTCAAGTGTCCCCTTCCCCATTGGGGTCAAAACTTACTTTTTAAATAAAATAAAAAAGTGACCACCGAGAAAAAAATAATAATAATAAAATAAATAAATAAAAAACAAACAAACACGAAATTAGCATATTGGAATGAAAATGTACCACGTTTTGGATCAAGCAATCCAGATCACGGTTCACTAGGATAACAATGAATCATGGTAACTCTGATAGCACCCATTGATTCTACCAGGTCTAATAGTATTTAAAGAGAACATATATAATTAATAGAAGATAAGCTATTGCTACAATGACAATATGTCAAAAAGACAAATCTCTTCAACCAGTTGAGCGAATGATAATAATTGCTACTGCAGTGAATATATGGCATGTCAGATTGGACATCTGAGTTATAGGCATCAATGAGGTTCGTTTTCTAAAAATGATGAATCCTTACAGCCATGAATTAACCAGGATAATGATTATGTTATTATTGTAGTTTGTCTATACCAACAAAATTATTGATACACAAAACACCAACTAGATCATTGAGTTCCAGGATACACTAGAAGTTCAACGCAACTAATTGTCAAGATATATTTTCCATTACTTCTATTTTTTTCCCCAAAAAAAAGGTGTTCAATTGTGTCATTGGCAAAAAGAGCGTAGAGAGTTAACATTCACCTCGTAACCTAGGCTCTCAGAGGGCCTCTTTAGCATCCACATCAGCACTGATACGACTATCATAAGTTTCATATTCAAAATCCTCATCACGAGCTTCCATTGTTTTCCCAAAAACGAACGATTTTGTCCCCATTGTTGTGAAAGGCATTAAACCAAAAGCTCGGGCTGTTTTGATCTCCCTAGCAACCTTCCTCTGGGCCTTGGCACTAATGCGAGTCTGCACAATGAAATAACAGGAAGATTCACATGCCATTGTCAACAGAAGTTCAATCAAATTCAATCCCTAGAAGCTTTATGAATTTGGCAAAGACACACACATCATTCCTTCGTATTTTCTTTCCTTTTTACCTTGCTCCTCTTGATAATGATTCCAGCCTCTGTTATGAAGTTTGCAAGGAATCTGACATTCTGCATAGAACAAGTAATGAAGATCAAGAAGGCAGACATAGCCTAATTTGAAATTAAAATTACTACAGTAGACAATATATATATATATATAAACTTATGAAGCCTTACAATTTTATAAGACGTTAATCTTATTTTTTTTAAATTAAAATTAAATTAAATTCAATATTAAAACCCTCCATTAGAATCTTAACACAATTTTACCTGCCATTATTCTAATGTATATTTTTTTTATTGAATTTAAATTCTAAACTATATTTAAACCCTCCATTTGAATCTTAGTACATTATATTTTCTTTAAATAGTAGAATATATAATTCCATACACAATCATAATAAATGTATATTAGTATCTACCATAATTATCAAATTTCATATTTAGACCAAAAATAAATAAATAAATAACAGAGAGAAAAAAAAAATATTATGTTAAAACTTATCTGTGTAATGGGTTGCCAACTATTAGATATTATAAATATAGGCTCACTTCAGAGGTCAGTAAAGGAAGATCTCAACAGCCATCAGACAAAACAAGAAAAGGCCAAAAACTACATGTGACAGATTTTGGTAGCAGACAAGAAAAATCATAAAATCAGAATCAACATAACCTTAATACTATTTTTTTCAACCACCTCCATCTACCTTTTCACTGTTCAAATATATGATTTTCCTAAGAAAAGAGTAAACTGAATTAATAACAATTTTTTTAAGGTAAACAACTCACACCCATATGGACTTGAACCCATGACCTCACTCTTTCACCTTTGCATATGAGGAAGAGAAAGAATTAGACCCAAAGACCATTGGCAATTAATTACAATTGGAATAAGAAAGAAATAGGAAAAAAAGCTCAGCTTTAAAGATTTACAACAGTGAAATGCACTATTCCTCCAATCCAGTGGTCACAGCTACTGATAGGCCAGCTCTTACATGATCAATAGTTGAAAATCTCAATCATTAGAATTTTATCACACTAGTTTAGATCTTGATCAATATCAGTGATAAGCATGGGATGTGTGATTTGACCTACCACTGTACAGCGATAGCAATCATACTTCCTTGATTGCATTTAAAAGAATGTAAATCCTTTCATAATGTAATTTTACAGTCATCATATGAGAATGTACTAAACCAAACTCACCCTAAAGTCAGCCTTTCTCAAAACCTCCTCCGTAGTAACTTCAAATTCAGTCCTTTTGAAGGGTTTCCGTACTCCTGGCTTCCTAAGATCAAGATCCTGCATAAAGCCAGGGACTGTTTAAACAAGACAATTCAGGATGAATGATGGCAAAAGGAGAACATTGTCATAGCAGCAATAATAAAAATTATACAACAAACTGAAACAAAAACATATAAAATGAATACAAGTGTCATATTTAGTAGAATATAACAAAATGTGAATAACAGCCTATTGACACCCTTAACTAATGACATCATTGAACCAATTGTATATATTTTCAAAGGAAGAATTACAATTTCAGATAAACAACTTAAATAAATAACCAGTGGACTTCATTGTTTTCCCTCCCAATCAAAAAGTTAAGAACTGTTAACTTTACAAAGAAAATAAACATGAGATTTTTTATAAAAAGCATCTCATCCCTCAAGAATGGATGCATCCATTCATTTCAATCAATTTGAGGAAAAAGAAATTGTCCACATTCCACACACACAAATGCATGTTCATATGTACAAATGCACAACAGGTTGGTTCATGAGATTTTTAGGCAAAAGTAAAATAGAAAACAAGTGAACCAAAAATATGTGTCACATATAAATCTCACATTCTATGACTTCCCTGATTGAAGTTATTTCCTTGAGAGAATACATTAGACACCCTGAACAAACCGGGTAGCTCAAAGGTAAGCTTTAATATTTCAAACTAACCTAAAACCATGATTATTAAAAAACTGTAATAGCTGAAGACAAAGGCCTTAGCGGATATACCACATACCTTTGTCTCATAAGTCATTCCAACCCTAAAAGTCATATCTGGTCTAAACGAATAATCCTCTTTCTCTATTTCTTCCTCATTAAATTCAAAATATGTGGCTGCTTTCTTCAACTTCCCATCCATTCCATCCGATAATGTATTAAAACTTTCATCTAGGCCATCCAAAATCTGGGAATTACTTCCTTCACCCATTCTAGAACCTGACCTGTCGTGAGCCTTCCGAAATCTATCAAGCTTTTCGAAAAAGGCATCAGACTTCGAATTACCCCCAGAGAAGCCACTAAATATCCGACGCTCAAAATCGTCAGCCGACTCAAATGAGTTAGTTTGTTTATCCCCAACACCACTACCTGTTTAAAGACAGATGCAAGGAAATCAAAAAAATTAAGCTTAAAAAGTTGTACCCAAAAAAAACTTTGAAAAAACAAAACCAAAACCATGGCCTAGATTAGAACAAGATAGCCCATCATGAAAAACTCCACAAAATTTCTCCTTAATATATACACATTAACCACAAGTGCTTAGTCTCAAACAGCAAGCAATATTCAAATACAAATGAAAAGTACAAAGAAAATACCTGAAGTTGCATTTGTAGAGAGAGTTCGAACTATAGGTGGTTGCTGAAATCTGCGCAATAAGCCATCGTGACAGGAACGAAAGGCAAAGCGAACAATTTTCATTTCCTAAAGAAATATATCTATACACACAAAGAGAGAAACGAATAAAGGGGTCATTCTTATAGTCAATCAGGAAAGAGAACAAAAATGGGGAGAAGAAAAGATTGAGAATGTGAGAGAGATGGAATAACCATGTTTCTAAAAACCAGACCGGTTAAAGAACAGAAAGGGGAGCGGTTCCCAGTTCTCAAGTTCGACCAGAGTTGGACCAGTGATGCCATAAATAATTTAATTATTTATTTTAAAATTACAAAGATAAATAAAATCCACCACCATCATCATCAGCCACTTCAATAGGATCATCTCAAAAAAATAAATAATTCACAATAAAGTCACAAGCAAATGAGCAAATTGCCAAATTTCAAAGAATAAGGTTTGTTACCTAGGAAATTGATGTATCAAGTACTAACTAATAAAACGCACATACAAATCATCCCACACTAAAATCATTCATAACCAAAGGATCACATATTCCATTAAAAAAAAAAAAAAAACAGAGAATAAATTGCTCATAAAAATCCTAGCTTTGGTCATTGGGAAAAAGGGCATATATATATATATATATATATATATATATTCATTCTCAAAGTGGTATTGTAATATCTTGCACATAGGCATCAACACTAATGAAGGTGTAAATAAATATGTAACTAAAAAAGAAAAAGCAGAAAGACCCAAGTGAGAAAATTAGAGCAGCAATGCAATGAATGAAAATTTCGTAAATTAGAAAAATGGGACAATTTATTATATGCCTGGTTGTTTTTCTATACAAGTCTTCACATAAATATTTAAAAATAAAAATGGAATGGATCATAATCAATCAAATCAAATCACAAAAAAGGAAAAGAAAAAAAAAACGAAGAGCAAGTTTTGAAATGCTGCAATTTTTTTAAAGCACGAAGCTTGGCTTCTCTCTCCACTGCTTATGGAAAATGGGGTTGCTATTCATAAAAAAATAAAAATAAAAAAACTATTTTGCATTTACAGTTCTACTAGTAAACAAACTTTAACGAGAGAGAGAGAGAGAACCTTGGTGAGGAGAGGAACTGAGGTGGTCGGGGTGCAACTGTTGATGAGAGTTAAGAATGAGGAAGCAAAATATTGAGGATGTCTGTCATTTGTTTGTGGAATTAGGGAGAGAGAAGACTGAACAGTATAGTTCACAGTTGCATTGGATTGGGGTTGAATGTTCAAACCCAACAGCGTTTTGATTGGGCTCAGGCCTTTTTTCAGTTTTAGTTGCTACACACAGATCTCTTTTAGGGGCCTTTTTTTTTTTTTTTTTTATTGCCTACTCTTCTTTTATTTATTCAATGACTCTTTTATAGCCCAAAAGAAAATGCTAGTATTTTCATATCTTGGTTTCCAATTAGAGACTATGATTTAATTACCAACAAAATTCGTTTTGTTCCCAATTCAATTATAGTCTCTTAGGCTAAACAACGCATCTATGACCATGTTGGTCTCTAATTTCACCTCCTAGGTAGGGGTGGAGACTTGTGATGAAGTATATTTTGTATATATATATGTTTCTAAATGACACCATTTGTGTCAAAATTTTAAATTATTTTCATTAATAAAACAGTGTGATTGTTTGTAATATATAGAATTTTTGTAATATATATTATTTCATTAATAAAACGTAATTGCACAGTATCAGGTTTTCTATTTCTGCTATGGTTGATAGTCTAATCATAGTATGTGATAGTTGGTTTTAGTCTGTTTAAGTGCGGTCGTTCAATAGGAGTAGTTTTTTGTACACTACTATATGATATTAAATTTTGAAATTAGGATTAAAAATTGGATTTGCAAACCTTTTTTGTAAATAAGAGTTCATGATAACAAGCTTGGTCTAATGATTTCATATACTCATAAATTTCTCAACATAATATCTTAGGCTTGACTCAAACTCTCATCTACCGAAGTTGTCTTTGGGACCGCAGATATCTGTGAGATAAGGCAGTTCACATGTTGGGAATAACCAAGTAATCATAAAAATGTGTACACTTCATTAGTGAAATAATAAATATATAAACCTTAAATATACACTACTTAATTCTCTTAAACTCGTTCATTTTTTTTATAAATTAATTTCTAATGCCCAAAAGATATTCGAGATAGGATGGAATCGTATAAGCTAAGTGGTTTCAGCTATGGAGTTAAGTGGGAGGTTGGATATGTTCAAGAACAATCTTACAAAAATCACAGGAGGTTCACTCTCAAAGAAATTGTGATTAGACCCCCCACAGACAGACCCAATTAATTGAACCAAAATCTTAGGCTGAGAGAGAGAGAGGGAGCTTTGCATTTATAAATCATAAGAAAATCAAGCAATATATTCGTGAGTATTGCAGTATGTACTAAGTCTACAATTCAATAAATATATTTTTTTAAATAATAATAATAATAACAACAACAACAACAGCAGCAACTACTACTACTTCTACTACTACTACTACTAATTCTAAAATAAAATTTCCACATGATTCTTATTGACTAATTTACAACTTCAAATGGAACTGGAAGCCCAACGTCAGATTTTAGGAAAATGGAGTTTTCTCAGTACTGGAGCACTACACTTTAGGCCATTGTGGACTCACCACCTGCACAAACCGATCAATTTATCAAAAGAACATTCAATATATCCATTAAAAAACGCCAAAGAGAAATGTTCTTTCACTTGTGCAGTTGATTTATAATCACATTTGAGTAGAGAACCTAATTATCACATCCACAAAGTAACTTTTAGTGTAAACAAATTACTTGACAGAGGATAGATCAGTACAGAGCTTAATGCCTCAATGTTTTTCTTAAGCTAAATCATCAAAGAAAGTAGACCTTATGTCATCATTGATCTTCTCCAGTTATTAGAAAAATCAGATATAGATAGCTAACCTCAAGTGTGCTAAACACTAATCGCATTCGGCTAGCAACAACAGATGGCTCCTCAGCTCTTCCCACCACTGCCATTTGCTCTAGTTGAAGAGTCTTTACTGGAAGCCTTCATTGAACATATGAAAGAATTAACTAAATGGTGTGCCTCCACCAAGGGTTTTAACATTATACATCAGCCAATATTGTTTGAAAGCAGATTAAAAATGCCAAGAGGAATTAATTAAGTATTGTCACAGAATGAAGTAATGATGGTATATTAATTAATAGCTCAGGCAGTTAGGTTATGAGCAAAGTTACAATTTACATGCACGCACAAAATATTAAAGATGCTCGTTTAAGTGCAAGAGTAATAACAATGTAAAATCATTGGCTGGTAAGTAGCTTTATCATATCCGAGAAAAATAGTACTATAAAATTTCATTGACAGATGCCAGTGCTTCATCCATTTTAGGAAGCTCCCTGCCTAAATACAACAATACAAGAATGCTTGATAATATTTGTGCAACTAAAAGAGGAAATGAAATATGCCAAAAGTAACACACCATGCCATTCCCCTCATAAAGTATGCATTTGCTATTATAGCACAAAAGCCTTTCCACTGAAGGCTCACTTCATCTGACACAGGAGGTGTAGACGACCATCTAACAATAGTAGGCTGTGGTGTACACATGATGGTGATGAATATAATGCTCAACCAGAAAATGCACTCATCAACCTGCATTGTGAAATATAAAAATGAGATTCCAATTACAAAACCATTCATTAGATTTAGTGACTGCCTAAAATCATAACAAATGTTGCCTTTTCCCCCCACAAAGGGTGTATTTTGCATCTAGAATACTATCTCATGATTAAATTTACCAATGACATGCTTCTATAACCCACAGTCTACAAAGATGAAACTCTTTGCTTTAAACGATAGTGAATAAATTGTCAAAAACTTCACAACAATAATTTTTTGGGCAATAACATATCCTGTGAAAGTAATTAAGCTCAAGACTCGTGCCTTGACAAATAGTTCAAGTTCAACAAGGAAGAAGTGACTTACCTCCTCCGAAATAATCTTGGACTTCAAACTGGTGGTTCCACCATAACTTTGCATTGCTTCAATTTCAACACCAGATTCCCTCAGATCATTAAGTTCTTTCCTTAATCCTTCATCAGTACAGCCCAGTGCATAAGCATTCACCCCAGCACTTATGAACTCCTGCACAAGTAACTAAACGTATTATTTGAACTATATTATAAACTGACCTAATAAATGACAGTTCAAGCAACCCAATAAATATACTTTTAGGTTGTCACCTCCTCCCCGCTCAACAGCATTCTTGAATCGCTTAAACAAACTGATTGCTATGTTGCGTGATGAACGGTATTCATCATCTGCAGGAATGGAATCATCCAACCGGCACTATCATGCATAAGACAGTAAATATATTAAGCACTGAATCAGAACCCCAAAAATTGAGTAAAAATGTATCAGTTCAACGAGCAGTTGCAACACCGCTTACCAGCCATCTTTTTGAAGCAAAGTGATGCAATACATGATGACTTGTAAGTTGATTACGGCCTTTCCAAGAAAGTGAGGAATTATGCAGCATATGTATATTACTACAAGGGTTCCTTAACAGACTGGGACAGATTGAAGTATTAATTAAGGAATTCACATGGGTAATCTTGCATGAAGATGCTACAGGCAATGTATTGGAGTCTAGATATATCTGGCACTTCGTTATAGCTCCCGGAGCATACACCATCAGCATGATTGAACCATGATAATATCACCTTTAAAAAAAGAATAGACAAAAGCAAACACCAAAATGAGTACAAGGACTATATCAAAGTCTCCAAAAAGTACAGAATTCTGGCATGAGAAAAATGGCTACAAATATCCTACACTAGTGATCCAAGTGTGGCATTCAACTCCTTTTGGACTCTCTAACTTAAATTGAACTATTTGATCTTCAAATACAAGTGGAGGAAACAATGAACAAAGGCTTCTGCAGACCAAGTTCACGAAAATCGAACCAATCCACTTGATTACATCTTATGCAGTTAAATTAATGTCCAATAAAAGTTAATTTATTTATTGTTAATGTTTGCTTTGATAATACTGCAATCCCTTTCCCTTCTTAATTCCTCAACTTGGTTGGCAAATAGACACAGTAAAACTAAAAGTACGCAGCCAAAAGTCATCATATTCTTATGATTCTAAATTCCCAATTCAAAACAAATGATCCCAGAGCACACAGAGCTTAATTGTCAATTTGTCATTCAGAGCAACACTATCACACAGACAAAATGTTCTATCTTATTGACCTGTTTTTACAAGACTTGATAAATACAAGATGTCCATACCATAACACGTAAGATTAACAAGAGCCCATTTTTTAGCTCATAGTTTTGATCCATCATTCTTAATACCAAACTCAAATCAAATAATTGTTCATAACCCATCTCCCAAAATAAAACACAGAACTATATATATATATATATATATATAAATAAAACCTGAAAACAAAGGTAAATATGACTTGCCTTTTCAGGGTCTAGATAAGCTCATATCATATGGATAGAAAAGCACCCAAGACAAAGGTTTTTAGAGAGAGAGAGAGAGAAGAAAGAGCAGTATCAAGAATAGAGTAATAGAGAATGAAAGAGAATCTTGTAAGGGTATGGCACTTACTGAAGCCACCAATTTTTTGAATGGCTCCAAAGATTCTTGCTTTTGAGAGAATCTAAAATTTCTCTGGTTTGAGAAAATTATTTCTGGCTGTTCTATTTTACAACGCTGTTGCTTTCAAGTTTGTCAATGATTTCCATTTATTGCTTATGGGCATACGAGTTTTTGTTGTCGTATGTGTCATGGGCCTTTCCCGACCCAGACTGCGATTATACATACATGGATCAGGCCCATACTGCTGTGAGTCCAATCAAAAGTGTAAAACAAAATAAATAGACACCAGTTGAATTTAATTAGTTTTTTTTTTTTTGGATAAAAAAATTAGATATATATATATACACACACATACATATTTTAATGGGTAAATATTAAATTTAGATTTAATTAGATTTTTTCTCTCTAATTAATGATTTTTTTTAAATGTCATTTGTCTTTTATAACGATACGACTACAAATTTGTTGAGTATAATCATGTTATCATAGGTAAATTATGTTTGTGGATTTCATCTTTAAATATGTCTCATGTTAGTTAACATATTAGGAAATTTCAAAATCCTTTCATATGTCTATTTCCTAAAATTAAAAAAAAAAAAAAAACAATTTGAGAATATTTTGTGCTATTTAGCAATTGGTTATATGAAGTTTTTATATAATGGGAGTACACATCAAACACAATAATTCTCATAACAATTGCATTGGTAGATTCTTATTGGTTCTTATTTGAACTCATCACCACTTTCATTGCTTTATCATCTATCATTTACAAAATATTATGTCGGTAGTTGTGAAATATTTTGAAAAAATATTTGTGTTTCTAGAATCATTGATAAAATGCACTTGGTAAAGACGTTAAAAGAAATATACTTGAAGCTATTTAGATAGCTTTGTTTTGACTAATTACAGTTACAGAAGCCACCAACTACAATCTTGCATCCTCACTTGCCAAATGTTGCTCCAAACATGACATTGTGGTCAATATTAACATGCCAAAAGCACTTCACCAACTTAAGCAGGATCTCCCAAAAAAAAAACTCAATTATTTCCTTCTCTGCCCCCACAGCGATCTCTCAACAAACTTATAGGTCATCAGTCAGTGACTCTGATCTCCTGAACTCGTCTCCACCATTAGTACACTTAATCCCCATTTGAACTCTTGACTTTATGCACATCTCAAACAAAATTAATTGTGGTAATCTACATTTTATTATATTTTAAGAATGTTATAAATTAAACTTTGTGTTAAATAACTTGTAATTCAACTTACACTTATTAGGAATTCCATTGAAAACGTCCAGGGTTCAGATTTTTCATCCTCAACAAAATTATCAAATAATTTGTCATTTATCTTACTGCATGAAATATTTATTTTTGCCAAGTATGTAATTGTAAATAAAAAGATGGACTGTTAGGATACCTTGTTCCTCAATCAGGGGAGTTTGGAGGTGCACTTTTGTCTTGGTGGTTTAAGGCGGTTGAGTTAGATTCTGCATTGTAACAGCCGTCAGATACATATGAAGTACACTGTACACATGAAACATGGTACATGTATATGTAAGTAAATATGTGAACAGAAACAAGGAAAGAGTGAGATGAGGTGTACTCGTCTGGTAGTCCCATTACCACTGACTAACGATGTGATTTTGTTGGCTGTCTCTATTTGGAAGAGAAAACCCTTTCCTCCACCCACCCACTAGATGCTACATAGTACATAACCCACCAACCCTTTTTACATTTTTCCATTTTTTATTTAATTTTACTAATATTATATGTATAAGATAAATAGACAATTGACATGTATATAAAAAAAGGCAGTCTTTTTATTTTGTGCAGGGATGCTCTTTTGGGCTCTCAGATTTGCTTCTTCTTCTTAGAACAACGGAGGACAAAGAACATTCACATCTGTGACTGTTAGTGCTCTCTCACTCTCTCACTCTCTTATTCTCATTCTTTATTTGCAAATCTTATTTGTCATGTGGGTTTTTTGATTGGCCATTTCTGCTTCAATGCTATGCCAATTTTATTACGTTCATTGGTTGCTTACTCTTATAAGCTTGTAAAGAAACAGTCTTTGAGATCTATGTGACTGGTTCAGGTTGAATTGTTTAAAAGAATCTTATTGTTTATATTGGGTATTATCTCTTTGTTGGATTTTATGATTTCAATGGTACTTTTTGAGGTTTTGTAAACTTCCCAATGACAATTATGTGGGATTGTATTGAGCTGAAAGGAGATCCTGATGTTTTTCAGGTACATAGTGTTTGAATAAATTCTGAGTTAAATCGATTAAATGATGCATTGATAATGTTTGAAATGAGGACATTGCATTTTAAATAGGAATGGGATAACGATAACTATAAGACAAATTGGCTTATGTGATTTTAAAAACTAACCTCATTTATGTACGATTTTGGTGAATATTGTCATGTCTTAGTGCAATGCTACCAACTGGCTTGTACAATTGCTGTATAGATGGCAGTGGATTGATTAGTTTCCATCAAATACCCGTTTGGAATTTTTGGCTTTTATTTTTTATTTTTTTTATATCCAGTACACAATGGTGGCTTATTGTTTTTCATGACATATGAGGATAATCTCTTTATTTAGTTAGTATAACATTCACGCAATTTTTTGAAATGGATGTTGCTACCATGGGTTATGCTGACAATGAAAATTATTTGTGATTGTTTTGTTTCTGTTGAGAAGCCATCGGTGTTTTATTAGAGACTATTTGGATTTTTTTTTTTTTTTGGGGGGGGCTGTATTTGAAAGTTCCTCAAATTCCACATATCAGGTATTTTCTGTAAAGATGAGAGGGGGTTTATGGCAACTTGGGCAATCAATTACCCGTCGTCTTGCTCAGGCTGATAAGAAGACAGTAGCTTGTCGATACTTTTCCGCAGAAGCAGAGCTTAAAAAGACAGTTCTTTATGACTTCCATGTTGCTAATGGTGGGAAGATGGTGCCATTTGCTGGATGGGGCATGCCCATCCAATACAAGGACTCAATCATGGATTCTACCTTGAATTGTAGGCAGAATGGTAGCCTTTTTGATGTCTCCCATATGTGTGGGTTGAGCCTCAAGGGGAAGGACTGCATACCTTTCCTTGAAAAACTTGTCATTGCTGATGTTGCTGGGTTAGCCCCTGGAGCTGGGACACTAACCGTCTTTACAAATGAAAAGGGAGGAGCAATTGATGATTCGGTGATTACAAAGGTGAAGGATGATCACATATACCTGGTCGTCAATGCAGGGTGTAGAGATAAGGATCTGGCTCACATTGAGGAGCATATGAAGGCATTTAAGGCCAAAGGTGGGGATGTCTCATGGCACATACATGATGAGAGGTCTCTTCTTGCTCTCCAGGTGAATCCTAGATCCTCTTTCCATGTTCTCCTATGTCTTAAGTTTTTGCCTTGGTTTTTATTATTTTTTTTACCTTGGAATATGAATGTCAGCTGCTGCAATTTTCATGCTCTTTTTTTCCCCTTCAGCTACTCAGAGTTGTTCTTATGTATGTCTAGATATAGTGTCCAAGGAAACTGCAAGGACTTATTTCCTTCTGGTTTATATTGTATTTATTCATATTACACGGGTTGACTTCTTATGATATGATTGGCCCAGCTCAAATGTGTAGCAGATTATCAACCAGAAAAGTACTCTATACACTGTTTTTTCTTTGTTCCTTCTTGTTCTCTTCCTCTTTTCATGTCTCCTTATTTATATCGGAAAATAAAATTCTCCTACCAAGATATCATAAATACTATAGCTGAAAGGTAGTGGGTTTGATTTTTCATGTTGAATTGACATCAAAATATGAAATTGTCCTGGAAAGTTATTATAATTGCAACAGCTGAGAGATACTGGGTTTCCTGTTTAATTGAAACTTGGTTTATATTTGTATGAGCCATGCAAACCATATTGCTATGATTTGGGAAAGAAGTGAGCTTATGGATGTATACTGATTGAGAGATATTGCTTCTTTGGTTTCTATGTTGCAGGGTCCTTTGGCTGCTCCAACTCTTCAGCACCTGACAAAAGAAGACTTGAGCAAGTTTTACTTTGGGGAGTTCCAAATGTTGGATATCAATGGAGTGCACTGCTTTCTAACTAGGACAGGGTATGCTTCTTTTCAGTTTCTTTCCTATAGTGACAATTTGTCTATATTCAGATTAGTCCTATATTGATTACAGGGCTTGTATGTATTTTTCTGTTGAATGAGAAGATGAGTGAAGCATGATTAAGTTCTGTTTTGTACCCATCCATCTTGACATCACAACAAAGAATTTTTATCAAGAGCATGGGGTCTAAATCTCTGATGCTCTTATCTTCCCCCATAAATGAATACACCTTAGTTTTTTCTCATCTGTAGGAGAGAGCTGTAAAGGACAGTTGATTATCCTTGTCTCGTTTTCAAGATTTTCAGGTATACTGGTGAAGATGGTTTTGAAATCTCAGTGCCTTCAGAGAATGCCTTGGATCTTGCCAAAGCAATCTTGGAGAAATCTGAAGGAAAGATAAGGTTGACTGGTCTGGGTGCTAGAGACAGTCTCCGACTTGAAGCTGGGCTCTGCTTATATGGTAACGACATGGAACAACATGTAACTCCTGTAGAGGCAGGACTCGCATGGGCCATTGGGAAGAGAAGAAGGGCTGAAGGTGGTTTTCTAGGTGCTGAGGTGATACTTAAGCAACTTGAATCGGGTCCACCTGTCAGGCGTGTTGGGTTTTTCTCTTCAGGACCGCCTCCCAGAAGCCACAGTGAGATTCAGGATGACAAAGGAAAAGGCATTGGGGAAGTCACCAGTGGAGGATTTAGCCCCTGCCTTAAGAAGAATATAGCTATGGGGTATGTGAAATCGGGATCACACAAAGCTGGCACCAAAGTTAAGATAGTTATTCGAGGAAAGGCCTATGATGGGGTTGTCACAAAAATGCCATTTGTACCAACAAAATACTACAAGCCATCATAATTCATGCTTGGTACATCAACTCCAGGATTTCCTAATCGGTTCACTCCCAGTCTTTTGTAATTTCCACTTTCTATTTGCAAGAAATCTGAGATGAAATACAATGTTTTGCTTTTGTCATTGCTTTCTGAAGTTTCACATTATTATTTGCAATTTACTGAATATACAACTGGTGAAAATGAATGCAAGATGATGCCGGATAATGATGTTTGAAAGATACAAAATGAATCCTTTGTTTTCTACGTATATGAGCTAATCCAGTAAGAGTTCTGTCACAGTTGTTAAAAACTATCACAATCTGGGAGAAAATAGCTGCTCATTTTAATAAAAAAAGTGACCCATAAGTGGTTACCAGCGAAAAACTTAAGTGATTTTCTTGCTTCTGTTATAAAATTTTCACCTGCAGATTGGTGCAACAATTTGGGGTGGACAGCCATGATGGTTCTACGTTGAAGACGTTATATTTTTATCAGATTTAGCACAGTTACACCAAAGAAAGATAGTAACAGCACCCTACTTATTATTTGCTCCATTTACAATTTGTTAAAAAAATTGGGAAGTTCTTGTTCTGTTGGATTGAAGTTTTGGACCTCATCCTCCAATCGATTCTCGTTGCTCCATAGTTCTTTTGGGGAAAATTATTGCATGTAACAGGTGCCACATCTCGCAGGCTATGGCCAGCAAGGCAACGGCCTCTATAGTCTCCCATTCTTTGGTTAGCAGATTTACCAAATTTGTTCAAAGCCAAGTCAAGCCTGTGAAATGTTCTTTTTTTTTTTGGCTGAAAAAAATGAAATGTGCGATTTTGGAAACAAGTCACTTTCCACTGTAACGAGTTAAGCCCATATCCCGTACTGTAACGAGTTAAGCCCCACCATAACAAGTCACTTTTACTTTTCACTGTAACGAGTTAAGCCCATATCCTGTACTGTAACGAGTTAAGCTCCACCATAACAAGTCACTTTTACTTTCCACCGTATCCCGCACAACTCAAACTCAAGTGTTAAAGCAACAGACAAGGTGCTTGACCACTAGACTCCCACCCCTAGGTCTTATGAAATGTGAATTCTTGGTCAGATTTAACTGTTAATGCATTCACTGGCTCACATAGTGTCCTAGGAGATTCAAAATTTAAAGCCAATCTTATTACCGCAGTTCATTAACCTTCCACATGAACATTTGTCACAAAATATCAGTCACAAAGAACAAAGAGCCTGAAAAGTGTGGATGTATTCAACAAACTTTTTCAGTTAGGTTGACGCTCAGCTTAGTGCAGTTGATTCCAATACTTTTGTAGTTGAATCGAGCTATGTGGCACTCACCTATGAAATGTCTGAGATGTTAGTGTATAGAGACATTTATGCAGCCAGAAATTAAGGCAATAGCAAGCATAGAAAGAAATCAAGTTAATTGTGAGCCATCTTTCAAGTGGACTACTCGAATTTACCCGTTTACATTATTTTTTTGTAGTTTAGATTTTAAAAGTAAAAAAGAAAAAGAAAAAGAAAAAACGAGGGTGTGGGGAAAGGAGGTTACAACCAATGTTGTACGAAGGGTAAAATACTACAATGCAAGAGAGAAGAAAAATGCCAGACTCTAATCGAGAAGCTTAAACTCGAACAAGGAATACAATATAACAAGTCTCATATACGCCACGCTGGTATTGAATGCTGACGGGTCACAACTGAAAAATCCCCCACTAAAGTCAATTTAAGGATGTTAAATCCTTATTCTCTAATGCTTCCCCAAAACTTACTACAACATCACAGGAAAGGGGTATCAGAAAGTTGCCTGTGGCATCCTCAAATATCAAGAAGCAACCTCCGAGGGTCCTCCACGACATCTTTAATACGACGTAAGAAGAAGACGGCCTCTCTTCCATCAATTAGTCGATGGTCATATGTTAGGGCGATGTACATCATTGGCCTTGAAACAATTTCCCCACCAACAACCATCGGACGGTTCACAATTGAGTGCATGCCCAGGATGGCCGACTGCCAATAAAGAAAATAAATAAATAAACCACAGAATGAATAAGACTATAAGAGTTAAGATTCATGAGTAATTAAAGTCACCAAGGAACTGCTATAAAGCATGCATCAATTTTATACTTCAAAAATGACTATAGTACACAATATCTAGGACCTAGATCGGATATATCTGTTGTCCCTTGTAGGCTATTGTTTACCAAGGGTTTGAATCCCTCTCTTTTCATTCCTTTCAACCGATCCACCAATCTTATTGACAGCAATGTATCAAAGCGAATAACAATGGCTACCATTATTCCAAGAGTAGTTTTTCTTATATTTTGATATAGATTCTTCATTCCTAAATTTTTCCAAATGGAAAATACAGGAAAGAGTGGACAAGTTCTTAAAAAAGAGTGTGTGAGATGGCCAAGCCTGCATTCAGCTGAGTTTACGAGGTTGTCTATAAGAAAGTTAATTTGTTCAGGCATAGAGATGCACAAGGAGAAATCCTCTTATTATCAGAACAAAATGCATGGAGAAGGGGTTAATGCAGCATCATACCTGAGGGGGATTGATGATTGGGGTACTTAAAAGGCTTCCATAGACACCACCATTAGATATCGTGAATGAGCCTCCAGCCATCTCATCAATTGATATAGAGCCATCATTTGCCTTCTTTGCAAGGGTGTTGATCGCCTTCTCAATCTCAGCAAAGTTCATTTTATCGGCATTGCGGAGAACTGGAACAACAAGGCCCTACAAAAACTCAGTGGAAGCAACCAATTTATATATAACCAGCATAATGCAACTTGATGTGGCAGTGAGGGCAGATTGAATATTTGTAATTTTGTACAGATACCATTAATCCAAGATTTAAAAAATAAAATGAAAAGAAACATATAACCAACTAATAAAGAGTTATGCTAAGATGCAATCTAAATCACTGTAATGAGCTTCATTTTTTCTGTCTAATTTTAAAAAGTAGGCACACATGATCTCATTACTATTTCATCTTTTTTTTATTACCATTTTGTCTCCACATCACACCAACCATTGTGCTAAGATGCAAACTTAATCTATGGCTCAGCACCAGTATGGACTCCTCCCCCTCAAAAAAAAAAAAAAGCCCCTCCCACTCAATTCTAAGAAGCTAAAATTAGGATGGTAGTTATAGCAATTAAAATTTTGAAGAATGGAAGTTCAAATTGGAAGTTACTCAAAATAGCATTGAAAGATTTTATAATGAGAAGGAGATTCTTGATTTTGTTTTTTCTTTCTTTCTGTACCAGCCAAAATTAGGGTTGAGATAAAATATTTTGTAAATCCCTAAATTTTTTTGTCAATTTTTTACGAATATGTATCTCAAAATAAAGATAAATACCTTTTCTATACAACTAATATGCAATAAAATATTTCTTTTGTATCATGAACATGGATCAAAATATTCTTTTGTTACGCTAATTTTGGGGAAATGTTAATTTTAAGCCCTATAGTTTCAAAAGTAACAAATCAAATCATGAGGTTTTAAAAAGTAACAAATTAAAACAGTATAATTTCAAAAGTAACAAACTAAACCCTAAGGTATCAAAAAAAGACAAGTCAAACCTCCGGATTTAAGTGGAACAAGCGAGGTTTTTTCAAAATTGAGCAATGATATTAATTACTAAATTAGTCTTTCCCACTAAAGTTGATATGATTTCTTAATTACTAAGTTAGCCTTCCCCACCCTTTTTGTGGACTAAATGGTTTTTGGGTAATCTCAATTTGAAAAAACCTTGCTTTTTTTTTTTTGTCTTAATTTGTTACACCCTTAAATTATAGGGTTTAAAATATAATTTTCCTATAGTTCTATCATGGGGAAAAAAAAAAAATTTATACATAAGCCTTTATATATGAACATCATAACCTTAAGTTACGAGTTAATGTTGGCCACATCTCAACCCAAAAAAAAAAAAAAACCGAAACTCTAGTTTGAAGCCTCAGCCCTCCTAAATAGGTCCAAGACTGTCAATGGATTGTCTCAATTACCAAAACATGTCCAGACACTCCATTCTCAAATTGCTACCTACTTGAAATAATTGGAATAGTAACAGACCTTTGGAGTACCAACAGCAATACTGATGTCAATATAATCTCTATAGATGATGTCATCCCCGTCAATGACAGCATTGACGATTGGCTGATTCTGGAGCCCACTTACTGCACCCTGGAACAAGACAAGCAACATTGGAGATCATTGTTATGAACATGCATGGAGACATGTTTGCGTCTGTACGTGAGAAGGTTCAAGGTACTGAATAATCACATATGACAAAGACATACTTTAATAAATTCCTTTTTTTATAAGTAAGACATACTTTAATAAATCCTGACATAAGACCTAACTTCACCCCGTGCTTCTCAACAAAAGCATCTTTATATTCGGAACGGAGCTTCATCAGATTAGTCCTGAAACACATAGCACCATTGTTGAAGGGGAATGCATAAGGCAATATGTCATAATATTTCGAATATCATATGGGAAAGGATGCGTTTTAGGTAGAATAATAAAAATCAAGTTATGCATTTCATATCAGCGCATTATGTTGATAAGAAATTTATAGCTGCATTGACCATAAAACAGACAATTTAGTTACAAGGACTAATTCAGTAGAAAGAACAGGAAATTGGGTCCATGAAGTGCCAAAATCAGCCATATTGATTAAAAGCTAGGGACAAAGGGCTTACATATCAACTTCATTGAATGTAGTCAGCATAGCAAATGTGTTCTGAGAATCTTTCAAACGTGTTGCAACACGTTTCCTCAGTCTTGTCATTGGAACCTGAAATAATATTAGTTACAAAGTACCAAAGGAACAAATTGAATAAGGAAGACCAACAAAAGTAGACTATTCTAAGCTTTCAAAGGAACCACTAAACTCAAAACTAAACAGAAGGATAATAAAAGATCCCAAGACTTACTCTTCTTTCCCTTTCCTTTGGAGGAAGCTGAGGTTCTGTTGCTGAGGCCTTAGGGGGTGGTGGAGAAGGAGCTTTAGGCTTAGGAGGAGAAGTCTCAGCTTTAGGCTTAGGAAGAGATGTTTCTTTTTTAGGCTTTTCCTTGTCTTCTTTTTTCTTTCCTGCAGATGGCTTAGAAGCAGCCTGGCTAGGCACATCCTCTGATGGAGCAACGTGTGATTCTGATACACCTTCACCAGATTTTGAGATAACAGCTATCTTGGTACCTGGCTCCACTGTTTCACCTTCTTTGGCAACAAGCTACAGAAAGAATTACAAAGACCAACATTACAAATACAAAATACCTATGAATCCAAGAAGGAGATTCAAATTAATTGTATATTATAGGTTTCAACCATTGCATACTGAATTCCATCTGATTACCTGTTGGATAACACCGGCCTCAGGACTAGCCACATCAATTGTCACCTATTTTTATAGATATATAAAATAATTAGAATGGATCACAAGCCTTGAAAATGGTTGTGCAGAGTATGGAAAAATTATATTGGAATAACTTTGTAGAAGGTATACCTTATCAGTTTCTATTTGAGCAATAGGTTCATCAATTTCTACACGATCACCAGGTTCTGCTCCCAATTTATCAACAATGGGTCACATGAGAGATTCAAAGTATCTATGTACACAATCTATTCACATACATGAACAGAAGATAAGGTTTAAAACAAGGGCATTCAAACACGGTCAAACTGGAACGACATACTCTTTAAAAATGTTGCTAGAGTGCCATCGGTTATGGATTCACCCATGAAGGGTACAACAGCATCAACCAGATCACCTTGAGACATACGTAGAATTACTTGAGTTAACGAATGTTCAATAAGATATATAACATGCATCAAAATCAAGAAAAGGCTCTAGAAGATTATGAAGGTTATTGTACCATTATCAGAAGAAAATGACCTATTCTGTACATGGATAGGAGAATCTCTTTGAAAAAATGACACAGCTTCCCTGTAGACCAAGATTTTAAGGAAATTAGAAAGGGTAAAGTTATTTCAAAGGACGAAATCAGACTAGCTTCAACCATAGCACATATCATTTCCTTCTTTCTCACATTCTTAACATTTTAACAAATTCCTAGGGGGGTGGGAAATTAGGTAAAATTATAAGCAAGGAAGATGTAGCTGACCTTACTGGCTTTGAGCTAACTGGACAACCTGTAATCACATGTAGTGCAAAAGAATTAACGAAAGAGGCACTCAGTTATCCAAATAATCTTTCATCCCAACTTGACATGCCTAAGCAGTTGTTTATAGTTTGATTACCGAGAAAACTATTCCGACCAACATTGCCCACAATTTTTGAGCCTCTACCAAGAAGCAATGCCTGTGAAGATGTTTGTAAAGTAAACCAGTAAGAAGTTATGATTGTGAACGATGGCAAAGCATGATTTCAAGAAACGAATATAACGAGAACAAGCAAGCTTCTACATTGCTGTCTTCTTATTTTTTTTGACCAAAAAAATAAATAAAAAATAAAAAATAAAACTTGCTATCAAAAAATAGTTAATATTTACAGCTAAATATAGATGTCCACCCTAAACTAAAGAATAATTTTCGATGTTTGCCCTAAAGTACAATTTTTTACCATCAACACCCTAATTTAAAAACAATCCATAACACCCACCCAACCATCTGCCAAAAACTAAAAGATTAGTGGCTTGTTGGGCGGTGGAGTGCACTAATGCGTCGAAATTAACAAATTCGAACTCATTAATTTGCAACGTCCACCTCAATTAGCTCACTAATTTATCAACTTTTTTATTTTAAAATTCAATAGTTACAACGAGGGAGAGGGGGATTTGAACTCTGGATGTCTCTCTTGGAAACATCGAGAGGAGCCAATGACCCTATAGTTTTTAATGGCGATTTTACTATTTGATTCCAACTGGCAGCATGGAAATCACACATATATATTAATCTCAAATTATGCAAAATATTATATTTTAAGTGGACATTGCAAATGACCCTATATATTATAATTTAGAGTGGACAGTTGCAACTAACTACTGCTAATTATTCTAGCAAACAACTCTGACAACTATGTCATAACTTCACCTGCTTCTTACCCAATCGCTCCGACTGAATCCATCAGGGGGACACGTAGTAAGTCAAAGGCCCTAGCTCTTGTGCAGTTTATAGCATAACACAAATTATGATAATAACAAAGAGCTAAAGCTCAAAGCGCAAGCAAGTCACCGATTTTCGCATCAATATATTCACATTTCACCAAAAAAAAAAAAAAAATGATCTTAAAATTTTCAGCAAATCTTAACTATCAAATAATAATTCACAAAAAGCGAATAAAGAAACACACATTGAAAATATTGATTCAACGAACCTCTTTCACTTTGGTAGTGGAGTAACCACGCGTTGAGGTCGAGCGTCCAAAAACCTATAAATAAATATATAAAAAATTAAGCGCACAACAAATTTAAGGAAAAGCTTTGAAATTTGAGTAAAAAAAAAAAAAAAAAAAAATCAGAAATGAAAGTTTTTTAACATACAAAAGCAGAGGAGGCTTCGGTAGCGAGTTTTCGCCGTAGAATTGACCACATAGACATGGTTGCTCCAAATCGATTTGCCTAACACACATTTTCGTTACTAATTAAACAAATAAATTACATATATACAATCAGTAACTTTTGCTTACGGATCTAGAGAGAGAGAGAGGACCTGGTTGTTCAGGTACAGTGAAAATGAGAGGTTTCGGCGGCTTTGGCTGCGGCTGCTTTTGTTGATTATTTTGCGGAGGAGAGAACTTTGAAGAGAGCCGACGAAAATTGCTTTGGCCCGTTATATATGTTCACTTTTTTGCTTGATTGAATTATTGTCCGTTTGTATTATTAATCCTACAAGAATAAAAAGAAGACTGTAGTTTGGAGCAAGAGTTTTTTATTTATTTATTTAATTTAAATTTTTTTTTTTTAATTATGCAGGAGCAAGAGTTTTATTGAATAGTGGTGAAGGAACCGTATTGATAATAATTGTTGTAAAGGTTGTATTTAGTTAGTTAGGGATTTACTTATTTACTTTTTTAGCAATAAAAAAAGTTAGATATTTAGTTAATTAGTTAGCTAGCTAGTTAGTTACGATTCTAAGTATGTTAATCCTATTTAACACATGTTGAAACTATTAATTTATATAGGGAATAATAGCATGTGGGCCAATAGAGTAGCTTTATATATGTCTATTATTAGTTAGTTACAATTGGTTGCTTAGTGCAATTCCTCTCATAATATTTCTCTAATTAAGTCGGTTTTTCTATATTTCTCATATATTCTCCTACAATTCTCATCTATCCCCGTTAAAAACCATTATGTTCATAACAAATAATTTGAGCAAATCTTAAGTATTGTTCTTGAGTTAATTAGTATGAGACTATGAGTAGTGGTTTTATTTTACTTTCTGGGGAGTAAATTCACAAAACAACACTTCAAATATTAAACAAATATTTGAGATTAAAATATTGAATTAGCACATTTTAATATTCAGTTCTCTCTCTCTGTCTCTCACCATCTATCCGATTAAATAGCACCAACACCAACACTGACAAAAGCAACTCTGACATTTGTTGCAGTCATGGTGAACACCGACTACCTAGCCATCTTCCAATCCAATAATGGAGACATTGTTGCAATTAGGATGGTTTAGGGAAGAGCATGGCAGTGGAGGGGATAGGCTCGGTGTCACGATGAATGTCGTTCTTTGGTAATTGCCCATCTCTCTCTTTGTACTAATAAAAATCTAAGAAAAATGGTATTAGATTTCAAAAATATTATTAAAAAAATAAAGAAATAATATTTAAATTAAATAAAGAAAGAATAAATAAAATTGGAAATGATACTTGAAAAAGTTGGTAAAATACAAAAGTGGATTTTTCTCCCTATATTGGGTGAGAAAATGGAGAGAATATAAAAGAGATGCTGTACCTTTTAAGATTTTTTTTTTCTCTCTTTAAAGGACTTATATAATAGAAAAGTAGTTCAATTGTTTGATCACTCTATTCACTTGAGAGCTCAATGACAATGTTAGTGCTAGGTTTCTCTCATAATATAACTTCTATTCAAATCTTTGTTTTTCTCCCGCTTATTGTAAATAAAAACTGACACTATTATGTGAAAAATGTAATGAAACAAATATCTTAAAATAATGTCTAAAGGTGTACTTAATATAAATAACATTAAAAAGTGATATTAACTAAGTTATCCAAAAAAAATGACCGTGAAAACTTGAATAAATAAAACTTGTATAAATAAAAATATATCGATATATACTTTTAATCTCATGATCCATTAAATAATTAATTTAATAAATTATGTGATTAAAATATATCCTTCCACGTTACTTGTTTAAATAATTAATTTAATAAGTTATGTGATTAAAATACCTTTGAATGCATATGAATACCCACGTAATATATTGAAGAAATTTGAAGAATCTCTTTTAAACTGACGTGGAAGGAAATTTCTTTTTCATTTTTAGGACAAAGTTTGTCTAAAAATTGGTTGGAGTAATAGGGTGATGATATGTGTCACTGTCATATGTATTGCACATAACTTACTAAACCACACTTAAGTAATTGTATACAATCATTTTAAGTGAGTTATGCGCATTGTGAGTAACAACGACACATGTTATTTCTTATAATGCATTAAAGTCTAACGCTCTAACTAATTTTGTAGCCAAAATTTATTCTCTTTATTTTTAGTAGTTTTTTACTCATATTATTTTTAAAATTTGATGTAAGCATCTTCGATTTTCAATTTAAATAATGGAAAATGTTTGGCTTAACCACCAATAGAAATTAAGATAATATGTGTCTTGCCATGTGTAATTCACATAATCCACTTTGTTAATTGGGTTAAGTAAGTCAAGTATATTGCACATAATAATAACAAATATCAACTTTCTATTGGTGGTTAGAGTCAAACTTTGTCATTAAATAATTAAGGCCATGGACATTATGTTTATGTTCGTGACAAATCAAGCTTTTGTGTTAATTCTATCTTAAAAAAAAAAAAAAAAAAAAAAAAAAGAAGAAGAAGAGAGAGGAAAGCTTTTGTGTTAATATTTTCCATTAAAACCTAACATATTTAATTACGTGATATACACATGATTTCCCTATGTTTATTATATATGTAATTAAATCCGTTAAACTTTAATAGAAAATAATAACAAAAGGTTTGATTTGTCATAAATTAATTTTTTTAGAAGAATGTCATAAATTAACTTAATGTTCAAAGGTTAATTATTCTAAAAAGTGCAAGGACCAAAACTAACTCTCAATCAAAGTCTAGGGATTTTATAAAATTAAAAAATAATTCAAAATCTAGGAATAAAATTGGAATAATCCCTCATTTTTATTAATTTAAAGATCGATCTTAATTTTTTGTAAATATTTTTGTGAGTTCACTTGTGAGTTAATTAATTAAAGAGATCAAAATTGTTCCTTTTATTTTAACGGTTTTAACTGATTAAGTCAATGAGCTTTGTATACAAGAAAGAAAACGTAGTAACATTGTTAACCTAAAAAAGAAAGTTCTAAGGGTTAAATTAAACTATCAAAATATATTTAATAATGTCAAAGGGTTTTTTTTTTTCATTTTTTTTTTTTTTTTTTTTTGGTGAGAATAAAAAACATAGCTTGACTAAATTAAGCAGAGGCAAAATCTCATGATCAGGAATATCATGATCATGATATACATTTAGGAGATCAGGAGGGACATTTTTAGGAGATCTGGTGAGAATGAAAAATGTGTTACTGAGAGTTACCTTGTTTACGAGTACGACAAAACTTTCAATGTCATTTTTTTTTTTTGCGGAAAAGAAAACTTTATTACCAAAAAAAGAAACAACAACACAGTCTAGGCAGCTTCCACCAAGATGAGATTAGAATAATTAGGTGGGCTGAACCCCAGGTCAAAAGAGCCTAAAGAAAGAAAAGAAAAAAAGAAGATCTATCAAGGACCACTTAGCTAGAGTATGAACAACATGGTGAGCTTCTCTATATACCCAGTTAAAGGAAATCTTTGAAAGTTAGGGAATATATTATATACTGATGTATCAAGCAGGATATGATGACCAACGGCTGAGAGGCTGGTTGCCTTGTCCACCATAGTTTTGCAATGGAGCTAGGCTTTAGCAAGATAGTGGTTGAAGATTTCAGAGCATATTAAGCATCAGAGTATTAGGTGGAATTGAAAAGGATAATGGGAATCACAAAAAGTATATCAAAAAAGAAACAAACAATTTATTATAAAGGTCACGAGATCAACAAACTTGAACCTCTCTAAATAAGCGAATTAAAATAAATATATACATAAATATCTAATTATAGTAAAAAGCACACACAATATATATATATATATATATATATATGCACAATATGAAATAAAACTTCTATTTTCATCCTTAGTGTTTCATTTTACATGCAGCCAAACCAACCAACTACTACTATACTATATATATATGTTTCTAATTTTTTTTCATTGTAAAATTTGATTAGTTTATAAGGAAAAAATTTGATTAGTTTATAAGAAAACAAAAAGGACGCATGGCAAGCTATAGTTAGTAAAATATAAAATGGAATATGCTCAAATTCATGCATCTAATAATTAACAAAAACACACACACATGTATAAAAACACACGCTACATATGGAATAAAAACCATTCTTTGTGTTTTCTTTTATGCTTTAATAACTGACATACTACAGTATGTCATGCATTTGAATTTTTTTTTTAAAATATTTTTGTGGCTTTATAAGAAAAAGAAAAAGAATGTGTAGCATATTGTGATTAATAGAACATAAAATGAAATAATTATAGTGAGACAAATTATTTTGATTCAAAATATGTATATATAATTAAATAATTATACATTGATTCACACAATTGACATCTTAATTGCACATATAAAATTCAGTATAACTATATCTCCCAAAAAAGAAAAACCAAACAAGAAAAGCATGCTCTATTACCAATTTCTTTTTAACATCATAATACTAACCTCTGATTACATGGAAAAAATTTCTGTTGTTTAATTTATATGTGTTTTGAACAGGGACCTAGGATTTCAAGCTAGGGGGGTCGAAGATAAGCGAAAAAAATTAAAAAAAAAAAAATTTAAATACACATCCATATAGTATTAAAAAACTTTCAACCAAAACAAATACACAAAAATCATTGTTTTTTTAATATATTATGATACAATCATCTACCAATAAAAACAAAAGACAAAAAACACTATTGTTTCTTAATATACAAAACACTATTGTTTTTGTCACTCACCCAGTCTCACTACTGACACTATGAATTTATTATTCATTACCAATAAACACTTTTTCTAACTTTACCCTTTTTAATCCTGTTGAATTATTGTTCCTCTTTCTGTCACTTGTCCCTATTATTGCCCAACTACCTAATAGTCACAGACTCACAAAGCCAAAAAGCCCCCCACCCCCGCCCCCCACAAAAAAAAAAAAAAAAAAAAAAAACACCACAAGCACATATGCATATATTCAATTCACAATCACCATCATCACTCATTAGTAAAACACAAACACCACAAGTACAGATTCTGAGATTCACAAACATTATATTAGATTTTGAAGGATAGATTAAATACTTAATTGAGTGTGAGGTGTGAACTGTGAAGACTGGAGCAATGAAGTTGGGCTGGGTAGATCGATCAACTAGCGGTAGGATGGGTCTCGCATGGCAGCGTTGGTGTGACCATTTGGGTCTGCGTCAAGGCAGCGAGATGGGCCTTTGGTCTCGCATGGTGGCGAAGTGGGCAGCAGCAAGATGGGTCTTGCCGTCTCGAACTCTCGTTCTCTCTGTATCGCCTACTCTCTACTCTATAGGTCTCACTCGCCTCTTTCTCTCTGTCTTGCCTCTCAATTTTTCTTTTTTTATTCGTTTTTCTATTTGGACTATTGGGTTTACATTTTTTTGGATTTGCATTTTTTTTTTTTAAAGATTTATATGGACTGGGTTAATAATTCATTATTTTGGAGGGAGCCCAAGCTACAAAGTAAGGGGGGCCCAAGTCTAATTTTTTTTTTTTTTTTAATTTGAAAATGAAGCTACTATTTTTTTTTTTTTTTGGGCCTAGGAGGGGCCTAGTCCCCACCTGGTCCGTCCCTAGTTTTGAATGTCACAAAACTATTTGCCTCTCCATATATTCCCTCTCAATTGTTATGAATTCATGAGGCAAAATGACCAAGGCATTAATTATATAAGTTTTTGATCCAACCCATATATGGAAAATTATTGAATATTTCGGAAATATCTTAAATGCGTACTCTCCCCTCTCATATGAATTGTGAGTCTCACCATAAATTTAATTAGTGGGACCCATAGTTATGTGAGAGGGGGAAGTAAGCATTTATGGTACTCTAGGAATAATTACCCCCCATATATAGGTTTTCATTGAATTTTTGGTTTTATTCACTCTTTGGCCTGAGATGCAAAAAAGGAAAGTGGCGGTGGTGACCGGAAGTTTCAGTTGAACCATCTCCAATTTCGTGACCAAATCCAACTATTCAACATAATAAACAATAAACTAATACATTTCAAATAATCTAAGCCCGTGCAATTTTTTGACCACCTGTCTTGAATAGTCTACTAAATATTCAACTAATCTACATAGAATTACTTCTTCAACGACATATTTTTTAACTCTCTTGTGGTACTGTCGTAAAGTTATTTGTTTGTGCGACTTAGATTTTCAACACCTTGTAATAGGAAATTCAAGTTATTATATGCAAGAAACCAAAAAAAATTCTTTTACAAAATCTTTTTGCACAAGTAGCTAATATAAAATGTTAGAATTAGCATTTTTTTCAATGTTAGAACATTGTACAAAGAGTTAAATAAGTTATAAACAATTGACAAATCAAAGAATTCAATTAAGTGATCGAGAAACTAAGAAATATATGCATTTTATTTTACAAACTCTTTTTGCACAAGTAGCTGATATATATAAAATTGGAGAATTAACATTTTTTTCTATGTTCGAAGATTGTACAATGAATTAATCAAGTTATTATATAAACAATTATCAGATCAAAGAATTTGATTAATTACAAAATCCAGAACTAGAAAAGCTTGCTTGCAAATTCGTCTACACGGGAAGAAGCTGACTTTCTAGCAAGTTCTCTGAGTTGTGATAAGCTTCTTCCAAGTTTCATAGCCACCTTCATTTCAAACAGTTCCCCATTTTCTCTTTTCTCCAAATCTTTTTCCTCTAGTGTGGCTTCAATTGATTCTTGCAATAGCTGGAAAAAGCCACCACAGTTTCTGTACATCTCAAACACCATCCCAACTTGTCCACCATGCTCAAAAGCATTAACTGTGCTAGCTAAAGCCCCAGCAGCCACTGCTACTATTGGTGCCCATGATCCATTACCAATAAAAGCTGAGCCAAAGGCTGCTATGCCCGTGAGTAATGGACCTGAGATAGCTAAAGTCTTGTTGATTTTCAACGCAAAGTTGCCTAGTCTTACATAGTCCTCTATGTCTTTTCTCTCCATCACCTTAGTGATCTCTCGCATTTCCATTTCAAGTTCCTCACTCCATCCATTGTTACATTTTTTTCCTTCATGTGAAAAGTTTTTCTTTTGTAGTACTTGATTTTTAGGCCACCAAACAGCTGGCTCAAACTTTGCTGGGAATTTTTCAAGCATTGCACCAAGCAAGGGAAGTGGGTAGGCTTTGTCAAGAGCCAAAACCTTTTCCATCACCTCCTTCACATCTTCTTGAGTTGGAGTTCCAATGGCGAGCATGGTTTGGATTTGGCTTTGTAACTGCTTGAACAATCTTGTAGCATTGCGTTGCTCCTCGGCAAGTTGTGAAGGTTGAATTTTGTTCATTATAAGCAACATTCCCGTGGCTGCGGAATACAAAAGAGTAGACGATAATTTCAAAGCCAAAAGAGGCATTCCAATGCCATCAGTTGCAGCAACACCAGCCATTGTTGCAGCTGTGAGAATTATCATGTTGATGGAGTTTAGAAGAAGGGTGTTCCAGTTGTCACGTTGTTCTCCAATGTTGGCGTGCATCTCTACTCTATCAGCTACGGCCTCTAAGAAGGCATAGAGTTGAATGGTAACATTAGTACTAGAGCTGTGTGATCTATCATCGATGACATTGAACTTTTCTACTGGGGTTGTGTTTATGAACCCGTCTCTTATATTCAGTTCCTCACCTAGATTTCTCTTTGGTATTTTTGGAACTGAGAAAGAGAGTTTTGGAAGTCTTGGGACTTGAATAGCAGCATGGATTTTCCTTGAACAAGAAGAAGAAGAAGACGCAGAAGGTAAAAGGAGAGCTGAAGCCATTTGATTGAGAGGTTTTTTCTCTTTGGTTATTGTGTATTTGTGTTGCAGAAAGAATATTTTTGGATCTTGTGTATTTGTGTTGTAGAAAGAAAAGGTTTTGAATGAAGATTGAGAGGCACATTGGGTCTTATTTATAGTGTTAGAACCAGAACTATAACACTGGGTCATATACGGGGAAATGTTGAATTTGAATGGTTTTGACTGGCTTGACCCAGCCTGTTAGCTGACCATTTCATTTTATGTTTTTTTGGGGGGTTAATTCCATTGGCTGACCCATTCTGTATTCATAATTTTCTAAGTTCAAAATTTTTGAGTCATTGTCTTGGCTCCCTCATGTACACGACGTAGCTATTGGCCTATTTGTATTATTACTACAAACTAATTGCTTTGTTTATATTTCATGTCATGCAGTTGCAAATAGACAGCTCTAAGAGGTCAACATCTCCAAAAGCATGTGCTACGGCTTTTTCATACACACCAAGTCAAAAATCTTAGAATATCATAACTTTTAGGTAATAATTTTTATCATAACTTTGAGGCGTTAGACAATAAATAATAGAGAAAAATTAATGGGTCTATGTTCAAGTGATCATTTTCCATTTATATTTGATGACACCAAGTCAAAAATCTTAGTATCGCAACTTCTGTGTTATAATTTTAAGGCAAAAATGCAAAACTCACTTTCTAAGTTTCACCATTTTTCATTTCAGTCCTCTAAGTTTGAATTTTGTCATTTCAATCTTTTAAGTTTCATTTTTTTTTTCAATTAAGTCTTCCATTAACAATCCGTTAATTGCTTCCGTTATCTACAGGAAAACCGCACCGTCTTGTTTTGTTTTTTTTTTTTTTTTTAATTTAAAATTTTAATTTATTAATTTTAAGAAAACGTTAATTTTAAATTTGAAAAAAGAAAAAAGAAAAGAAAAGAGAAATAAGCTAAAGAAAGGGCGTTGTATTTGGAGAACAATAACGAACAACAAAATTCAATCCCCACCTGATACTGAGAGACTGAGAGGGAGAAAGAGAGATTGAGAAGGGGAAAGAGGGAGAAGAGAGGTGGAACTGTAGCTGGAGAAACAGATCAGATGAATGGGGGCACCGGCTGGGCCTTGTGGTGGATGCTTGCCTCTGTGGCATTGTTCTATCGCAGAGTGGAGCCACTTTATTAATTATGGTTGTTGTTGTAGGATTTGTGGACCAAGAGGTTATGATGGACAACTCTGGTTTTTTTTTTTTTTTTTTTTCCTTGGAGAATCAACGATGATGTGTGATGGGTGTGGGTTTAGGCGGTTTGATACTTTGATAATGACGACTGGGTTTTCGTTTCGGCTTAGGGACTTGGGTTTTCTTGTGGGTATGAAATTTTCTGGTGGGTTAATGATAAATGCTGGCGAGGTTTTCAAAGCCAACAAAGCGGGTTTGGTTGCTTTTTTGCTATATAGAAATTGGAACCAATTTAGGCTCAGACATAGAACCAAGTTGACGCAGAAGCTGGAGGTGAGTTTTTTTTTTTTAGAAAGAGTTGTTGGTGAAAACTGAAAAGTGATAAAAGAGTAACAAAAAATAATAACGGCAAAAACTAACGGCTGGTTAACAGAGAACTTAATTGAAAAAAAATAAAACTTAGAGGACTAAAATAATAAAACCCAAACTTAAAGGACTAAAATGACAAATGGTGAAACTTAGAAGGTGACTTTTGCATTTTAGCCTAATTTTTATCATAACTTTGAAGTACTCGACTGTAAATAATAGAGAAAAAGTAACAGGTTAATGTTAAAGCATGTGCTATGGCTTTTTCATACACACACCAAGTCAAAAATCTTAAAATATCATAACTTTTGTGTAATAATTTTTGCCATAACTTTGAGACGGTCAACAGAAAATAATAGAGAAAAATTAATACGTCTATGTTAAAGTGATCATTTACAATTTACAATTGATGACACCAAGTCAAAAATCTTAGTATCATAACTTTTGTGTTATAATTTTTGTCATAACTTTGAAGTGCTTGAGTATAAATAATAGAGAAAAAGTAAGAGGTTTATGTTAAAGTAATCATTTACAACTTACATGCAGTGTGTAATAGACATTGCCCAAATTATTATATATATGTCTTTTATTTGGTTTTTGATATCATATCGGATTTTGAGGATCTTGGCATAATTAATTGAAGTTAAAAGGCTCAAATTAAGCAAATGAAAGGAAATGAGTTTCCTGTGACACACAGCTAGGAAAATGGAGTCTATTCCTAATTTGAAGAAAAACAAGTAATATATGGAGTTAAGGTACTCGTAGAGGGTGGCGTTGCACGATTAAGGCTTTTGAAAATACTGTCACACAAGATTAACCGTGAAAACTATTATGTACTTAAAGAAAGATCTTAAAAATAAAAATAATAATAATAATAACAGGAACCAAGAAAATATAAAGAAAAACAGACAATCAAAAACAAGAAAATAACACTATGGGTTTACGCTGCTTGGCTTTAAAGCCTATGTCCAAGGATAACAATAAAGAGAAAATTGCACTAACAAATTTGGAGATTAAGGGTGCATTTGTTTCAATGAAAAATATTTTTCAACTATAAAATATTTTCAGCTGAAAACATTTTCAGAAAACAATTTGTTTTTGGGTATTTTATTACATCCCTAAAAATGCTTTGGAAAACATTTTAAGGCATTTAGTTTGTATAGGTAAAAAAATCCTAAAAATAATATATATATATATATATATATATAACACTACAAAAAACAGGGGCTATAGCCGCGTTTCAAAAACATGGCTATAGACCCCAAAAATGCAGCTATAGAATATAGCCGCATTTTCTATAGCCGCATTTACAAACTAGGCCTAAACTGCGCAGCAATAGCCCCCGGTGTTATAACCTCGCAATGCACAAATCAACAATAAAATTTAACATGGCATTATCTTGCAAAATCTGAACCAATTTGAAAATATTACAAGCAAGATACAATAGAAGTTCAAGATCTAGGAGATTAAATTTTTGAAAAAATTTAAAAAAAAAAATTGAAAAAACATAGATTCAGGCACAGGTGTTCTAGATCTAATAGATCTTGGGCGGTGGGGAGGAGCATAGAGTCACTCTCTATGCTTCATATATAAAATATTTTTTCCAAAAAATATTTCACATAAAAATAAAACAGGTTAAAGGTAGCATATATTGTCACTTTCTTAAAACCCAAACCCAAATATACCCAAAACATTTTGTTCAAGAGAAATTTAATTTTCTCTAGTTTGCAATACTCTCATAGGAAAACAAATAACCAAAGTCACAACATTATAATTTATATATAACACTAAATGATGTTATTTTGTTGAAACTTAATAGCTATATCCATGAAGAAAGAACTATTTAAAAAAAAAAAAAAAACAAAAAATAAAATTTGGTAGACCAAAAAAAAAAATCTTAAACTTCAGGGAACAAAATGAAAATAACGCTAGACTTTAAGGTCGAAAATTTAATTTGGTGTTTTGATTTAAATCAGGATCTACCTCTCCTACTAGACTTTTAATTATTGGACTTGTCCCTAACTCTCAAAATTCACTGTGTCTCTATTAGCGTGCGTAGTCTCCTTATGGTACTTGTTATTGTTTAAGTATTGTACATAAAATTTAAATCTCATCGTTTCTACACAAGAGTGTAGTAATCAAATGATGATAAGTATTAGGAGGTGAGTTTAATAAAAAAAAAGTTACATCCTCACTAATCTAAACTTAAAAAAATTTCAAATCAACTAGCATTTTTTTATAATCATTTATATGCTCAAATGTAGAAATACCTTCGATACTAGAAACAAAAGATTTTTTTTTTCCTACGAATAAAGTAAGTTCTCGACACTCTTAGTCATGTACTCCTGCTTCAATTTTTTCCTTAACTCCTTAACCCTCTTCTCCCTCATAAAAATTTTCTTTTTTATAATTCTTGGCCAAACACAAAATGATGGTGATGCAAGCCTATATCTTCTTCCAATCTTTATTTGAACTCTTTTAGGTTTATTGCTTTCCAAAGCAATATACTCTTGTTGGATCATAATATCCATAACATCTCATTATCACATGTTGAAGTTGTTTCCAATCTTTATTTGAAATCTTTTAGGTTTGTTGCTTTCCAAAGCAATATACTCTTGTTGGATCATGATATCTGTAACATCTCATTATCACATGTTGAGGTGTTTTTTCTATCAATTTCCTCTACATCAAATTTGGCATTAAAGAGTGTGATCATTACTAGCTACCGAAAGTTTTGATGAGGATTCATCTTATATCTTTCTCTCTAATACTCGAATCCATGAACGAATCAATAAATTCTTCAAATAGAACAATTCCAAATCCATAGGTATCGAATTTGGCTTTAATACTAGTTTGTTGTAAGAGATATGGCTTTCGGAAGCATCCCATACAATATTGATTATTAAAACTATTATAGATTTTGAGGAAGATCTCACAAACAAATAATAGAAATAAAGAAAATACCTAGATAGTAGAAAGTAAAATGGACACAACCACACACACGAGAAAATAATCAAAGATTTACAAGGTTCAACTTTAGGTCTATGTCCACAACAATGAAATACGAGTGAAAATTCTCACTCACAAATAGGAAAAACAATGTGAAAATTACATAAGTAGTATAGAAGTATTTTCATAAAATCCAAATATTGAATATACCAAAAAAAAAAAAAATTTAAATCTCACGAATGATAAAGAATAGAGAAATTTTATTTCTAGAGTGGCGGCAGTCTCACATGAGGCAAATAAAAACCATGGGATGGTCGGCAAGCAATCCTTATTGGGATGAAGAACTTCAAAACCAGAAAGAATATGAGAGCTTCCAGTTTCAATTTTTAAGGATATGAGAGACTAGAGAGCTTCCATTGGAAACAAAATAAATGTCGGTTAAGAAAGGACAATACCTAACCGCATAAAACAAAGACCATAATATTTCTCTCTCATAAAAGAATAAAGGATTATTTTTATTTTATCATTAAAAGTGGGGTAGTAGAATCCCAAATGGAGCTATTTCATATGCAATTTGTGCAATCATTCAAGCCACAACAGCTGGGTTGTAGTTGTACTTACCTAATAGAAATGACTAATGTGATATTCTATGCAACACCTAAAAGAAGAGGAAGTTCTCAGGAAGTTGTTGTTCCCCATATTGCTACCATAATTTGATATCCTGGTAACACTTTTCAATACTGCTCAATCATATATTTGCATTATCATATGATGTGGTACCAATATATATATATATATATATATATATTTCCTTTTTGGGTTGGTGGGGTTGTAGGGGTACTTTTAGGGTTTATTTCCTGTTCTAAAATTTGGTGCTTACTAAGTTTGACCTCCTACAGTTTCTGATAGCTTATTTGTTAAACGTACCAAGACAAAAAGAGAAAGGTTTAATTTTTATTTATTAAAAAAAAAAAAAAAAAACTAGTTTTATAGCTTATTTGATAAGATTTGAGAGAAAAAGCAAAATGTTGGAAAAATTACACTTTACCCCTTTAAACTATACTCTAAATTACACTTTGCATCCTAAACTTTTGAATTAACGTTTTACACCATAAACTATGATATTTGTTACACTTTGCACTCCAACATCAAGTTTAATGTTAACTTGGATGGAAATTCAAAGTTTAGGGTGCAAAGTGTAATAAAAAATATGGTTTAAGGTGATAAAATGTTTTTTTTTTTTTTTTTGATGTTAGAGTAAAAAATGTAACAAAAGTCATAGTTTATAGTGTAAAACATGCATTTAAAAAGTTTAGGATGCAAAGTATAATAAAAAATATATAGTTTAAGATGGTAAAGTGTAATTTCTCCCAAAATGTTTCAAGTAACATATTTAAGTTCATGGCTTCTTGCCCCTTTATCTTTCCCCATCCCCTATTGGTTCTTGCAGACTAGCTTCAGATTAATTAGGTGAGTATTGGATAAATGAAGCTATTTGTGGAATTGATTCACTAGATTGAGTGACTGACAACCTCAAATTAGTGAAATTACTATATATGTGGGAATTGGATTCAGTTCCAATAAGTACTATATATATGGCATGGCACACATGCATTTGGTTCTTTTAAGAGACCTGCCTGAAGATCAATCCCTCAAGCAGGGTTTCAGTATTTGGGCATGCATGTAGTCTGAAGAATAGTCTATCATCATAAAACCCAGTTGTGACTTTTGAGGTTGATGACTCCCAACCTATTGGCTGACTATTTTTTTTTTCCTTTCTTTGTCTTTGGCTTAGGTTCGTTGGCTGACCCATTCCTTAATTCATAACATTCAAATTCAAAATCTTCCCCCCTTGTCTTGGGTCTCTCACGCGACGTAGTAAAACTTGTAAGCTATTAATTACTAAAACCCTTGGTTGCTTAACTTCTTCTATAACGTATGATGCAAACTGGCTCTACTAAGTCTACTATAAGGGGTCAACATCTCCAAGTCGAAAGCATGTCTTACTGCTATATACGGCTTTTTCATACTACATTTCCACTCAGCCAAATCATAGATTACTTGCATTCCAAATATCATAGATAATACCCTTCGCCTTCAGATTAATTTCTTGCCAAGTATTGATGATTTCATGGGAACTGCCATTGACTAGAACATTACTTTTAATTGAATTTAATCAGTTAAGAGTTATGTCCCCATCTCTATAGGAGACTGGTTTGATCCAAGTTTTATATTTGTTTTTTGCTAAGTCCTAGTTTTATAATTCTTGACATGGTCTTTCCTTGCATAAGTATATTTATTACGGTCACAATAGAAAAATTTGTGAAAGGACTCTTAAAGTTTGTGTTTCTGCCATATTTTAGAACTTAGAAGTCCACAACACCTTATCTAGACTTGAAAAACAGGACATATCGTAGTGTTTGGGTTCAATCCAATTAAATTCAGATAAAAAAAATGGAACGACGTCCTAAATGGATGGTAAAACCTATGACTCTAATATGATCTTTCGAAGATCGGGTCAACTTAATATGATCCATATTTTTTTACATGCAAAAAAAAAAAAAAAAAAAAAAAATTTGTTTTGATATATTGTCTTTTATTTTCTTTTCAATACAAATAAGAGAACAAAAAAATATATATTCATAAATAAAAGTAAAATAATACATAAATTCTTAAGTTTATACTGTCTAAGGTTTACTAAATTGAAGCCTTCAAGCCTTGACCTCGTTAAGAAATAATCTATGAATATTTGTGAGAAGAAAAGAACTTAGAAAGAAAGCAAATAAATAAGAGCAAAACATGAATGTTACACTAAGTTAGAAAGCCATAAAATGGTAAAAAGAAATGATAAATGTAGGGACCGGGTTTGGGCACTTCTATTGTTGAGTGAGTGGACTCAAGCCCAGCTAGCCCAGTACAATGAATTTGTAGAGAGCGGATTCAAGAATTATGCCCTAGTGAGGGATGCGACGGCCAGACATGGTTGCATGTGGATTGAATAGCAAGGACATGGGTCCAAATGTGCAATGACGCTCCTCGGCACTTCTCTTGGGAGCTTGAGGTTCTTATTATTCTTTCAGAGGTTGGTTACAAAGATTTTTCGTTATTACAGGGTGCTGCCCTGTTCTACCCTTGTGATTCCCTTCCCTTTTTTCCGTCCCCCTTTCAAGAGGGATTCCTTACATTATATACCCATTTTCAGTGGATCTTAGCCCTACATTTGTCGATCAAGCAGGTCACTACTTGAGTGCTTGTCCCATCAGCCGCCTTCCCACTCTTCATGTGGACTGCGGTAGCCAAGGCTGCACTGTTCAGGGTTCACTTCCTCATTAATGCGGCCAAAACGTTAGTTGTGGGCATTTAATGAGGAGGTGACAGTTCGTCTTAGGCCTGCTCCTCTACCATGCCTCCACAGCTGACGCGTTGTACTTGTTCCCTTTCTTTAGATGCTCGGGAAGGCTATTTTTGGTGGCTCGTTACTTTCCCTTCCAATGGCCTCGGCTGGCCGAGGACAATATCATCCTCGGCGATGTTTATTGGCAGATTGGGCTTTCTGCGTTCCTCCTCGGACGTTTCTCTGTCCTCGGCATGGGCCTTGGGCTGGATGTAAAATGGGCCGGGGTTGCCAGATTATTAGGCTCCACAATAAAAAATTTATCTTTGAAAAAAAAAGGATTCAACTTGTGTGACTAGTGAGTCGACTTCAGCCAACATTTTAATGGGTCGGGTTTAAGTCAACACATTTTTTCATAGATTCAAAAAAATCCCTACCTATTCCAATATTTTTTCTTTTAGATTTGGACATGTAATTAGGTTGGTACTTCCTAATATTTCCATCGGAATTATCTAGGCTTAAATCCTTCCTCTTGAGCTTGGCTCCCACACTATATTTTTAGTTTTACATAACCTGTTTAACAAGTGATATAACTTATATAAATGATAGGTATATATATTTTTATGAGTCCCCACATTATGACTTTGAAAGAAGTTGACATGTTAGTATTATTTTCATGACATCATCAATGACACTATTTGAAGTTTTGAATGACACCAAAATCAACGTAATATGTAAATAGTTATGAAAAAAATATCATGAAAATTTGTATGCGCATAGTACGTAGAAAGTGGAATTGTACTAACTAGTTTCTTTTGAATTTTCCGCTTCAACCAAAACGGGCTTTCAGAATAGACTTGGAAAGGTATTACCATTTGAGGGCCATCTTACAAACTACAAATAGGTTGGGTTTGACTTTCAAATGTCTTGCCAACAGCCAAACCCATTCAACAAATTAAGTCCACCGCAACTCATTCCTCAAACCCCAAACCCCAACCCCATTTTATTAAGCACTAGAATTAGTAAAAGAGTTCTACCAAAAAAAAAAAAAAAAAAAAAGTGTTTTTAGAGCATTTGTTAATAAATTATTTTTAAAAAGTTTTGATATCACTTTAATAAAAAACTAGCCTCATTACACGTGTTTTGCGTGTGTGATGAGACTTTTATTTATTTTTTATAGTGACATAATTTTTCATTCATTCTAATTTGAGGTTTACACATTTTCTCATTATATTACGCATTTAAAACTATTAATACAACCCGGAATATCATGAGGTTAGTTTCAATAAATGAACAAATATTACACATTTATTTTGTAGCAAAAAAAAAAAAACCTGTTTTTTTATTTTATATATATAATTTTTATTTTGAGAATATAATTTATAAGTAGATAAAGCAATTTGAAAATCAATAGGAGAGTGACCTTATTTTTTAGGCAGTGTTTTAGTGGGATTTAGGCAATGTTATTTATTTTTTATAGTGTCATAATTTTTCATTCATTCTAATTTGAAGTTTACACATTTTCTCATTATATTACACATTTAGAACTACTAATACAACCCGGAGTGTCATGAGGTTAGTTTCAAAAAATGAACAAATATTACACGTTTATTTTGTAGCAAAAAAAAAAAAAAAAAAACTTGTTTTTATTTTTTTATTTTATATATATAATTTTTATTTTGAGAATATAATTTATAAGTGGATAAAACAATTTGAAAACCAACAGAAGAGTGATCTTATTTTTTAGGCAATGTTTTAGTGGGATTTAGAGTTATATTTTTACCGGATTGTTCTTTAGTTTTGTTTCTACTTAAACATAAAGGTGTAAGAGTATTTTTGAACAAAAAAAAATGAGAATCTCAAATAGGGGAAACCCCTTAAATAGTAGTATAGATATAGATATATAAGACTGTCAAAAAATTCATTTTTTTTTAATTATAAAAAGTTTCTAAAAATATTTCAAAAAACCTTAATGTTAGAATTATGTAATAAAATGATTAAATTTACCATATTTTAATATCTTAAGTTTTTGGAACAATTAGTAATTTAACACGGTATTAGACTAAATGAGAAGTTTCAGTTCACATGTAAATGCGAGTATGAAAATAATGTGATTAAATTATTAGATTTATCATCTTTTAATAGCTTAAACTTTTATGACAACAACATCGGTTAACTTTTTCTTAGTAAAAAACCAACCAGAAAAACAAGAATATATTTAGCCAAAAAACAAAAGGAAACACAAGTATATGCTTAGCACAATTCTGATTTAAAGGATGATTTCCAATAGTTTTGGACGAAAATACCAATGCTGGCTGGGCCTGTCGGCCCAACACCCAAAACCTTGTCCAAGCAAAAGAAATTTTGGAACAGCGAGGCATTATAAGTTGCGCTCATGGTCTGTCCGCATTATTTTTCAATGACAGTATAGCATTGTTTAGAACTAGACTACTTGGACCAATAATAGCACAGAAGTGAGAGAGCAGTTTGTTAATAATAATTCACTCGCAAAATCTCAAGGAGTTGGAAGCAAAAATTGAGCACTGGGTCAATGGCAAAGAAGGGTTTGTTGAACCAGTACTTGTTGCAGCTTCAGCATCATCCACTGAGAGCAGTTTTTTTTTTTTTTTTTTGTTATCTGGGTTCGTTTGAAGTTTTGGTTTTGCATAATTTTTCGTTTGACCCATGTTTGGTTGCTGAGAAATGAAGAAGAAGTAGAAGAAACATGAAAGTTTGAATCTTTTCCATTGTTTTTCTTTTCTGGGTTTGGAATTATATGACAGGAACATTCAAGTGAATCAGAAAAAAAGTCAAATTTAATTTTCTTTTATTATTTCTGTGCTGAAAGTGAATTATACATATGTATTTTTAACGGCTATAAATTGGGTTTTACTTTTTCTCTGCGATTAATCAGTGTGCAGTGTGTTATTTAAATCAGGCAATCACAGCAGGGGTGTTGTCGGGGATCAGTGACTTGGTTTCGCAGAAGCTCACTGGGATACAGAAGATTCAATTGAGAAGGCTTGTTCTCAAAGTGGTAAAGCTCTTTCTCAATTCAATTTATAGCAAAATTACTTATGTTGTCAATTCAATTGAAGATAGTTATATTGTATAGTATAAAGCTTGTTGTTGTACATGTGCACGTATGCTTTTTTTATTTATTTATATTTTTTGATATTGGATTTTGAGGACCCTTTGGCCTAAATTGATGCTAAAATCTCAAACTAAACCTGTTGGTGCTCTGTGTTTTGACACCGGGAGATTGAGTCTGCTCCTAATTTGAACATGAAAAAATAATGAAGTGAATGTAGAGGATGGGAGGACAGTAAGTAGTGGCTTTAGTGAGTATGATTTCAGTTGGTGCGTTGATATGATATTCTGCAACATTAGTTGCGGCATTAAGTAGGGTACCATTTATCGTCTTTAGAATAATCAGAATTCAGAAGATGCTCTTTGTAGTTAGTAATGCTAAAATCTTGGCAAATATTTGTAGTAGATGCTAATGTGAACTAGGTCAGTGCTAGTGCTAAAAAGAAAGAGAAATTTTGATGTCATATCAAAATATTTGGCTTTGGCTGCTTTTGTTTATTATTTTGCGGAGGAGAGAACTTTGAAGAGAGCCGACGAAAATTGCTTTGGCCCGTTATATATGTTCACTTTTTTGCTTTGCTTCGCTTTAATGAATTATTGTCCGTTTGTATTATTAACCCAACAAGAATAAAAAGAAGACTGTAGTTTGGAGCAAGAGTTTTATTTATTTATTTTGATGCAAGAGTTTTATTGAATAGTGGCGAAGGAACCATATTGATAATAATTGTTGTAAGGTTGTATTTAGTTAGTTAGGGATTTATTTTTTTAGCAATAAAAAAAGTTAGGTATTTAGTTAATTAGTTAGTTAGTTAATTAGTTACGATTCTAAGCATGTTAATCGTATTTAACACATGTTGAAATTATTAATTTATATAGGGAATAATAGCATGTGGACCAATAGAATAATTTTATAGTTTTATATATGCCTATTATTAGTTAGTAAAAATTGATTGCTTATTGCATTTATCTCTTAATATTTCTCTAATTAAGTCAGTTTTCCTATAATTCTCATATATTCTCCTACAATTCTCATCTATCCCCCTTAGGAACCATTATGTTCATAACAAATAATTTGAGCAAATCTTAAGTATTGTTCGAGTTAATTAGTATGAGACTATGAGTAGTGGTTTTATTTTACCTTATGGGGAGTAAATTCACAAAACAACACTTCAAATATTAAACAAATATTAGAGATTAAAATATTGAATTAGCACATTTTAATATTCAATTCTCTCTCTCTGTCTCTCACCATCTATCCGATTAAACAGCACCAAGTCCAACACCAACACTATCAAAAACAACTCTGACATTTGTTGCAGTCATGGTGAACACCGACTACCTAGCCATCTTCCAATCCAATAATGGAGACATTGTTGCAATTAGGATGGTTTAGGGAAGAGCATGGCAGTGGAGGGGATAGGCTCGGTTTCACAATGAATGTCGTTCTTCGGTTGCCCATCTCTCTCTCTATGTACTGATAAAAATCTAAGAAAAATAGAATTAGATTTCAAAAATATTCTTAAAAAAATAAGAAATAATATTTAAATAAAATAAAGAAAGAATAAATAGAATTGGAAATAGTACTTGAAAAAGTTGGTAAAATACAAAAGTGGACTTTTCTCTCTATATTGGGTGAGAAAATGGAGAGAATATAAAAGAGATGCGGTCCCTTTTAAGATTTTTTTTTTTTTTTTTTTTTTTTTTTTTTTTTTTTTGTGTCTTTAAAGGACTTATATAATAGAAAAGTAGTTCAATTGTTTGATCACTCTATTCACTTGAGAGCTCAATGACAATGTTAGAGCTAGGTTTCTCTCATAATATAACTTCTATTCAAATCTTTGTTTTTCTCCCGCTTATTGTAAATAAAAACTGACACTATTATGTGAAAAATGTAATGAAACAAATATCTTAAAATAATGTCTAAAGGTGTACTTAATATAAATAACATTAATAAGTGATATTAACTAAGTTATCCAAAAAAACATGACAGTGAAATGTATATCCATATATACTTTTAATCTCATGATCCCTTAAATAATTAATTTAATAAATTATGTGATTAAAATATATCCTTCCACGTTACTTGTTTAAATAATTAATTTAATAAGTTATTTGATTAAAATACCTTTGAATGCATATGAATACCCACATAATATATTGAAGAAATTAGAAGAATCTCTTTTAAACTGCCATGGAAGGAAATTTCTTTTTCATTTTTAGGACAAAGTTAGTCTAAAAATTTGGTTGGAGTAATAGGATGATAATATGTGTCGCTATCACATGTTTCTGTTTGGGTCGAAGAGAATCCTTGTTTCTTAGAACAAGCTCTTCACCAAGATGTTATTGTTGCTTTTCAAGTTTAATAAAAGTATTCACAGTCTTCCTATCAAAAAAAAAAAAAAAAATATGTGTCGCTGTCATATACATTGCACATAACTTACTAAACCACACTTAAGTAATTGTATACAATTATTTTAAGTGAGTTATGCGCATTGTGAGCAACAACAACACATGTTATTTCTTATAATGCATTAAAGTCTAACGCTCTAACTAATTTTATAGCCAAAATTTATTCTCTTTATTTTTAGTAGTTTTTTACTCATATTATTTTTAAAATTTGATGTAAGCATCTTCGATTTTCAATTTAAATAATGGAAAATGTTTGGCTCAACCACCAATAGAAATTAAGAAAATATGTGTCTGCCATGTGTAATTCACATGACTCACTTTGTCAATTGGGTTAAGTGAGTCAAGTATATTGCACATGATAATAACAAATATCTTCTTTTTATTGGTGGTTAGAGTCAAACTTTATCATTAAATAATTAAGGCCATGGACATTATGTTTATGTTCGTGACAAATCAAGCTTTTGTGTTAATTCTATCTTTAAAGAAAAAAGAAAAAGAAAAAAGGAAAGCTTATGTGCTAATATTTTCCATTAAAACCTAAAATATTTAATTACGTGATATACACATGATTTCCCTATGTTTATTATATATGTAATTAAATCCGTTAAACTTTAATAGAAAATAATAACAAAAGGTTTGATTTGTCATAAATTATTATTTTTAGAATAATGTCATAAATTAACTTAATGTTCAAAGGTTAATTATTCTAAAAAGTGCAAGGACCAAACTAACTCTCAATCAAAGTCTAGGGATTTTATAAAATTAAAAATAATTCAAAATCTAGGAATAAAATTGGAATAATCCCTCATTTTTATTAATTTAAACATCAATCTTAAATTTTTTTTTTAAATTGTGCAATAAAATAGTAAATATTTTTGTGAGTTCATCACTTGTGAGTTAATTAATTAAAGAGATCAAAGTAGTTCCTTTTATTTTAACGGTTTTAACTGATTAAGTCAATGAGCTTTGTAGTAACATTGTTAACATAAGAAAGAAAGTTCTAAGGGTTAAATTAAACTATCAAAATATATTTAACAATTTCGAAGGGTTTTTTTTTTTTTTTTTTTTTTGGGTGAGAATAAAAAACATAGCTTGACTAAATTAAGCAGAGGCGAAATCTCATGATCATGATCTCCTAAATGTATATCATGATCATGATATACATTTAGGAGATCAGGAGGGACATTTTTAGGAGATCATCTGGTGAGAATGAAAAATGTGTTACTGAGTTACCTTGTTTATGAGTATGACAAAACTTTTAATGTCATTTTTTTTTTTTTTTTGGGAAAAGAAAACTTTATTACCAAAAAAAGAAAACAACAACACAGTCTAGGCAGCTTTCACCAAGATGAGATTAGCAAAATTAGGTGGGCTGAACCCCAGGTCAAAAGAGCCTAAAAATAAAGAATAAAAAATAAAAAAAGATCTATCAAGGACCACTTAGCTAGAGTATGAACAACATGGTGAGCTTCTCTATATACCCAGTTGAAGGAAATCTTTGAAAGTTAGGGAATATATTATATACTGAGGTATCAAGCAGGATAGATGACCAACGGCTGAGAGGCTGGTTGCCTTGTCCACCATAGTTTTGCAATGGAGCTAGGCTTTAGCAAGATAGTAGTTGAAGATTTCAGAGTATATTAAGCATCAGAGTATTAGGTGGAATTGAAAAAGATAATGGGAATCACAAAAAGTATATCAAAAAAGAAATAAACAATTTATTATAAAGGTCACGAGATCAACAAACTTGACTCTAAATAAGCGAATTAAAATAAATATATACATAAATATCTAATTATAGTAAAAAGCTCACACAAAATATATATATATATATATATATATATATTTATGCACAATATGAAATAAAACTTCTATTTTCATCCTTCGTGTTTCATTTTACATGCGGCCAAACCAACCAACTACAATATTATACTATAGGTGAAACTACACTATTGGTCCCTAAAGTTTATCTGCTGAGCGTTTTTAGTCCCTGAAGTTTCAATAGAGCGCTATTAATTCCTAAAGTTTTAAAACTAAACACAATTGCTCACTTCACTAACTTTTGTTAGTTTCTTTACTTACTTGGCTAGCGGAAGAATGAGTAGGCATATTTTTAATGATGTGGCAACCCTGTCATATCAGTTGCAATGTCTAAAAGTAAAATCATTGTAATGTAACTTAAGTGCCGAATCAAAATTTGACACTTCATTTAAAAATACAACCTAGAACCAAGTCACCAAAATTCTAACGGAACCTTAAAATCTCTTTTCCTCTCTGGTACTCCTTTCTCTCTCTGTAAATTTTAGCCAAACATGAAACATCAAATAGATACAGCGAGACAAGGAGGACTCAAGACAACAGCCACTTGATTTGGATCAAAGTCTCCAAAGACCTTCAGATCTTCAAAAAGAGGCAGCACACCTGAAGTCTTATAAGATCCTAAACTAAAACATTCACAAAGCCCAATTTTTAGCGTATAAATCTCGGGAAAGCAATGCTCAAAGAATTTACCTAGATTGTCATAGATTTCTTGTTCAACTCAAGCTGACTTTTTGCGCAGATATTAGGCCAATGATCAAGTCAAATACCAAGACAAATTATTTAATATTAAAGAAAGAGAAATAGATGGAGAAAATGAAAGGGTCCTATTAGGTTACTGAGAAATTTAATTTTAAATGTTCACAGCAAGAGATCTGCTCCAGGTATTGCATATATGTAGGACTATGTAGGCTGTGCATTGATGTACGGAACTCTGGCTTGCAGATCTCCTTGTCTTGTTGTCTCTAGAGATTTTTGACATGGATTTCGTCGAAGTTACATAGAGAGAGAATGAGAGGTAACGGAGAGAGAGGGGGGTAAACGGAGAGGAGAGATTTTTAGGATTTTTTAAAATAAAAAATGTTGCCATGTCATTAAAAGTATGCCTACTCATTTTTTCCGTTAGACACATAATCACAAAACTAACAGTAGTTAATGGAGAGACCAATTGTGTTTAGTTTTGAAACTTTAAGGACTAATAACGCTCAGTTGAAACTTTAGAGACCAAATGCGCTCAGCAAGTAAACTTTAGGGACTAATAATGTAGTTTTGCCTTATACTATATATATATATATATATATATATATATATATGTTTCTAATTTTTTTTTCATTGTAAAATTTGATTAATTTATAAGAAAACAAAAAGGACGCATGGCAAGCTATAGTTAGTAAAATATAAAGTAGAATATGCTCAAATTCATGCATCTAATAATTAACAAAAACACACACATGTATAAAAACACACACTACATATGGAATAAAAACCATTCTTTGTGTTTTCTTTTATGCTTTAATAACTGACATACTGCAGTATGTCATGCATTTGAATTTTTTTTTTATATATAAATATTTTTGTGGCTTTATAAGAAAAAGAAAAAGAATGTGTAGCATATTGTGATTAATAGAACATAAAATGAAATAATTATAGTGAGACAAATTATTTTGATTCAAAATATGTATATATAATTAAATAATTATACATACAAATGTATATTGATTCACACAATTGACATCTTAATTGCACATATAAAATTCAGTATAACTATATCTCCCAAAAAAGAAAAACCAAACAAGAATAGCATGCTCTATTACCAATTTCTTTTTAAGATCACCATACTAACCTCTGATTACATGGCAAAAACTTCTGTTGTTTAATTTATATGTGTTTTGAAAAGGGACGGACCTAGGATTTCAAGCTAGGGGGGCCGAAGATAAGCACAAAAAAAAAAAAAAAAAAATCAAATACACATCCATATAGTATTAAGAAACTTTCAACCAAGGCAAATACACAAAAATCATTGTTTTTTAATATATTAAGATACGATTATCTACCAATAAAGACAAAAAATACAAAACACTATTGTTTCTTAATACACAAAACACTATTGTTTCTGTCACTCACCCAATCTCACTACCGATACTATGAATTTATTATTCATTACCAATAAACACTTTTTTCTAACTTTACCTTTTTAATTCCGTTGAATTACTATTCCTCTTTCTGTTACTTGTCCCTATTATTGCCCAACTACCTAATAGTCATAGACTCACAAAGCCAAAAAGCCAAAAAAAAAAAAAAAAAGCACACCACAAGCACAGATGCATATATTCAATTCACAATCACCATTATCACTCATCAGTAAAAACACAAACACCACAGGTACAGATTCTAAGATTCACAAACATTATATTATGTTTTGAAGGATAGATTAAATACTCAATTGAGTGTGAGGTGTGAATTGTGAAGGCTGGAGCAACGAAATTGGGCTGGGCAGATCGATCAACCAGCAGCAGGATGGGTCTCGCGTGGCAGCGTTGGTGTGGCCATTTGGGTCTGTGTCAGGGTAGTGAGATGGGTTTCATGTGGTGGTGGCGTGGGCAGCGAGATGTGTCTTCGGTCTCACGTGGTGGCGGAGTGGGCAACGGCAAGACGGGTCTTGCCGTCTCGGACTCTCATTCTCTCTCACCTCTCAGTTTCTCTCTGTATTGCCTACTCTCTACTCTATAGGTCTCTCTCACCTCTTTCTCTCTGTCTTGCCTCTCAATCTTTCTTTTTTCATTCGTTTTTCCGTTTGGACTACTGGGTTTACATCTTTTTGGATTTGCATTTTTTTTTTTTTAAAGATTTATATGGACTGGGTTAATGATTCGTGATTTTGGAGGGGGCCCAAGCTACAAAGTAAGAGGGGCCCAAGTCTAATTTTTTTTTTTTTTTAATTTGAAAATTAAGGAACTATTTTTTTTTTTGGGCCTGGGGGGGCTTAGGCCCCCACCTGGGTTCGTCCTTGGTTTTGAATGTCACAAAACTATTTGCCTCTCCATATATTCCCTCTCAGTTGTTATGAATTCATGAGGCAAAATGACCAAGGCATTAATTATATAAGTTTTTGATCTAACACATATATGGAAAATTATTGAATATTTCGGGAGTACCATAAATGTGTATTCTTTATCTCACATGAATTGTGGGTTCGACCATAAATTTAATTAATGGGACCCATAGTTATGTGGGAGGAGAGAGTAAGTATTTATAGTACTCTGAGAGTACTCAATAATTACCCCCCATATATAGGTTTCATTGAATTTTTGGTTTTATTCACTCTATGGCCTGAGATGCAAAAAAGGAAAGTGGCGGTGGTGCCCGCAAGTTTCAGTTGAACCATCTCCAATTTCGTGACCAAATCCAACTATTCAACATAATAAACAATAAACTAAGACATTTCAAATAATATATCTAAGCCCGTGCAATTTTTTGACCACCTGTCTTGAATAGTCTACTAAATATTCAACTAATCTACATAGAATTACTTCTTCAACAACATATTTTTGAACTCTCTTGTGGTACTGTTGTAAAGTTATTTGTCTGTGCAACTTCGATTTTCAACACCTTGTAATAGGAAATTCAAGTTATTATATGCAAGAAACCAAAAAAAATTCTTTTACAAAATCTTTTTGCACAAGTAGCGAATATAAAATTTTAGAATTAGCATTTTTTTCAATGTTAGAACATTGTACAAAGAGTTAAATAAGTTATAAACATTTGACAAATCAAAGAATTCAATTAAGTGATCGAGAAACTAAGAAATACATGCATTTTATTTAACAACTCTTTTTGCACAAGTAGCTGATATATATAAAATTGGAGAATTAACATTTTTTTCTATGTTAGAAGATTGTACAATGAATTAATCAAGTTATAAACAATTATCAGATCAAAGATTTTGATTAATTACAAAATCCAGAACTAGAAAAGCTTGCTTGCAAATTCGTCTACACGGGAAGAAGCTGACTTTCTAGCAAGTTCTCTGAGTTGTGATAAGCTTCTTCCAAGTTTCATAGCCACCTTCATTTCAAACAGTTCCCCATTTTCTCTTTTCTCCAAATCTTTCTCCTCTAGTATGGCTTCAATTGATTCTTGCAATAGCTGGAAAAAGCCACCACAGTTTCTGTACATCTCAAACACCATCCCAACTTGTCCACCATGCTCAAAAGCATTAACTGTGCTAGCTAAAGCCCCAGCAGCCACTGCTAATATTGGTGCCCATGATCCATTACCAATAAAAGCTGAGCCAAAGGCTGCTATGCCCGTGAGTAATGGACCTGAGATAGCTAAAGTCTTGTTGATTTTCAACGCCAAGTTGCCCAGTCTTACATAGTCCTCTGTGTCTTTTCTCTCCACCACCTTAGTGATCTCTCGCATTTCCATTTCAAGTTCCTCACTCCATCCATTGTTACGTTGTTTTCCTTCATGTGAAAAGTTTTTCTTTTGTAGTACTTGATTTTTAGGCCACCAAACAGCTGGCTCAAACTTTGCTGGGAATTTTTCAAGCATTGCACCAAGCAAGGGAAGTGGGTAGGCTTTGTCAAGAGCCAAAACCTTTTCCATCGCCTCCTTCACATCTTCTTGAGTTGGAGTTCCAATGGCGAGCATGGTTTGGATTTGGCTTTGTAACTGCTTGAACAATCTTGTAGCATTGCGTTGCTCCTCGGCAAGTTGTGAAGGTTGAATTTTGTTCATTATAAGCAACATTCCCGTGGCTGCGGAATACAAAAGAGTAGACGATAATTTCAAAGCCAAAAGAGGCATTCCAATGCCACCAGTTGCAGCAACACCAGCCATTGTCGCAGCTGTGAGAATTATCATGTTGATGGAGTTTAGAAGAAGGGTGTTCCAGTTGTCACGTTGCTCTCCAACGTTGGCGTGCATCTCTACTCTATCAGCTACGGCCTCTAAGATGGCATAGAGTTGAATGGTAACATTAGTACTAGAGCTGTGTGATCTATCATCGATGACATTGAACTTTTCTACTGGGGTTGTGTTTATGAACCCGTCTCTTATATTCAGTTCCTCACCTAGATTTCTCTTTGGTATTTTTGGAACTGAGAAAGAGAGTTTTGGAAGTCTTGGGACTTGAATAGCAGCATGGATTTTCCTTGAACAACAAGAAGAAGAAGATGCAGAAGGTAAAAGGAGAGCTGAAGCCATTTGATTGAGGGGTTCTTTCTCTTTGGTTATTGTGTATTTGTGTTGCAGAAAGAATATTTTTGGATCTTGTGTATTTGTGTTGTAGAAAGAAAAGGTTTTGAATGAAGATTGAGAGGCACATTGGGTCTTATTTATAGTGTTGGAAACAGAACTATAACACTGGGTCATATACGGGGAAATGTTGAATTTGAATGGTTTTGACTGGCTTGACCCAGCCTGTTAGCTGACCATTTCATTTTATGTTTTTTTGGGGGTTAATTCCATTGGCTGACCCATTCTGTATTCATAATTTTCTAAGTTCAAAATTTTTGAGTCATTGTCTTGGCTCCCTCATGTACACGACGTAGCTATTGGCCTATTTGTATTATTACTACAAACTGATTGCTTTGTTTATATTTCATGTCATGCAGTTGCAAATAGATAGCTCTAAGAGGTCAACATCTCCAAAAGCTTGTGCTACGGCTTTTTCATACACATACCAAGTCGAAAATCTTAGAATATCATAACTTTTAGGTAATAATTTTTGTCATAACTTTGAGGTGTTGGACAATAAATAATAGAGAAAAATTAACGGATCTATGTTTAAGTGATCATTTACAATTTATATTTGATGACACCAAGTCAAAAATCTTAGTATCACAATTTCTGTGTTATGATTTTTATCATAACTTTGAAGTGCTCGACTGTAAATAATAGAGAAAAAGTGACGGGTTTATGTTAAAGCATGTGTTACGGCTTTTTCATACACACACCAAGTCAAAAATCTTAAAATTTCATAGCTTTTGTGTAATAGTTTTTGCCATAACTTTGAGGCGGTCAACAGTAAATGATAGAGAAAAATTAACACGTCTATGTTAAAGTGATCATTTACAATTTACAGTTGATGACACCAAGTCAAAAATCTTAGTATCGTAACTTTATGTTATAATTTTTATCATAACTTTGAAGTGTTTGACTGTAAATAATAGAGAAAAGTAAGGGGTTTATGTTAAAGTAATAATTTACAACTTACATGCCGTGTGTAATAAACATTGGCCAAATTATTATATATATGTCTTTTATTTGGTTTTTGATATCATATCAGATTTTGAGGATCTTGGCATAATTAATTGAAGTTAAAAAGCTCAAATTAAGCAAATGAGTTTCCTGTGACACACAGCTAGGAAAATGGAGTCTATTCCTAATTTGAAGAAAAACAAGTAATATATGGAGTTAAGGTACTCGTAGAGGGTGGCGTTGCACGATTAAGGCTTTTGAAAATACTCTCTCACAAGATTAACCGTGAAAACTATTATGTACTTAAAGAAAGATCTTAAAAATAATAATAATAATAATAGGAACCAAGAAAATATAAAGAAAAACAGACAATCAAAAACAAGAAAATAACACTATGGGTTTACGCTGCTTGGCTTTAAAGCCTATGTCCAAGGATAACGATAAAGAGAAAATGGCACTAACAAATATATATGGAGATTAAGGGTGCATTTGTTTCAATGAAAAATATTTTTCAACTATAAAATATTTTCAGCTGAAAACATTTCAGAAAACAATTTGTTTTTGGGTATTTTATTACATTCCTAAAAATGCTTTGGAAAGCATTTTAAGGCATTTAGTTTTTATAGGTAAAAAAATCCTAAAAATAATATATATATATATATATATATATATAACCTCGCAATGCACAAATCAACAATAAAATTTAACATGGCATAATCTTGCAAAATCTGAACCAATTTGAAATATTACAAGCAAGATACAATAGAAGTTCAAGATCTAGGAGATTAAATTTTTGAAAAAATTTAAAAAAAAAAAATTTGAAAAAACATAGATTTAGGCACAGGTGTTCTAGATCTAATAGATCTTGGACGGTGGGGAGGAGCATAGAGTCACTCTCTATGCTACATATATAAAATATTTTTTCCGAAAAATATTTCACATAAAAATAAAACAGGTTAAAAGTAGCATATATTGTCACTTTCTTAAAACCCAAACCTGAAATATACCTAAAACATTTTGTTCAAGAGAAATTTAATTTTCTCTAGTTTGCAATACTCTCACAGGAAAACAAATAACCAAGGTCACAACATTATAATTTATATATAACACTAAATGATTTTATTTTGTTGAAACTTAATAGCTATATCAATCATGAAGAAAGAACTATTTAAAAAAAACAAAAAAACAAAAACAAAAAATATAATTTGGTAGACCAAAATAAAAATAAAAAATCTCAATATTCAGGGAACAAAATGAAAATAACGCTAGACTTTAAGGTCGAAAATTTAATTTGGTGTTTTGATTTAAATCAGGATCTACCTCTCCTACTAGACTTTTAATTATTGGACTTGTCCCTAACTCTCAAAATTTCACTGTGTCTCTATAAGCGTGTGTAGCCTCCTTATGGTACTCGTTATTGTTTAAGTATTGTACATAAAATTTAAATCTCATCATTTCTATACAAGAGTGTAGTAATCAAATGATGATAAGTATTAGGTGGTGAGTTTAATAAAAAAAAAAGTTACATCCTCACTAATCTAAACTTAAAAAATTTTCAAATCAACTAGCATTTTTTAATAATCATTTACATGCTCAAATGTAGAAATACCTTCGATACTAGAAACAAAAGATTTTTTTCCTACGAATAAAGTAAGTTCTCCACACTCATAGTCATGTACTCCTCCTTCAATTTTTTCCTCAACTCCTTAACCCTCTTCTCCCTCATAAAAATTTTCTTTTTTATAATTCTTGGCCAAACACAAAATGATGGTGATGCAAGCCTATATCTTCTTCCAATCTTTATTTGAACTCTTTTAGGTTTGTTGCTTTCCAAAGTGTTAGGACATATGTGGTTCACATGTTAAGAACATATGTCTTGATTTTATGTAATTGACTAATCCTTTGACAAAACACACTTTACTTGTATTTTGGTAGATCTAGGATGTGTTGAAATACTTCAAGAAACCATGTTTCAAGATCAAGTGTTGAAACCTTCAAGTCTGTCCAAGAAAACAAGCCGAAAGTGCAAAGTTACTAAATCTCGACAGCTAGCATGTGTCGAGGTTTAAGGAAGCTGTTCTGTCCGTAACTCGACAGCTATCTCGACAGATGCTCGACAGCTTCTATCTGTCGAGGTTTACAAAATCTGAATTTCTAATCTGATTTCTTTGGATCCGTGTTTATGTGTTTGGGCCTTCTTTTCTCCTAACCCTAGACATATAAAAAAATTGTTTTAAGGGCCGTCAAAGAGTACACAAGTTGCACAAGTATTGAGCAAAGTCTGTTCAAGCAATTTGTGACCGGAGACAAAGTTTTGTCATAGTTCATCTCTTCTGAAGAAGTTGCTGTGTATGTGCACCTTTGGGTTTTGTGACCAAGCATCTTCTTGATTTTCATCGTGGATGAACTAAAGAACTTTGCAGCCAACAACTCTCTCTAGTTGGTGATTGAAGTCGCGTACTGGGATTCGCGCAATTGGTTAGTCATTTACTTGGAAGCCGTGCATCAAAAGGAGAAATTGTCACTACAGAACAAGTCCAATTGTGTATTGGCCGTAAGGGTTCAATTGTAGGTTGGTAAGATACTTGGGATTCCTTTACTTGTAACCGCTTGTTGTGATAATAGTGAAATTTCGGGAGTGGTGACCTTAAAATCACTCGGTGGGGTTTTTGCCGTTAGGTTTTTCCCATTCGTAAACAAATCACCGTGTTATTTATTTTTCGCTGCATAATTAGTTTATTGGTGATTTGTTTGTGCTACCACGCGTTTGCATGTTAATTAACTTAATTAATTCACTTGGCTAAATTAATTGGTTAATTTATCATAAGGGGTTAATTCGTTTTTGGCCTATCACAAAGCAATATACTCTTGTTGGATCATAATATCCATAACATCTCATTATCACATGTTGAAGTTGTTTCCAATCTTTATTTGAAACCTTTTAGGTTTGTTGCTTTCCAAAGCAATATACTCTTGTTGGTTCATGATATCTTTAACATCTCATTATCACATGTTGAGGTGTTTTTTCTATCAATTTCCTCTACATCAAATTTGGCATTAAAGAGTGTGATCATTACTAGCTACAGAAAGTTTTGATGAGGATTCACCTTATATCTTTCTCTCTAATACTCGAATCCATGAACGAATCAATAAATTCTTCAAATAGAACAATTCCAAATCCATAGGTATCGAATTTGGCTTTAATACTAGTTTGTTGTATGGCTTTCGGAAGCATCCCATACAACATTGATTATTAAAACTATTATAGATTTTGAGGAAGATCTCACAAACAAATAATAGAAATAAAGAAAATACATAGAGAGTAGAAAGTAAAATGGACACAACCACACACACGAGAAAATAATCAAAGATTTACAAGGTTCAACTTTAGGTCTATGTCCACAACAATGAAATACGAGAGAAAATTCTCACTCACAAATAGGAAAAAAAATGTGAAAATTACATAAGTAGTATAGAAGTATTTTCATAAAATCCAAATATTGAATATACAAAAAAATAATAATAAAAAATAAATCTCACGAATGATAAAGAATAGAGAAATTTTATTTCTAGAGTGGCGGCAGTCTCACATGAGGCAAATAAAAACCATGGGGAGGCAACATTATTATCTATATGTTTAACTTTAATGGTCGGCAGACTATCCTTTTTGGGATGAAGAACTCCAAAACCGGAAAGAATATGAGAGCTTCCAGTTTCAATTTTTAAGGATAGGAGAGACTAGAGAGCTTCCATTGGAAACAAAATAAATGTCGGTTAAGAAAGGACAATACCTAACCGCATAAAACAAAGACCATAATATTTCATGGTAGCAATATGGGGAACAACTTCCTGAGAACTTCCTCTTCTTTTAGGTGTTGCATAGAATATCACATTGTGATTTCTATTAGATAAGTACAACTACAACCCAGTAATTAAATAGTATAAAAAAAAAAAAAAAAACGTACTCACTAATATATAAAGTCAATACTTACTGCATCCCAGCTGTTGTTTTATCATTAAAAGTGGGGTAGTAGAATCCCAAACCCAAATGATTATTTCCCTCTCATAAAAGAACAAAGGATTTTTATTTATTTATTTTATCATTAAAAGTGGGGTAGTAGAATCCCAAATGGAGCTATTTCATATGCAATTTGTGCAATCATTCAAGCCACAACAGCTGGGATGCGCGCAGTAAGTATTGACTTTATATATTAGTGAGTACCTTTTTTTTTTTACTATTTAATTACTGGGTTGTAGTTGTACTTACCTAATAGAAATGACTAATGTGATATTCTATGCAACACCTAAAAGAAGAGGAAGTTCTCAGGAAGTTGTTGTTCACCATATTGCTACCATAATTTGATATCCTAGTAACACTTCTCAAAACTGCTCAATCATATATTTGCATTATCATATGATATGGTACCAATATATATATATATATATATATATATATATATTTCCTTTTTGGGTTGGTGGGGTTGTAGGGGTACTTTTAGGGTTTATTTCTGTAAGGTTGAATTTAATCAACCATCTAATTGGCTTTATTCCGTGACCATTTTTCTTGTAATTTAGCACATAGTAACCCTGTATTTAGGTGGAAAAATTGTAAGGGTAGTGTGTGAGAAGATGTGAAGAAAAGCTCAAGAGTGTGCAAGAAAAACAGAGCTTCGCGGCTAGGGCTCGCGGGTGGATCGCGACTGGCAAGCCGCCAAAAGCTGGCACGTGAGAGGCACACTGGGAAGCTGAAGGGTCGCGCCAGCTGTCACGCTACAGGACAAAAGTCCCAGGCTGGCCAGGCCGTTACGTCGCGACTGGAACTCGCGACTTGGACAAGCCGTGAGACCAAGTCGCCAAATTGCCCTGTTTGGCAAAAACTGACGTTTTGCATTCCCTTCTTACCCTACTGTATATACACCCTTATACCCATCATATTGAGAGAGCTTCCAGAGAGAATTTTGTGAGAGAAAACCCTAGAGCAACACAAGATTGCCTTATTCCCAATCTTCATCTAAGAAACTCTACAAATTCCTCTACTCTCTTCCTTTCCATTGATATACCCTTGAGAGGTCTTTAGCCAAATCCTTATCTCACCACACCCACGTCTGTGAGAAGGTTTATTTGGTGCTGAGGGAAGCAGTTTGGAAGGAATCCATATACATTGGTTGATACTATGGTCAAGTAGCGAAATTCGGGAAGCTAAAGAAGAAATAGGTTCGGCGTAACCTCGTTGGAGAAAGAAGCTTGGAGGGCTTAGGTACTTGGGTAGATTAGGCTTGGAGGATCTTCTGCTGTTCATGTATCCCAACTATATTCTTTAGTGGATTTTATCACCGCTTGGAGGGTGGCGGAGAGGTTTTACGCCGAGGACTTCGGTTTCCTCTTCGATAACACATCGTGTGTTGTCCGTGTGTTTGCATCTTTCTTTCCTTTATCTTTGCCTTATATTTACTGTTGTGGATGTGTTTATATTTGGCTTAGATTGTGGTATCAATTCTGTTATAAGCTTGTTATCATATTCCGCACATTAATTGTTTGATATAAAGCTTGAATTGGTATTTTTGTATTTTGGGGTCTAAACGTTCAAGGGTGTTTCATACCCATTTTGAACTTTCAATTGGTATCAGAGCGGGTACACTTGTTGTGGTTTGAATACCTAAGTGTGATCCTTGACCCCTTGTTGAGATGGATAGGTCTCAATCTCTAAATGTTCCACCATTTTTTTATGGTAATAATTATGCATTTTGGAAAGTCCGAATGAGGGCGTTTTTGTGTTCTATGGATGAGGCTGTGTGGGATGCAGTTGATATAGGTTGGACAAAGCCGGAGGATGCCAAATCCACTTGGGACAAGGCAGCTCTTGCGGCAGCTAATGCAAACAGTAAAGCATTGAACGCCATTTTCTGTGGTATCTCTCCAGAAGAATTTCACAGGATTTCACATATTACCGTTGCTAAGGAAGTATGGGAGATTCTGAGACAACCTATGAGGGAACTAAGAAAGTGAAGGACACAAAGCTTCAAATGTTGACCACTCGCTTTGAGGAGTTAAAGACGAGTGAGGAAGAGTCGTTTGATTCGTTTTACAGCAAATTGAACGAAGTGGTTGTTGGTAAATTTAACTTGGGGGAAAAGACGGAGGACTCGAAGATTGTAAGGAAGATCCTCCGGTCTCTACCAGAAAGTTTCCGGCCCAAAGTTACAGCCATGGAAGAGAGCAAAGATCTTGACGAAATCAAGGTTCAAGAGCTGGTTGGCTCTTTACAGACATATGAGTTGTCCCTTCCTTCAGCGAAGAAGAGCAAATCCCTTGCCCTTAAGACAATTGATGAGAGGATAGTGTCTCATGACTCTTCGGAAGAGGATACGGTAGATAAAGATGTGGCGTATCTTGTAAAGAACTTCCGAAAATTTCTAAAGCTCAAGAATAGTGGAAAATTTGGTGACAAAGGAAATTTCCAGAGTGCCGGAAAAGAGAAGAAAGAGTTCCGTAGAAAAGATGGTAAAGATTCCCAATCCTCACAAGGAATTACATGTTTTGAATGTAATGGGCATGGGCATTTTAAAAAGGAATGTCCAAATTACTTGAAGTCGAAGGGAAAGGTCTATGCCACTACTTTAAGTGATTCGGACTCATCAAATTCTGATTCTGACGAGAGCTATGATGGAGAAGGAAATTTCTCCGCATTCATGACCATTGCTCATGTGGAATCCTCAGATGACTTGGATACTCTTGTGAAGGAGCTTGGTGAGCATTCTGATTTGGAGTCTATTGGAGCTGTTGAAGAATCGGAAGCTGAAGAGGATCAAGGTACATTGAGTCTCCAAGAGAATTACACTTTACTCCTTGAGAAATCAGGTGAGTATGCAAGGGTTGCAAAGGCGGCTGTGAAGAAGATGAAAAGGGTTGAAGAGGACTACAAAAGTCTACTGGCTAGATATAAAGAGGCTAAATGTGAGATTGAGACACTAAATGGAGAGTTATCGGAAGCTTATACCAAAGTAAGAGTACTTGAGCAAGAGGTGGTGCAAGCGCAAGCCAAGATAGAAAGGGTCTCCTCCAGAAAGCTGGACGATGTTATCTCGTCTCAAAAACATTTCTCAGATAAGTCCGGATTGGGTTATACCGGAGGAAGTAGCTCATCAGCCAAAGCTACCAAAGAAGTGAAATTTGTGAAGGCCATAGAGCCTATTGTAGAAGAAACCATCCCTGAGAATGTTAAGGGTGAGAAGAAGAATGTGAGTGAGCAACGGATGGAAAATAAGCCCCGAAATCAATCTATGGGCAGACACGAAACCAGAGCAAGATCTCTCTCAAGACCATAATGGGGTCCTAGAATAGAGTATGTGTGTCACTATTGTGGACTGCGAGGGCATACTAGACCCAACTGTCAAAAGCTGAGAGCAGACAACAATGCAAGCGCACCTCGGTCACGAGGAAGAAGGAATGACAAGAGGTCTTGGGGTGGTGAGAAACCAAGAAGTCAAAACAATGATCCAGGAATGACGGATGTGATGAAGATGATCGGTGCCTTCACCAACTGCCTTGAAAGCTTCACACGAAGGTTTGATAGTCCTAATTCTCGTACCCAATCCGTAAAGGATATCACCCCAAACGCACGTGACGTGTGGGTGACGAAGGGTACTCATGCATAAGCATTACAACATATCCATGCATCAATACTTCCCATGTTTGTGTATATGCTTGGTTGTTTTTGCTTCGTGCTAGTTTGTGTTGAAAATTTTGTTGTGTTGATTAAATTGCTTTTCTCTTTGCTGATTTTGTTTTTGATCATTTTTTTCCTTTGTATCAAAAATCCAAAAGCACATAAAAAGTAGAAAATCCAAAAAGTTTGATCAATTTTGTTGAGCTTTTGTCTCAAATCATGTTTTGCCTTGTACCTTTGTACTAATGGCTTTGTGCATTCAACGAGCTTAGCTTGTCTCTCATGCACTCATATCATTGTGGAAGAAATTCTGAAATCTATGTGATTGTTGTAAATTGATCTTCAACCTTGTCATGAATGATTAGTGAATGGTTTTGTTGATCTTGAGACATGCATAGACTCATGCCTATATATCTTTCCACTTTTTATTTTTATGCTTTAAAAGAGCTCTCTAAATGTAAATCTCCAAATGAAAAGAGATATAGAGCTGCAAAAGCCTGTCGCATATACTAGTATTTGACTAGGAAAAAGGGAAAGCGACCAAAATAAAATGTATGAAAGATGCCCATAAAGCCAAAGGCTAACTCATTAATTGAAATATCGAAAATTTCAGGCATCTATCTCACAATGAGATTTTCTTTGCTCAAAAATGGCAAATGATATGTTGAATACGGAGCCAAATGAAAAGCTTCAAAGAATTGTTATCAAGTACTTGTGGGAGGTCATATATGCATGTTTCTATAATTGAGATAGGTCACATTATCTAGTGCTAGTTGTGTATGCCTTGATTGAATTGATCATTGAAGCTTCACATTGGACTAAGGACTATCTCATTTTTGATATCCACACACAACACACAAGTCTATGTTCAATGAATGCCATATTCATTTGTGTGATTGTACTTGATTAAATGTGTTTTCACATGCTCAATCTTTGTTGGTCAAACACAAAAAGATTTTTGAGTGTTTTGTTTTGTTTTTGGAAAGTACTTTGCTTTTACAAAATGTCAAAAATTTCAAAAACAGTGTTGCCCTGTTTTGGCGACTAAGTCGCGGGTTGGCCCAGTCGCATGTCCCAGTCGCAAGATCATTCAGAGATTTGTCGCGGCTAACTGGCGAGTAAATGCTCTAATCGCGAAAAAGACTTAGAAAATTTTTCAAAATTTGAGTTTTGCACTTTTCGCAGGTCAGTGTGGCGATTGGTTCGCGGGTGGAAGGTCCAGTCGCGAGAGGTACTCAGGGATTTTCGCGGCTCATATCGCGACTATCTCGCGGGTAGGCCTTCCAGCCGCGAAAAACACTTAGAGAAATTCTCAAGTTTCTTTTCTTCACAGTGTTTCGCGGTTTAACCTGGCGACTTACTGGCGACTTGATCAAGTCGCGAAAAACGCGTGTTTTGCATTTTGAAGACAGTTTTAAAATTGTTTTTTTTAGTTTTTCCCTCGAAATTCAGTGTCTGTTCATCTTCTTCTCAAAATCTCTCTCTCAACACTCCGTGTTTCTTTGAAAAAGCTCTAAATTTCTGCATCATGTCTTCATCAAACATCAAGAAAAAGGTATGGGTTTTCTTGCCTTCACTTCATTCATCATGATTCCACTGTTGGTCTTTTGATTCTGAATGTTGTGTTGTTGGGTTGTGTTATTGAGGTGTTCGAACATGGGTTTGCATTGTTGTTGAGATTGGGTGTGTGTGATGTTATTTGCTCTTGCTGCATTGTTTGTTAAGGATTAGTTGCTTACTTCAGGTCATTTTTCCTTTGTCTGAGCATTGATACTTGTCTATTTGGTTTTGGGCATATGGGTGTGGGGTTTTTCTGCAATCTTGTATTGTTGTCCTACATTTATCTGATTGGTTGTGTTTTTGTTATTGGGGTTTATGGCTATCATGTTCTTGCAGATGTTGCTACATGTATTTTTTTTGCTCTATTCATACCAAATGGGTCTTGCTCTGAATTTGTTTGCATTCTTCAGTTTAAACTTGGTGAACTTGTTATATCCAATGTTTGGTTATCATCTGTGCTATGTCTTGTTGTGGCCTTTTCTGATTGTTTAACAGATGGCTTCCACATCCTCTAAGAAGAAGACTCCTGCTAAGAAGGCTGATAAAAGATTGAAAATGGACAACAACCTGTTTAGGTCAGTCAAGCATTTTGAGAGATACAGAGATTCCTTCATAAAGGGAACAATTATCCAGGAGAGATTTGTGGATTTACATGATTTGAGGGATACATTCATTCCAAAATGTTTTGAAGGAAGAGGCTGGGAGAAACTTCTGGGTGACTTACCTTTAGTGTGTGAACTACTAATAAGAGAATTCTATGCAAATGTTGTGATAAAGGGGGAGGAGTTGAATTGTTGGGCGAGGAGAAAGGAGTTTACCTTAGATGCTCATGACATTGATAAGGTTTTAGGGCTGGAGGGGTTAGATGAGCATGAATTCACAAACTACAAGGACAGAATGGTCTCCCTAGAAGCTGTTTAGAAAAAGATTAGTGGGGTTTTAGAAAAGAGATGTCTCAATACTTCTGACTTTCCTAAAGACATGAGGTGTTTAACAACAATAATGATGTACAATCTATACCCTATAAGGAAGATGACTACATTGACAAATGCCAGAGCTATCTTTCTTATGGAACTTAAGGAAAACACCTTTATTGACATCAGTTCCCACATTTTTGATACTATAATGGATGAAACTAAAATCAACTCGAGGCCCAAGCTGGTGTTTCCAAGTCTTCTCATGAGAATTTTCAAAGAAAAGGGTGTTCCAATTCCACAAGATATCTGTCCCATGCCTCCTCTATCAGCCATCAACAAATTTACTCTCATACGGATACAGAGTCGTCTTCTAGGTGAAGAAGAAGAGGGTGTCCACGAAGAAGGTGATCCTATGGAGACTGAAACAGAAGGTGCAGGACCAGTTTCCACAACTAAAGTAAGAGTCAAGAGGAGCAGACCTTCTACATCATCACCTGTACCTCCTGATACCTTTCAGATCATCCTGGAGAGACTTGATACAATCCGCGATGTTCAGAATCAACAGACTGAGAGGATGACAGCAATGCAGGACCAGCTTGATGTACTCTCTGCCAAGGTTGACAGCATTCATACCAGCCAGGATAACTGACCTTTTGGCCATTCCGGTCAAAAAGGGGGAGAATTTTTGGGGCAGCTCTTGAGGGGGAGTGCCTGGTTTGAGGGGGAGTTTAAATATGTGTTTTTGTTTAATACACTGGTTTATGTCTATTTTAAAACTCTCAACATGTGAATCTTTGGTGTTTACTTATATAGTATAATGTTATTCAGTTTCAGCACTTTATGTTATTTGTACCCATGTTGCTTTTGTAAGCTTTAAGGGTTGTTCTGTTTTTATGCACTGTTTGTAGGCTTTTATGGTTTGTGCCATGTATTTGCAAAACTTTGCATATGCAGCCTTTGTGCTTTGGTACTTGTTAATGTTTTGCATTATCTTAAGTACAACACTCTTGTGCCCTTGTAGGATTGTTCCTAGATGCATATATGTTTGTATGCATTGGTTGAGTGTTGGACTTGCAAATGATGCTCTTCAATTGAGTTTATCATTTTTGCATGTCCGGATGTTCATTTCTTGTGTGAATGAACATAGTAATCACTTGTGCTTAAGTGACTACTGTTGTTGATCTTGCCATGAATTATTGCTTTTATGCTTATGTTCATTTTTGCTTGATCATGTTTATTTAGCTCCATATGCATATTAAGTTTTTCTGCATACAATGATATTGCTATGTTATTGTGTTTCAGGAGTTACTTATTCATATGTTCAAGAGCTTTACAGAATCTAGAGTTAGGTGTGAGTGAGTTTTCCAACTGTTCCCAACTCACGTTTAAGTCTAGAGTCTATTGTAGGGTTTTGTCACGGAATAGCCAAAGGGGGAGATTGTAAGGTTGAATTTAATCAACCATCTAATTGGCTTTATTCCGTGACCATTTTGCTTGTAATTTAGCACTTAGTAACCCTGTATTTAGGTGGGAAAATTGTAAGGGTAGTGTGTGAGAAGATGTGAAGAAAAGCTCAAGAATGTGCAAGAAAAACAGAGCTTCGCGGCTAGGGCTCGCGGGTGGATCGCGACTGGCAAGCCGCCAAAAGCAGGCACGTGAGAGGCACACTGGGAAGCTGAAGGGTCGCGTCAGCTGTCACGCTACAGGACAAAAGTCCCAGGCTGGCCTGGCCGTTACGTCGCGACTGGAACTCGCGACTTGGACAAGCCGCGAGACCAAGTCGCCAAATTGCCCTGTTTGGCAAAACTGACGTTTTGCATTCCCTTCTCACCCTACTATATATACACCCTTATACCCATCATATTGAGAGAGCTTCCAGAGAGAATTTTGTGAGAGAAAACCCTAGAGCAAAACAAGATTGCCTCATCCCCAATCTTCATCTAAGAAACTCTACAAATTCCTCTACTCTCTTCCTCTCCATTGATATACCCTTGAGAGGTCTTTAGCCAAATCCTTATCTCACCACACCCACGTCTGTGAGAAGGTTTATTTGGTGCTGAGGGAAGCAGTTTGAAAGGAACCAATATACATTGGTTGATGCTATGGTCAAGTAGCAGAATCCGGGAAGCTAAAGAAGAAATAGGTTCGGCGTAACCTCGTTGGAGAAAGAAGCTTGGAGGGCTTAGGTACTTGGGTAGATTAGGCTTGGAGGGTCTTCTGCTGTTCATGTATCCCAACTATATTCTTTAGTGGATTTTATCACCGCTTGGAGGGCGGCGGAGAGGTTTTACGTCGAGGACTTCGGTTTCCTCTTCGATAACACATCGTGTGTTGTCCGTGTGTTTGCATCTTTTTTTCCTTTATCTTTGCCTTATATTTACTGCTGTGGATGTGTTTATATTTGGCTTAGATTGTGGTATCAATTCTGTTATAAGCTTGTTATCATATTTCGCACATTAATTGTTTGATATAAAGCTTGAATTGATATTTTTGTATTTTGGGGTCTAAACGTTCAAGGGTGTTTCATACCCATTTTGAACTTTCAATTTCCTGTTCTAAAATTTGGTGCTTACTAAGTTTGACCTCCTATAGTTTTTGATAGCTTATTTGTTAAACGTATCAAGACAAGTTTTTGATAGCTTATTTGTTAAACGTACCAAGACAGAAAGAGAAAGGTTTAATTTTTATTTATAAAAAAAAAATAATAATAATAATAAGAAAAAGCTAGTTTTATAGCTTATTTGATAAAATTTGAGACAAAAAGCAAAATGTTGGAAAAATTACATTTTACCCCCCTTAAACTATACTCTAAATTACACTTTGCATCATAAACTTTTAAATTCACGTTTTGCACCATAAACTATGATATTTGTTACAATTTGCCTTCCAACATCAAGTTTAATGTTAACTTGGATGGAAATTCAAAGTTTAGAGTGCAAAGTGTAATAAAAAATATAGTTTAGGGTGATAAAATGTAATTTTTCTTTTATTTTGACGTTAGAGTAAAAAGTGTAATAAAAGTCATAGTTTATGGTGTAAAACATGTATTTGAAAAGTTTAGGATGTAAAGTATAATAAGAGATATATAGTTTAAGATGGTAAAGCGTAATTTTTTCCAAAATGTTTCAAGTAACATATGTAAGTTCATGGCTTCTTGCCCCTTTATCTTTCCCCGTCCCCTATTGGTTCTTGCAGACTAGCTTCAGATTAATTAGGTGAGTATTGGATAAATGAAGCTATTTGTGGAATTGATTCACTAGATTGAGTGACTGACAACCTCAAATTACTATATATGTGGTAATTGGATTCAGTTCCAATAAGTACTATATATATATGGCATGGCACACATGCATTTGGTTCTTTTAAGAGACCTGCCTGAAGATCAATCCCTCAAACAGGGTTTCAGTATTTGGGCATGCATGCAGTCTGAAGAATAGTCTATCATCATAAAACCCAGTTGTGACTTTTGAGGTGGATGACTCCCAACCTATTGGCTGACTATTTTTTTTTTCCTTTCTTTCTCTTTGGCTTAGGTCCATTGGCTGACCCATTCCTTAATTCATAACATTCAAATTCAAAATCTTCCCCCCTTGTCTTGGGTCTCTCATGCGACGTAGTAAAACTTGTAAGCTATTAATTACTAAAACCCTTGGTTGCTCAACTTCTTCTATTACGTATAATACTATCTGGCTCTACTGAGTCTACTCTAAGGGGTCAACATCTCCAAGTCGAAAGCATGTCTTACTGCTATATACGGCTTTTTCATACTACATTCCACTCAGCCAAATCATAGATTACTTGCATTCCAAATATCATAGATAATACCCTTCGCCTTCAGAGTAATTTCTTGCCAAGTATTGATGATTTCATGGGAACTGCCATTGACTAGAACATTACTTTTAATTGAATTCAATCAGTTAAGAGTTATGTCCCCATCTCTATAGGAGACTGGTTTGATCCAAGTTTTATATATGTTTTTTGCTAAGTCTTAGTTTTATAATTCTTGACATGGTCTTTCCTTGCATAAGTATATTTATTATGGTCACAATAGAAAACTTTGTGAAAGGACTCCTAAAGTTTGTGTTTCTGCCATATTTTAGAACTCAAGTCCACAACACCTTATCTAGACTTGAAAAACAGGACATATCGTAGTGTTTGGGTTCAATCCAATTAAATTCAGATAAAAAAATGGAACGACGTCCTAAATGGATGGTAAAACCTATGACTCTAATATGATCTTTTCGAAGATCAGGTCAACTTAATTATATGATCCATTTTTTTTTACATGCAAAAAAATAATAATAATAATAATAAAAAATTGTTTTGATATATTGTCTTTTATTTTCCTTTCAATACAAATAAGAGAACAAAAAAAAAAAAAAAAAAAGATATCATAAATAAAAGTTAAATAATACATAAATTCTTAAGTTTATACCGTCTAAGGTTTACTAGATTGAAGCCTTCAAGCCTCGACCTCGTTAAGAAATAATCTATGAATATTTGTGAGAAGAAAAGAACTTAGAGAAAAAGGAAATAAATAAGAGCAAAACGTTAGAAAGCCAAAAAATGGTAAAAGGAAATGATAAAAAATTTATCTTCGAAAAAAAAAGGATTCAACTTGTGTGACTAGTGGGTCGACTCCAGCCAACATTTTAATGGGTCGGGTTTAAGTCAACACTTTTTTTCATGGATTCAAAAAAGTCCCTACCTATTCCAATATTTTTTCTTTTAGATTTGGACATGTAATTAAGTTGGTACTTCCTAGTATTTCCATCGGAATTATCTAGGTTTAAATCCTTCCTCTTGAGCCTGGCTTTCACATTATAATTTTAGTTTTACATAACTTGTTTAACAAGTGATATAACTTATTTAAATGATAGGTGTAGATATTTTTATGAGTCACCCCATAATGACTTTGAAAAAAGTTGACATGTTGGTATTATTTTCATGACATCATCAATGACACTATTTGAAATTTTGAATGACACCAAAATTAACATAATATGTAAATTGTTATAAAAAAATATCAAGAAAATTTGTATGTGCATAGTACGAAGAAAGTGGAAATTGTACTAACTAGTTTCTTTTGAATTGTCCGCTTCAACCAAAATGGGCTTTCATAATAGACTTGGAAAGGTATTACGATTTGAGGCCATCTTACAAACTACAAATAGGTTGGGTTTGACTTTCAAATGTCTCGCCAACGTCCAAACCCATTCAAGAAAGTCCACTGCAACTCATTCCTCAAACCCCAAACCCCAACCCCATTTTATTAAGCACTAGAATTGGTAAAAGAGTTCTATCCAAAAAAAAAAAAAGTAACGTGTTTTTAGACATTTATTAATAAACTAGTTTAAGAAAGTTTTGATATCACTTTAACGAAAAACTAGTCTCATCACACGCACTTTGCATGTGCGATGAGGCATTTATTTATTTATTTTAGTGTCATAATTTTTCATTCATTCTAATTTAAGGTTTACACATTTCCTTATTATATTACGCATTTAGAACTATTAATACAACCTGGAGTGTCATGAGGTTAGTTTCAAAAAATAAACAAATATTACACGTTTATTTTGTAGCAAAAAAAAAAAAAAAAAGCCTTTTTTATTTTATTTTATATATATAATTTTTATTTTGAGAATATATTTTATAAGTGGATAAGTAATTTGAAAATCAACAAGAGAGTGACTTTATTTTTTAGGCAATGTTTTAGTGGGATTTAGAGTTGTATTTTTACTGGATTGTCCCTTAGTTTTGTCTCTACTTAAACACAAGGGTATAGGAGCATTTTTTAACAACAAAAAAAAAAAACAAATGAGGATCCCAAATAGGGAAAACCCCTTAAATTGTAATATTGATATAGATATATAAAACTGTCAAAAAAATTCATTTTTTTTTTAATTATAAAAAGTTTTTAAAAATATTTCAAAAAACCTTAATGTTAGAATTATGTAATAAAATGATTAAATTTACCATATTTTAATATCTTAAGTTTTTGGAACAATTAGTAATTTAACATGGTATCAAACTAAATGAAAAGTTTCAATTCACATGTAAAGACAAGTATTAAAATTATGTGATTAAATGATTAAATCTACCATATTCTAATAGCTTAAACTTTTATGACAATCGTTAATTTAACACTTAAAACAACATCGGTTAACTTTTTCTGAGTAAAAAACCAACTAGAAAAACAAGAACATATTTAGCCAAAAAACAAAAGGAAACACAAGTATATGCTTAGCACAATTCTGATTTAAAGGATGATTTCCAATAGTTTTGGACGAAAATACCAATGCTGGCTGGGCCTATTGGCCCAACACTCAAAACCTTGTCCAAACAAAAGATATTTTGGAACAGTGATAGCTTCTCCAACATATGCTCTATCTCTATTTTTTCTCCAAAAAATCACTATTCACACAAAAAACCCCTCCAACAGCCTCTCCATCTCCAAATTTTTTTTTTATAGATTTGCTACAGTAGCTCTCCAGGCCTGGAGAGCTACTGTAGCTCCTCTAAACAATATCCTCCCTTAAAATAATTGAATAAAAAAATAATTCTTTCTCTCTTGTTCATTTTCTCTTTCGTTCTTTACTCTCTCTTGCTTTTCTATCTCAACGGTTACAAACTAAAACATACCACAATCAAAACAAAAATACAAAACCCAATCAAAAGATTTGAAACACAAAAATAATCTTTCTCATAAATCTAATGAAATTTGAACAATAAAATAAAACTAATCAAACAAGAACAAAAAAAAAAAAAAACATGTAGAACGCCGATCTGTGCAGAACGCCGATCTCCACTTCTCTGCCGGTGATCTATGTGTGTATGAGAGAGAATTTGTTTGTGTGAGAGAGAGAAAGAAAGAGAGAGCTTCTTGAATGCTCTTGAGTAGATGAAGAGAAGAAAAGAAAAAAGAAAAAAGAAAAGTGAAGAGAGCTCCAGTGGAGTAGACGAAGAGAAGAGAAGAAAAAATGTAAAGTGAAGAGAGCTCAGACGAAGTGCCAAAGAACAAAAAGAAAAAAGAAAAATGAAGATAAAGATAAGGGAAAGGTGTGGAGGAGAAAAAAAAAGAGAGAAAAGAAACGTGTGGATGAAAAAAAAAAGATAAGGAAAAAATAAAATAAATAATAAGAAATTAAAATTGAGAAATGCCACTACAATATTTTCACAATATTTTTACAATAAATCTTAAGTAGTGGGTTGTTACTTTTTTTTTTTTTTTGAGAAAGTTTCAACTTATGGCGTCCGCTTCACAATATTTTTACAATAAATCTTAAGTAGTGGGTTGTTACTTTTTTTTTTTTTTTTGAGAAAGTTTCAACTTATGGCGTCCGCTCCTGATAATTGCTCTTTATTATCAGACCAAGACACCAATCAGTAGTGGGTTGTTACTAACTGATACTAATTGGAAAAAAAAAAAATTTAAGTGATGTGTTCAAATTAAAATAAATAATAACTTACCACATATGATTTATTGTGAAAATATTGTAAAATATTAAAGACGTAACACTTCTCATTAAAATTAAATGAATGAAAGAAGATTGAAAAAGAAATATTAAAGAAAAAATGAAGAAATAATATTTAAATAGAACAGAAAAAATGATAGAAAATCTGTTGAAAAATGCATATGAAAAAGTAAGTAGGCAAAAGATAAAGTGAATAGTTTACATTCCAAACAAGAGCATGTAGATGGTCTGCGGCATTATAAATTGCGCTCATGGTCTGTCAGTCTATGACAGCGTAGCATTATTTAGTCCTAGACTACTTGGACCAATAATAGTACAGAAGTTAGAGAGCAGTTTGTTAATAATAATTCACTCGCAAAATCTCAAGAAGTTGGAAGCAAAAATTGAGCTCTGGGACAATGGCAAAGAAGGGTTTGTTGAACCAGTACTTGTTGCAGCTTCAGCATCATCCACTGAGAACCAAGGTCTCACTCAACAAAACAACATGTATTTTTGTTCCTTTTTTTTTTTTTTTTTTTTTTTTTTTTTTTTGTTATCTGGGTTCGTTTGAAGTTTTGATTTTCCTTAATTTTTCATTTGACCCATGTTTGGTTGCTGAGAAATGAAGAGGAAGTAGAAGAAACATGAAAGTTTGAATCTTTTCCATTGTTTTTCTTTTCTAGGTTTGGAATTATATGACAGGAACATTCAAGTGAATCAGAAAAAAAGTCAAATTTAATTTTCTTTTATTATTTCTGTGCTGAAAGTGAATTATAAATATGTATTTTTAATGGCTATAAATTGGGTTTTACTTTTTCTCTGCGATTAATCAGTGTGCAATTTGTTATTTAAATCAGGCAATTACAGCAGGGGTGTTGTCGGGGATCAGTGACTTGGTTTCGCAGAAGCTCACTGGGATACAGAAGATTCAACTGAGAAGGCTTGTTCTCAAAGTGGTAAAGCTCTTTCTCAATTCAATTTATAGCAAAATTACTTATGTTGTCAATTCAATTGAAGATAGTTATATTGTATAGTATAAAGCTTGTTGTTGTACATGTGCACGTATGCAATTTTTTTTTTTTTTTTTTGATATTGGATTTTGAGCAAATCTTAAGTATTGTTCTTGAGTTAATTAGAATGAGACTATGAGTAGTGGTTTTATTTTAGTTTCTGTGGAGGAAATTCACAAAACATCACTTCAAATATTAAACAAATATTAGAGATTAAAATATTGAATTAGCACATTTTAATATTCAATTCTCTCTCTCTGTCTCTCACCATCTATCCGATTAAGTGTGCGTTTTTTTTTTTTTTTTTTTTTTTTTTACTTTTCAGCTTTCCCAGCCGGTTTTTGTACTGTTTATTACTGTTGCGGTTACTGTTTATTGAATCGTAGCCGCAACATTTGACTTTTTCACACAAATTTTACTGTTTATAGACCCATAAATTTCACTTTTTAGCAACTTTTTTTATTAAAAATAAGTCCCACGGTACTATTTACACATTTAAAAATTATTTTGCTATAATATTTTCAATTTTCAACTGTATCCAAACGGATCCTAAATAGCACCAAGTCCAACACCAACACTAACAAAAACAACTCTGACATTTGTTGCAGTCATGGTGAACACCGACTCCCTAGCCATCTTACAATCCAATAACAGAGACATTGTTGCGATTAGGATGGTTTAGGGAAGAGCATGGCAGTGGAGGGGATAGGCTCGATTTCACAATGAATGTCGTTCTTCGGTACGTTGCCCATCTCTCTCTCTATGTACTGATAAAAATCTAAGAAAAATAGTATTAGATTTCAAAAATATTATTAAAAAATAAAAAATAATATTTAAATAAAATAAAAAAAGAATAAATAGAATTGGAAATAGTACTTGAAAAAGTTGGTAAAAAACAAAAGTGGACTTTTCTCTCTATATTGGGTGAGAAAACGGAGAGAATATAAAAGAGATGCGGTCCCTTTTAAGATTTTTTTTTTTTTTTTTTTTTTTTTTTCTTTAAAGGACTTATATAATAGAAAAGTAGTTCAATTGTTTGATCACTCTATTCACTTGAGAGCTCAATGACAATGTTAGAGCTAGGTTTCTCTCACAATATAACTTCTATTCAAATCTTTGTTTTTCTCCCGCTTATTGTAAACAAAAACTGACACTATTATGTGAAAAATGTAATGAAACAAATAACTTAAAATAATGTCTAAAGGTGTACTTAATATAAATAACATTAAAAAGTGATATTAACTAAGTTATCCAAAAAAACATGACAGTTAAATGTATATCCATATATACTTTTAATCTCATGATCCATTAAATAATTAATTTAATATATTATGTGATTAAAATATATCCTTTCACGTCACTTGTTTAAATAATTAATTTAATAAGTTATGTGATTAAAATCCCTTTGAATGCATATGAAATATATTGAAGAAATTAGAAGAATCTCTTTTAAACTGCCGTGGAAGGAAATTTCTTTTTCATTTTTAGGACAAAGTTTGTCTAAAAATTTGGTTGGAATAATAGGATGATGATATGTGTCTCTGTCATATGCATTGCACATAACTTACTAAACCACACTTAAGTAATTGTATACAATTATTTTAAGTGAGTTATGCGCATTGTGAGCAACAACGACACATGTTATTACTTATAATGCATTAAAGTCTAACGCTCTAACTAATTTTGTAGCCAATTTATTCTCTTTATTTTTAGTAGTTTTTTACTCATATTATTTTTAAAATTTGATGTAAGCATCTTCAATTTTTAATTTAAATAATGGAAAATGTTTGGCTCAACCACCAATAGAAATTAAGAAAATATGTGTCTTGCCATGTGTAATTCACATGACTCACTTTGTTAATTGGGTTAAGTGAGTCAAGTATATTGCACATAATAATAACAAATATCTTTTTTCTATTGGTGGTTAGAGTCAAACTTTATCATTCAATAATTAAGGCCATGGACATTATGTTTATGTTTGTGACAAATCAAGCTTTTGTGTTAATTCTATCTTTAAAGAAAAAGAAAAAAAGAAAGCTTATGTGCTAATATTTTCCATTAAAACCTAAAATATTTAATTATGTGATATACACATGATTTCCCTATGTTTAGTATATATGTAATTAAATCCGTTAAACTTTAATAGAAAATAATAACAAAAGGTTTGATTTGTCATAAATTAATTTTTTTAGAATAATGTCATAAATTAACTTAATGTTCAAAGGTTAATTATTCTAAAAAGTGCAAGGACCAAACTAACTCTTAATCAAAGTCTAGGGATTTTATAAAATTAAAAATAATTCAAAACTAGGAATAAAATTGGAATATATAATCCCTCATTTTTATTAATTTAAACATCGATCTTAATTTTTTTTTTTTTTAAATTGTGCAATAAAATAGTAAATATTTTTGTGAGTTCATCACTTGTGAGTTAATTAATTAAAGAGATCAAAATTGTTCCTTTTATTTTAACGGTTTTAACTGATTAAGTCAATGAGCTTTGTAGTAACATTGTTAACATAAGAAAGAAAGTTCTAAGGGTTAAATTAAACTATCAAAATATATTTAACAATTTCGAAGGGTTTTTTTTTTTTGGGGTGAGAATAAAAAACATAGCTTGACTAAATTAAGCAGAGGCGAAATCTCATGATCATGATCTCCTAAATATATATCATGATCATGATATACATTTAGGAGATCTGGAGGGACATTTTTAGGAGATCTGGTGAGAATGAAAAATGTGTTACTGAGTTACCTTGTTTACGAGTATGACAAAACATTTAATGTCATTTTTTTTTTTTTTGCGGAAAAGAAAACTTTATTACCAAAAAAAGAAACAACAACAACACAGTCTAGGCAGCTTTCACCAAGATGAGATTAGCAAAATTAGGTGGGCTGAACCCCAGGTCAAATTAAAGAGCCTAAAAATAAAAAATAAAAAAAAGATCTATGAAGGACCACTTAGCTAGAGTATGAACAACATGGTGAGCTTCTCTATATACCCAGTTGAAGGAAATCTTTGAAAGTTAGGGAATATATTATATACTGAGGTATCAAGCAGGATAGATGACCAACGGCTGAGAGGCTGGTTGCCTTGTCCACCATAGTTTTGCAATGGAGCTAGGCTTTAGCAAGATAGTGGTTGAAGATTTCAGAGTATATTAGTCAGAGTATTAGGTGGAATTGAAAAAGAAAATGGGAATCACAAAAAGTATATCAAAAAAGAAATAAACAATTCATTATAAAGGTCACGAGATCAACAAACTTGACCCACTCTAAATAAGCGAATTAAAATAAATATATACACAAATATCTAATTATAGTAAAAAGCACACACAAAATATATATATTTATGCACAATATGAAATAAAACTTCTATTTTCATCCTTCGTGTTTCATTTTACATGCGGCCAAACCAACCAACTACAATACTATACTATAAGCGAAACTATACTATTGATCCCTAAAGTTTATCCGTTGAGCGTTTTTAGTTCATGAAGTTTCAATAGAGCGCTATTAGTTCCTAAAGTTTCAAAACTAAACACAATTGCTCACTTCACTAACTTCTGTTAGTTTCTTTACTTACTTGTCTAACGGAAGAACGAGTAGGCATATTTTTAATGATGTGGCAATCCTGCCATATCAGTTGCAATGTCTAAAAGTAAAATTGTTGCAATGTAACTTAAGTGGCCGAATCAAAATTTGACACTTCATTTAAAAATACAACCTAGAACCAAGTCACCAAAATTCTAACGGAACCTTAAAATCTCTTTTCCTCTCTGGTACTCCTTTCTCTCTCTGTAAATTTTAGCCAAACATGAAACATCAGATAGATACGGTGAGACAAGGAGGACTCAAGACAACAGCCACTTGATTTGTATCAAAGTCTCCAAAGACCTTCAGATCTTCAAAAAGAGGCAGCACACCTGAAGTCTTATAAGATCCTAAACTAAAACATTCACAAAGCCCAATTTTTAGAGTATAAATCTCGGGAAAGCAATGCTCAAAGAATTTACCTAGATTGTCATAGTTTTCTTCTTCAACTCAAGCTGACTTTTTGCGCAGATATTAGGCCAATGATCAAGTCAAATACCAAGACAAATTATATAATATTAAAAATAGAGAAATAGATGGAGAAAATGAAAGGGTCCTATTAGGTTACTGAGAAATTTAATTTTAAATGTTCACAGCAAGAGATATGCTCCAGGTATTGCATATATGTAGGACTATGTAGGCTGTGCACTGATGTACAGAACTCTCGCTTGCGGATCTCCTTGTCTTGTTATCTCTAGAGATTTTTGACATGGATTTCATCGAAGTTACACAGAGAGAGAATGAGAGGTAACGGAGAGAGAGGGGGGTAAACGGAGAGGAGAGATTTTTGGGATTTTTTTAAATAAAAAATGTTGCCATGTCATTAAAAGTATGCCTACTCATTTTTCCGTTAGACAAATAAGCACAAAACTAACAGTAGTTAATGGAGAGACCAATTGTGTTTAGTTTTGAAACTTTAGGGACTAATAACGCTCAGTTGAAACTTTAGAGACCAAATGCGCTCAGCAAGTAAACTTCAAGGGCTAATAATGCAGTTTTGCCTTATACTATATATATATATATATATGTTTCTAATTTTTTTTCATTGTAAAATTTGATTAATTTATAAGAAAAAAAATTGATTAGTTTATAAGAAAACAAAAAGGACGCATGGCAAGCTATAGTTAGTAAAATATAAAGTGGAATATGCTCAAATTCATGCATCTAATAATTAACAAAAACACACACATGTATAAAAACACACACTACATATGGAATAAAAACCATACTTTGTGTTTTCTTTTATGCTTTAATAACTGACATACTGCAGTATGTCATGCATTTGATTTTTTTTTATTATAAATATTTTTGTGGCTTTATAAGAAAAAGAAAAAGAATGTGTAGCATATTGTGATTAATAGAACATAAAATGAAATAATTATAGTGAGACAAATTATTTTGATTCAAAATATGTACATATAATTAAATAATTATACATACACATGTATATTGATTCACACAATTGACATCTTAATTGCACATATAAAATTCAGTATAACTATATCTCCCAAAAAAGAAAACCAAACAAGAATAGCATGCTCTATTACCAATTTCTTTATAACATCACAATACTAACCTTTGATTACATGGCAAAAACTTTTGTTGTTTAATTTATATGTGTTTTGAACAGGGACGAATCTAGGATTTCAAGCTAGGGGGGCCGGAGATAAGCAAAAAAAAAAAAAAAAAATTCAAATACAAATCCATATCGTATTAAGAAACTTTCAACCAAGACAAATACACAAAAATCATTGTTTTTTAATATGTTAAGATATGATCATCTACCAATAAAAACAAAAGACACAAAACACTATTGTTTCTTAATACACAAAACACTATTGTTTTTGCCACTCACCCACTCTCACTACCGATGCTATAAATTTATTATTCATTACCAATAAACACTTTTTCTAACTTTACCTTTTTAATCCCGTTGAATTACTGTTCCTCTTTTTGTCACTTGTCCTTATTATTGCCCAACTACCTAATAGTCATAGACTCACAAAGCCAAAAAGCCAAAAAGCCAAAAAAAAAAAAAAAAAAAAAACACACCACAAGCACAGATGCATATATTCAATTCACAATCACCATTATTACTCATCAGTAAAAACACAAACACCACAAGTACAGATTTTGAGATTCACAAACATTATATTATGTTTTGAAGGATAGATTAAAAACTTAATTGAATGTGAGGTGTGAACTGTGAAGGCTGGAGCAACGAAGTTGGGTTGGGTAGATCGATCAACCAGCGGCAAGATGGGTCTCACGTGGCAGCCTTGGTATGGCCGTTTGGGCCTGCGTCAGGGCAGCGAGATGGGTTTCTTGTGGCGGCGGCGCGGGCAGCGAGATGTGTCTCAGGTCTCGCGTGGTGGCGGAGTGGGCAACGGCAAGACGGGTCTTGCCATTTCGGACTCTCGTTCTCTCTCACCTCTCAGTTTCTCTCTATATTGCCTACTCTCTACTCTATAGGTCTCTCTCGCCTCTTTCTCTCTGTCTTGCCTCTCAAATTTTTTTTTTTCATTCGTTTTTCCGTTTGGACTATTGGGTTTACATTTTTTTGGATTTGCATTTTTTTTTAAAGATTTATATGGACTTGGGTTAATGATTTGTGATTTTGGAGGGGGCCCAAGCTACAAAGTAAGGGGGGCCCAAGTCTAATTTTTTTTTTTTTTTTTTTATCTAAAAATTAAGCTACTATTTTCATTATTATTTTTTTTGGGCCGGGGGGGGGGGGGGGGGGGTGCCTAGGCCCCCACCTGGGTTCGTCCCTGGTTTTGAATGTCACAAAACTATTTGCCTCTCCATATATTCCCCCTCAGTTGTTATGAATTCATGAGGCAAAATGACCAAGGCATTAATTGTATAAGTTTTTGATCTAACCCATATATGGAAAATTATTGAATATTCCGGAAGTACCATAAATGCGTACTCCCTCATCTCATATGAATTGTGAGTCCAACTATAAATTTAATTAGAGGGACCCACAGTTATGTGAGAGGGGAGAGTAAGTATTTATAGGACTCCAGAAGTACTCAATAATTACCCCCCATATATAGGTTTTCATTGAATTATTGGTTTTATTCACTCTATGGCCTGAGATGCAAAAAAGGAAAGTGGCGGTGGTGACTGGAAGTTTCAGTTGAACCATCTCCAATTTCGTGACCAAATCCAACTATTCAACATAATAAACAATAAACTATGAGATTTCAAATAATCTAAGCCCGTGCAATTTTTTGACCACCTGTCTTGAATAGTCTACTAAATATTCAACTAATCTACATAGAATAACTTCTTCAACAACATATTTTTGAACTCTCTTGTGGTACTGTCGTAAAGTTATTTGTTTGTGCAACTTCGATTTTCAACTCCTTGTAATAGGAAATTCAAGTTATTATATGCAAGAAACCAAAAAAAATTCTTTTACAAAATCTTTTTGCACAAGTAGCGAATATAAAATTTTAGAATTAGCATTTTTTTCAATGTTAGAACATTGTACAAAGAGTTAAATAAGTTATAAACATTTGACAAATCAAAGAATTCAATTAAGTGATCGAGAAACTAAGAAATACATGCATTTTATTTTACAAACTCTTTTTGCTCAAGTAGCTGATATATATAAAATTGGAGAACTAACATTTTTTTCTATGTTTGAAGATTGTACAATGAATTAATCAAGTTATAAACAATTATCAGATCAAAGAATTTGATTAATTACAAAATCGAGAACTAGAAAAGCTTGCTTGCAAATTCGTCTACACGGGAAGAAGCTGACTTTCTAGCAAGTTCTCTAAGTTTTGATAAGCTTCTTCCAAGTTTCATAGCCACCTTCATTTCAAACAGTTCCCCATTTTCTCTTTTCTCCAAATCTTTTTCCTCTAGTGTGGCTTCAATTGATTCTTGCAATAGCTGGAAAAAGCCACCACAGTTTCTGTACATCTCAATCACCATCCCAACTTGTCCACCATGCTCAAAAGCATTAACTGTGCTAGCTAAAGCCCCAGCAGCCACTGCTACTATTGGTGCCCATGATCCATTACCAATAAAAGCTGAGCCAAAGGCTGCTATGCCCGTGAGTAATGGACCTGAGATAGCTAAAGTCTTGTTGATTTTCAACGCCAAGTTGCCCAGTCTTACATAGTCCTCTGTGTCTTTTCTCTCCACCACCTTAGTGATCTCTCGCATTTCCATTTCAAGTTCCTCACTCCATCCATTGTTACATTGTTTTCCTTCATGTGAAAAGTTTTTCTTTTGTAGTACTTGATTTTTAGGCCACCAAACAGCTGGCTCAAACTTTGCTGGGAATTTTTCAAGCATTGCACCAAGCAAGGGAAGTGGGTAGGCTTTGTCAAGAGCCAAAACCTTTTCCATCGCCTCCTTCACATCTTCTTGAGTTGGAGTTCCAATGGCGAGCATGGTTTGGATTTGGCTTTGTAACTGCTTGAACAATCTTGTAGCATTGCGTTGCTCCTCGGCAAGTTGTGAAGGTTGAATTTTGTTCATTATAAGCAACATTCCCGTGGCTGCGGAATACAAAATAGTAGACGATAATTTCAAAGCCAAAAGAGGCATTCCAATGCCACCAGTTGCAGCAACACCAGCCATTGTCGCAGCTGTGAGAATTATCATGTTGATGGAGTTTAGAAGAAGGGTGTTCCAGTTGTCACGTTGCTCTCCAACGTTGGCGTGCATCTCTACTCTATCAGCTACGGCCTCTAAGATGGCATAGAGTTGAATGGTAACATTAGTACTAGAGCTGTGTGATCTATCATCGATGACATTGAACTTTTCTACTGGGGTTGTGTTTATGAACCCCTCTCTTATATTCAGTTCCTCACCTAGATTTCTCTTTGGTATTTTTGGAACTGAGAATGAGAGTTTTGGAAGTCTTGGGACCTGAATAGCAGCATGGATTTTCGTTGAACAAGAAGAAGAAGAAGATGCAGAAGGTAAAAGGAGAGCTGAAGCCATTTGATTGAGAGGTTTTTTCTCTTTGGTTATTGTGTATTTGTGTTGCAGAAAGAATATTTTTGGATCTTGTGTATTTGTGTTGTAAAAAGAAAAGGTTTTGAATGAAGATTGAGAGGCACATCGGGTCTTATTTATAGTGTTGGAACCAGAACCAAAACACTGGGTCATATACGGGAAAATGTTGAATTTGAATGGTTTTGACTGGCTTGACCCAGCCTATTAGCTGACCATTTCATTTTATGTTTTTTTGGGGGGTTAATTCCATTGGCTGACCCATTCTGTATTCATAATTTTCTAAGTTCAAAATTTATGAGTCATTGTCTTGGCTCCCTCATGTACACGACGTAGCAATTGGCCTATTTGTGTTATTACTACAAACTGATTGCTTTGTTTATATTTCGTGTCATGCAGTTGCAAATAGATAGCTCTAAGAGGTCAACATCTCCAAAAATACCAAGTCGAAAATCTTAGAATATTATAACTTTTAGGTAATAATTTGTGTCATAACTTTGAGATGTTGTACAGTAAATAATAGAGAAAAATTAACGGGTTTATGTTCAAGTGATTATTTACAATTTATATTTGATGACACCAAGTCAAAAATCTTAGTATCGCAATTTCTGTGTTATAATTTTTATCATAACTGTGAAGTGCTCGACTGTAAATAATAGAAAAAAAGTGACAGGTTTATGTTAAAGCATGTGTTATGGCTTTTTCATACACACACCAAGTCAAAAATCTTAAAATATCATAACTTTTGTGTAATAATTATTGCCATAACTTTGAGATGGTCAACAGTAAATAATAGAGAAAAATTAACACGTCTATGTTAAAGTGATCATTTACAATTTACAGTTGATGACACCAAGTCAAAAATCTTAGTATCGTAACTTTGTGTTATAATTTTTGTCATAACTTTGAAGTGCTTGACTGTAAATAATAGAGAAAAAGTAAGGTGTTTATGTTAAAGTAATCATTTACAACTTACATGCAGTGTGTAATAGACATTGCCCAAATTATTATATATATGTCTTTTATTTGGTTTTTGATATCATATCGGATTTTGAGGATCTTGGCATAATTAATTGAAGTTAAAAAGCTCAAATTAAGCAAATGAGTTTCCTGTGACACAGCTAGGAAAATGGAGTCTATTCCGAATTTGAAGAAAAACAAGTAATACCTTCGATACTAGAAACAAAAGATTTTTTTCCTACGAATAAAGTAAGTTCTCCACACTCTTAGTCATGTACTCCTCCTTCAATTTTTTCCTCAACTCCTTAACCCTTTTCTCCCTCATAAAAATTTTCTTTTTTATAATTCTTGGTCAAACACAAAATGACGGTGATGCAGGCCTATATCTTCTTCCAATCTTTATTTGAACTCTTTTAGGTTTATTGATTTCCAAAGCAATATACCTTTGTTGGATCATGATATCTTTAACATCTCATTATCACATGTTGAGGTGTTTTTTCTATCAATTTCCTCTACATCAAATTTGGCATTAAAGAGTGTGATCATTACTAGCTACCAAAAGTTTTGATGAGGATTCATCTTATATCTTTCTCTCTAATACTCGAATCCATGAACGAATCAATAAATTCTTCAAATAGAACAATCCCAAATCCATAGGTATCAAATTTGGTTTAATACTAGTTTGTTGTAAGAGATATGGCTTTGGGAAGCATCCCGTACAACATTGATTATTAAAACTATTATTGATTTTGAGGAAGATCTCACAAACAAATAATAGAAATAAAGAAAATACCTAGAGAGTAGAAAGTAAAATGGGCACAACCACACACACGAGAAAATAATCAAAGATTTACAAGGTTCAACTTTAGGTCTATGTCCACAACAATGAAATACGAGTGAAAAATCTCACTCACAAATAGGAAAAAAAATGTGAAAATTACATAAGTAGTATAGAAGTATTTTCATAAAATCCAAATATTGAATATACAAAAAAAAAAAAATAATAATTTAAATCTCACGAATGATAAAGAATAGAGAAATTTTATTTCTAGAGTGGCGGCAGTCTCACATGAGGCAAATAAATACCATGGGGAGGCAACATTATCTATATGTTTAACTTTAATGGTCGGCAAGCAATCCTTTTTGGGATGAAGAACTCCAAAACCGGAAAGAATATGAGAGCTTCCAGTTTCAATTTTTAAGGATAGGAGAGACTAGAGAGCTTCCATTGGAAACAAAATAAATGTTGGTTAAGAAAGGACAATACCTAACCGCATAAAACAAAGACCATAATATTTCTCTCTCATAAAAGAACAAAGGATTATTTTTATTTTATCATTAAAAGTGGGGTAGTAGAATCCCAAATGGAGCTATTTCATATGCAATTTGTGCAATCATTCAAGCCACAACAGCTGGGTTGTAGTTGTACTTACCTAATAGAAATGACTAATGTGATATTCTATGCAACACCTAAAAGAAGAGGAAGTTCTCAGGAAGTTGTTGTTCCCCATATTGCTACCATAATTTGATATCCTGGTAACACTTTTCGAAACTGCTCAATCATATATTTGCATTATGATATGATGTGGTACCAATACATACATATATATATATATATATATATTTCCTTTTTGGGTTGGTGGGGTTGTAGGGGTACTTTTAGGGTTTATTTCCTATTCTAAAATTTGGTGCTTACTAAGTTTGACCTCCTATAGTTTCTGATAGCTTATTTGTTAAACGTACCAATACAAGTTTTTGATAGCTTATTTGTTAAACGTACTAAGACAAAAAGAGAGGTTTAATTTTTATTTATAAAAAAGAAAAAAGAAAAAAAAGAAAAAACTAGTTTTATAGCTTATTTGATAAAATTTGAGACAAAAAGCAGAATATTGGAAAAATTACACTTTACACCCTTAAACTATATTCTAAATTACACTTTATATCATAAACTTTTAAATTCACGTTTTGCACCATAAACTATAATATTTTTACACTTTAAACTTCAATATTAAGTTTAATGTTAACTTGGATGGAAATTCAAAGTTTAGGGTATAAAGTGTAATAAGAAATATAGTTTAAGGTGATAAAATGTAATTTTTCTTTTATTTTGATGTTAGAGTAAAAAGTGTAACAAAAGTCATAGTTTATGGTGTAAAACAAGCATTTGAAAAGTTTAGGATGCAAAGTATAATCAGAGATATATAATTTAAGATGGTAAAGCGTAATTTCTCTCAAAATGTTTTGAGGAACATATGTAAGTTCATGGCTTCTTGCCCCTTTATCTTTCCCTGTCCCCTATTGGTTCTTGCAGACTAGCTTCGGATTAATTAGGTGAGTATCGGATGAATAATGTAGCTATTTGTGGAATTGATTCACTAGATTAAGTGACTGACAACCTCAAATTACTATATATGTGGGAATTGGATTCAGTTCCAATAAGTACTATATGGCATGGCACACATGCATTTGGTTCTTTTAAGAGACCTGCCTGAAGATCAATCCCTCAAGCAGGGTTTCAGTATTTGGGCATGCATGCAGTCTGAAGAATAATCTATCATCATAAAACCCAGTTGTGACTTTGAGGTGGATGACTCCCAACCTATTGGCTGACTGTTTTTTTTCCTTTCTTTCTCTTTGGCTAAGGTCCATTGGCTGACCCATTCCTTAATTCATAACATTCAAATTCAAAATCTTCCCCCCTTGTCTTGGGTCTCTCATGCGACGTAGTAAAACTTGTAAGCTATTAATTACTAAAACCCTTGGTTGCCTAACTTCTTCTATTACGTATAATGCAATCTGGCTCTACTGAGTCTACTATAAGGGGTCAACATCTCCAAGTCGAAAGCATGTCTTACTGTGCTATATACGGCTTTTTCATACTACATTTCCACTCAGCCAAATCATAGATTACTTGCATTCCAAATGTCATAGATAATACCCTTCGCCTTCAGATTAATTTCTTGCCAAGTATTGATGATTTCATGGGAACTGCCATTGATCACTAGAACATTACTTTTAACTGAATTTAATCAGTTAAGAGTTATGTCCCCATCTCTATAGGAGACTGGTTTGATCCAAGTTTTATACACGTTTTTTGCTAAGTCCTAGTTTTATAATTCTTGACATGGTCTTTCCTTGCATAAGTATATTTATTATGGTCACAATAGAAAAATTTGTGAAAGGACTCTTAAAGTTTGTGTTTCTGCCATATTTTAGAACTTAGAAGTCCACAACACCTTATCTAGACTTGAAAAACAGGACATATCGTAGTGTTTGGGTTCAATCCAATTAAATGCAGATAAAAAAATGGAACGTCCTAAATGGATGGTAAAACCTATGACTCTAATATATATGATCTTTTCGAAGATCAGGTCAACTTAATATGATCCATATTTTTTTACATGAAAAAAAATTTGTTTTGATATATTGTCTTTTATTTTCCTTTCAATACAAATAAGAGAACAAAAAAAATAAGATATTCATAAATAAAAGTTAAATAATACATAAATTCTTAAGTTTATACTGTCTAAGGTTTACTAGATTGAAGCCTTCAAGCCTCGACCTCGTTAAGAAATAATCTATGAATATTTGTGAGAAGAAAAGAACTTAGAAAAAAAGGAAATAAATAAGAGAAAAACGTGAATGTTACACTAAGTTAGAAAGCCAAAAAATGGTAAAAGGAAATGATAAAAAATTTATCTTCGAAAAAAAAAGGATTCAACTTGTGTGACTAGTGGGTCGACTCCAGCCAACATTTTAATGGGTCGGGTTTAAGTCAACACTTTTTTTCATGGATTCAAAAAAATCCCTACCTATTCCAATACTTTTCTCTTTTAGATTTGGATATGTAATTAATTAAGTTGGTACTTCCTAGTATTTTCATCGGAATTATCTAGGTTTAAATCCTTCCTCTTGAGCCCGGCTTCCATATTATATTTTTAGTTTTATATAATTTGTTTAACAAGTGATATAACTTATTTAAATGATAGGTGTAGATATTTTTACGAGTCACCACGTAATGACTTTTAAAAAAGTTGACATGTTGGTGTTATTTTCATGACATCATCAATGACACTATTTGAAATTTTGAATGACGCCAAAATTAACATAATATGTAAATTGTTATAAAAAAATATCATGAAAATTTGTATGCGCGTAGTACATAGAAAGTGGAAATTGTACTCACTAGTTTCTTTTGAATTTTCCGCTTCAACCAAAATGGGCTTTCAAAATAGACTTGGAAAGGTATTATGATTTGAGGGCCATCTTACAAACTACAAATAGGTTGGGTTTGACTTTCAAATGTCTCACCAACGGCCAAACCCATTCAACAAAGTCCACTGCACCTCACTCCACATACCCCAAACCCCAACCCCATTTTATTAAGCACTAGAATTAGTAAAAGAGTTCTATCCCAAAATAAAATAAAATAAAAAATAAAGTAACGTGTTTTTAGAACATTTATTAATAAACTATTTTAAAAAAGTTTTGATATCACTTTAATGAAAAACTAGCCTCATCACACGCACTTTGCGTGTGCGATGAGACTTTTATTTATTTTTTTATTTTTTTATAGTGTCATAATTTTTCATTCATTCTAATTTGAGGTTTACACATTTTCTCATTATATTATGTATTTAAAACTACTAATACAACCCGAAGTGTCATGAGGTTAGTTTCAAAAAATGAACAAATATTACGCGTTTATTTTGTAGCAAAAAAAAAAAGCCTTTTTTTTTTTAATTTTATATATATAATTTTTATTTTGAGAATATAATTTATAAGTGGACAAAACAATTTGAAAATCAACAGGAGAGTGACTTTATTTTTTAGGCAATGTTTTAGTGGGATTTAGAGTTGTATTTTTAATGGATTGTCTTTTAGTTTTGTCTCTACTTAAACATAGGGGTGTAAGAGCATTTTTGAACCAAAAAAATGAAGATCCAAAATAGGAAAAACCCCTTAAATAATAGTATAGATATAGATATATAAAATTGTCCAAAAAAAAATCATTTTTTAATTATAAAAAGTTTCTAAAAATATTTAAAAAACCTTAATGTTAGAATTAGGTAATAAAATGATTTAATTTACTATATTTTGATATCTTAAGCTTTTGGAATAATTAGTAATTTAACACGGTATTAGACTAAATGAAAAGTTTCAGTTCACATATGAAGGCGAGTATTAAAATAATGTAATTAAATGATTAAATTTACTATATTCTAATAGTTTAAACTTTTATGAAAAACGGTAATTGAACACTTAAAACAGCATCGGGTAACTTTTTCTTAGTAAAAAAACCAACCAGAAAAACAAGAATATATTTAGCCAAAAAAAAAAAAGGAAACACAATGCTGGCTGGGCCTGTCGGCCCAACACTCAAAACCTTGTCCAAACAAAAGATATTTTGGAACAGTGAGGCATTATAAATTGCGCTAATGGTCTGTCAGTCTATGACAGCGTAGCATTATTTAGTACTAGACTACTTGGACCAATAATAGCACAGAAGTTAAAGAGCAGTTTGTTAATAATAATTCACTCGCAAAATCTCAAGGAGTTGGGAGCAAAAATTGAGCTCTGGGTCAATGGCAAAGAAGGGTTTGTTGAACCAGTACTTGTTGCAGCTTCAGCATCATCCACTGAGAACCAAGGTCTCACTCAACAAAACAACACGTATTTTTGTTCCTTTTTTTTTTTTTTTTTGGTTATCTGGGATCGTTTGAAGTTTTGGTTTTGCTTAATTTTTCGTTTGACCCATGTTTGGTTGCTGAGAAATGAAGAGGAAGTAGAAGGAACATGAAAGTTTGAATCTTTTCCATTGTTTTTCTTTTCTGGGTTTGGAATTATATGACACGAGCATTCAGCTGAATCAGGAAAAATGTCAAATTTAATTTTCTTGTATTATTTCTGTGCTGAAAGTGAATTATACATATGTATTTTTAACGGCTATAAATTGGGTTTTACTTTTTTTCTGCGATTAATCAGTGTGCAATTTGTTATTTAAATCAGGCAATTACAGCAAGGGGTGTTGTCGGGGATCAGTGACTTGGTTTCGCTGAAGCTCACTGGGATACAGAAGATTCAACTGAGAAGGCTTGTTCTCAAAGTGGTAAAGCTCTTTCTCAATTCAATTTATAGCAAAATTACTTATGTTGTCAATTCAATTGAAGATAGTTATATTGTATAGTATAAAGCTTGTTGTTGTACATGTGCACGTATGCATTTTTTTTTTTTTTTTTTTGATATTGGATTTTGAGGACCCTTTGGCCTAAATTGATGCTAAAATCTCAAACTAAACCTGTTGGTGCTCTGTGTTTTGACACCGGGAGATTGAGTCTGTTCCTAATTTGAACATGAAAAAATAATGAAGTGAACGTAGAGGATGGGAGGACAGTAAGTAGTGGCTTTAGTGAGTATGATTTCAGTTGGTGCGTTGATATGATACTCTACAACATTAGTTGCGGCATTAAGTAGGGTACCATTTATCGTCTTTAGAATAATCAGAATTCAGAAGATGCTATTTGTAGTTAGTAATGCTAAAATCTTGGCAAATATTTGTAGTAGATGCTAATGTGAACTAGGTCGGTGCTAGTGCTAAAAAGAAAGAGAAATTTTGATATCATATCAAAATATTTGGCTTTGGCTGCTTTTGTTGATTATTTTGCGGAGGAGAGATCTTTGAAGAGAGCCGACGAAAATTGCTTTGGCCCGTTATATATGTTCACTTTTTTGCTTGCTTTGCTTTATTGAATTATTGTCCGTTTGTATTATTAATCCAACAAGAATAAAAAGAAGACTGTAGTTTGGAGCAAGAGTTTTTATTTTTTTTTTTTATATGCAAGAGCAGGAGTTTTATTGAATAGCGGTGAAGGAACCGTATTGATAATAATTGTTGTAAGGTTGTATTTAGTTAGTTAGGGATTTACTTTTTTAGCAATAAAAAAAAGTTAGGTATTTAGTTAATTAGTTAGTTAGTTAGTTAGTTACGATTCTAAGCATGTTAATCGTATTTAACTTATGTTGAAATTATTAATTTATATAGGAAATAATAGCATGTGGACCAATAGAATAGATTTATAATTTTATATATGCCTATTATTAGTTAGTTACAATTGATTGCTTATTGCATTTCTTCTCTTAATATTTCTCTAATTAAGTCGATTTTCCTATAATTCTCATATATTCTCTTATAATTCTCATCTATCCCCATTAGAAACCATTATGTTCATAACAAATAATTTGAGCAAATCTTAAGTATTGTTCTTGAGTTAATTAATAATTAGTATGAGACTATGAGTAGTGGTTTTATTTTACTTTCTGGGGAGTAAATTCACAAAACCACACTTCAAATATTAAACAAATATTAGAGATTAAAATATTGAATTAGCACATTTTAATATTCAATTCTCTCTCTCTGTCTCTCACCATCTATCCGATTAAATAGCACCAAGTCCAACACCAACACTAACAAAAACAACTCTGACATTTGTTGTAGTCATGGTGAACACCGACTACCTAGCCATCTTCCAATCCAATAATGGAGATATTGTTGCAATTAGGATGATTTAGGGAAGAGCATGGCAGTGGAGGGGATATGCTCGGTTTCACACAATGAATGTCGTTCTTCGGTTGCCCATCTCTCTCTCTATGTACTGATAAAAATCTAAGAAAAATAGTATTAGATTTCAAAAATATTATTAAAAAAAAATATATATATATATTTAAATAAAATAAAGAAAGAATAAATAGAATTGGAAACAGTACTTGAAAAAGTTGGTAAAATACAAAAGTGGACTTTTCTCTCTATATTGGGTGAGAAAATGGAGAGAATATAAAAGAGATGCGGTCCGTTTTAAGATTTTTATTTTTATTTTTATTATTTTTTATTATTATTTTTTTCTCTTTAAAGGACTTATATAATAGAAAAGTAGTTTAATTGTTTGATCACTCTATTCACTTGAGAGCACAATGACAATGTTAGAACTAGGTTTCTCTCATAATATAACTTCTATTCAAATCTTTGTTTTTCTCCCGCTTATTGTAAATAAAAACTGACACTATTATGTGAAAAATGTAATGAAACAAATACCTTAAAGAAATGTCTAAAGGTGTACTTAATATAAATAACATTAAAAAGTGATATTAACTAAGTTATCCAAAAAAACATGACAGTGAAATGTATATTCATATACGGAAAATTATTAGGTACTTCCGGAGTACCATAAATACATACTCTCTCCTCTCACATGAATGGTAAGTTCCACTAATTAAATTTATGGTGGGACCTACCATTCATGTGAGATGAGGAAATATGCATTTATGGTACTCCGAGAGTACACAATAATTTTCCATATACTTTTAATCTCATGATTCATTAAATAATTAATTTAATAAATTATGTGATTAAAATATATCCTTCCACGTCACTTGTTTAAATAATAAATTTAATAAGTTATGTGATTAAAATACCTTTGAATGCATATGAAATATATTGAAGAAATTAGAAGAATAACTGCCGTGAAAGGAAATTTCTTTTTCATTTTTAGGACAAAGTTTGTCTAAAAATTTGGTTGGAGTAATAGGATGATGATATGTGTCGCTGTCATATGCATTGCACATAACTTACTAAACCACACTTAAGTAATTGTATACAATTATTTTAAGTGCGTTATGCGCATTGTGAGCAACAACGACACATGTTATTTCTTATAATGCATTAAAGTCTAACGCTCTAACTAATTTTGTAGCCAATTTATTCTCTTTATTTTTAGTAGTTTTTTACTCATATTATTTTTAAAATTTGATGTAAGCATCTTCAATTTTCAATTTAAATAATGGAAAATGTTTGGCTCAACTACCAATAGAAATTAAGAAAATGTGTCTTGCCATGTGTCATTCACATGACCCACTTTGTTATTGGGTTAAGTGAGTCAAGTATATTGCACATGATAATAACAAATATCTTCTTTCTATTGGTGGTTAGAGTCAAACTTTATCATTCAATAATTAAGGCCATGGACATTATGTTTATGTTCGTGACAAATCAAGCTTTTGTGTTAATTCTATCTTTAAAGAAAAAAAAAAGAAGGAAAGCTTATGTGCTAATATTTTCCGTTAAAACCTAAAATATTTATGGCGAAAATGCACTTTTGGTCCCTACATTTTGGACCTATTCTCAATTTGGTCCCTAAATTGATTTCACTCCTAGGTCAGTCCCTGATTTCAGAAAATTGTTTTTATTTTAGTCTCTGCCGTCACCCCAGTAACAGAAAATGCATACGTGGCAAACGGAATGCACTGTTTGCTGACTAGATGCTGATGTGGCTAATAAAATAATAATAATAAATATATTTAGCATTTTTTAAATGCCACGTCAGCATTTAAATTAATAAAAAAAACCAACTAAGAATTTAAAAAAAAAAAGTAAATTAAATTTAAAAAAAAAAACCTTAAATCTAATTTAAACTAAAATCATTTCTTAAAAAATCAGAAATCATTATCTTTTTAATTCTTTTTGATTTTGTTTTTATTTTTCTTTAACCTCATCAACTTTAAAAAAAAATCCCTACACTGAAACACTAATCTCAAATTCTTTCACTCTCTTCACGCTCAATGGATAGAATCTCTCACTCTCCACTGTTCATGGCCGGAGCTCACTCGCCCTTCATCTTGAGGTAGAAGACCTTGGAGTCGCCGGTAGCGGCGGAGGGGATGAGTCTGGTGTCAAGGAGCTTGAGGATTCCGTCGCAGATGTGGGATAGCTCCGACTCGATCTTGGATCTGTAGTCCAGGATCATGGACACGTGGTCCTCGTTGCCGCAGCTCTCCTCCTTCTGCTCGATCGAGGAGATGATGCGCCACGATGCTCGCCTCGCGCCGATCTTGTTCTTGTACGCCACGGAGAGAAGGTTTCGCTCCTCGACGGTGAGCTCCTCGCTCTCCACCGCCACCGAGACCTTCTCCATGAACTCCACCATCTCCTCGTACCGCTAGGCTTGCTCGGAAAGCTTCGTCATGTACACGTTCTCTTCGCAAGCCAAGGGTGTCATTGCCATTGTTTTTGATTGGTGGTCTAATCTGTTCATGTGGGTTTCAGATTGCAGGATCGGTGGCTTGATGTGGCTTGATCGATGGGTTTCTGATCTGTTCACTTGTTGCTGGGTTTGTCTTTTTTCATGTGGATTTGATGATTTTTCTGGGTTTATGGGTTTGATTTGTTGGAGGTTTCGGTGGAGGATTGGGATTTTGTATGTATTTTAAGCATCAGTTTGTTAAATGTGAGTTATTTTAGTGTTTGGTTTGAAAGAAAATCTTGATTTTCTGGGAAAAATGTTGATGATTGTTTAAGGAAAATTTATGAGGTTGGTTGGGTTTGTTGTTATTGTGAGCCGAATTGGCTGGGTTCGTGTGTGAATAGAAAACTGATGCTTAAAATCTTAGGCATAGAAATTGGCTAGGTTCGCGTGCCAAATTTCTGGTTTTGGGTGGATAAAAAATGTTGTGATGAAAATCTTAGGCATCGGCTTTTTAGATGTGAATTTTTTCAGTGTTTGGTGAAATTTTCTGGGAAAGATGTTGAATGCCCAGGAATTTTGTGTTCTAGAGTTCTTGTGATCTGGGTTCGTGTTCTTGAGTTCTTGTGTATTCCCGTTCAAATCTGAAACTATGTATTTTTATGTTTTTAATTTTTTTTTTATGTTTTTTTAATTTTTTTTAAATTGATAAATTAATTTTTTAAAATTAGACGATGACATGGCATGCTGAGTTGGTTTTTTATTATTATTTTATTAGCCACATCAGCATCTAGTCAGCAAACAGTGCAATCCGTTTGCCACGTATGCATTTTCTGTTACTGAGGTGACGGCAGGGACTAAAATAAAAACGATTTTCTGAAATCAGGGACTGACCTAGGAGTGAAATCAATTTAGGAACCAAATTGAGAATAAGTCCAAAATGTAGGAACCAAAAGTGCATTTTCGCTAATATTTATTTACGTGATATACACATGATTTCTCTATGTTTATTATATATATAATTAAATCCGTTGAACTTTAATAGAAAATAATAACAAAAGGTTTGATTTGTCATAAATTAATTTTTTTAGAATAATGTCATAAATTAACTTAATGTTCAAAGGTTAATTATTCTAAAAAGTGCAAGGACCAAACTAACTCTTAATCAAAGTCTAGGGATTTTATAAAATTAAAAATAATTCAAAATCTAGGAATAAAATTGGAATAATCCCTCATTTTTATTAATTTAAACATCGATCTTAAATTTTTATTTTTAAATTGTGCAATAAAATAGTAAATATTTTTGTGAGTTCATCACTTGTGAGTTAATTAATTAAAGAGATCAAAATTGTTCCTTTTATTTTAACGGTTTTAACTGATTAAGTCAATGAGCTTTGTAGAAACATTGTTAACATAAGAAAGAAAGTTCTAAGGGTTAAATTAAACTATCAAAATATATTTAACAATTTAGAAGGGTTTTTTTTTTTTGGGGTGAGAATAAAAAACATAGCTTGACTAAATTAAACAGAGGCGAAATCTCATGATCATGATCTCCTAAATGTATATCATGATCATGATATACATTTAGGAGTTCAGGAGGGACATTTTTAGGAGATCTGGTGAGAATGAAAAATGTGTTACTGAGTTACCTTGTTTACAAGTATGACAAAACTTTTAATGTCAATTTTTTTTTTTTTTTTTTTTTTTTTTTTTTTTTTTGCGGAAAAGAAAACTTTATTACCAAAAAAAGAAACAACAACAACACAGTCTAGGCAGCTTTCACCAAGATGAGATTAGCAAAATTAGGTGGGCTGAACCCCAGGTCAAAAAAGAGCCTAAAAATAAAAAATAAAAAATAAAAAAAGATCTATGAAGGACCACTTAGCTAGAGTATGAACAACATGGTGAGCTTCTCTATATACCCAGTTGAAGGAAATCTTTGAAAGTTAGGGAATATATTATATACTGAGGTATCAAGCAGGATAGATGACCAACGGCTGAGAGGCTGGTTGCCTTGTCCACCATAGTTTTGCAATGGAGCTAGGCTTTAGCAAGATAGTGGTTGAAGATTTCAGAGTATAGTAAGCATCAGAGTATTAGGTGGAATTGAAAAAGAAAATGGGAATCACAAAAAGTATATCAAAAAAGAAATAAACAATTTATTATAAAGGTCACGAGATCAACAAACTTGACCCACTCTAAATAAGCGAATAAAAATAAATATATACATAAATATCTAATTATAGTAAAAAGAGCACACAAAATATATTATTTATGCACAATATGAAATAAAACTTCTATTTTCATCATTCGTCTTTCATTTTACATGCAGCCAAACCAACCAACTACAATACTATACAATAGGCGAAATTATACTATTAGTCCCTAAAGTTTGTCTGTTGAGCGCTTTTAGTCCTTGAATTTTCAATAGAGCGCTATTAGTTCCTAAAGTTTTAAAACTAAACACAGTTGCTCACTTCACTAACTTCTGTTAGTTTCTTTACTTACTTGTCTAACGGAAGAATGAGTAGGCATATTTTTAATGATGTGGCAACCTTGCATATCAGTTGCAATGTCAAAATCGTTGCAATGTAACTTAAGTGGCCGAATCAAAATTTGACACTTCATTTAAAAATACAACCTAGAACCAAGTCACCAAAATTCTAACGGAACCTTAAAAACTCTTTTCCTCTCTGGTACTCCTTTCTCTCTCTGTAAATTTTAGCCAAACATGAAACATTAGATAGATACGGCGAGACAAGGAGGACTCAAGACAACAGCCACTTGATTTGGATCAAAGTCTCCAAAGACCTTCAGATCTTCAAAAAGAGGCAGCACACTTGAAGTCTTATAAGATCCTAAACTAAAACATTCACAAAGCCCAATTTTTAGCATATAAATCTCAGAAAAGCAATGCTCAAAGAATTTACCTAGATTGTCATAGTTTTCTTGTTCAACTCAAGCTGACTTTTTGCGCAGATATTAGGCCAATGATCAAGTCAAATACCAAGACAAATTATATAATATTAAAAAAAAAAAAAATAGATGTAGAAAATGAAAGGGTCCTATTAGGTTACTGAGAAATTTAATTTTAAATGTTCACAACAAGAGATCTGCTCCAGGTATTGCATATATGTAGGACTATGTAGGCTGTGCACTGATGTACAGAACTCTCGCTTGCGGATCTCCTTGTCTTGTTGTCTCTAGAGATTTTTGACATGGATTTCATTGAAGTTACACAGAGAGAGAATGAGAGGTAACAGAGAGAGAGAGAGGGGGGTAAACGGAGAGGAGAGATTTTTGGGATTTTTTTAAATAAAAAATGTTGCCATGTCATTAAAAGTATGCCTACTCATTTTTCCGTTAGACACATAAGCACAAAACTAACAGTAGTTAATGGAGAGACCAATTGTGTTTAGTTTTGAAACTGTAGGAACTAATAACGCTCAGTTGAAACTTTAGAGACCAAATGCGCTCAGCAAGTAAACTTCAAGGGCTAATAATGTAGTTTTGCCTTATACTATATATATATATGTTTCTAATTTTTTTTCATTGTAAAATTTGATTAATTTATAAGAAAAAAATTTGATTAGTTTATAAGAAAACAAAAAAGACGCATGGCAAGCTATAGTTAGTAAAATATAAAGTGGAATATGCTCAAATTCATGCATCTAATAATTAACAAAAACACACACATGTATAAAAACACACACTACATATGGAATAAAAACCATTCTTTGTGTTTTCTTTTATGCTTTAATAACTGACATACTGCAGTATGTCATGCATTTGAATTTTATTTTTTATTTTTTTATAAATATTTTTGTAGCTTTATAAGAAAAAGAAAAAGAATGTGTAGCATATTGTGATTAATAGAACATAAAATGAAATAATTATAGTGAGACAAATTATTTTGATTCAAAATATGTATATATAATTAAATAATTATACATACACATGTATATTGATTCACACAATTGACATCTTAATTGCGCATATAAAATTCAGTATAACCATATCTCCCAAAAAAGAAAAACCAAACAAGAATAGCATGCTCTATTACCAATTTCTTTTTAACATCACAATACTAACCTCTGATTACATGGCAAAAACTTCTGTTGTTTAATTTATATGTGTTTTGAACAGAAACGGACCCAGGATTTCAAGCTTGGAGGGCCGGAGATAAACAAATAAAAAATAAAAAAAATTCAAATACACATCCATATAGTATTAAGAAACTTTCAACCAAGACAAATACACAAAAATCATTGTTTTTTAATATATTAAGATATGATCGTCTACCAATAAAAACAAAAGACACAAAACACTATTGTTTCTTAATACATAAAACACTATTGTTTTTGTCACTCATCCAGTCTTACTACCGATACTATGAATTTATTATTCATTACCAATAAACACTTTTTCTAACTTTACCTTTTTAATCCCGTTGAATTATTGTTCCTCTTTCTGTCACTTGTCCCTATTATTGCCCAACTACCTAATAGTCATAGACTCAAGAAGCCAAGAAGCCAACCAAAAAAAAAAAAAAAAACACACACACACATACACACACCACAAGCACAAATGCATATATTCAATTCACAATCACCATTATCACTCATCAATAAAAACACGAACACCACAAGTACAGATTCTAAGATTCACAAACATTATATTATGTTTTGAAGGATAGATTAAATACTTAATTGAGTGTGAGGTGTGAACTGTGAAAGCTGGAGCAACGAAGTTGGGCTGGGCAGATCGATCAACTAGTGGCAGGATGGGTCTCGCGTGGCAGCGTTGGTGTGGCTGTTTAGGTCTGCGTCAGGGCAGTGAGATGGGTTTCGTGTGGTAGCGGCGTGGGCAGCGAGATGTGTCTTCGGTCTCGCGTGGTGGCGGAGTGGGCAACAGCAAGACGGGTCTTGCCGTCTCGGACTCTCGTTCTCTTTCGCCTCTCAGTTTCTCTCTGTATTACCTATTCTCTACTCTATAGGTCTCTCTTGCCTCTTTCTCTCTGTCTTGCCTCTCAATTTTTCTCTTTTCATTTGTTTTTCCGTTTGGACTATTGAGTTTACATTTTTTTGGATTTGCATATTTTTTAAAAGATTTATATGGACTGGGTTAATGATTCGTGATTTTGGAGGGGGCCCAAGCTACAAAGTAAGGGGGGCCCAAGTCTAATTTTTTTTTTTAAATATGAAAATTAAGCTACTATTTTTTTTTTTTTTTGGCCCAGGGGGGCCTAGGCCCCCACCTGGGTTTGTTCCTGGTTTTGAATGTCACAAAACTATTTGCCTCTCTATATATTCCCTCTCAGTTGTTATGAATTCATGAGGCAAAATGACCAAGGCATTAATTATATAAGTTTTTGATATGGAAAATTATTGAATATTCCGGGAATACCATAAATGCGTACTCCCTCATCTCATATGAATTGTGGATCTGATTATAAATTTAATTAGTGAGACCCACAGTTATGTGAGAGGAGAGAGTAAGCATTTATAGTACTTCGGGAGTACTTAATAATTACCTCCCATATATAGGTTTTCATTGAATTTTTTATTTTATTCACTCTATGGCCTGAGATGCAAAAAAGGAAAGTGGCGGTGGTGACCGGAAGTTTCAGTTGAACCATCTCCAATTTCGTGACCAAATCCAACTATTCAACATAATAAACAATAAACTAAGACATTTCAAGTAATCTAAGCCCGTGCAATTTTTTGACCACCTGTCTTGAATAGTCTACTAAATATTCAACTAATCTACATAGAATAACTTCTTCAACAACATATTTTTGAACTCTCTGTGGTACTGTCGTAAAGTTATTTGTTTGTGCAACTTCGATTTTCAACACCTTGTAATAGAAAATTCAAGTTATTATATGCAAGAAACCAAAAAAAATTCTTTTACAAAATCTTTTTGCACAAGTAGCGAATATAAAATTTTAGAATTAGCATTTTTTTCAATGTTAGAACATTGTACAAAGAGTTAAATAAGTTATAAACAATTGACAAATCAAAGAATTCAATTAAGTGATCGAGAAACTAAGAAATACATGCATTTTATTTTACACTCTGTTTGCACAAGTAGCTGATATATATAAAATTGGAGAATTAACATTTTTTTCTATGTTTGAAGATTGTACAATGAATTAATCAAGTTATTAACAATTATCAGATCAAAGAATTTGATTAATTAAAAAATCCAGAACTAGAAAAGCTTGCTTGCAAATTCGTCTACACGGGTAGAAGCTGACTTTCTAGCAAGTTCTCTAAGTTTTGATAAGCTTCTTCCAAGTTTCATAGCCACCTTCATTTCAAACAGTTCCCCATTTTCTCTTTTCTCCAAATCTTTTTCCTCTAGTGTGGCTTCAATTGATTCTTGCAATAGCTGGAAAAAGCCACCACAGTTTCTGTACATCTCAATCACCATCCCAACTTGTCCACCATGCTCAAAAGCATTGACTGTGCTAGCTAAAGCCCCAGCAGCCACTGCTAATATTGGTGCCCATGATCCATTACCAATAAAAGCTGAGCCAAAGGCTGCTATGCCCGTGAGTAATGGACCTGAGATAGCTAAAGTCTTGTTGATTTTCAACGCCAAGTTGCCCAGTCTTACATAGTCCTCTGTGTCTTTTCTCTCCACCACCTTAATGATCTCTCGCATTTCCATTTCAAGTTCCTTACTCCATCCATTGTTACATTGTTTTCCTTCATGTGAAAAGTTTTTCTTTTGTAGTACTTGATTTTTAGGCCACCAAACAGCTGGCTCAAACTTTGCTGGGAATTTTTCAAGCATTGCACCAAGCAAGGGAAGTGGGTAGGCTTTGTCAAGAGCCAAAACCTTTTCCATCGCCTCCTTCACATCTTCTTGAGTTGGAGTTCCAATGGCGAGCATGGTTTGGATTTGGCTTTGTAACTGCTTGAACAATCTTGTAGCATTGCGTTGCTCCTCGGCAAGTTGTGAAGGTTGAATTTTGTTCATTATAAGCAACATTCCCGTGGCTGCGGAATACAAAAGAGTAGACGATAATTTCAAAGCCAAAAGAGGCATTCCAATGCCACCAGTTGCAGCAACACCAGCCATTGTTGCAGCTGTGAGAATTATCATGTTGATGGAGTTTAGAAGAAGGGTGTTCCAGTTGCCACGTTGCTCTCCAATGTTGGCGTGCATCTCTACTCTATCAGCTACGGCCTCTAAGATGGCATAGAGTTGAGTGGTAACATTAGAACTAGAGCTGTGTGATCTATCATCGATGACATTGAACTTTTCAACTGGGGTTGTGTTTATGAACCCGTCTCTTATATTCAGTTCCTCACCTAGATTTCTCTTTGGTATTTTTGGAACTGAGAAAGAGAGTTTTGGAAGTTTTGGGACTTGAATAGCAGCATAAATTTTCTTTGAACAACAAGAAGAAGAAGATGCAGAAGGTAAAAGGAGAGCTGAAGCCATTTGATTGAGAGGTTTTTTTTTTCTCTTTGGTTATTATGTATTTGTGTTGCAGAAAGAATATTTTTGGATCTTGTGTATTCGTGTTGTAGAAAGAAAAGGTTTTGAATGAAGATTGAGAGGCACATTGGGTCTTATTTATAGTGTTGGAAACAGAACTATACGGGAAAATGTTGAATTTGAATGGTTTTGACTGGCTTGACCCAGCCTGTTAGCTGACCATTTCATTTTATGTTTTTTTTGGGGGTTAATTCCATTGGCTGACCCATTCTGTATTCATAATTTTCTAAGTTCAAAATTTTTGAGTCATTGTCTTGGCTCCCTCATGCACACGACGTAGCTATTGGCCTATTTGTATTATTAGTTTATTACTACAAACTGATTGCTTTCTTTATATTTCATGTCATACAGTTGCAAATAGACATCTATAAGAGGTCAACATCTCCAAAAGCATGTGCTGCGGTTTTTTCATACACACACCAAGTCGAAAATCTTAAAATATCATAACTTTTGTGTAATAATTTTTGCCGTAATTTGAGTCGGTCAACAGTAAATAATAGAAAAAAATTAACGCGTCTATATTAAAGTAATCATTTACAATTTACAGTTGATGACACCAAGTCAAAAATCTTAGTATCGTAACTTCTGTGTTATAATTTTTGTCATAATTTTAAAGTGCTCGACTGTAAATAATAGAGAAAAAATGATGGGTTTATGTTAAAGCATGTGCTACAGCTTTTTCATACACACACCAGATCAAAAATCTTAAAATATCATAACTTTTGTGTAATAATTTTCCCAATAACTTTGAGATAGTTAACAGTAAATAATAGAGAAAAATTAATACGTCTATGTTGAAGTGATAATTTACTATTTACAGTTGATGACACCAAGTCAAAAATCTTAGTATCGTAACTTTGTATTATAATTTTTGTCATAACTTTGAAGTGCTCGGCTGTAAATGATAAAGAAAAAGTAACGGATTTATGTTAAAGTAATCATTTACAACTTACATGAATATTCCTAATTTGAAGAAAAACAAGTAATATATGGAGTTAAGGTACTCGTAGAGGGTGGCGTTGCACGATTAAGGCTTTTGAAAATACTCTCACACAAGATTAACCGTGAAAACTATAATGTACTTAAAGAAAGATCTAATAATAATAATAATAATAATAATAACAGGAACCAAGAAAATATAAAGAAAAAACTGACACAATCAAAAACAAGAAAATAACACTATGGGTTTACGCTGCTTGGCTTTAAAGCCTATGTCCAAGGATAACGATAAAGAGAAAATTGCATTAACAAATATGGAGATTAAGGGTGCATTTGTTTAAATGAAAAATATTTTTCAACTATAAAATATTTTCAGCTGAAAACATTTTCAGAAAACAATTTGTTTTTGGGTATTTTATTACATTCCTAAAAATGCTTTGGAAAACATTTTAAGGCATTTAGTTTGTATAGGTAAAAAAAATCCTAAAAATAATATATATATATATATATATATATATATATAAAATCTCGCAATGCACAAATCAACAATAAAATTTAACATGGGATAATCTCGCAAAATCTGAACCAATTTGAAAATATTACAAGCAAGATACAATAGAAGTTCAAGATCTAGGAGATTAAATTTTTGAAAAAATTTTTTAAAAAAAATTGAAAAAACATAGATTCAGGCACAGGTGTTCTAGATCTAATAGATCTTGGACGGTGGGGAGGAGCATAGAGTCACTTTCTATCCTACATATATAAAATATTTTTTTCGAAAAATATTTCACATAAAAGTAAAACAGGTTAAAAGTACCATATGCTGTCACTTTCTTAAAATCCAAACCCCAAATATATCCAAAACATTTTGTTCAAGAGAAATTTAATTTTCTCTAGTTTGCAATACTCTCATAGGAAAACAAATAACCAAGGTCACAACATTATAATTTATATATAACACTAAATGATGTTTTTTTGTTGAAACTTAATAGCTATATCAATCATGAAGAAAGAACTATTTAAAAAAAAAAAAATTTGGTAGACCAAATTAAAAAATCTCAAACTTCAGGGAACAAAATGAAAATAACGCTAGACTTTAAGGTCAAAAATTTAATTTGGTGTTTTGATTTAAATCGGGATCTACCTTTCTTACTAGATTTTTAATTATTGGACTTGTCCCTGACTCTCAAAAACTCACTGTGTCTCTATAAGCGTGCGTAGTCTCCTTATGGTACTCGTTATTGTTTAAGTATTGTACATAAAATTTAAATCTCATCATTTCTATTCGAGAGTGTAGTAATCAAATGATGATAAGTATTAGGAGGTGAGTTTAATAAAAAAAAAAGTTTCATCCTCACTAATCTAAACTTAAAAAATTTTCAAATCAACTAGCATTTTTTTATAATCATTTATATGCTCAAATGCAGAAATACCTTCGATACTAGAAACAAAAGATTTTTCTCCTACGAATAAAGTAAGTTCTCCACACTCTTAGTCATGTACTCCTCCTTCAATTTTTTCCTCAACTCCTTAACCCTCTTCTCCCTCATAAAAATTTTCCTTTTTATAATTCTTGGCCAAACACAAAATGATGGTGATGCAAGCCTATATCTTCTTCCAATCTTTATTTGAACTCTTTTAGGTTTGTTGCTTTCAAAAGCAATATACTCTTGTTGGCTCATAATATCCATAACATCTCATTACCACATGTTGAAGTTGTTTCCAATGTTTATTTGAAATCTTTTAGGTTTGTTGCTTTCCAAAGCAATATACACTTGTTGGATCATGATATCTATAACATCTCATTATCACATGTTGAGGTGTTTTTTCTATCAATTTCCTCTACATCAAATTTGGCATTAAAGAGTGTGATCATTACTAGCTACCGAAAGTTTTGATGAGGATTCATCTTATATCTTTCTCTCTAATACTCGAATCCATGAACGAATCAATAAATTCTTCAAATAGAACAATTCCAAATCCATAGGTATCGAATTTGGCTTTAATACTAGTTTGTTGTAAGAGATATGGCTTTCGGAAGCATCCCATACAACATTGATTATTAAAACTATTATAGATTTTGAGGAAGATCTCACAAACAAATAATAGAAATAAAGAAAATAGCTAGAGAGTAGAAAGTAAAATGGACACAACCAAACACAAGAGAAGATAATCAAAGATTTACAAGGTTTAACTTTAGGTCTATGTCCACAACAATGAGATACGAGTGAAAATTCTCACTCACAAATAGGAAAAAAAAATATGTGAAAATTACATAAGTAGTATAGAAGTATTTTCATAAAATCCAAATATTGAATATACAAAAATAAAAAATAAAAAATAAATCTCACAAATGATAAAGAATAGAGAAATTGTATTTCTAGAGTGGCGACAGTCTCACATGAGGCAAATAAAAACCATGGGGAGGCAACATTATCTATATGTTTAACTTTAATGATCGGCAATAGACATGGCAAAACGGGCGGGTCGGGTCAATCGGGTTGTGGGTCAAATGGGTCGCGGGTCGAGTCGGGTCGTGGGACAGGTCGAGTTGACCCGTATTTTTCAAACAAGTTTTTTTTTTTTTTTGAAATAGATGCAATCTGTCAATTGTTTCTGAGTTCCTTAATTGTGATTAGATTCTCATTGGTAATACTGTTACCACTTACCAATTACCACTAAACACTTAATACCCAAATTTGGTGCAACTCTTGTTCCAACTAATTTCTAGAAGCTAATCTTGGTATAATTTTCAATCTGTTTAAAGTAGGAAGAGAAAATGAAGGTGGCAAGTAAAGAATGAAAAACTATAATGTAATACATAACATATTAAGTGAAGAAAAATAAGTAAATATTTTATAAGAATTACACCTCAATCTCAATTTACTCAACGTTGGTAGACGTGGCAAAACGAGCGGCTTCGGGTCAGGTCAATCGGGTCGTGGGTCAAAACAGATCACAGGTCCAAACGAGTCATTTTTAAACGGGTCAATCGGGTCGTGGGTCAAAACGGATCACAGGTCCAAACGAGTCATTTTTAAACGGGTCAATTGGGTCGCGGGTCAAACAGGTCGAGTCAGAAAATTCTGACCCGTTTTGCCATGTCTAGTCGGCAAGCAATACTTTTTGGGATGAAGAACTCCAAAACAGGAAAGAATAGGAGAGCTTCTAGTTTCCTTTTTTATGGATAGGAAGGAGCTTCCATTGGAAACAAAATAAGGGCTTGTTTGGATGCCGCTTGTTTTGCTGAAAACTAAAAACATTATAGCAAAATAATTTTTAAATGTGTGAATAGTACTATGAGATCCAGTTTTAAAGTGTTTTTTTTTTTTTGGAATAAAATACTTGTGGGTCACTGAAAAAGTATAATCCCACGTGAAACGCTATTCTCAAAAAAAAAAAAAAAAAAAAAGGCCAAAACGCAGACGCTGATAAATATCAGCTGTATCCGAACGGGTACTAAATGTCGGTTAAGAAAGGACAATACCTAACCGCAAAAAACGAAGACCATACTATTTCTCTCTAATAAAAGAACAAAGGATTATTTTTATTTTATCATTAAGTCCGTTTGGATACAGCTGAAAACTGAAAACTGAAAAACACTGTAGCAAAATAATTTTTAAATGTGTGAATAGTATCGTGGGACCCATTTTTAATGAAAAAGTTGCTGAAAAGTGAAATTTGTGGGTCCATGAACAGTAAAATTGTGCTGAAAAGTCAAACTTTGCGGCTACTGTTCAATAAACAGTAGCCGCTACAGTACTGCTACAGTGAAAAAAGTGGACTGAACCGCGTGAGGAAAAAAAAAAAAAAAAAGCAAGCAAAACGCAACGCAGCAAAACGTGCCACCCAAACGGACACTAAAAGTGGGGTAGTAGAATCCCAAATGGAGCTATTTCGTATGCAATTCAACAGCTGGGATGCAGTATGTATTGACTTTATATATTAGTGAGTACCTTTTTCTTTTTCTTTTTTTACTATTTAATTACTGGGCTGTAGTTGTACTTATCTAATGGAAATGACTAATGTGATATTCTATGCAACACCTAAAAGAAGAGGAAGTTCTCAGGAAGTTGTTGTTCCCCATATTGCTACCATAATTTGATATCCTGGTAACACCTTTTTTTTTTTTTTTTTTTTTTTTTTTACAAGATAAAATTTTTACTCTAGTATAATCTAAGTGTATATGTGTGTGAATCTCTCTTCTGGAAACTTAAACCTCGGTCCTTAAACCCCGGTCTTTGAACCCCGGTACTTGCCCCCCACACCCCACACCCTACAAGCACTTATACTTGTGGAGTGACCACCGTACTAAAAGTGCGAGGTGGTAATATCCTAGTAACACTTTTCAAAACTGCTCAACCATATATTTGCATTATCATATGATGTGGTATATATATATATATATAAAGTTGGATTCGAGTTACATCTAGTGTAACTCTAAGTAATATTACATCACCCAATAACTTGTTATAGAATTTATATTTTGAAAATCCTACCATTAAATTACATATTCTATATGTTCTTAACAATCATGCCAATTTTTATGTCAATTGGATGTTATTTACCATTTGATCCATAAACTCATATTTTATGCATTATTTTAAACTACAAAAACTTGAATTTAAAAAATTGATTGATGATATGGCTATTAATCTTTGATCATCTTAAAATTTTGCAAGCATTGTGAATATACGAAGATAATGTAATCAAATAGTAGATTTGTCAAAATTTGCATCAAATTAAAAAATATTAAGTAGTGTAATACTACTTAGAATTACATCAGGTATAACTTGTACTCAACCCATATATATATATGTGTGTGTGTGTGTATATATATATATATTTTCTTTTTGGGTTGGTGGGGTTGTAGGGGTAGTAAGTTTGACATTCTATAGTTTCTGATAACTTATTTGTTAAACATACCAAGACATGTTTTTGATAGCTTATTTGTTAAACGTACCAAGACAACAACAACAACAACAACAACAAAAAAAAAAAAAAAAGTTTAATTTTTATTTATAAAAAAAGAAGAAGAAAAAACTGGTTTTGTAACTTATTTGATAAAATATGAGACAAAAAGCAAAATGTTGAGAAAATTACACTTTACCCCCTTAAACTGTACCCTAAATTACACTTTACACCCTAAAATTTTGAATTCACATTTTGCACTATAAACTATGATATTTGTAATACTTTGCACTCTAACATCAAGTTTGATGTTAATTTGGATGGAAATTCTAAGTTTCGGATGCAAAGTGTAATAAGAAGTATAGTTTAGGGTGATAAAGCATAATTTTTCTTTTATTTTGACGTTAGAGTACAAAGTTTAACAAATGTCATAGTTTATGGTGTAAAACATGCATTTGAAAAGTTTAGGATGCAAAGTATAATAAAAGATATATAGTTTAAGATGATAAAGCGTAATTTCTCCCAAAATATTTCAATGAACATATGTAAGTTCATGGGTTTTTGTCCCTTTATCTTTCCCCCTCCCCTATTGGTTCTTGCAGACTAGCTTCAGATTAATTAGGTGAGTATTGGATGAATAATGTAGCTATTTGTGGAATTGATTCACTAAATTGAGTGACTGACAACCTCAAATTACTATATATGTGGGAATTGGATTCAGTTCCAGTAAGTACTGTATGGCATGGCACACATGCATTTGGTTCTTTTAAGAGACCTGCCTGAAGATCAATCCCTCAAGCAGGGTTTCAGTATTTGGGCATGCATGCAGTCTGAAGAATAGTCTATCATCATAAAACCCAGTTGTGACTTTTGAGGTGGATGACTCCCAACGTATTGGCTGACTATTTTTTTTTTCCTTTCTTTCTCTTTGGCTTAGGTCCATTATTGGCTGACCCATTCCTTAATTCATAACATTCAAATTCAAAATCTTCCCCCCTTGTCTTGGGTCTCTCATGCGACGTAGTAAAACTTGTAAGCTATTAATTACTAAAACCCTTGGTTGCTTAACTTCTTCTATTACGTATAATGCAATCTGGCTCTACTGAGTCTACCATAAGGGGTCAACATCTCCAAGTCGAAAGCATGTCTTACTGCTATATACGGCTTTTTCATACTACATTTCCACTCAGCCAAATCATAGATTACTTGCATTCCAAATATCATAGATAATACCCTTCGCCTTCAGATTAATTTCTTGCCAAGTATTGATGATTTCATGGGAACTGCCATTGACTAGAACATTACTTTTAATTGAATTTAATCAGTTAAGAGTTATGTCCCCATCTCTATAGGAGACTGGTTTGATCCAAGTTTTATATACGTTTTTTGCTAAGTCCTAGTTTTATAATTCTTGACATGGTCTTTCCTTGCATAAGTATATTTATTATGGTCACAATAGAAAAATTTGTGAAAGGACTCTTAACGTTTGTGTTTCTGCCATATTTTAGAACTTAGAAGTCCACAACACCTTATCTAGACTTGAAAAACAGGACATATCGTAGGGTTTGGGTTCAATCCAATTAAATTCAGATAAAAAATGGAACGTCCTAAACGGATGGTAAAACCTATGACTGATCCAATATGATCTATTGGAAGATCGGGTCAACTTAATATGACCCATATTTTTTTACATGCAATTTTTTTTTTTTTGGATATATATATATATATATATATATATTACCTTTTATCTTCTTTTCAATACAAATAAGAGAACAAAAAAAAAAAAAAAATCATAAATAAAAGTTAAATAATACATAAATTCTTAAGTTTATACTGTCTAAAGTTCACTAAATTGAAGCCTTCAAGCCTTGACCTGGTTAATTAAGAAATAATCTATGAATATTTGTGAGAAGAAAACAACTTAGAAAGAAAGGAAATAAATAAGAGCAAAACGTGAATGTTACACAAAGTTAGAAAGCCAAAAAGTGGTAAAAAGAAATGATAAAAAATTTATCTTCGAAAAAAAAGGATTCGACTTGTGTGACTAGTAGGTCGACTGATCAAGCTAACATTTTAATGGGTTAAGTTCAAGTCAACACTTTCATGGATTTAAAAAAATCCCTACCTATTCCAATATTTTTTTCTTTTAGATTTGGACATGTAATTAGGTTGGTAACTCTTAGTATTTCAATCGGAACTATCTAGGTTTAAATCTTTTTTCTTGGGCTTGGCTCCTACACTATATTTTTTTAGCTTTACATAACCTATTTAACAAGTCATATAACTTATTTAAATGACACGTATAGATATTTTTATGAATCATCACATGATAAGTTTAAAAGAGGTTGACGAGTTAGAATTATTTTCATGACATCATCGATGACACTATCTGAAATTTTGAATGACGCTAAAATTAACATAATATGTAAATAGTTATGAAAAAAATATCATGAAAATTTGTATGCGCGTAGTAAGTGGAAATTGTACTAACTAGTTTCTTTTGAATTTTCCGCTTCAACCAAAATGGGCTTTCAAAATAGACTTGGAAAGGTATTATGATTTGAGGGCCATCCTACAAACTACAAATAGGTTGGGTTGGACTTTCAAATGTCTCACCAACGGCCAAACCCATTCAACAAAGTCCACTGCAACTCAATCCTCAAACCCCAAACGCCAACCCCATTTTATTAAGCACTAGAATTAGTAAAAGGGTTCTACCAAAAGAAGAAGAAGAAAGAAACGTGTTTTTATAGCTTTTGTTAATAAACTATTTTAAGAAAGTTTTGATATTACTTTAACGAAAAACTAGCCTTATTGAACACGCTTTGCGCGCGATGAGGCTTTTTATTTATTTTTTTATTTTTTATTGTGTCATAGTTTTTCATTCATTCTAATTTGAGGCTTACACATTTTCTCATTATATTACGCATTTAGAACTACTAATACAACTCGGAGTGTCATGAGGTTAGTTTCAAAAAATAAACAAATATTACACTTTTATTTTGTAGCAAAAAAAAAAAAAAACCTGTTTTTTTATTTTATTTTATATATATAATTTTTATTTTGAGAATATAATTTATAAGTGGATAAAGTAATATGAAAATCAACAAGAGAGTGACCTTATTTTTTAGGCAATGTTTTAATGGGATTTAGAGTTGTATTTTTACTAGATTGTCTTTTAGTTTTGTCTCTACTTAAACATAGGGGTGTAAGAGCATTTTTGAACCAAAAAAATGAGGATCCCAAATAGGGAAATCATTTTAAATAGTAGTATAGATATAGATATATAAAACTGTCAACAAAATTCATTTTTTTAATTATAAAAAGTTTCTAAAAATATTTCAAAAAACCTTATTGTTAGAATTATGTAATAAAATGATTAAATTTACCATATTTTAATATTTTAAACTTTTGGAACAATTAGTAATTTAACACGGTATCAGACTAAATGAGAAGTTTCAGTTCACATGTAAAGGCGAGTATTAAAATAATGTGATTAAATGATTAAATTTACCATATTCTAATAGCTTAAACTTTTATGACAATCGGTAATTTAACACTTAAAACAACATTGGTTAACTTTTTCTTAGTAAAAAACGAACCAGAAAAACAAGAACATATTTAGCCAAAAAACAAAAGGAAAAAAACAAGTATATGCTTAGCACAATTCTGATTTAAAGTATGATTTCCAATAGGTTTTGGACGAAAATACCAATGCTGGCTGGGCCTGTCAGCCCAATACTTAAAACATTGTCCAAACAAAAGATATTTTGGAACAGCGAGGCATTATAAATTGCGCTCATGTTCTGTCAGTCAATGACAGTATAGCATTATTTATTACTAGACTACTTGGACCAATAATAGCACAGAAGTGAGAGAGAGCAGTTTGTTAATAATAATTCACTCGCAAAATCTCAAGGAGTTGGAAGCAAAAATTGAGCTCTGGGTCAATGGCAAAGAAGGGTTTGTTGAACCAGTACTTGTTGCAGCTTCAGCATCATCCACTGAGAACCAAGGTCTCACTCAACAAAACAACACGTATTTTTGTTCCCTTTTTTTTTTTTTTTTTTGTTATCTGGGTTCGTTTGAAGTTTTGATTTTGCTTAATTTTTCGTTTGACCCATGTTTGGTTGCTGAGAAATGAAGAGGAAATAGAAGAAACATGAAAGTTTGAATCTTTTCCATTGTTTTTCTTTTCTGGGTTTGGAATTATATGACACGAACATTCAGCTGAATCAGGAAAAATGTCAAATTTAATTTTCTTGTATTATTTCTGTGCTGAAAGTGAATTATACATATGTGTTTTTAACGGCTATAAATTGGGTTTTACTTTTTCTCTGCGATTAATCAGTGTGCAATTTGTTATTTAAATCAGGCAATTACAGCAGGGGTGTTGTCGGGGATCAGTGACTTGGTTTCGCAGAAGCTCACTGGGATACAGAAGATTCAACTGAGAAGGCTTGTTCTCAAAGTGGTAAAGCTCTTTCTCAATTCAATTTATAGCAAAATTACTTATGTTGTCAATTCAATTGAAGATAGTTATATTGTATAGTATAAAGCTTGTTGTTGTACATGTGCACGTATGCATTTTTTATTTATTTTTTTGATATTGGATTTTGAGGACCCTTTGGCCTAAATTGATGCTAAAATCTCAAACTAAACCTGTTGGTGCTCTATGTTTTGACACCGGGAGATTGAGTCTGTTCCTAATTTGAACATGAAAAAATAATGAAGTGAATGTAGAGGATGGGAGGACAGTAAGTAGTGGCTTTAGTGAGTATGATTTCAGTTGGTGCGTTGATATAATACTCTGCAACATTAGTTGCGGCATTAAGTAGGGTACCATTTATCGTCTTTAGAATAATCGGAATTCAGAAGATGCTCTTTGTAGTTAGTAATGCTAAAATCTTGGCAAATATTTGTAGTAGATGCTAATGTGAACTAGGTCGGTGCTAGTGCTAAAAAAGAAAGAGAAATTTTGATATCTGTGGTCTGTAATTGTAATATCGTATAAGTTATGTCGATATTTATGGCTGAGAAAGTTATGATTTATCATTGACCAAGGACATTAATTTATATATAGTGCAATGAATATATAGACCTGGTATGTTCTGGAATGCAGGAAAATTTACCCAAAATACTAACATTTTAATTTGCCTTGTTCAACCATAGGCAAGATATCTTGAATTACTTTTGGACTGAAAAATAAATACACCTAAGAAGAGCAAGTTCTCAGGAAGTAGTTCCCCTAATTGCTACTGTTAGAAAATCTTGGTATCACTTTTTCCAAGTTCTTCGATCATTTGTTTGTACTACCCCATGATGCGGCACCGAAATTTAAGTACCTGGCTGAGGATTGGGGGATTTATTTTATTTTCGTTTTTTTATTTCCTCCTCTGAAACTTGGTGTGAATGTGTTGGAATGTAAAGTTCGTGGCTTCATGCTCTATATCTTTACCTGCCCCTTATTAGGACTTGCATACTAACTTCAGATGATGTGAGTACCAAATGAATGTGGATAATTGTGGAATTTTTTTACTAGTTTGGATGCCCGATAACCTCAAATTACAATGAGGGAATGGGGTTTGGGACCTTTAGGTTCAATATAAATTAATGGCATGGCACAAATTTGGTTCTTCAAGACCTGTTGGAAAATCAATCCCTCAAGCAGGCTTTTGGTATTTGGGCATGCAGTCTGGAGAACTATATAATCACCAAACCTAGTTGTGAGGTGGATGGATCACACCAAAAGCATGCCACCCTAATGGATAATGCATGGTATGCATTGCAAGTCATGCTTGCTTGCAATGCTCATGATTGATTTCAATATAAGAATTATAAGTGCAATTATTCTCTCTTTCCCATTCTGGTGGAGCTGGCCAACTGTATGGAGAAGCTTCAAAGGGATTTCTTATGGAGTGGGATTGGTGAGGAGCCTAAATTCCATCTGGTTAATTGGGTTTAGTGTTGTGAACAGCTTCAGTTTGGTGGATTGAGTGTTTGGAATCTGAGAAGATTCAACCAAGCATTATTAGGGAAATGTTTGTGGAGATATGGGGCTGAGAGAAATCATCTATGGAGGAGGGTCATAGAGGTAAAGTATGGGAGTGAATGGGGTTGATTGGTGTACAGAAGGGGTGTCGGGTCCTTATGGCGTTAAGTCTCTGGAAATCCATAAGACAGGAGTGATTGACTTTTTCTCAGTTTATACAATTCAAGGTAGGCAATGGTACTAGAGTAAAATTCTGGCATGATTTGTGGTGTGGTGATTGTCCACTTAAAGAGGCCTTCCAGGAGTTAATATAGAATTAGTCGTGATAAGCAGTCTCTATAGTGGAGGTTATGCATTTCCCAAATGGGAAGCTTCATTGGGATGTCTAGTTCTTTAGATCAGTCCAAGATTAGGAATTGGAGTCTTTGATACTCTCTGTTGGAGACTAGCCAAGAGCCAGGGATTTGAAGTGCATGGGTACTACCTTTCCCTCTCCTCGACTATTGGCATGTTATTTCCTTGGAAGTTGGTTTGGCTTTCGAAGGTTCATCCTAGGGTAGCTTTCTTCTCGTGGACTGCTGCCTTAGGGAAGATTTTGTCTTCTGATTATTTAAGGAAGAAAGTTATTATCATTGTTGATTGGTGCTATATGTGTTAGTAGAGGTGGGGAGTCAGTGGACCATCTCCTTCTTCATTCTCCCATAGTGTATGGGCTATGGTCAATGGTTTGGAGTTTGTTTGGTCTTCTTTGGGATAGGCCACGGAGGGTTCTTGATTTGTTAGCAGCTTGGCAAGGTGCCTTTGGTACGCACCATAATATAGCTTTTTGGAGGGTTGTGCTGTATTGCAATATTGCATTATGTGGTGTCTTTGGCAGGAAATAAATGTGAGATGGGATTTGAACAGTCTATTCTTGGGATTAAATCTCTCTTTTTTAACACTTTACTGGATTGGAGTGTAGCTTTTAAAGCTCTCCACTGCTCTAAATTATTAGGTATGCTTGAACATTGTAATTTGAAAGAGTGATTGTACTACTCCCGAGTACACCCCCGGTGTACATGAGTGTTTCCCTTCTAATGAATGAAATTTCATTACTTATAAATAATAATAAAAAAGTGCAATTATTATTAGGTGACAATTTATGTCTCTGTTTAAAAGTTAAAACTGTTAAAAAAGGTTGATTAAAATTGTTTGGATGTGTATGAATGCACTATTTGTTTTTACCTGACAATATTAATGTACTAAAAATTTAAAGATGCTAATTTCATGGAGTTGTATATATGTCAACTACTTATATTTTGATTTTCATGTTTCTATCTACCGTTTCATCTATCTTTCCAGTCTTACTTCCTAATTTCTAACATAGCTATCTGCAGCTTTTTGGAGTCTTATATCTTGGACCTTTTGGGCATTTCCTGTATATTGTACTGGACAAAATTTTCAAGGGCAAGAGGGACTCAAAAACAGTAGCCAAGAAGGTATGCTACCCACCCTCATGCTCTGGTTGGTTACTGAGTGGGCAGAAGTGATGAATAGCTATCTGGAATTTTAGCATAATCATTGCGAACCAAAATACTAAAAAAATTTCAAATTCTCAATTATTTTGTTTTTATCTTCGCAACTATATGCCACTTTTCCTTGATGTTCATTTTAAACAGAAGTTTGCTTTCCTATTTATATATCCAAGAATGTACAAGGATAATCAGGTACTGATTATCTTGAAATTAGGAGTAAGCAGCCACTGGTCATTTAATCTATTAAGTCATCCTAGCCTAGAAGAAGAGCAAAGAGGTTATTCTAAACTGCCTAGTCAAATTATTTCAGGTGGTGCTGGAACAGTTGACATCTTCACCTTGGAACAACTTGCTCTTTTTGGTTTACTATGGGTTGGTTATTGAGGGTAAGCCTATCACATATAAGTGTTATATAAAGAATCCAGACACCAAGACATATAAGTGGAGCCAATAACAGATTATTTGTAATTGTTTTTAGAGTAATCAAATGTAATTTCTTCCCTGGGTCCTTCCAATGTATACAGTATTTCTTTTTCTTGGTTGGGAGGGTGGGAGGTTGGTATGGAAAGACGTGCCAGGTGCATGCAATATATATATAGGATTGTTTCTATTGTCAGCTCTTAAATAAATTTAATGTCAAAACAACTACCAAGATTTCAAAAACAATCAGCCTTAAAGAATATATATATATATATTGTTAGGATTTTTTCTGGTGTCGACTCATAAATAAATTTAATTGTCAAACATCTCTCAAGTTTTCAAAAACAATCAGCCTGAAAGAAGCATGTAAGTTACATATGAACTATCATGTAGCATGCTATAAAGTTGTACAATTTACTGCTTGTAATAATTGGAAAAAGGAATGTGAATGCAGGAAGACCCTGGATGCATGTGAAAACTAAAATTAAGAAGGATTATCCATCAGTGCAGCTTACAGCTTGGACGGTATTGCTCTGTTCTCATTATGAATTCTTGTAATACATTTCGTGAAAACATGAATTGTATCCTAATATTACCTTAATCATTTTGAACAGTTCTGGCCAGTTGTTGGGTGGGTGAATCACCAGTATGTGCCGTTGCAGTTTCGCGTCATTTTCCATAGCTTCATTGCATTTGGCTGGTACCTATAACTCCCTTCTGCTCTACTTATGTGCATGAATTTTTTGTCTTAATTACTTTTCATTTCTGTTAATTGCCAAAATGAAAGTGGTGTTTCTCTGGTGTTTTCCTTTTTTTTTTTTTAATAAATTTTTTAGGGGAATATTTCTGAATCTACGAGCAAGATCCATGGCATTGACAAAGGCGAAATGAAAGCAAGGAAATTGAGTCTTCAGATGGGACAAATGCACAGTTTGTGCTAGCTTGTTCTTTGTGGCTCATAGATGATGTCTAAGCATTCATGTATTTTTAAATAATTGAATATCAATCCTGATTCTCTGTCTGGTATCCGTGGATTATTTATCAATGATTTCATGCTTCACTAAGCATTTGTCATTTGTAATTTTAAAATTTTTTCATGGGAGTGTGCAAACAAGAGAATTGACAATTGGATTGCTACAAGATTATGTCAATTTCAACAACCAAGGATATGTCAAAGATTGCTTTGCTTACATTCCGAGGTGTAAGTTCTTGCTTGCTAGCAAGCCCACAAAAGCATGTGAGAGTGAGAGTCCCAAGAAATAAAAAACATGTGAATCAATAAATTCTTAAATTTACTATTGTTGTATGCAGCATTTCTATCAAATGTATGTAAAATTCACATATGCACTTAGGTCCCTCTTGCATATACTTGCATGATGTTGAAAATATACCACCTTGAGTTTTGAATGTTGATCGAACTCTGGGACTCACCTTATATAGTTGAGGTTTAAATATAACATCATGACAACAAAACATTATGTTCATAAGCTCATCAACACCTAAGAGCAGGGCCTGCTTAGTAGAGTCTATAACATTCATTGCAAACTGAGTCTGAAAATTGCCAAACTGTCTTGGTAATAAGGGTGGTTGATTCTTTTTCTGGAATTGTTTGGCATCAGGTACCAAGTGTGGGCTTTAATCGTTTATAATGAACAAACAAGATGAGTTGTCCTGGACATGTGAAACTGGTGTGCATTTTATGTGCACCACAAAGGTGGTATTAAAAAAAAGGGAAAAAAAAATTAGAAGGATATGTAGTTACTATTTATTAAATATATGCTCGTAATTCAGAGTTACAGATATTCAAGATTTGTGGATTGACAATGTACTGGATGTTCAAGACTTTCAGAAAAGCTCTATCGTTTCTTTCAAAAAAAAAAAGACTTTCAGAAAAGACGTGCAAAACTTTTTTGGAATATTTGAGTGTTCTTTTTTCTTCATTTGTTTTTGTACTAGAATTAAAAATCGATATGCTCTAGAAACAAAATGCCTTTTGAACAAAATCAATGATTATTCAAGCAAATCCATGTTATATATAAAAAGAAAAAAGAACTTTCTCAAAAAAAAAGAAAAAAGAAAAAGGAAAAAAGAAAATCCATGTTAATATAATATATGAGTTTTTTTTTTTTTTTTTTTTAACTAATATATATGAGTTGTGGGTTCCAATTAGCTCAACTAGTAAAATTTTTTATGGTTGAATAAAAGATCTTGAGTTCAATTCCCGTCTACACCAAAAACCGATTAGTGTCTTAGTCTGATAATAAAGAGCACTTATCAGGAGTGTACACCATAAGTTAAAATTTTCTAAAATATATATATATATATATTTATGAGTTATTTATTTATTTATTTAAGTTTTGAGAGAGATATGCCAAAGAACATTTAGCTCAATGTCTCAAACAAATTTTGGATAAGATTTGTTTATATTTATTGGTATTTCATTCTCCTGACACATTCCCTATAAAAAGTGGAGATAGCTCGAAGAAAACAAAAAAGGGAACACATGTGAATGGTGGAGAAATATGTTGAAATAAAATTATGTCACCAGTGATTCGTGATTTCCATGCATTCTTTTTATATAATAAATATATTATATTGGATTAATAATTAAACGCAAGTGGTCTAATTCTCATTGAAATCTCTATATTTATTTCAAATATAGAATGGTTGAGGCGACAGTTTTTTGTCTTTGAGTCGTTGGATGTTTCAAGGTTCTACTCGTTATGGGCGTTTCAAAGTCAACATAAAAGACCTCAACTCTGAGCAAACCAAACTGTACGAACAGTGCAATACTGCAATCTCCCAAACTCAGATTATACGGGAAGTGGTGGTCTAATTTCTAAAGCCATGAGTGTAGAAAGCTCCAAACCCATGTTTTAAGGGGTTCAACTACACGGTCTACATTTACGGAACAAGAGATTTAAAGGGCTGTTTGTTGTGTTTGTGTAGTGGTGAAAAAGATTGCGTCTCTTACATAATATTCTTTAGTCTTTATATATAACAAAGCCAAAGGACAACTCCACCCCAATTCACCATACTCATCCGCTAAGTCAAAACCATTCACAACACCATCAAAGCCTGGAGAAGAACTCAATAAAAGACCATTATTAGATTGTGAGCATGTCAATCCTTCAAGCTCCAATATTCTTATACTCAACGGGTCCATTTTCATCATGTAGTTGTAGAAGAAGTATTAGAGCCACAGCCAATGCACCCAAAACCCAGATGAGTCCTCTCTCTATACCAACAATCTTTTGTAGAGGTTTGGCTGAGGAGCTGGAGAAGGATCAAAACTCTGTGATCAATCTCAATACTTGTAAAAGGCAGAGCACAAATCCACCGGAAGCATTGGTGGTTGCAAAGTTTTATGCAATCATGGAGGCTGTTGCTGATAGAGTGGAGATGCATAAGAATATCGGGGCACAACGTGACAACTGGAACCACCTGTTGCTAACATCTATTAATTCAATAACTCTGACTGCTGCAACCATGGCTGGACTAGCAACAACTGGAGGCACTGGTGCACCTCTTGTGGCACTAAAGGTATCTTCTACCTTGCTATATTTAGCAGCCACTGTCATGTTGGTGGTGATGAACAAGATACAGCCTTCACAACTAGGTGAAGAACAGCGCAACGCTGCTAGATTATTTAAGCAGCTTTATAGAGAGATGCAAACAGCTATGTCTCTCTACAAGTTGACTAATATAGATGTGATCAATGAAGCAATGGAGAAAGTTTTGGCATTAGATAAGGCATACCCACTTCCTTTACTAGGTGCGATGATTGAGAAATTTCCAAAAACTGTGGAACCTACAGTGTGGTGGCCTCCAAAAAGACAAAGAAGATTAGAGAGACTTGGTGAAGAAATAGATGGGAATGGCTGGGATGGAAAGTTGGAAGAGGAAATGAGAGAGATTGTTGGGGTTTTGAAGAGGAAGGATGCGGCTGAGTACTTGAGGTTGAGTCAAAAAGCCTTGAAAGTTAACAAGATCTTAGCAATTTCTGGCCCTTTATTGACTGGCCTTGCGGCTTTAGGGTCTAGTTTTTTGGGCACTACTCATGGGGCATGGGCTGTGATGCTTGCAGTAATTGCTGGAGCTTTGGCAAGCGTGGTAAACACATTGGAGCATGGAGGGCAAGTTGGGATGGTGTTTGAGATGTATAGGAGCAATGCTGGTTTCTTTAGGCTCATGCAAGAGATTATAGAATCAAATATAAGTCTGAGAGAAGTTGAGAGAAGAGAGAACGGGGAACTATTTAAGATAAAGGTGGCACTACAGCTTGGCAGGAGTCTTTCAGAACTCAAGCATCTTGCTGCATTATCTTCTTCAAGAAAAGAGGAGGAGGCCATTGAAGAGTTTGCAAGCAAGCTATTCTGATGATATAGTAGTTCATTAATATATTTGAATTTTTTTTTGGAGAGAAAATTTACCTGATAATTATGTGATCTAATCTTGTATATAATGCTACTCTTTAAGTTTGGTAAACAATAAAATTATTTGGTAGGCATTAAAAATTAGTTCAAATTACATTTGGTGTAACTTTAAGTTATATTATACCACTTAATTTTTTTTATTAGATGTGAATTTTAACAAATTAACAGTTGGATTAGATTTTTTTCTTATGCTCTTCATGCATGCAAAATTTCAAGATAATTAAAGATAAATAGTTATGTAATCAATCAATTATTTAAATTTAAGTTTTTGTAATTTAAAATAATTCATAAAAGATGAGTTTATTGATCGAATAGTAAATAACATCTGATTGGTCATGAAAATTGACATGTATGTTACGAACATATAAAATATGTGGATTAAGATCAAGTGCAATACCTTAGACCGGATGCAATTCCTCTCAACGGTTGAGATTCAAAGTTTAAAAAAACAACTTTCAATCTCAGTCATTAATTTAAAAAAGTTAAGAAAAGTAAAAAGTGAAAAAAAATTGTAAGAATGATTGGAGTTAATTGCACTCAGTGCAATACCAATGCTGGATTCTAATCTAAAACTCTAATCTAATGATGTGATTTTGAAAAAAAAAAAAAAGAAAAAAAGAAGAAGAAGAATTTAACAACAAATTATTAAATGGCATAAAATTAGTTATGAATTTAACTTGGTATCATAGGTATATAAATATTAAAGGTTCAAGTTAAGAATAATGATGAAACGACGTAGTTTAGTGACATGGATAATTTTTTTTTTTTTTTTTTGGTTAAGAGGAAAATACAAACAGAACTACCTCACCGTAACAGTGAACAGAGAAAGAGGTCCTATTATACAAAACACCATCAGCATCTGCATTAACAAAGTACAAAACATCAGGACTAGGAGGACTTTCAAAAACCAGAAACTCCTCATCCATGTTGCTTCTAATTTTAATGAGATATTCAATCAATTTGGTATGGTTGGTATTAGAATCATTAAGCATTTTAGATATTTCCCGTTTTCTATCTAAAACCCTCTAGAACCTTCTTGTTATTTTTTCTTTTTTCTTTTTCTTCAACCTTCGAGCTTTTAGCTTCTTCAATGTCTTCTAACAAACTGATAATACCAATTCAACTCCTCCATCTAAATCTTGCTTTCACTTGCCTTACACTTACACTTGCAGGATGTTTTTTTGATGACGACTCAACTAAAAAGTTGTTTTCTGGATTGCTAGTTTAGGCGTTGATCAAATGGTTTGTGAAGACTAATACGATTACCCAGCTTGTGCGATTAGTGAAGTTAGGTCGCCATCTCCCCCTCTCTAAACTTTCCCAAGACGCCAATTCCAAATATTTGAAAGACTGCATTAGGATTTCACTACTTCAGCGATATGGTTGTAGACCATGGCCATTAATGGAGGAAAGGATGGGGATGAAGGTGATATGTGGCTATGGGGCTTCAATTAAATGGTTTAGGTGAAGATTGATGTGAGTACCTAACCTCCGTAGAGAAGTTTGGTCGCTATCTCTCCCTCTCTCTCATTTGAGTGGTTTGAGTGGAAAAGATAGGGAAAAAAAAATGAAATGTTACTTACATGGAAATGAAATAAAAAGATTGTGTATTTGCAAAAAATGGTTTGTTAAGAAAATAAAAATCATGTTAGAGACCACAATATTCTTCACAACTTATTGGTTCATGTTATGTGTGATGTCGCATCACTTTCATATTATTCTATCATAACATATTATTTTTACTTATGCATCAACTATATGCAACTTGAAATAGTAAGAAAAACATTGAAAAACATTAGCCAAAATTTTTAGGTGATCACTTAGACTTTATTTATATAATTTATGTACTGAAACTATTAGTTTTTCACCTTAAAATAACCGAAGATAGGTTCTCTTCTATTTCTTTTTTATTTTTGAAAAACAAAAATATGAAATAGCTTCTCTCAACTAAGGCAATCCACACTCTTCTTGTTGGTCCCGGTACCAGTAGTTCAAGTTAGGCTAACTATCTAGGTGATTCGTTCTTTTGGTTGACAATGCCTTTTCTCTTTTAAGCTTTTAGCTTACCACAGTCATTAATTATTAATGGATCTGGTTAATCACCTACTTATCAAATCAAATTTTACATAGCAGAAAAGGCAAAGCATTGTCAAACAAAAGAACAAATATAATCCGATTAGCCTAACTTCGACTACTGGTACCGGGACCATCAAGAAGAGTAAGATTTAACCATTTTATTCAGTGTGTAGATTGCCTTAGTTGAGGGAACCTCTCTTTACTGATTTTGAGGTCCAACACACGCATATAATTTTAGACAGTGCCTATAATTGGCCATGGCCAAAAACAAACAAGGATAATACGTTTACTTCTATGCAATAAATTGTCATTCAGAAGGCTGAGGATTGACCTTTATTTTCATCCCATATGATATGACTACTTGTGAGAAATTAAAACATTAGACCCCAATTCCAATTTTAAGCCCATTGTTTATTTGGTTAGCCAATTAGCATATATATAGATACACAATTATAATAGCAAGCACAAGCACCCAAACACCACAATGTGTTTACGGAAAGAAAAGCTCAAAATTGGGCAAAAAAACTCTAAAGGGCCTATAGCACTAACCAATCCACTAATAAAAATAGTTGCAATACGTTACACTTACAAACATAAATGGAAATGTATTCATCCTCTCCGCTCTTGCTTGAAACCTATTGCACCATCATTTCTTCTTGTTAACTACTGGTTTCTGCAGCCAACTGCAAGACCAATTATTATTATTTTTTTTTTCAAAAAATTTATAGGAAGCTTTCTACAAATTCAATAATATCAGTTTCTAGATTCAAGACGAGCCAATGTATTATTCAAAGCTTTAAGTTATTAAGTTATTAGGAGAGGTTCCACCATTACATAAACTAATATCATTTTTCATATTTATGGGACTCTAAGTGTTCGTTTGGGAACTCATGAGTCTACGTTTAGCGTTTCTGCGTTTCAAATTTTCCTTTTTTTTTTTTGATGCACACGTTTCATTGTTTCAAGAGACAAGAGCACTGTTCATGTACTATTTACACATTGTTCACGCACTGTTCACGGAACCCACAATAACTTTATTCAGAAAAAAAAAATTTAAAAATGAGTCCCAGAGCACTATTCACTCATTTAAAAATTATTTTACTATAATATTTTTAGTTTTCAATTTTTAGTTAAATAAGTTGTATCCAAACAGACCCTTAACTCGGTCTCGCCTCTAAAACTCAACATCCAAACAAAGTTATTCTACTTACAATAATATAAAATATGATTGAAAAACCAACCTGGCGTAGGGTATCTGGGATTAGTTCATATGTGACAAGCCATTATATGGTGGCAGACATCCTAGCTTAGCGTCAAACAGACTTTATTGGGAGGGAACTTGAATAATTGGCAGCCCATGTGAGAAGTTGCTTTCTCGATCTCGAAGCCATGGTAAGCTCTCCATGTCTTCACTGATATGGGATGGTAAGTCACCAGTTAAGCTCCTCATGCCTTCACTGATATTAGCCAACAAGTTCTTATCAGTTTACTAAGCACCTCTACCATTGTCATCATTGGTGGTAGGCTATTATATGGTGGCGAGTGGCGACTGGGGCAGAGCTGGTTGGCCCCCTTGACTTTTTAAAATCTCCATTAAAAATAGTAATAACATTATAATTAGTGTTAAAATTTAGAGAAATGCTATGTCTACAATATTTTCAAAATAAATTCTAAGTGACAGATTGTTATTTGTAGGGTAAAAAAGTAATTTTAGTGGTATGTTCAATTATTTATTTATTTTTTTTTGAAAGGGTGGTATGTTCAAATTAAAATCAATAACAACTAACCACGTATGATTTTTTGTGAAAATATTGTGGATGTAACACTTTTCTAAAATTTACTTACAGCTCCCCTAATATTTTGGCCTTCCTAAAATTTAAATTTAATCTTTATAAATTTCATACAAAGAACCTAAAAGTAAATAACTACCCAGTCTTTAGCCCATAATCCCTCCATATGCAGTCGGCAAAACAATTTAAACAAATTCCATATATATAATGTTTAAAAAAATCCCGTATAAATATATAATTATGGTCCATGACATATAGTTTATTTCTCATTCTTTTCTGATGACAGTGAACTATGGATTGTGCAATCTGAAGAATTTATACGTCATTTAACTTTTCTTTTGGGTTAATTTTATTATTTGTTTTTTTTATATTTGTAATTAAAGGAAGATAAAGACAATATAATCATTTTATTATTAGGACAAAGTTTAACTACAAACTTAATTGTAACCCACTAAAAAAATTAACATAAATACATATTTTGAAAATATAACCATTAAATTGCATTTTTTTAATGTTGTTAACGCAAATATCAAATTTCATGTCAATCGGATATTATTTATTATTCAATTTATAAACTTATTTTTTATACATAATTTTAGACTACAAAAACTTGAAATTTAAATATTTAATTGATGACATAACTATGGATGTTTGATCTTTTGAAAATTTTACAAGCATGGAAGATTAAAAAAAAAAAAAATGTAAAACAATAGTGGATTTGTTAGAATTCACATAAAATAAAAAGATATTAGGTGGAGTTGTAGCCTTAAATTGCAACCAAGTTTATAGCCAAACTTTGTTCTTACTACTACTATTACTATTATTATTATTATTATTATTATTGTTATTGTTATTGTTATTGTTATTTGTTTTTTTATGCATTTATAAAAGAGGGGCTTAGGGCTTGTTTGTTTTAAAAAAATGTTACTGGAATACTGTCACATTGCCTACTGATCAAGGTGGGCTTGGTATTCATGCCGCTCGGCCTAGAAACCTTGCACTGCTTGCTAAACTGGACTGGAAACTCTCCACTGGGGAAAACATGCCTTGGGCAAAAGTGTTGAGAGAAAAATACATGTCTAGCCGCTCCAGCTGCTCTCCATGGCTCTCTAAAGGTACTTGTTCTAGAACTTGGGCAGCTTGTAAGGCTGCTAGGCCCACTCTTGACTCAGGTCTGAGGAAAGTGATTTCTTCGGGCAACTCCACCTCGTTTTGGAATGATGCTTGGACCCCTTTTGGTACTCTCAGGTCTGCCATATCTGGCCCCCTTAACTTTCAGGAAGATCAGAGGTTGGTTGCTCACTTTCTTGATAGTAATGGGACTTGGTCATGGGAAAACCTCTCTTTTATTCTTCCCCAACCCCTCCTGGTTGCCATTAACGCAATCCCTATTAACACCTCCCTTCCTAGTGAAGACTTAATTGCTTGGACTCCGTCGAAAGATGGTAATTTTTCTCTCAAATCTGCCTATATGTTGGCTAAAGGGTTAAATGTTTTGAACCCCCACACTTTTTCTGCTAACTGGATTTGGAAGCTTAATGCTCCCCAAAAAATCCTCATTTTCCTTTGGCTGTGTTCCTACAATAGCATTCCGGTTAGAGAAGTGTTGGGTTCAAGAGGTTTTACTATTAACCAATCTTGCCCGTTATGCAACAACCATCCTGAGTCCATTGTTCACCTTTTAAGAGAATGCCAAAGCTCGGTTAGCTTCTGGAATAAACTTGGGTTGCACTCTAAAGTCATTCAATCCTTTGGGCTGCCCCTTATGGAGTGGCTTCATTTCAATTGTACCTGTAGTTTTCCTTCTAAACACCTTGGTATACCTTGGAAAGTCATTTTCATTTTTGGGTTATGGACTCTCTGGTTGAATAGAAACTCTATGGCATTTCGTGGGAAACAACAAAGCCTAGATATCGTGAAGTCTTGTATTGCAAAAGCTGCTGAGTTCCACTTCCTCGTCCAAGGTTCTCGCTCCCATACCCAGAAAATCCAACGTTCTGCTACCTGGTCTAAGCCGAGTGTGGGATGGTTTAAACTGAACACTGATGCGTCAGTTCTTCATTCTTCAGGTCGTGCTGGTGGGGGGGGGGGGTCTTCTTAGGGACTCTAATGGCGCTTGGGTTCAGGGCTTCTCTAGACTCATTGGTTCCTCTAGTGTTCTTCTTGCAGAGTTGTGGGCCTTAAGGGATGGAATAGCTATGGCTTTAAACCTTAACATTGACAAACTTATTATTAATGTGGATGCATTTGAAGTCATCAATCTTTTCTCAAAACCAAGCAATACTAACCGGTCAGCCCAACCTATTGTGAATGAATGCAAGAGCATGCTCCAAGCTTTCCTAGAGTATCGCATGCAGCACTGTTACAGGGAGACCAATAGAGCAGCTGACCTGCTTGCAAACCTTGGGCGCTGCCAAGATGAATCTTTTGTTTCTTATGTAAATCCTCCTTTTGTTGTTATGGAGGCTCTGGACTATGACACTAATGTTGTAACCCGTTCTATTCGGGCTTCTGTAACTTTTGATTAATATTATAACTCCTCCGTATTTTACCAAAAAAAAAAAAAATGTTACTCATCACTGATCACTCAATTTTCGTCACTCGTCACTCATCACTCATCATTCATCACTTAAAATACCCTAATTTCCCCAAACCCACCCAAACGGCAATATCACTCAGTTCTGCCATTACTTTTTGTTTCAAAAAAAAAAAAAAAAAAAGTCAAGATATGCGGCTGAACAGTGAGAGATATGCGGCTGGGATTTGTTTCAAAAAAAAAAAAAAAAAAATTGCAGAAGTCAAACATTACGGTTGAACAGTGAGAGAGTTGTGAGTTTATTTACGAAAATGCTATTGAAAACAGAGTTATAAAACTGAAAACAGCTAAAATGTATTTTCAGTTTCCATAACTCATCACTCAAAAATTAGAGAATTAAGTGATGGAAACAATGATCCAAAACTCATCTAAACAAATACTCATCCATAGGACCCACTTGTTTTGGAAGATGGATCATGAAAATTGAGTGATATCACTCAGTTTTCATGCAATCCAAACAACAGCTTAGTGTCAAAGTGGCTTCACATAGAGGGAACCTGGATAATTGGCAACCCATCTGAGAAATTGCACTCTTCATCTCAAAGCCACGAGATAGTAAAAGTCGCTAGTTAGTACCCGTTGGTACTGCGTCCACATCTGGGTGCAAAACGCGTTTCAGCTTTTTTTTTTTTTTTTTTTTTGCTTTTAGCCGCGAAGGCTGACTTTTCAACCGTAAATAGTGCATTCGTGCACTGTTCACGGACCTACAAATATCACTTTTTAGCAACTTTTTCATTAAAAATGGGTCTCATGATACTATTCACACATTTAAAAATTATTTTATTACAGTGTTTTCAGTTTTCAGTTTTCAATTTTCAGTTTTTAGCTATATCCAAACGGACCCATATAGCTCTCCATCTCTTCGTACACTCTCATCAGCTAACAAGTTCTCATCGGACATTCTCATCAGCTTACTGAGCACCTTTTCCACTACCGTTATTTGTGCCCTCTTTTTTTCTTTTTCTTTTTTACAATAATTTCTCATATGCTTTAACGCCAGTTTAGGGTCCATTTGGTTCCCATAAAATATTTTCCGTAAAATATCTATTTTCCGGAAATGCTATTTTCCGGAAAAGGAAAATATTTTCAAGTGTTTGGTTGTATTATGAAAATTGTTGTAGAAAATATTTTCATGTGTTTGGTTGTATTTTGAAAATGCTATTTTCCTACAAATTTTTCACATTTTCTCAGTTATTTTCTCAGCATCCAAACAAATTTTATTACAAAAAATTTCAAAATCACAGCAAACTCCGGCAATCAAAAGCAGAAACAAAACCAAAGAAAAAAAAATATCAAATCCGGTCAGAGGCGATGGGTTCTGGGTTCGAAGGAGATCGACGATCGACGGTGCGACTCGATGGGTTCTGGGTTCGCCGGTGCGAAGGCGATGGGTTTTGGGTTCGTGGCGAGATCGACAATCGACGATGGGTTCTGGGTTCGTGGCGAGATTGTGCGGTAGAGGCGAGATCGAGCGGAGGCGATTGAAGGCGATCACTGGCGATCGAAGGCGAGATCGGCGTGGCGTTGGGATCTGGAAGTGTGATCGACGATCGGCGCGGCGCGGTGCTGCGAGCGACGATCAAGGTTCGCCGGCGATCGGTGCGGCATCGGTTCTGGGTTCTAGGCTCTCTCCTCTTCTTCCTCTCTCTCTCTCTCTCTCTCCGGAAATACTTTGAAGTGAAAATAGAAACTGAAAACAATTTCCGTTGTCAAAGGGAAAATAGGAAATGATTTTTAGGAAAATTCTATTTTCCGTAACTGCCAAACACGCGGAAAAGGTGGAAAACGATTTCCTGAAATGGTTTACCACCAATTCAAACGCAGCCTTAGTAACTACTTGTATTTGCTAACTTTCATCTCTATTAACGACTTCAATTTTAACAATTTCAAAAATATAATTTTCTTGTATTTGCTCACTTTTATCTCTGCCAATGACAACAATTTAACAATATCAAAAACTAAGTATTTAAAAAAAAAAAAAATACTAAGTATTTTTAACACATACATGTGAAGAGAGGAGAAAGCTTCAAAAATTAAGAATTCTGCTAAGTCAATTGTACTACTAAATACCCTGTAAAAGTATGTGTTTTCTAAACTTTAAAAAATTGGACCGAACTTGATAAACCAAAGATTAATACCAAATTGGACTAACGATTATTTTTATCAGGAGTAAAAATGGGCTAACTCAATCTGACCCATTTTAAAGTGATTTTTTTTTCTCACATTAGATCTAGATAGGATAGTACAATATATTATTCTTAACAGTTTTACATGCACATTTAGTATTTATAGTGATTATATATGGTACCTAAAAAAATTATGGTGCATAACATTTATTTTTTTTCCCATTCTTTTATCATGATAGTAAACTAAATTTTGTAATCTTAAGAATTGATATCTTATTTAACTATATTTTTGGGTAATTTATTTTTTGTACTCTTGTTTATATTGAAAGGAAGATAAAAACAATATAATCATAATCATAATCATATTAATAGTATTATTATTGTTATTGTTATTGTTACTCTTTTTTCTATATGTGACATAATATGGTCAACTTGTATCCCAATAAGCCCAACCCACAACTCAATATTAAAAATTGATATTTTAATGAAGAGGTGATAGACAATATGTTATAAATTTAATAAAATAACACAGAAGAATTTACATGATGGATCCCATTGATAGGTTGAAAATTCATAACGACTCCAAAGTTTTGGGACTAATGGGCTGTTTGGAAATTTAGAGAGGGAGGAGAGTAGAGGGGAGTAGAGGGGAGGAGAGTAGTGGGGAGGAGAGTAGAGGGGAATGGTTCCCCTCCACCTTGTTTGGATGTTTTTAAAATTAGTAAGGGGGAAGGGAGTAATTAACTCTTCTCCTTGTTTGGATGTTTTAAAAATTAGGATGGAAATGAGAGGAAATGATTAAAATAGACAAATTTACCCCTATTTGAAAATGGACTTGCAACATTAGTCTATGATTAATTTGTTAGAAAGGGTAAATTAGGGAATTTACTTAGATAATAATTTATCTACTCTACTCTCCCTCCAAATCTCTCAAATTTGGGAGAATTAAAAATGAGGGGTTAGAGGGAGTTGAAACCCCTCCAAACCCCTCAAAACCCCTCCCCCTCCTTCTTTAAAAAACTTCCAAATAAAGTAATTAGATTACTCTCCCTCCCTCTACTCTACTCCCCCTCCATTTTTAAACATCCAAACATGCCATAAATATTTTATATTGTTGTATATATAAATTATTAAAACTCCAAAAGCAGAGGAGCTTTTAGCTTTCCACAGTCAGTAATAAATGGATTCGGAATAATCACCTACTTATCAAACCAAATTTTCTATAGCAGAAAGGGCAATGCATTGTCAAAAGAACAAATCCTGTTTAGCCTAGCTTGGACTACTGGTACCGAGGCCAGCAAGAAGAGTAAGATTTAAATATTTTATTCAGAGTGTGGATTGCCTTAGTTAAGGGAATCTCTCTTCACTGATTTTGAGGCCCAACACACGCATATATATAATACTAGTCGCTAACCCGTGCGATGCACATGATTATTTTAAATCAAATGTTAACATGTTCAGGTTTAAACATTTCTCAAATTTCAATTATTGAAAGCTAAATTGGCTCTAATATAAGATGAAACATGTAATATTATGAAGTAATATTAAAAATGAGATAAATACAAATATTATGAAGTAATATATTACAATAATCATAATGTGCTCTTACATTTGGTTTAATAAGTATTACAAAAAAAACAAGTAAATAGAATAAATATACAATTGTGCATACATCTTCAAGCTTTATCCAATACTTTTCAAGAATGTATTTCCTCCCTTTCTTAGGCTCTTTTCTTTTCTCAACTTCTTCAAGCTACTTAATTTTTTGCCAAATTAGTATCAAGTATAACACCAAATTATACCAATTTATCAAAGATTTACAATGTAAAACCAAAAACTCTTAATGTCAATAAATTTCATAATAGCCCCACCCCAACTATTGAATTATTAAAAAAGTTCAACATTTCTATAATCTTCATGAAAATAAGTTATGAATAGATTATTCACACACAAAAAAACTTCAATATATCCAAGTTATAAATAAAATACCAGTACGAATTGTGCAAAAATGGTACTATCTTTTGCCATATATAAATACAACATGACTTGAGACCTCAAAAGCTTATGTGAAACATGTTTAAATTGTACTATATGGTTTCATTCAAACATTTAGAATACAAAAGCCAAAAATCTAGATATTTATGGCATTTGTTTCAAGTTTATGCCAAACCAAAACTAAAGGCATGCCTGAGTGCAATTCATAAAGGCTTTGTGGCTTGGTAGTGTTGTCAAAATTTGTGTAGTCTTCAAAAAAAAAAAAAAAAAAAAATCCAAAAGGGAAAAAAAGTCAAAATCTGTGTGTTCTTCCAAACTAAAAAACAACCCTAAATAAATAAAGATATAGATGATTTGTAAAAAGATGAGTATTTAATAATGAAAATTAAAAGGGTGTGAATTAAAAGGGAAAAACCCTTGGGGGAGAATATAGTGACGGAGCAACCCTGCAAAACTATAGAGGAAATGTATTTATAATCAAAACTATAGAGAAATAAACAATAAAAAAAAAATAGTCACAGTCACATGTTCATACAAAACAAAGGCTAGACTTGAGACATTGTAGTTCATGATGTTATGGTTGGAATGACAAAGACTACAAACAGAGAGTTAAAGCAAGAACTGGGTCTTTTAAAGGGAAGGGAAAGGTCTAGAAACCATAAAGTTTAGAAAGAAGAAAATTGAGGAATAAAATCTCACCTTGGGTTAAATATCCTACCTTTATTTTTTAGAAATGACAAAAACTTAATTAAACTAAATAGTTTTATTATTATTATTATTAATCAAAAGTGATAGAATTTTATTGAAAATATTCCAAATGTATAGGTTCCTTAACTCCTTGGCATGATTAGTCAAAGCATTGTCTAACTTATTACACTGTTTAGAAACTATCTTATGATATACATTTTCTGCATAATATACAAAAGCATGAATATGTTCTAACACATCTAAAATCTCCTTAAAGCATGGTTCCTGCAAGTGAATTAATGCTAGCAAATGTGATGCTCTCAACAGAGCCGTAGTAGCCATCCACAATGGGTCTTGGCAAGGAATTAATTCACTATGGGCTATATAGGAGAACCACGACTATCTCTAACAATATTGATTAAACCTACAAAATTCTTGGCTTTTGAAAAAGGTCAATGCCATTTTCATTTTGAATAATCATTTGAATAATAGTACTGACTTTATAGTTTTCTTATTTATGTCCTATATGCATAGATTTCTAAAAATATGGTAGAAGAGTAAATTGAAAATTGAAATGGGATGGTGAAGCTAATTTAACAATCCCAACTCCTATAAGCTTTTATCAAGATCCAAGACAATTTCAATTCCTAATATCCAAAACAATTTCATTAACACCAAAAGCATATCCCAAAAATATACAAATCAAAGAGAAGAAACAAATTAATAGGAAACAAACACTTACAAAGGGACCAAGGATCTTGTTCTGTTAATGCCATCCCTACTAAAACTCCCATTGCCTACAATTGCTCAATGGTGATCTCACCTACTATATTTGCCATTTATTTTTAAAAAGTCACAAATTCTGGCCAATAACAAATAAAAGTAGAAAACTTCTAAAAAATTCATTCAAGCATTGCACAATGTAGGGATGTGTGATTAAATAATGCACATATATTTGTATCTTTCAAGAAGTTGCAAGGGTACCAAAAAAAGTAAAAAAAAGTGATGCCAATATCACATTGCACAACTTATTATTGCTAGAACTACCAAAATAGTAAAACAAGACTCTGTTGCTCATAGTTTGGATTCCAAACTTTTTAGTGTGGATGGAGAATGTTCCACCACAACTTTTTTTTCTATATTTCAGGTTGATTTAGCTGATCTTTTTTAATAATATTATTCAGTTTCTTTCTCAAAAAAGAAAAAAGAAAAAAGAAAAAAGAAAAAAGAAAAATAGAACTGTGTCACTAAATATGAAAATAAACATAACAAATACAGAAATTTATTTATATGGTTAGGCCCTCAACAACATAGGTTTTTGTTTTTACCTCAACAGGCTGCCTGAGGTTGATCTTTTGTGTAGATGGCTTGTGGGCTCAAGATTTGCGAAGTGTAGGTAAAGGTAATAGTAGATGGGAGCGTGTAATGGCGTTTTTAAGTGGATTCAATTTGTATTGCATTAGAGATTCAGATGTGTAAATCTATATGGTTGTGTAAATGCAAGGTTGATCTGAACACGTACGTAAATCTGTAACAATTGTAACACTATTGTTTGATGTTACCAAAGCCATTTCTAAACACTTTGCTGTTGCCTTAACAAGCAAAAAAGAGCACCTCAACAAGTATGCTTAAAAAAAAGATAGTAAAAATTTTCACAAATTTAATTGTTTTTAGAAAAGATAATATTATTTGTGCTTTATTAGTTAATGCAATTATGTGTTTGAATTTAATTAGGAAACATTATGTGATTTTCAACCAAAAAAAAAATATTTCGGTGAACTCTTATTCTAATAAATTGTATTTTTTCTTTTTGGAAAGAAAAAAGAAAAGGAAAAAGAAAACTGTTAAATAAAATTGTGTTATATAGAGTTTGGCTCTAACCACCCATTGAAATATGACAATTGTACTTATCATGTGCATTGCAAATAATAAGCACATGTGAGAGACGGACTCAAGATTCCAAGTTATGGGGGGGCCAGATATAAACAAAAAAAAAAAACTCCAAATGAGCATCCATATAGTATTAACAAACTATCAACTAAGAAAAATACACAAAATCATTGTTTCTTAATATATTAAAATGTAATCATCTATTAACAAAGACAGACACAAAAACACCATTAGTTCTTAATACATTATAATGCAATAATCTATAAAAAGGGGACTCGGCTCTATTTTAAATCTTACAAAATGACTAATTATTGTTACTAAGTAAAGAAGAATCTTAGAATGTGGGTGATGTACATAATGCATCAAATATAAATTTAGACTTCTCAATTATAGATTTATTAGTTCCATAAATTTATATAATTATAAAATAAAAATTAAAGCATTATGATTTATGAGTTAGCATCGTGAACAAGTGTGACAATTTTATTTTGTTCAATTTATGAGACATTTTTATTCTATGATGTATTTGTCTTCGTTATGTTCTTCAATTTGTGGGACAACAGTGTATTAAATATTCAACTCTATATAGATTGTTGCCCACTACGACACTATCAATTTATTATGCTATGCCAACATACCATTTTCCTAACTTTACCCTTTTTTTTTTGACTCATTGCTTTGCTAACCCACTTTACCACTTTTTGTTGCCCCCGCTACCAATAAACTCAGACACTTAATAACACTCTATTATTAATTCTCTACTATCAGTTTCTCCAAAAAAAAAATTCTCTACTATCTGACACACACACACACTCTCTCTCTCTCTCTCTCTCTCTCTCTCTCTCTCTCTATATATATATATATAATAAAAATTTACTCTCACATATCTCATTCTCAGCTCACAACTAGTCACAACACAAATCTTAGCAAAAATTCAAAAAGAAATTCAAAAAAAAAAAAAAAAAAAAAAACACAATCACAACGCAGTAGTACACTAGTCTAGTAGACTCACACAGCCATATCAGTTATCAAGTACTGGGAGAGAAGAAAAAAATCATAGCAGTTAAACACTTCAAGTTTTTAAAGAGAAAGAGAAGTACTTGGCAGATAAAGGGCGGCTTCGTGTTGACTGGCGACGGTGATGTTGGCAGTTGGGTCTGCCCGACTGGCCCTCTATGTCTCCTATGTCAGCATTGTGTGGGTACTGGCTTACTGTGGGTTTAGGTATTGTCTGTATGTCTCTCTCTCTCTCTCTCTCTCTCTCTCTTGTTAAGGACATATTTTATGTAATTGGCTAATCGTTTGACAAAACGCATTTTACTTGTAATTTGGTAGATCTAGGATGTGTTTAATACTTCAAAGAACAAAAGTTCAAGTCTAGTATTAAAGTCATGCAAATCTATCCAAGAAACAAGTGACAAAGTGTTGATTCATTAAAACTCGACAGCTGCTCAATAGATAACTATCTATCGAGGTTTAATGAGGCTTGACAGATATTATCTACCAAGGTATCTATTGAGAATTACAAAAATCAGTTTTCATATCTGATTTTTGGCCCATGCTTATGAATTTGTGTAGGGTTTCTTTTATCACAACTCTAGATATATATATATATATATATATATATATATATATAAGGCTTATTTTAGAGGCCGTCACATAAGAGAATACAAGGAAAACACATGCAAAAGGTGACCGATGCCTTATTCTCTCTGAAAGAAGCTATTGCGTGCCTTAGGGTTTTATAACCAAATACTTCTTGATCTTCATTGTTGATGAAGTGAATAACTTTGCAGCCAATATCTTCTTCAAGTTGGTGTGATAGTCATGTATTGAGAGTAGTGCATTTTTGGTTAGTCACATATTGGGATCCGTGCATCAAAAAGGGTGGTGTTCATATATTGAAGAGTTCAAAGGTTCTGAAACGATAGAAAGTTTCTGCTGTAAGTTCATCTACTAAGATTGTAGAGTCTAGGGACAAAAGTTTTGTACTATATCTGAAACTTTTTTTTACTATAGTGAATTGCTTTTCGGAAAGGTTTTCCCCCAGGTTTTTTATTATGAAACTAGTTTGTTTCATTGGTTTTTGTTAGGTTCTAAAGATTTAGGATTTTATGTATTTAGAACTCTAATGTGTAATGTTGGCAAACCATGATCAAAACAATATGTTTAGTCTTGTTTAGGCTTGCTCAAAGTATATTTATTTGTAAAACTGGAATCGAGTGATTGCAGATTTATTGGACTAAATCTGTAAGGCTCGATCGATCGAACCACGTACAGATTTATTTTTCTGCAGAGTTCCAGTTCAGCCTAAACTCTATTTAAACGTCTTGGAGATCAAGTAAAACACTCCTATATATAAGGAAAACCCTAGAACGTTTTTGAGACTTTTTTTGAGAGAGAGATTAGAGTGCCTCTTGTGCCTCCTTTTATTTTTAGGGTTTTGTTCCTAAACCTCTCTAAGTATTTGTTGCTCATATTTGCTGTTTTGTGTAAATCTCTTGTGAGATCTAAAGGAGCTTTCCTTTACACAAAGCTTAAGGTTTTCGAGATAGAGATTACTTCAACATCTTGATGATCAACTCGGTTGCTACCATTGAAGCTTAAAGAATATCAAGCGTGTGTGCTTGTAGTTGATTGGAGAATCCAAGAAAGAAGGAGTCCGTGGATTCGGAGCTTGCACGTGGTCGTGTCAGTAAGTTCTATTGGTGGGTAACATTAGGAAGTCAAGCGGGGAGCTTGTAGTCCTTTTGTATGAACTTTGATTCTTTCATAGTGGATTCAGGTTTGCCTTGAGGATCGGTGGGTCAAATCCTCCCCAGGTTTTTACCGTGTGGTTTCCTGGGTGATCATATCTTGTGTTATTTATTATTCCGCTGCTTTATATTTTTGATATGATTATTTGATTGTTTTAACCTAGAATTGCTTAATTTGACTAAGTAACAACTTGGCTAATTAACTAGGCTACTCAATCTGGTTGTGTTTTAAGGAGTCTAAATTTCCAACAGTTTTCCTGGGTCATCATATCTTGTCTTATTTAGTTTTCCGTTATGCATGATTTTGACATGATATTGATGTTTGTTTGTTTTAACAAGTTTTATTCATAATAAATCTAATTAACAACTTGGGTTTAAAACTTGTTAATTTTATCAACCGGATTCTAAATTTCCTAACATCTCTCTCTCTCTCTCTCTCTCTCAATTGGATATTCTAATTTTCCTTTTTTTTTTTTTTTTAAATTAATGGGTAAATTATGACTTTATTGGGCTAGGTTTTTATTTGTAAAAAGGGTTGAAGATTGTTGTTTGGGCTGGGTTAAGATTTTAGTTTTGGAGGAGGGGCAAGCTTTTTGAAGCAAGGGGGGCCCAAGTCTATTTTTGTCTTGGGTCTTAGCTATATTATATATATATATAAAATATTCTTTTAGGCCCGTCGATGTGATCTTCCTATCAATGGTTGGAGCTCAAGACTCTAAAATCAAAACATGTTTAGAACCAAACTTTGTCCAATTGTGTTTTAATATTCTATTTGGGAGGGAAAAAAAATGTGACATCATCTGTTTGGAGGGTACCATGATAAGGTTTTTAGTTTTTAGTTTTTAGTTCTACACCAGAACCTAAGGGTCTGTTTGGTTTGAGAAAAAAAATGGTGTATTTTGTATTCATTTTCAGTTTTTTGTGGGACCCACCACTAAAAAACTTGTTTGGCTTTGTATTTGTATTTAGTTTTTATTTTTAATATAAAAAAAAAGGATTTGAATACAAAAACTAAATACAATGGCGTTTTTGTAAAAAAACAAAAATCAAATCTATGGGTCCCACTATCACTAACTTGTCACATCTAAGAACTCTCTCTCTCTCTCTCTCTCTCTCTTTGATGGTGGTTGTCATAAAAAAAAAGTGAAGGGAAAGACAAAGTAAAAAATGATACCAAACAAAAAAATAAATAGAAACAAAAAATGAAAATAGAAAATGAATACAATCTCAACACAAACCAAACAGGCCCAATCCTTCTTGACTTTGAACTCTTCCGTGTGTGTGTGTGTATATACACGTGTACAAAATCTTCTATATATATATATAAAACTAGGTCTCAAGTTCATAGTAAACCCTTGAAGGCTTGAACAAATAAGAAGAAGATCGGCCACATTCCGAGCCTCCACCAGCCAACACACCGTGGTCTTAGTTTCTGGATAGTGGCACAAACGGTATGTAGCGATTTCTTCGTCATCATTACCATACTTGTAGTCATAGAGATGTAGCTAACGTTTGACTTTGGGGGCAATATCCCCCCAAATTAAAAGAGATGGGTTCAAGTTACACCTGGTGTAACTCTTTAGGCTTACACCTTTTTTAAACCATTGGATTTAAGTAGATCCAACGGTTAAAAAAAGATACTCATTAATGTTAATATTCTTATTGATTTCATTTATTATATCTTATTTATGTCATTCCATACTTATCTCTTAACCCAAAAAAAGGTATACGTATTCTCCTTCACTACAGTACGTTCTCTCTCTCTCTCTCTCTCTCTCTCTCTCGGGTTCCACCTCTATGGACAGGTCACTAGCTACAAAAAAAAAGCCATAGCCGCCAGTTGCATTTCATTCTTCTCAGATCATTTTGCACTCTTGTCCTTTTTTTTTTTTTTTTTTTTTGACATGTGTATTTTATCTTTGGATAAAAATACAATTTTGTTGATCGATTTCTATAAGCAAAAGGGTCCTGAATCAAGATAATAGGTAGGCTGCGAATGCATTATAAAACAACATGTTGACAATGTTTAATTGAAAGCCATCCTTGGAGACATTAACACGTTTTGGCAAAATTGTTAATAGACTTCCTCCAAAATATTTTCATCATTCTTCTAACAGATTGCTTCTCCAATATAAAATTTTATCTAATTTCCATGCCATTTAAATACTGCAATTTGAATCACAAAATTTAAATAAAAGCACTCTAAAAATTGGATTCTAAAATGAGAATAATTATTATTTTGAATGGCAGTAGGTATGAGAGTATCGGACATCTTGCATTTACATGGTGGGATGCCTGTGTGTATATTTAAATCGTATAAGTCTAAGCGTTTGAGTACAAGTAATAGGTACTTTATCACATGATGTTTTACTAGTGAAAACCTCAATAAAGTTGAAGGAAAACCATTCATGATTGGATATGATGTCCTTCTTATAAGAGCGAAAAAAAAAACCATATAAGTAACAATATTTTGAGAGAGTATGCTTACTATTAAACCTTACAAGCATCAATTTCTTATGACTTAAGAGAGGTTATTTTGAGAGAGTGTGTTTATTGCTAAAGTTTTCAAGGCATTCGTACTTCTTGGATCTATTAGGACTTAGGAGAGGTTATTTTGAAAGAATATGTTTACAGCTGAATCTTATGAGCCATTCACACTTATTGGATTTGTTAGGACTTCTCGGCTAATCAGTAAAAGAATTGTTTTTTTTTTTTTGCATTTTTTTAATAAAAAAGTTACCACCAGACTTAGCATCTATTGTGTATCTCTATTTTCGTTTATTTTTAATAAAAAAAATTGCAGATTATCATCTAAATTTATGCATGATTGTCTCCAATTTGGATTGATTGGTAGAGTAGTGTTGCCTCTACTCATCTTTCAATTGATGGAATATACAATCATCACATCAGCATATCACTTGGTAGAGTATACATATTTTGCTATCGAAAATGTGGTTGTGGAGGTGAAATCCTAGAGAAGAGGAGGAAGGAGAGAGAGAGAGATAGAAAGAAAGAAATACATATAACTTTTTTGGGTTTAGAGATAAGTATGGAATGACATAAATAAGGGATAATAAATGAGATCAATAAGAATATTACCATTAATGAGTATCTTTTTTTAATCGTTGGATTTACTTAAATCCAATGGTTTAGAAAATGTGTAACTCTTTAGAAAATGTGTAACTCTTTAGAGTTACACCAAGTGTAACTTGAATCCATCTCATATATATATACCTTACTAATTTTTGCAATATGGTTCAATAATATTACACTTAATCCCATAATAATATCAATAATATTAATATATATTAAAAAATAATATTTATATATATATATATAAAACAATTCTCAGCCATTTGCTAATATATATATATATATATATACACACACACATATATGCCATCCTTACATGCTTAACCTCAATTCTCAGCCATTGTTTTTCTTTCTAATTTTTTTTCCAATATTTCCTATATTCAACTCAAATAATATTCTATACAAAAATAAAAATAAAAATAAAAACTCAATTGATATTGTTTAGTGTTGTGAAATTTTAAAGTACTCGCAAGTGTACAAACTGTACTGAAATATAATTTGACAAGAACGAGGTCAAATCCACAGGGACTTGAATGAATGTAGAAAAATTAATTAAACCTTAACCAAATTAATCCTAATCTAGTTTAATAAAAAAATGTTGTTTTGAAATTAAAATAAACTAAGCAAATAATTGAACTAAGCAAAGATATAATATAAAGCCGTAAAGAGATGTGAACAATCTAGAGAAATGAATTAAGGTTTTGGAATCCGCCTTGTTAATTCATATTAGCATATATTCATGATCATTAATTTTTCCCAACCACCACATGATAATCTAGAAATTAATCTTGCTATCATGGAAAATATTCTCATTAAAATCTCTATTTAAATGTCTAAAGCATGCTCTTCTTCGCTTCCTAGGTATAAAATCAAATCATCAATTGTATCCATTGACAAATAAATTACAAGAGATATCCAATTTTAAAATCAAGAAATAATAAACCAAGCATTCAATTAATTAAGATAAATTCTAAATTATGAGAAAAACATGATTAAATTCATATCTAGAATCTCATCTTAGTCAATTGATATGAAACAAGAACAATTTAAATCATTAAAGAACAAATATTGTGAGAAAAATCAAATCACATAAATATTACTGATAATCCTTAACAAGATTTCACCCTTAACCCTAATTATAAATTTTGCTACTCATGGTTATTGAAATAAAACACAAAAATAAAATACTAAGTATTAAACTAAACAAATAAATAAAACTAATTGTCATTGAGGAAAACCAAAGAGATAGCCGCGGCCCTATACCAACCCTAGCCAAATCCCCCATTACACAAACTGACCTAGAGGCTTATAGATGAAAATAGCCGCCTGACACTATGCTATATTTCCTAATACAATCAGAATAAGGAATTCCTATTCCCAAGCCACTCGGTTACTTTTATTTCTTTTGTGACACGGACACCTCATTGCTTGATTGTAGGAGTTTCTTTCCTAGCAAACTTCATCCATGTTGGATTGCATCTTGGGCTTCTTCTTGAATACACGCCTGGGCTAGATGTTCTACTTCTTTGGGCTGGATCTTTACTTCATGGCAAGCTCTCTTCTCTTAAGTCAGCTTTATAATCGGCCTGGCCCACCTAGCATACAACTTTTGACTTGTTCAACCTCTCAACGTGAATAGCCTTTATTTTTTATAAAACAAATATAATATATAATTAGTCACAAAATAATATAAGAACAAGGTCTATCATACATGAAGTTTTTGGTTGTTTTGATTGTTTAAATTATAATCCATATGGAACTTCATCCTATCTAATAGAGAAAGCCCTAGAAACTGACAATTTAAAAAAAAAAAAATTAATAATCGGTGATTTTGTAGAGGATAAGTCAGTCTGGTCAATATTTTGAAATTTTAAACTTGTACAATAGCTCATTTCATGTTTTAGCTAAGTATATATTTGAAATTAAGATTTTTGGAATGATATTTGCTGCAATTGCATGGTGCAATAGTTATAGTAGCCATAGCTATTACTCCGGATCTAGATCCAAGATTCTCTAGAGTTCTTAATCCTATCCATATATTTTGAATTGAATTGAGTGATTTGAATATTATCACAACATCATCAATGGTGCTAGTCAACATTTTTTATTTATTAAATAATAATGACATGGAAAAATCAAATTTACTCTTTTCAAGGTTAGGATTTTAAAAACTCTATAAGATGGAGGTATCTTAAGAACTCTAAAGAATCTTAATTCGAGTCCTTGTATCCTATTATATGGTGGCAACATCCTAGCTTACTATCAAAGGGGCTTCACTAAGAGGGAACTTGGATAATTGGCAGCGCATGTGAGAAGTTGCATTCTCGATCTCGAAGCCATGGGGTAAGTCACCAGCTTAATTAAGCTCTCCATCTCTTCAATGTTATAATGAGCCAACAAGTTCTCACTAGACACTCTTATCAGAAAACTGAGCACCTCTATCACTTTTATCATTAATGGCCTTTTTTTCCCCCATAACCATTCAAAAAATTCATTGCTAGTTTAGCTTATTCCAGTATTTACTACCTTTAAACTCTATCAATTACCATAATATTCAAAATTTGGAAAAGATTCTTGTTTTCTAATAAATCGATAAAATATTCAATGAGGTTTCTCAATTCTCCAAACCTCGTAAAATTGCAAGAGTTTTGTCAAGATTAGACTTAGACCTGATAACCCGAATATTAATACCTAATCTAACCCAATATTTTTTTACCAAGAGTAAAAACGTGTCAGCCTTATTTGACCCATTTTTAAAGTGATTTTTCCCACATTAGATTCAGATGGGACAGTACAAGCTTAACAGTTTCACATGCGCATTTAGCAGTTATGGTGAAACAATTATAGATAGTGAACTATGGAACTTTTATTTTTGAGTTATTTATTATTTGTTCTTTTATTTTTATTGAAAGGAATATATAGAGAATATAATCATAATATTGTTATTTTTATTGTTATTGTTATTGTAATGGTTACTTTTTTTTTGGATGTGAAAAAAAATCAGAAAACTCATAACCTACTCAACTCAATCCACAACATGATCGACCTGCCCCCCTTGTAACGTTTTATTTACTCTACCCGATGTTACCTAATCCATTTTTCATGTCTACTTTTGTTTTGTTAATAACTCTACGAGAACAACTCCAAAACCACATACATCACTTTTTGTGCTAAAATTACCTATTGTAAGATATTCGGGTTCTAAATGGTAGAGTTCCTAGAGTTGTTGTAGCTAGTTTATTTTGAGTTGTTGGAATTGAAATTGAAGCTCCAAAATTAGATATTTTTGTTGTAAGGTGATGATCCAAGAGTATTGTTGGACTTGACATCTCTATCAATAATTGGTGTATGAGTTAACAATAGAATGCAAATAATATAGGAGTACATGCAATTTCCTCTGCAATTTTAGGCGAGTCTTCAAAAATTTTCGAAGTAGTAATGCAATCTTATGGATATTCTTTTAATGCATTCCTTGTCAACATTTATGCAAGCCTTCCAGGATTGTACAAAATGTGACTTAATTTTATGAATATCCTTCGAGTGTGTTCCATATAATATGTATTCAAAAACTAACAATTGGAAGTTTGTGTGCATGCATACGCCTACAAGTTTGACAACATCCTTGTGATTGAGGTGCGAAAATAGTACTAATTTCATATTGAAATTGCTAGTTAAGATTAGTCTTGTCTACCCCTCTAGCAATTGAGTGAGAGACTTGAAAATTTATATAGTCCACAAGTGCTGACATGGTATGGGTACAACACAATACGAGGTATAGGGATACAAAATTTCTTTAAAACTATGGTATGACACTTTGGAGATATGACAATTAATTAAATTAATATTTATCGGTATGAACAACAGGTTCAACACAATATGAGGTATGAGAATACAACATTTCTTAAAAAACTATGGCATGAAGCGAGGATATGAAAATTAATTAAATATTTTTTAACATATATTTTATAAATTTTTCAACATATGTTTATGTTTAGGTTAGATTTTAAAATTAAGTAACAATAATAAAACTTTTGTACATTGTGATAAATTTAATAAATAAATAAAATAATGTTAATAAAGTATTCAATTTAATATGAAATAGAAATCTCTACATGCTCTATATTACCTCATGTCAAGAATTTGTGATATTAATTATAAAGTAAATTTTTAAGTGATTTACACTATTTTAGATTTTAGCGTATAAAAAATAATTATAAAATAATGAAAAGGCTTCCTTGTAGTGGGTATGCCATTGAGCCGCTCTTTCTGTGCATGACAAGTGGCCATTACTTGGCCTGACACCTTATTGAGGTAGGTGGGGCTCTTAGCCTACACACGATCATGTGGCCAAATCTTAACCATCCTTTTTTGTGAGAGTTCAATAAGATTGATGGCCCACATGCTTCCGAGTGGCATGATTTTTTTTTTGGGTCAAAATTCTATACCTACCATCATGATCTTTTTTGTTGTGGTGGTGGTGATGGGTTGTGGGGGTGGTAGCTACTATGGTTGATATTTTTTTTTTTTTTGCTATGGGGTTTGATTTTTGGATGGGAATTAACTATGGTAGTGGTGCTTGGTTTTGATTGTTGTGGTGGTGATGGATTGTAGGCGGTGGTGGCGGTGGTGGTGGTTGGTTTTATTTGTGGGTGAAGAGAGAAAGAGACAGAGAGGAAGAAAGAGAAATTGCCATGGGTGAGGAGAGAAATGGTGAAGAAGAGAGATAAATGTGAAATGAATAAAAGAGTGAATAGTGTTGTGTTTATGTGAAAAATAAGAATTGGGATGTTGGGTGAATTTTAAAATGGTATTGTAAAATAGATAAAATAACTTTTTAGATGGTAAAATAAGTTTTCTTTTAGCAACCCAGCTGTGAATCTTTGTGATGTATGTTTACTGCTTTTTTTTTTGGGTATTATAACAGTGGTTAATTATTACGAACTGTAACTCATGCTAATTATACATGAAAACATTCAAGAATTGTAATGATTAGGTTGGATTTACTTATGTAAGTGAGGCAGTTATCTCAGCTTTTGCACTAAATATTATGAATGGATCATTTGGCACCATTTTTTTTTAATAAAGAAAAAAGGAACATGTGGTACAAAATACAAAATTAGACAACAATTAGAAACTAATGTGAATTTTGATTGTATTTTGACTTTGATATAATATATATGATTACTTGTAATATCTATCTAAAATCATAAATAAATAAAACTTGTGCAATAAATCTATCAATTTTGCTGCATACATTGCTTGGGTTTGTACTATCTTTTTCAAGAAAGAAAATTGAAATATTCATGGATTACAGCATTAGCAAAAGTACTAAAATTGATATTGTTAATTAAGAGGGTGATTGAAAATATGATTGTAAATATAATAAAATAACATTGAAGCATATACATGATGGGCTCGTATGTATTAATCGGTTGAAACTCCACAGTTTTGGGACAAAATATATAATTTTTTTTTATCATAAGGATAGATAGGTGCGTGTGTCTCTATGATAACACCACGTTGTCCCATCGCCCCCTATTCATTTGCCAAAAGGAGAGAACTCAGATGTAAATTTGTAATTGTTTCGCCACCCTTATCCCCTATCTGGTTCTATATGATAATGCTATCCTATGTAATATAATTCAAGTAACATGCCTCCAAAAGCAGAGGAGCTTTTAGCTTGCCACAGTCATTGATGATGGATCTGGTTAATCACCTAATTATCAAATCAAATTTTATATAACAAAAAATGTGTAAAGTTGTGATTTACATCTATGTTTTATGTTGATTTTAATTTCGTGTCAAATTTAATTGTAATTTTGTTCAATCATTTTCCTGTATTTTTGTTGGATTTAATGTAAGGGCTGTGTGTGAGAGTTTGGTGAAGAATCTGTGAACAGTGGCGACGCCACGTACAAGTCTCCCAGGAACACCCTGACCTGAAAAAAATTAAAAAAAAAAAAAAATTTATACTTAATCTGTATTAGGAACACCCTGATCACAAAATTAGGAACACCCTCAGTAACAAAATTAGGAACACTCTCAAATTAAAAAAAAAAATAAAAAATTATCTGTTCTACTTCCAAGCAAAAAAAAAAAACCCAAAAAAAAGCCCAAAAAAAATTTGAACTAAAATCTGAAAAAATAATAATAATAATAAATGTAATAGAGCCAAGCCCACGGCGAGCCCAATAGATTATAGAGGTAGCCCGTAGCCCACAGATTCTCAAAAAAAAAAAAAAAAAAAAAAAAAAACAGAATCAGAAATCAACCCACGCCACGGTCACGTCGCTGGCAGAGAAATCAGAAACCAAACCCCAAACCCCAATACAGTCAGTCCATGAGCAAAAGCAAAACAAACTTCAATACATTCAATACAGAGGTGTTTTTGTGTTTATCTCAAAAAAAAAAAAAAAAAAGCCCCCAATACAGAGAAAACCAAAACCAAACCCCAGCATACCAAACCCACGGTCACGTCGCTGTCGCTCGCAGACCGCTCGTCGTCGCCGTAGCTCGCTCATCGTCGCCGTCACTTGCTCGTCGTCGTCGCCACTCGGAGCTCGGTGCTCGCCGCTCGGACCTCGGTGCTGGGTATTTCTCTCTCTTTTTCTCTCTGACTCTCTCTAAGTCTCTCAGTCTCTCTCTTTATCTGACTGAAATGCAAAACTGAACTGAAATGAAATAATGAATTGTTCTTTCTCTCTCTTTATTTTTTAATATGCTAACCCTGGTAACTCTCTCTCTCTCTTTATTTACATTTAGCTTTTGCCTTTTTTTTTGTCTTTTTGAATTTGGCCTTATCCTATTGGTCAGTGTGTTGGTGTTGGTCAGATTGGCTGGCCAAATTGCTTGCTTTTGCCTCCTTTTTTTTTCTTTTTTTTTTGAATTTGGCCTTTTCTTACCTGTTGGTGTTGGTCAATGTGTTTGTGATATATTGATTGTCTTTTAGTATGATGTGAATTGTCTATTGTGATTGTGAAATTTTCTAATTGGCAGGCTATTGTGATTGCTAATTGGGGCATTAGGCTGAGGCATGTGCATGTGCATATATGTTGAGTGGGAGGGGGTAGATGGGCTGGGGTCGAATAAACAATAATTAAAGCAGACTAAGCAGTGTAATGTGCTACACATTACACTGTTTTAATTATTGTGATACACATAAAATGTGTAATGTTCAGCTCTTTTAGTGTAACGTGCATAAGGGGCTAAAAAATATAATAAATTAAAGCAGTATAATTAATGACAAACAAATTAAAGCAATATAGTTTATTGTTACTTGACTCTCAACTGCAGAATTACATTTTTGATATGCGCAGTAATGACTTCTTTTTAGAGCTTCAAGGAGTTAGTAAACTTGCTGAAAAGTTAGTGAGCACAAGGAAGCACGTGACTTATCCATTAGTCTATTTGCTTGTGAAGTTAGTTTTGACCCTTCCTGTTGCTACTGCAACAATAGAAAGAAGTTTTTTAGCAATGAAATATATAAAGAATGAACTATGCAATCGAATGGGAGATCAGTGGATAAATGATTGCTTGGTTGTGTATATTGAAAAAGATGTAGCTTGTAGCATTGATAATGAGACTATCATGCAACGATTTTAAAATATGAAAACTCGTAAAAGGCAATTGTAAACTTTAAATATTTGCGTATTTTTTTATTGTTATTATTGTCAATATATAAAATTTTCTTTTTATTAGATTGTGTAATTTATGCTTGTTGAGGAACACCCTGAAAAAATTTCCTGGAGTCGCCACTGTCTGTGAAGAAGTAGTTTTTGTGACTAGACTCGCAACTAAGGACTCGTGAAACAAGTCACATGAGAAGCACATGCTGGAATTTGAAGAGTCTTTGACAGGCTAGTTTTCGTGAGTGACTCGCAACTCAGGCCAAGTCGCGAGTGACCCACGAAACGCACTGCCTGTTACTTTTTGGAGTGACTTTTCCCATTCTTTAACAACACTATATAAACCCTCATTACCCACGAAATGTAAGAAGAAGAAGGAGTATTTTCTAAAGAAACTTTTGAGAGAGAAACCTTAGCCAAACACTTGAGAGTTAGAGATTGTTTTACCCACAATCCTCTACATCATTTCTCTAAAGTTTCCATCTACTCCCACCTCTCCATCTATACATCCTTGAGAGATTCTTAACCCAAACACTTACCTCACCCATCCTAAGTGTTGAGAGAAGTTTTGGTGCCTTTGGGAAGCATTGGAAGAAGCCATTGAGAGGCAGATGCAATCAGACGGAATTGCGGGATCCGGAAAGCTAGTAAAGACAAGACTCGGAGAAGTCCGTTGGTAGCAGGAGCTTGGAGGGCTCAAGTACATTGGGTAGATTAGGCTTGGAGGGTCTTTTTGATATTCGTGTACTCCTACTTATTCACTGGTGGATCGAATTCAGCTTGGAGGGCCGCGAAGAGATTTTTCACTGAGTACTCCGATTTCCTCTTCAATAACATGTCTCAGTGTTATCTTGTGTTTGCATCTATCTTCCCTACTCTTTAAGCTTTACATTTATTGCTCATTGTACTTGCTTATGGCTTAGAGTAGTGTTACCGATTTATTGCGTGTGCTTTACTCTTGTTCCGCACTTAGATAAGTTAGAATAAAAGCAATTAAGCCGTAATTCAAAATTGGGGGTCTAAACAAGCATTAGTGTTTTCACACTAATTGTGCTTTCAAAAGGCAAAAGCATTTTCAACCAAAAAGAACGAATCATCTAGAATAGTTGCAATACATTATACTTACAAACCCTCCAAGCTATATAAATGAAAATGTATTCAATTAGCTCCCTGTTTTTGCTTGCAATCGATTACATCAATCCTTTCTCCTTGTTAGCTTTTGGTTCTGCAAGTTGAGCCGCCAACCGCAAGACCAATTATTTCTAATTTTTTTATTTATTTATAAGATGAGATAGGGAAAATTTGACACAAATGAAACCACTACTGGCCAATAGCATCTAGGTCGAGTGGCACCTTTTTGTATTTCTGCCGTTGACATTTAAGGTATGAATCTCCCCTTCCTCTTAAAATGTATCAAAAAAAGAAAAGAAAAAAGAAAACAAATCCTCCTCTTCCAGTTGAAATCTATCCAAAAATATGAGAAAAAGAAAACCATTTGCGACACTTCTAATTAGTATTTTTAACGGAAACGTATATAGCTTAATTCCTCCTCTCTCAACTATTGAATTAAAAAATATATATATATATATATATATTAAGGTTACATAAGAAGCTTTCCACAATTTCATGAATATCAATTTATGTATACATGAAGAGTCGATATTGAAGGGGATAAAAATCAAATATGACGGATGCATGAGCCTGACGACACTAAATAATGTAAGGTGACGGATCGAGGTTCTGGACGGAAAGAATACATGACGGGTAGTCTTATACGGACGGAATCCTTGGTGTATGGACACGAGGGCGACTAATGTCAAGCCACGTGGCACCCACATGGCTTAAGTGAACTCCAAGGAATCTTAAATGGAAATATCTTGCGCTCTACATTTGGTCTTGGTCAAGGAACCCCTATATGGGAAGAATCCCACGAAATACGTGCTTTTATTAGAATCCTCTCTATAAGGAAAGGTCTTTCTACCCAAGGAACAGGAGTTGGTTCTACACTACTATAAAAATCCCGCAAGCACTCCCAAACGAAGGTACGCACAGTTTACCCAGCTCTGGCACTCTAGAGTTGTGAGAAGTTTTCTAACTTAACCTTCGGAGGGTCTTTGGCCGGTACCACACCAGTACTCTCCTAAGGTCTTCTTGTTCTGTGTTGTGCAGGTATTGCCTTGAGTATGTGAGGATTGTGTGACTTACTGATGATTTTCGGCATCATCAGATATATTTTTCATATAGTTCTATGGTAAAAGCTTTAAGTTATTAGGAGAGGTTCAAGTGTTCAACCATTACATAAACCCCTACCAATGTCCATATCTAATCAACGTGGGACTCTAACATGGCCTCACCTCTAAATCTCAACATCCAAACAAAGTTATTCTACGTCCAATAATACAAAACATGATTGAAATTAATACCAACCCACGTAGTAACAGATATTACTCCATATGTGGTAACTTATTATATGGTGGCAACATCCTAGCTTAGTGTCAAAGGAGCTTCAATGAGGAGGAACTTGGATAATTTGCAGCCCATGTGAAAAGTTGCATTCTCGATCTTAAAGCCACGCCAGTTTAGCAACTTCCTATATTTGCTTCCTTTCAATGCTATTAAACAATCCTAATGTTTAAAATTTTGAAGACATTATTTTTTGAATGAAGATATAAAATATTCAACGAGGTTACTCCGATCTCTAAATCTTGTAAAAGTGCATGGGTTTTGTTTAGACCTAGTAAAATTGGACCCAAACCCAAAAACTTGAAAATTAATAACCGATCTGACCCATGATTTTTTGACCAAGAGTAAAAATGGTTCAATCTAACCTAACTCATTTTAAATTAATTTTTTTCCACATTAAATTCAAATGGGATAGTGTAGTATATTCATTCTTAACAGTCTCACCATAAATACTCATTTTAAGTGCTTGTGAGGTGTGGGGGGCAAGAGCCGAGGTTCAAGTCTCTAGTAGGGAGTTTCACACACAAATACACTTAAATTAGGTTAGAGTAGAATTTCTATCTTGTGTAAAAAAATAAAAAAATAAAAAAAACAGTCTCACATGTACATTTAGAATTTATGGTGATGATATACTGTATCTTAAAAAAATTATGGTCCATGACATTTAGTTCCTCCCCCCCCCCCCCCCTTATGATGATAGTGAACTATGAATTGCATAATCTTAAGAATTTATGTATTATTTAACTTTTATTTCTTGTTAATTTATTATTTGTTCTCTTATTTATATTGAAAGGAAGATAAAAACAATACAATCATATTATTATTATTATTGTTGTTGTTGTTGTTGTTGTTGTTACTTTATTTTTTCTGCATGTGAAAGAATATGAGTTAACTTGTAACCCAATCAGCCCAACTATTATATGGTGGTGACATTCTAGCTTAGCATCAAAGAGGATTCACTGTGAGGGAACTTGGATAATTGGTAGTCCATGTGAGAAGTTGCATTCTCGATCTCGAAGCCATGGGATGGTAAGTCACTAGTTAGGCTTTCCATCTCTTTATTGTTATGAATATGAGCCAACAAGGTCTCATTAGAAACTCTCATCAGATTACTAAGCACCTTTGCCACTACTTTCATAATTTCATTATCCTTAGCAATAAAGATGGTAACAGACAGAGAAAAGATCTGCTCGTGAAGGCCGAGTTGAAAGTTGAATTTTGTCCAAACTATTTTTGGGGAATACTTATGGTTGGTGAACTACTTAAGTACATGATTGAAATTTTTTACAACTAGCTGTTCCCTATTCGATAATCTTGTATATTTCCTCCCCTTCAACTCTATTAACAACATTAATTTTCAATATTTGGAAGAGATTGTTTTCTAATAAAGAGATAAAATGTTTGATAAGGTTACTCCATTTTCCAAACCTTGTAAAAGTGCATGGGTTTTGTCTAGACTTTGCAAAATTGAACCCCCTAAACAATAATACCTGATTTGACCAAGGATTTTATGAATAGCAATAAAAACGAATCGACCCGACTCGACCCATTTTGAAGTGATTTTTTTCTCAAATTAGATTCATATGAGACAATATAGTATATTCACTTTTAACAGTTTCACATGCACATTTAGTATTTATGGTGATGGTAAACCGTACCTAAAAAGACTTATGGTCCATGACATTTAGTTTTTCCCCCATTCTTTTATGATGATAGTGAACTATGGATGTGTAATCTTTTATGTATTATTTAACATTTATTTTTGGGTAATTTATTATTTGTTTTCATATTTGTATTGAAAGGAAGATAAATACAATATTGTTATTGTTATTATTATTGTTATTGTTACTTTATTTTTTGTATGTGAACAAAAAATATGAGTCAACTCGTAACCAATAAGCCTAACCAATAACCTAGGTGCCTTGGAGTCAGTCAAAGATTCATGTTGTTAATACAGACGGTTCGTTCGGGAAGGAGCTCTTGTGTGAGAAGTTTCGAAGTTGTGGTGGATCACAACAATGAGTTATCTACTGAGATATTAGAGTCTGGGAAACAAATTTTTTGTTCTAGATTGCAAACTCCTTTTGTAGTTAATTGCCTTAATTTGGGTGTGCTGTCTTAGTAGTGGTTAATTCCTTTGAAAATGTTCTCCATCATTTTTCCACTTTGTCACGAAATCTGCTTGTCTTGATTGTTTTACTATAATAAACTGATACTTAAGCTAATAAAAAATATTTAAGCTAATAAAAATAATAAACTTAATCACTAAATCATTATTTTAACATTACTTTCGTACCTTTACACACAATTTAAATGTACAGCTAAATAGGTAGGTTAAATGATAGAGTTCATTGGTGAAAGGTTGGCCCCTAACTACAATAGTTCCTCACATTTTTAATGCCTCAACCAGATTTTTGTGTATGGATGGAACAGATGTGGACTGCAAATTGCCAACTATGGCTTTCAATTATTAGTTTGTACAAAACCTTATCCTTTCCAAAACCATCACAGGCTCTACTTCTATTTTGTTTGCCAAAAGTTTCATCAAAATTTCCGTGCAATTCTAACAGTTGAATCTAAATTTAGGCTTAAGCTTGATTCATATGTTGGATGAATGAACATTAATAAATTATTTCTCGAATCAATCATAAATAACTTATATTATATGTAACCAATTTAAAAATTCTGATAAAGTGCTTCGACAAAACGGTTTTTTTTTTTTTTTTTTGAGAATCAAGACAAAGCATTTTAATTAACGAAGACTGTTAAAATTAGCCTAAAGTACATCTGTAATATCTAGTGGTACATCTTTCATCTAGACTTGTAAAGAAAAAAAAATTGTCTGCCTCGCTAGTGAGTGAGTTATAGTATTACAGTGCTTTCGTATATGAGAATAAGTTAAGTTTGAAAAATAAGAGGCTAAATGCGTATGTCTTTTATAATGTGGCCAAAGTTTGACAAAACGTTATTATAACATTATATATTTTAATGCTTTTTTTTTTTTGGAGGAAAATATAGTTCTTTTTAAGTCTTAAGCTTTTTTTTAGTTTAGTTTAGTTTTTATTTTTTGGCATTTCGTTAAGGAAGATTGTGCAAATCTGCCTGAGGTACAGATTCAAAGTCTTAAGTTCTTTAAATTATCTTCCAAATTTACACCCTTAAAAGAGAAGTCAAGTCATCCTAAAATCTTTATCACAAGCCAAGTTGTTAACGTGGCCACTGGCCTTTGTTTTCTGTTTTATGTCCTTTTCCATTACATTTAATTAATGTACGTAGATGACCATCTTGACACCACATGGTTTTTGACTTTTTCGTTAACTTTTCTTCTTTTGAAATTGCACCTTAAGGCTTAAGCCTACTCAACTTTCTACCCCACTTTTGCTGATATAATTAGACAATCTCTTCTTTTTTTTTTTTTTTTTTTCAATTATAGTCCTACACTAAAAACCAAAATTGGTCAAGTGTACCACATTCTTCTAAACAAATTCATACTTAGAGTCCGTTTAGATACAACTGAAAATTAAAAATTAAAAATTAAAAAATACTAAAGAAAAATAATTTTTAAATATGTGAATAATACAGTGAGACTCATTTTTAATGAAAAATAGTTAAAAAGTGAGATTTGTGGGTCCCGTGACTAAAAAGTTGTTGAAAAGTTGATTAAAAGGTGCTGAAAAAGTTGCTGAGATGTGCACTATTTGGTACCAAAGTCAACAATCATGGCACAAAGAAAAAAAAAGGGGGGGCTGAAACGCGTTTGCGTCCAGACGTGGACGCAAAACACGCAAACCAAACGGGCACTTAATCAACTCAAATACAAATATTAATTCATACTTAATCAACTCAAGTACAAATATTAATGTGAGTTCTAGTTATCTTAATTGGTAAAATTTTTTGTCATTGAATAAAATATTTGAGGTTTAATTCCTGCACAAATATTAATTCAACTTAAGTAAAAAATAAATAAAAAGCTTTTTATGATTATTGATTAGATCAATTCTTTCAAGATAATTGTTATATTCAAAACACTTTCACAACAAATTATAGGTGACAGGCTATTATTAGCTATTACAAGTGAACAAAAAAGTAATCTAAGTTGTAGATTCAAATTAGAACTAATAACAACTCATCACCTTTGATTTGTTATGAAAAATGTTGTAGATGTAACACTTCTCTTCTTTCAATGTGTGTCCTAAAAAGTTTATCTTCATTACATTTTAAATAAATAAAAAATTATTTCAGTTTGAAAATTATTTTTTATATATTTAAAAATATACTTAGTATCACGTCCTTAAAAAACACATCATATCTCTCTTCTTCTATATATTAAGAGGATTCAAAAAGTTAGTAATGCCTTTATAAAATATAAAAAATACCTCTAATCTAATTAGATAAACTTTATTCCTAAAAAATAAAAATAAAAGGTTAAAATTGTAGTTCAACAAAATTCAAAAACAAAAAACTGTCTAGGAAACTTTTTTCCTAAAAATTAGTATACACCCTCTATTTAAATACCTCAAAGAAAAAAACTTTCTATTTAAAAAAAAAATTTCCCGAAAAATTAGCACACACTAAATCTAGCAGTTTACTCTTTTTCAAAATCTTAAATTTTAACTTCTTAAAAATCTCTTCCTATGTAACCTCACTAATAATAGACAAATTCAAATTTAAAAATTACGACATTAAAATTCAAAATATTAGAGAGAGAGACTCATCACACGTGTAGAGTGCGTATGATGAGACTAGTACACTTTTAAATTCATTGAAAAATAAATATTTCCAATAAAGTGGTGTGTCATGAGATTTACATTGGCTTCATTTTGATTTATAACATAACAACTAACATGTACCCCCATTTATTCATAATTTGTGTTTCCACCCCCAAATAATAATATTAGATAAGTAAAAGGCCCTTTTATGTAAAAAAATAACTAAAGCCTAGGGACTTCCTCATAAAATTTATAAAATCTCCATTTTGAAGCAAAAACAAAGAACAAAGAAGAGGAAACCCACTCCTTCCTTTCCTTCCAATTACCATTTCCTCCGTCCACATCTTCCCTTCTCTTCACTCCATCAACCAAACCAAACCAAACCAATTCATTGCTCTTTTTTCCCATACACCCAAAAATCCTAACAAAACTAAAAACCAACAACACCCCCAAAGCAAAAAAAAAAAAAAAAGAAGAAGAGAGAAACAATGCAACAGCTATTGTTCACGGTGATATTGTCGGAAATGGCATTGATATTGGTGCTACTATTCAAGACCCCATTGAGGAAGCTAGTGATAATGGGCCTGGATCGCATCAAGCGCGGTCGTGGGCCAATCATGGTCAAGACCGTTGGTGCCACCGTCTTTGTGGTGCTCTTGTCCAGCGTCTACAGCATGACCAAGATCCAGAAGCGTTGGATCGATGAGGGAGCTGTTAATCCAACGGATCAGGTCCTCATGGCCAAGCATCTCCTTGAAGCCACTCTTATGGGTAATTACTAATCTAATCTAATCTTTGCATTTTTTTTTTTTATGTATTAATCATTGGGTTTTTTTGTAGAACAACAATTTTGTGAATCATGATTTGATTTGAATGAATTAAATGATTTTGATTTTCAAGGAAATGGGACTTTGTGGTTGGCCTATTTTGACAGATTGGTTAATGGGTTCGTTCTTTGCATTTTCTTCTTTTAAGTATTGCAATCTCAAATAAACTTCAAAACTGAGCAATGTCCTTTTTTGTGTCATTCAGATTTTCCTTAAATTTAATGGAAAACTAATTGTCTAATGAAAAGTCAATGCTAGGATCATTATTTGTACTGATTAAGAAGGAATGACTTGATCAGCAAACAAAATATGTAACATTTTGGTCTAGTACGGTCAATGCTAAAATCATTGTTCTGAATTTATACATATTGTGATGTAATATATATTTGGGTAGCCATAAGCCCAAAATTATTCACAGCTGAGGTGGTAGGTTTTGATTGGTGTACAATAAAAGGAATGTCAGTGGTGGTACCATGTGAAAGTGATTTTCACAATAATTTCATTCCTTTGCCTTGACAATTTGTGAAAAAAGTTGTGAAATTTATTGTGTCTATAGCATTGTTGTGACTTGTGACTATTGAATGCATCAATACCTTTGTCAAAACACCTAGGTAATGTTTTGTTGCTTATAAGTACATGTTTGAAAGTCTGTCCGTGGTTTATCTAAGACTCTGAAGTATTCTAATCTTGTTATAAATTAGTCCTTGTTATTTTTTACCTTGTTTTTCAGTTACAGACAAGCTATAAGTGATTTGCTTCATGGTATTTTTTTGTTAAAAAGTTTTCATTTTGGAGCCAATGAGCTCTGGCTCCAATGGCACTTCATCTTCAAGAGTAGTGGGGGAGGGTGAGGTCATTGGTTCAAACCCTTTGGGTACATTTGCAACTTACTGATTACAAAGGAAATATATGTTGGAACCTTTACTGCTGGACACGATGTTTGATGAAGCTTGAATGCTCTCACTTTCTCTTTTCCCCATCTATGTTTTGGTATTGGGCAAAGAAAAAAAAAAGTATGCAAAGAAGTTATTGAACATAGTCTATAAACTTAGCTGGATACATGTGGGTGACCTTTATTAGTTTGTTGAGGATACATAGCCGACTCCAGAATTTTGGGACTTAGACTTGATTGTTGTTGTTTTAGTTAAAAGTTTTGCATGTACAGGATCACATCATGTTTTTTCATTTTGTAACCTAATAATGCTTTATGGCTTTGAGTTTTAGGACTGGGCTGCTTGTTTCAGTTTGAACCCCATTTTGCTCAATAAACTTGTTAGCTGTGGACCTATGTTAAAATGTAAACCCGGGGCAACTGCTTGCAGGTTCCTCCCTATTCCTTGCACTGATGATAGACAGACTACACCATTATATCAGAGAACTACGTATAAGAAGGAAGAGCATGGAGGCAGTTCAGAAACAGGCTCGAGGATCTGAAAATGGGAAAGTTGAGGAAGCTAAAGCATTGGAGGAAGAGACAGCTAAATTGCGAGAAAAACTGAAGCATCTAGAATCAGAACTTGAGACGAGGACAAAAGAAGTGAATGCTGCAGAGGCCAATGCAGTTGCACTAAGTAAACAATCTGAAGGATTCCTTCTTGAGTATGACCGCTTACTTGAGGAAAACCAAAACCTTAGGAACCAGTTGCAATCATTGGACAGGAGATTGTCACATTCTGGTAGCAAGAAGAATACTTAAGCAACACGGCACCTCTTGCATTTTTTCCTTCTTGAAGTTTTCTTTCATTTTTCGTAGCATCTTTTGGGAGTTTCATGATGGTTTGGTTAGGTACAGGCTATGCACCATTGTAAGTGTGTTAACTAAAATTCTTCTCCTTCCACCCCATTCCCTGCCTCAACCCCAAGGGAAAAAAAAATCAGGAGTAAATAGGATTTTCATTGTGTGTTTAATTTTACTTAGAGCTTAAGTGCTGGAGTTGATCAATTTTGTCCTGACAAACTGAGACAAATTATTAGGTTATAACATGGAAAAAAATTTCTGCTGATTTTGTTATGTTTATGAATATGCATTTTTATCCCCCTTTTTTTGTATGGTTTAAAGTTTGGATTGTAATTAAGACCTTTTGGGTTCTTTCTGCTACAATTGAACTATTCAAATCATTCACAAAGTTTATAAGTTTCCATTATAATTAGTGACATTCTTCTGTCAACAGCTCTATGACAGTAGAGCATAAGCTTTGCACCACAATTAGTCGTCATAATTGCAGGTAAACCATAACCGGTCTGCACCACCAGCCTAGTTTCAAGTCTCCTTGTCTCACTTGTCAACTGCAATCTCTGGCTTAGTTGCAGTCTTCCTTAGTTCATTAAGAGAACTCAGAATAGGATCATATTCACGCAAAAGCCTGTTGCTGTTGAGTGCAGTAAGTAGCATCAAACCCAGAAAGACTGGAACACACAGAATCAATAGCACAAGCGTCATCGCAGGTGCTATATGACCTTTCACCTCTTTTGCGTATTCCACAGAGGCTAGAGCAAGAAAGGTAAGTGGGAAGGAGTAAGCCCACCATGCAACATTGAACCTCTTCATAGATTTCTTGAAAAGGGTTGGCCTACAAGCCTGTATATAAATCCATGAGTGGATTAGTTGCACGTTTCAATTAGCTAGGGACCCCCTTCTTCTAATAACAAAGCCAGAGGCCACGGCTGCATTAACCCGTATATTAATCACCTCTCTGTTACATGCAAAGGTGTGTGTAAATGCTGCTTTGTGTGGGGCTTTCGTAGCACTCTTCCTCTATTATTTGTCACCTAGAAATTTTTATTGACAACCAGCTAAATTTTCTCATCACACATCTATATTTTTAGGGATGCAAAAACTAAAGAAACTTATTTCTTCAACTTGACCTTTATGGCCTAACAGCTAAAGCTTATTAATTCAAAAAGTTGCCAATGAAAACTCTGATCCAACCAATCATAAGTTTAATGGTGAACATTCAAATAGAGTGCTCTTCACTTCACTATGCAATACCTCTTGCATTATTTTCACTTTTTTTTTTTTTTTTTTAAATTTAACTTTTTTAAACTCTCAACTTTTTTACCTTTTTATCTTCCTTGATCCAATGGTTGGTATCAAAAATTAACTTTTTAATTTTTAATCTGAACCATGAGAAGGTATTGCATGGTGTAATAGCCCTAATTATTGCACTAGATCTTAATCCGGGATGATACTATCTACTCTCTATGATATTAATTATTTAAAGTTGTAGAAAGTTGAGGCATTAAACTTGTCATAATGTCAAGAGCAACAAATATTTTACACTAACTATCAATGTTAGATCATTTCTTCCATGTACTTCGCTGACTAGACTGAAAGCCACTTCAAATGCATATATACTCAGTAGAGGTATAACATTTGAATCAAACAAAAAGTTTGAGGGTTATGACATGTTGAATATTAAAAGTTTATGATTAATTCATTTATTTGTATTTTAAACGCAAGTCTAACTTGAACTTATCACTAAATTAGATTGCATGTTTAAACTTAGTTCATTTTTGAACCATCTTAAATTTCTTCATGAATTGCTTAATTAACTTATCATTCCTCTATGTATAGTAGATACTATAGCTAAAAATTTTTACCTCTTACCAAATTTATACTAATAATTAATAACTAAATTACAATTGAAATTATTTTGTTTGATTTAATTAGATAGAATGATTTTTATTTATAAAATTATAAAAATTAGAGTCACCAACCTTGTATCATTTAAAATATATATATATATATATATATATAGTTTTTACCAAATAATAATTTGATATCTTATGAATTTATTTGCAAACTTACACAATTTAATCTTAAGTCAATATAAATATTTTTGTATGCATTTATTCATATAAACATATAATATTATATTGTGTAGACTTGAATCAAGCCTCACTCTCACGAGCTTGTTCACAAACACAATAATATGTTTGAGCTTAGCTCGATTAATAGTCAATCCCAAACTTAAGTTTAAACTTGCCTCGTTTATTAAATAAACAAACATAAAGAAGTTTTACCCAAACTGATTATGAACTCGGTTCATTTACCCAAACTTGTGCTGCTATTGAAATAGTGGAGAGATGGAAGTATGTGAGAGAAGAGTAAATGATGAAAATTACCAGAGACATGAAAAGGAATAGAGAGAGGAAGAAGAGCATCTTTGATGAAGTATCAAAAACTCCTGAAATGGAGCTCCAAGCTAAACTTGCCATGCTTGGTGCAACAATGAACAAGAAGAAAGCTGGCCTCAGCATTACTGGAAAATGATTGCCACCAGGTAGGTGCTGATAGAGGGTAATGAAGAGTACTAAATAATGTGCCATGCCTAGTGAGAACATGAAAATCGCACTCTCTTTCCACCCTATCTGTGCTGCTCCTTGAGCACCTACCAAGTTCCCTAACACTGATATCTGACTTGTTGGATTTGCCATCATTGATAGAAACCTCTTTTCAGTGGTGAACCATTGCCCATATATTTTGATGTCAAGCACCAATATTGGAATTGCAAAAACCAACCAAAGAACTAGATAAGTGTGACTCTTTGGACTTATTAATGGGGCTGATTGAAGCATGAGAAGCCATGAAATCCAAGGGGCATACAAGAAGTTCACTCCTATATGGTGTAAGAATTCTGACTTGACCATGTGAAAATGAAAGTAACACCTTAGAATATATAGCATAGAGAGTGTAATTAGCACCAAAAGTGCAAGACACCAGAGTAAATGAAAAGCCGTTGAAGAAATCGTGTGGAATACTTGTTGGAAAGCTTGTGACTCATCTGTTGGCTTACTTAGAATTTTCCATAGTAAAGCTTGGGCACCAAGAGAGATGCTTATTCTGAAGTAGCCTGCATGGAGCCTGGTTAAGACGTATGATTGTAATGGATTGGAAATGGGAATTGGGTGGGCATGAGACTCTTGGCTAGTGACATTAATGGAAGCATCAATTACTACCTCAACTTGTGGTTTCAATACAGGGTCTTCCATTAGTAATAGTATAATAATAGAAGTGATCAGTGACTTTGTGTGTAAGATTTGCATTTTTCAAAATAAGTACAAAGGGTGTTTATATAGGGAAAGGAGTGAGTGTGAGAAACACTTGAAAAATCAATTCAACATTGCGTGTAAAGCCACTACACTGACATTTAGGGTCTGTTTGGATTGAAAGGAGAGAGAGGGGGAGTGGAGGGAAGTAGAGTAGAATTAGCTGAAAATATGTTAATTTTGAGCTAATTCTACTCTACTCTACTCTTCTTCCCTTTCCCTCAATTCAAACGAACCATCAACAAGCTAGTACATTAGTACTAGAGAGTATTATTGTCTTTTGGAAATGCAAAATTATTAAGTTTTTGAATTTGAGTTTTATTATCATATCAATTTTAATTGATAATAGTTCTCACTTAATCTTGTTGTGACATGATCGATCTTAAGTAAGGTTTTATCAATTTTAATTTTGAAAAACTTCTTTGTGCGGAAACAACCATAACAAACAAGTCTTTTTATATAATCAAGAATTTTCATATTACATGTTTGAATATTATTATGATAACTTTCATTGTTGTTTTTATGTTGTATTATTTCATTATTCTCTAATTTATTTGACCAAATTGCAAAAGGCCTTTGACCTCTAAGATTTGGATCAATTGCAAACATACCCCCATACTTTTCATTTTGTATTATTGACCTTTGTGTTATCATAAATGATAAAATTGAATGTGGTCACTTTCCATGCATGTAACGAATTTTTTATAAAGAAAATTATTTTTAAAACAAGTTCATTTTTTAATTTAATTTAATAGAAAAAAATTATTTACATTAAATTGAATTGGGAAAAAAACCATACCTGACTAAACAATTCTATAAAATTTAATTGAAAAGAAAAATCTCATCCAACTAAATTATTTTATTAATAAGAAATCAAATGAAAATTTAAAATCAATAAAATTTTAAGTCCTACTACAATTATATTCTTTTATTTCAAGCTAAGATACTACAAGCATTACAAAAGATGATCAAGAACAAGAAAAAAAATTACAAGAACAAATAAAAAAGTTATGACAAAATTTTGAACCATGCTACAATAGTAAAATGCACTCCTTTTAGGGCTAGCAAATCTCATGAAATCAGGAAATTTGTATATTAGATACAACCTTTATAGTTTGTAAAAACTTTTAATAGAGATTGTTTGTTTGGAAGCATTTTTTCTATAGACTTTCAGTCATTCAAGATTTTTTTTTTTTGGTGGCTGAATTTCAATCATTAATAAAGCTTTTACATCAATATGTCCAAAGTAATAAAGTAGAAAATGGTTCCTAGGATACTATACCATAACACTTGTTTCTTATGCAAATAAGTGAATGATAGATGAATAGGTGTATCTTATATATTAGTTCTAAACCCGTTTAAAAAGAAGTATTTTAACTTTCAAGATAGTTTAGGAATTGCCAACAACCTTAGTGGTTGGGTAGTACCTTCGGACTTCTTCTAAACTGTGATATTATCATTGCATTTAATGCAATCCAACCACCATCAAGTTGCATTAAATGCTACTTGACAACCATCTTGGCTTGGTTCCCTTTTGATTTTAGGAGATGGGAATGATCCCATGGGCCATGTTTGATGTTTCCCTTTTTCTTCAAGAATGACTAGATGGGATTGATACGGCATAGTCACAAAATTTAATTACAAAATTGACTATAATTTTATTTAATATCTTTTTATTAGAAGTAAATTTTAACAAATGCATCATTGAATTACATTTTCTTCTTATATCATTCACTCTTGCAAAATTTTAAGAAAATTAAAAATTAATGGCTATGTCATCAATAAATTTTTTAAATTGTAAGTTTTTGTAATTTAAAATTATGCATAAAATATAAGTTTATAAATCATATGGTAAATGATATCTAATTAACACAAAATTTGACATATGTATTAAGAGCGTAAAAAACATGCAATTCAACGGTTAAATTTTCAAAATATGTAATAATATTTATTTTATTGAGTGAGTTTGTAACCTTAAGTTACAATCAATTTTATAGCTAAGCTTTGTTCATTAATATATTGGAAAAAGTAATAAAGAAACCATTTTTGTAGCTAAGACTATTTAAAAAGATTATTAAATATTGATACATCTGGTATGTCATAGATCCTAGGAGATGGTTGGAACGAGGAAGGTAAAAACTGGTTGAAATGGTTGGTGATTGATGAAGCGTAAACTCGTCAGTCAATCGTCAGATGGAAGTAACCTCCAGCCTACAAAGGTGGTCACCGGTGTGGTGCCTGCCACCGCGCCTCCGATGCTAAAGTCAGTATCAATTGCTATTTGAGAATGAACAATATAGAAAGAACAGAGCAAAAAGAGATCTCTTAATGTGTATGTACCTTGTCATTAGCAATGTGTGGGCTTTTTATACTCTTTCATGGCCTCTAGCCGTTGGAGTAGTTATGGAGATCTTAATGCTCCTTCTGGTAACGTTTGGGGGCAGTTAATGTGGCATCAATGTGCTCCAACGGTCCGTACAGTTGGCCTCGTGACCGTTCTGGGTTTAATTGACTGCATTGAATGGCCTGGACGTCTTCGTCAGTAACGCGAATGATCACTTCGTCGTCCCTGATGGTGCATTCGTCTATAGAGGAGGTCATCCATGTGAGGCAGGCTCGTCAGTCCCATCAGTTGCCCCCCGATTCTGTGTTCGTCAGGTTCTCGACGATCATAGAATGTGAAGGGTCATAGGTTGCGGATGACTTTTGGGGTTCTGCTCCGTATTAAGTGCGAAGTGACGGCGCTCCATAGAACATGGCATACGTGGCACGTGTTGACTGGTGGAGTTAATGCTTGAATAGTTGGGACTATTGGGCTTCCCGCTGGTTTTTCAGTTTCCAAAGTCTTCAGTTTTTAAACTTCCTTTCCTCTCACTTTTCCTTTTCACCTTTCTCAAAAACTTTCAATCATTTTTCTGAGCATCTTCTCCGCCAACATCTTTCTGCAACTCTCTTCCCCAACTGGTGCGCCGTGTGGTGGTTCTCTCCCTTGAGGTGTGTTTCCCTGTTCATTTCTTTTCTTATTTTGTTTGTACGTATGGTGGTGGATTTCTGATTTTTCCCATCTTCTTTTCTTTTCGTGTTTGGCTCGCCGGGTCTCGGGGTTTTCTTCTTAGGCTTTTTTTTTGTGTTTTTCTGGTTTACTTATGGTTGGTAGTTCCGAGGTTAGGATAGCTTTCCCCTCCATCTCGTTTCTTTTTGCTCGATTAGGGGGTTCGTTGGGAAATTTTCCACACCTTGAAAATTTTGTTTACGAAGGTAGTTGCCTAGCGGTGGTGTTGGCTGACCTCTTGCCTTTGCTTCGTCAGTCAATAGATTGGTTTGATAATTTGGTGAGAGAGGGTAGAATGGCGTTTGAGGTCAGATCCAGTGAGCTCGAGATTGGGTTATTATCTAGCGGTAACCCAGTGGAGGAAGACACAGCCGTCTCCACGCCTCGAGAAGTTAGGGCTTTTTATGCTCTAAGGGAGGAGTGTGGCTTGGACGCCAACGCGTTAGGTAGATTCAGGGACAGGTTTCAGTTCCCAGAACGAGTTAGGGTTCGTCTACCTGGCGAAGCAGACCGCGCCTGTCACTTCTTTCCTGGGGAGATTTGTTTCTACGAATCTGCCTTCGTCTGTGGATTGAGGTTTCCCGTCCATCCTTTCTTGATGGAACTCTTGGACCATTTAGGTATTGCCCACGGGCAGCTTATGCCGAATTCGTGGCGGATTTTGGTTAGTTGTATGGTGATCTGGTTGGCCGCTAATGACGGGGATATGCTCAGGGTGGACAAGCTTGTCCATTTGTACCGTTTAAAAGCATCAAAGGAGTATGGGTACTACGAATTGGTGCCCTGGGAGAGAAGAACTAGGATCGTCAAGGGTTTACCATCGTCCTTCAGGTACTGAAAGTCCAGATTTTTCTTTGTGTCTGGGGATGATTTTGAGACTGCCTCTGGAGAGGTTTGGGGTGATATCCCGAGGTTGCGTCGTCGGTGGGAAACCCCGACTTTAGGTGCGTCAATATCTATCCTCGTCCTTTGAATTTTGTTGTATTTACTTCCATGGCTATTGACCTTCTTCTTTTTTTTTTCTTTTTTTTTTGTACAGTTAAGAGACGACCCAAGCTCAAGAGCAGGTATAGAGAACAGGTACAGAAAGCGATTGATTACACTCTGACGATTGAAAGCTGGGACGAGCTTGTCGACCCCAGAACACTAGCCTTCTACTGCCTCGGACCGGATCCCTCTGCCATCGTCCTGCGTAACCTTGATATTGAAGGAAAAAAGAGTAAGTGTTATATTCGTCAGTACTCACCTTTTTTCTTTCCCTTGATTTTTCTTTTTACTAGGGTTTTCCCTTTGCAGAAATGACGACCAAATTCAATAAAGGCATGTACGCGAAAATGAGGTCCAAGAAGGATGAGCCTCTGTCGAATTTGGGAGCGAAGACAGTGCGCGTCACTAGAAGGGGGAGTCATGCTGCTCCAACCTCCATTGTTCATCCAATTGTTCCTGCGAGTGAGACGACAAGGACAGCTTCTCCTACAGCTTCCGTGGAGGAGATAGGTGGCACTCCCGTCTCTAAAAGGCCGCGGCTGTCTGAAAAGGAGAAGGAGAAAGCCGCCTCTCGCCCGTCCACCCTTTGGAATGACGAGAAGATGGCTGTGGAGCGAGCCCACGAGGTGGTGACGTCTGCAGATTTGAGGGCTTTGACTGGCGTCCCTATTAACGAGGTCGCGGCCCGTCATGTTCACAAACTCGTTCAGGTGCTGGGGGAGAGTTTGCATCTTTCTTCTGAGTATTTTACTCAGGAGGCTAAGGTGGCGTCTATGACGTCTAGGATGGAGGTCTTGGAGGCGGAGAACTCGTCACTGAAGAAAGACCTTATTGCTTCCATGGGTGAGAACAACACTCTGAAGGAGCAGGTCAAGAAGCTGAACGACGACCTCCGTGTTGAGTGCCAGTTGACTAAGGAGAAGGACGAGCAACTCCTTGGGGTCAGGGAGAGTCTTAAGACCATAGCCGCCAGGTCCGTTGAAGCCTTTCAAACTACTGATGAGTACAATACTGTGCTCTTCAGTTGGTATTTTAAGGGTTTCGAGCTTCTGAAGAGATATCTCGTGAAGCACCCTTCGGGGGTGAATATGGAGGAGCTAGACCTGGAGGAGTTGGATCAAGAAATGGCTGCAGATGAGGCTGCCCGACCTTCTGCTTCTGAGCCTAAAGCTTCCGTGGATGCTCCTGCTGACGATGCTCCTACTGACGGTGCTCCTACTGACGGTGCTCCTGCTGACGAGGCTCCTGCTAACGCAGCTCCTGCTGACGATGATGCTGCCCGAACCTGATACTTAGAAATTTTTTGTCTTTCTTTTTGGATACCCACCGTGTTTTGGGGGTTTTTTTTTTTTTTTTTATCCAATTTTCAAACAATTAATCTATTTTAAGAACAACGTTTTTAGCCCAGTGTTTATGGGTCTTTGGTGGTAAAAACTTTTGTAATTTGCCCGTTGCTTTTGGGCCTTAATTTAATTCACATCTGCGTACTTACTTATACCTGTTTTGGGCCTTAATTTAATTCACATCTGCGTACTTACTTATACTTTTGTTCGTATGATCGTTGGCTTTGATCGTCCAGGCTGTATATTCGTCTATGCTGGGTCATTTCCTTAATCCTTTAGGGGTTGTCTTTGTTAGTAACTCATGTCCGTTCTATGCGGAATCTTGTTACACAGCCCTTTTTGTCCTTCACTTGTGCCATATTTATAGTCTTCAGTAACTTGCATCCGTCAAGGCGGAATCTTGTTACTTAGCCTTTTTTGGCTTTTTGTGACTTACACCCATTTTTAGGGATCTTCGTCATCGTCAATAACTTACATCCGTCAAGGCGGAATCTTGTTACTTAGCCATTTTGGCTTTTCGTGACTTACACCCATTTTTGGGATCTTCGTCATCGTCAGTAACTTACATTCGTCAAGACGGAATCTTGTTACTTAGCCATTTTTGGCTTTTTGTGACCTACACCCATTTTTAGGGATCTTCGTCATCGTCAGCAACTTACATCTGTCAAGGCGGAATCTTATTACTTAGCCATTTTTGGCTTTTTGTGACTTACACTTAAATAGACCTACTCACAGAGAAACATTAGCTGGATAACATCTTTATTAATTTAGGTAATGGATACATTTCAATGTAACTTCTATTGATGGTATTTCTTCAAGTGTTCAATGTTCCATGGCCTCGGGAGTCTTTGTCCGTCCAGGGTTTCCAAGTGGTAGCTACCTTGCCTGAAGTAATGGACGACTCGGTAAGGTCCTTCCCATATGGGGCCGAGCTTCCCTTGAGTAGGGTCTTTGGTCGCAGGGGTTACTTTGCGCAGGACGAAGTCCCCAATGTCAAGTCGCCTGAGTTTCACCCTTCTGTTGTAATAGTCTGTCATCTTTTTCTGGTAGTCCGTCACTCTACTGCAAGCTTTGTCTCTTACTTCATCTAGACAGTCCAGGTTGAATTGTAGACGATCATTATTGGCTTCCTCGTTGAACATTTCTCGCCTGGTGTTGGTTACTCCTACTTCGACCGGGATCACTGCTTCAGTTCCGTAAGTAAGCCTGAAGGGGGTCTCTCCCGTCGGGGTTCTCGTTGTTGTTCTGTAGGCCCACAAGACATTGGGCAATTCTTCTGGCCAGGCGCCCTTCGCGTCGTCCAGCTTAGTTTTTATGATCTTGAGTAGCGTACGATTTATCACCTCCTTCTGTCCGTTCGCCTGTGGATGTCCTGGCGATGAGAACTGGTTCTTGATTCCCAAGCCTGAGCAGAAATCTTTGAAACCTTGGCAGTCGAATTGTCATCCGTTATCTGATATGATCATCCTTGGAATCCCGAACCTGCAAACTATATTCTTCCACACGAAGCTTCGGATTTTTGCTTCGGTGATGGTCGTCAGTGGCTCTGCTTCAACCCATTTAGTGAAATAATCAATAGCAACTAGTAAGAATTTTACCTGACCTTTGCCCAGGGGCAGTGGGCAAACGATGTCGATTCCCCATTGTGCAAATGGCCAAGGGGATGTTATCGTCGTCAGTCTTTCTGCCGAAAGTCGTTGGACATTCCCGAACCGTTGGCATTTGTCACATCTCTTGACGAACTGCATTGCGTCCGCCTGCATAGTAAGTCAGAAGTAACCTATTCGAAGAACTTTGCTTACCAGGGATCTAGGGCCAGCATGGTCTCCACAAATTCCTTCGTGTATCTCTTCTAGGATGTACTTAGCTTCTTCTTCACTAACACACTTCAAGTAGGGCATGGAGAAGCCTCTCTTGTAGAGGGTGTCGTTGAGAACTGTAAATCTGGCTGCCCTCTTTTTAATCTTTCTAGCCTCGTCTGTATTCGGAGGAAGGTGCCCGTCCTGGAGGAAGGATATGATGGGCGTCATCCAGCTATCTGTGTTCTGGATTGAGAACGTTGGAACTTCTTCAATGCTGGGGCATTTCTGGATTTCCATCTTCAGGTCCACGTTCGTTGATCCATCTTCTGACGAAGCTATCTTCGAGACCTCGTCTGCCTCCATATTCTGGCTCCTCGGTATCTGTACGAACTCCACTTCATCGAACTCCTGAGTTAAACGCTTCGTCAGCTTGAGATACTTCTGCATTCTTTCTTCCTTTGCTTCATATTCTCCCCGGATCTGCCCTATTACCAGTTTTGAATCGTTTTGGACTAATAGGTTCTTAGCCCCGAGCTCCTTTTCGAGTCTCAATCCTGTCAGAATCCCTTCATATTCTGCCTCGTTGTTGGTGGCCGGGAATTTTAGCTGAACACCGTACTTCAGTACTTCTCCTTCTGGGGTGACTATGACGACCCCTACCCCCCCTGATTTCGAGCTGACGAACCGTCGGTCTATATCGTCCATCTTTCGGCCTCGCTGGCGTGATTATCTTCATTCGAGGAAGTGAACTCGGCGATGAAATCCACCAGGGCTTGTGCTTTAATGGCTGTCCTGGGATGGTACTCGATGTCAAATTGGCTGAGTTCAATTGCCCATTGGACAATTCTTCCAGCTGCTTCAGGCTTGTTCATGGATTTTTTGATAGGTTGGTCCGTCATCACCAGGATAGGATTTGCTTGGAAATATTGTCTTAGTTTTCGGGAGGCCACAATCAATGCAAATGCAATCTTTTCAATCTTTGGATACCTGGACTCAGCCCCTTGGAAGGCTTGGCTGACGTAATAAACCGGAAGCTGCTTCTTGCCTTCTTCTCTGATCAGGGCTCCACTGACGGCTGTATCTGATACTGCTAAATACAGATATAAGTTCTCACCTTCTTTGGATGGGCTTAGAAGGGGTGGATTACTCAGGTAGCATTTGAGCTCCTAGAAGGCTGCTTCATATTCGTCCGTCCAAGCAAAAGCTTGTTTTAAGGTTTTGAAGAAAGGGAGGCATTTGTCCATAGCCCTAGAGACGAACCTATTGAGGGCTGCAATCCTTCCAGTAAGCTTCTGGACTTCTTTAACGGTCTTGGGTGATGCCATGTTGATTATGGCTTGCACCTTCTCCGGGTTTGCCTCTATTCCTCTCTAGGACACCATGAATCCCAGGAATTTGCCTGAAGTTACACCAAAAATGCACTTACTAGGATTCAGCTTCATTTGGTATTGCTTGAGGGTAGCAAATGTCTCCTTGAGGTCGTTCAGATGAGCTAGTTCTTCTTTACTCTTGACGAGCATATCATCCACGTATACTTCAATATTCCTGCCTATTTGCTTGTTGAACATTCTGTTCACCAATCTCTGATATGTAGCACCTGCATTTTTCAATCCAAAGGGCATTACCTTATAGCAATACAGCCCTTGGCTTGTGATGAAAGCAGTCCTCTCTTGATCTTCGTCAGCCATTTTTATCTGGTTGTATCCCGAGAAGGCATCCATAAATGTCAACAACTTATGTCCGGCAGTAGAGTCCACAAGCTGATCAATCCTCGGTAAAGGGAAACTATCCTTCGAGCATGCTTTATTCAAGTCCGTGAAGTCCACACACATTCTCCACTTCCCATTCGCTTTTTTAACGAGGACGACGTTTGCAAGCCAATCAGGATAGTAGACCTCCCGGATGAATCCTGCCTTCAGCAGTTTATTTACCTCATCTGTGACAGCTTGATCTCGTTCTGGAGCAAATACCCTTCTCTTCTGCTTGACGGGTTTCTTCTCTAGATCCACGTCTAGCTTGTGCTGGATGACTTCTGTTGATATACCAGGCATGTCGTCATGGCTCCATGCGAAGATATCTTGGTTCTCTTTTAGGAACTAGACTAGTCTTGGCTTCATCTCGGGGCTTAGCATCGTCCCTATCCTCGTTGTCTTGGTGTCCTCTTCTTCGTCCAGCTTCACTGTTTCCAACACTTCTACCTTGTCTTCTTTTTTCTCTTCAATCGTCCAAGTATGGTTTTCTTTTGCGGCCAAGATGGCCTGGTAGCATTCCCTAGCTAAGACCTGATCGCCTCTTACTTCTCCAACCCCGTTGTCTGTTGGGAATTTTACCTTCAGGCAGTAAGTGGACGTGGCCGCCTTCCATTTGTTGAGTGTGGGTCTTCCAATAATCACATTATAAGACGAGGGGCAGTCTACCACCAAAAAGTCTATCTGGCGAGTCAATTGCTTTGGGTAGGTCCCCACTGTTACTATCAACGTCACTATGCCCTTGGGATATACTCTGTCTCCACTGAAGCTGACGAGAGGGGTGTCAAATGGACGCAGTTTCTTTGGATCTAACTTGAGCTGCTGAAATGCTGAGAGGTAGATGATATCTGCTGAGCTACCGTTGTCTACAAGGATCCTTTTGGTGTTGAACCCTTCTATGGTCAGCATTATGACTAACGGGTCATTGTGGGGCTGCTTCACTCCTCTGGCATCTGATTCATTAAAAGACATATCTTGATCTGTCCGTCGCTGCTTGGACGAAGGTATTATGCAGACACTGTTCACTTGCCTTTGATGGGCCTTCCTGAGGGACTTGAACGACCATCCGGTGACGGGTCCCCCTGTGATCGTCTGTATCTCCCCGATCACGTTCTGAGGTGGTTGGAATTGACGGCTACCATCCCTGGACGAGGATCCGTGCTGGTTCTTATTTTCGTCTTGAAATTTACTGTATTCTCCCTTCTTCACAAACTTCTGTAATTTTCCCTTCCGTATCAACTCCTCTATCTGTTCCTTCAAGTCCCGACAGTCTTCGGTATAATGGTCATGATCCTTGTGAAATCGGTAATACTTATTCTTGTCGCGGACGTTAGGAGATGAATGCAATGGCCGTGGCCACTTAAGGTAATGTTCATCCTTAATCTGCGTTAAAATTTTGTCAACAGGCATAACAAGGGTAGTAAATTTTACCGTCCTTGGATTTTTATCATCTTTCTTTCTGTTACCGTCATTAGTCCGACGATCTGGGCGTTCCCTTTTCTGTCCCTTACGTTCGTCCTCCTTCCTTCCTCTATCTCCTGGCTTTTCTGTATCCTTTATGGCTGCTAATGCGTCTTCAGCATTCATGTACTTCTGTGCTTTTATGAGCATTTCTGCCATCGTTTTTGGAGGGTTCTTCGCGAGTGAAGCCACGAGATCCCTGGACTTTAGCCCTGCTTTGAAAGTCGTCAGCTGCACTTTATCGTCTGCTTCGTCCACCTCTAGGGTCTCCCTAGTGAAGCGCTTAACGTACGACCGTAGGGTTTCTTTTTCTCCTTGCCTAATGGTAAGCAAATAATCTGTTGGCCTTTTAGGACCTGTCCCCCAATGAAGTGTCGTAGGAAGGCATTACTTAATTGGTCGAAGTTGTCAATGGACGACGTTGGCAGCTTGGTGAACCATTCCCTTGCAGCTCCTTTAAATGTAGTAGGAAAGGAGCGGCACATTATCTCGTCAGGGGGCTGCTGGAGCCCCAGAGTCATTTTGAAGGTGTTGAGGTGATCTTGTGGGTCCTTGAGCCCATCGAACGATTCCAGTTATGGCAGCCTGAACTTCGACGGTACTGGGCATCCCAAGACCGCAGCTGTGAAAGGCGAGTCTGTTGCCCTTACCAATCTACCCACGCTCTGGTCCATCTTCTCCCTAATGGCATTTTTCAATTCGTCCATCTCTTTCCTCATTTCCTGAAGAAGATCTGAATTTTGGTCTCCTGGAGTAGTAGGCCTTGGATGACCACTCCTCCTGTTACTATTTCCCTCGTCCTCCATGTTGTTTTTGGATCGATTCTCCTCCTGTTGAATCTGTAATTTCATCTCCTGATTTTGCTTAGTGAGTTCCTCGACAACATCTGTGAGAGCTTGAACCTGCTGGGCTAAGGCTGCGGAATCTTGGTTGGATTCCATCTGAAAATAATAGTTGATTGGAAACTACTTTCTCGAGTCAGAGCACGAAAATGTCATCCCTACAAACGGCGCCAAACTGATGAAGCGTAAACTCGTCAGTCAATCATCAGATGGAAGCAACCTCCAGCCTACAAAGGTGGTCACCGGTGTGGTGCCTACCACCTCGCCTCCGATGCTAAAGTCAGTATCAATTGCTATTTGAGAATGAACAATATAGAAAGAACAGAGCAAAAAGAGATCTCTTAATGTGTATGTACCTTGTCATTAGCAATGTATGGGCTTTTTATACTCTTTCATGGCCTCTAGCCGTTAGAGTAGTTATGGAGATCTTAATGCTCCTTCTGGTAACGTTTGGGGGCAGTTAATGTGGCATCAATGTGCTCCAACGGTCCGTACAGTTGGCCTCGTGACCGTTCTGGGTTTAATTGACTGCATTGAATGGCCTGGACGTCTTCGTCAGTAACGCGAATGATCACTTCGTTGTCCCTGATGGTGAATTCGTCTATAGAGGAGGTCGTTCATGTGAGGCGGGCTCGTCAGTCCCATCAGTGATAGCCAAACAAAAAGTCAGAGAAAAGGCATAGAAGCAAGAAGCTAATGGTGCTCAAAAACATAATTCAACTTCAATGCTTAATTCTGCTATTTAAAAATAAAAAAGGTGTGCCCCTATTATAGTAAAAGGTGCTAAATTCTACCAAAGTGTTGGAGATGATAAAGTGAAACACTTATATTATGAGGAAGTGAAATGGCTAGTAGCTTTTAGTTTCTAAACAGGAAAAAAATGGTGATTGGCACGATAGGAAAGTGGAAACAAACAAAAGCATTTGGAGTGTAGTTGAGTGATAACTTATAATAAAGCCGTCCGTGCTTCCTGAACTACAACCTTTTATTGGAGGGTTATATAAGAAAGGATGTCCAAACAAATTTGGAAAGGGAAGCCATGCCTTTAAATTTTAGTTTTATTTTTATTTTTTACAATGGCCTCTCATAAACAAGTTGAGAAAAAAAAAATTAGCTTATTCTTGTGACGTAAGGTTGCAACACAAGTGAAATAAAAAATAATCATGGCAATAAAGTTAATGAATTATGTCCCTATTTATTAGGGTTTTTTTTTTTTTTTTTTTTTTTGAAACTGAGTCACTTTGAAAAGTTATACATTTAATATATATATATATAAATGTGTGGGGCCAGAAAGAGTCAGCTAGCCCCGATCCACTTCGAACCAGGCCCAAAGGCCCGCGTCGAGGAGGCGTCCAATGTCCGAGGACTAAAGTGTAAGGCCCAGTTGCCCAAGAAACAGTGCCGAGGACGATTCCTTCCTCGGACGTCCGAGATCATAAAGTGGACAAGCAGCACACCATCAAGGGGAGTCTTCCTGAGCATCCAAAGAGCAGATAGCAAGTACCAAGCACCGGCAATGGAAGCATGGTGGAGGAGCAAGTCCCAGACGAACTGTCACCTCCACATTAAATGCCCTCAACTAACGCCCTGGCCGCATTAATGAGGATAGGACTCCTGAACAGTGCTGTCTTGGGTGCTGCAACCCACAAAAGGAATGGGAATGCGGCTGATGGGATAGGCTCTCAAATGATGGCTTGGCTAATCAACAAATGTAGGGTTAGGATCAACCGAGAGAGATGTATATAATGTAAGGAGTCCCTCTTGAAAAAGGAGAGGGACTGAAAAACCAGAGTTAAGAAATACTGTAGCGACTTGTATTCTCTAAAACTTTGTAATCAATCTTCAAAGAAATAATAAGAACATCAAGCTCCGTAAGGCACGTCCGAGGAGCAATATTGTGCACCACAATCCACGCTTAAGTTATTATATCCACAAACAACCATGCATGGCCGCTGCATTCCTCACTAGGGCCTAGTTCTTGAACTCATTCTCTATAAATTCATTACAGGGCTAGCTGGGTTTGGGTCCATTCTCTCAATAGTGGAAGTGCCCAAAACCGGTCCCTACAAAATGTATTTTCAAAAAGTGCACTTTCAAAATGGGATATTAAATTGGCGCTAAAGAGTAAGAGGAGGTAGATTGTTTGTTTGTTTTTTTTTTTTTTTTTTTGTATTGTTTTTTTTTTTTTAATACAAGATAGAAATTTTATTCTAACTTAATTTAAGTTTATATGAGTGTAAAACTCTCTCCTAGAGACTTAAACCCCGATTCTTGCATTTCACACCTCACAAGCACTTGTAGAATGACCACCACACCAAGAGTGCGCGGTGATAAAATGAGGTAGATTGTTAAATACACCTTAACTTGTATTTGTATGGTATTCATTAAAAATAAAGTAAAAAATATGTACAAATATCAAGAAAAGTATATACAATTAGAATGAATTTGTTTATTCAAATCAATAAATTATTGAAAAATATAATTTTTCTTAAATGAGTATTATAAATGAAATATTTATTATTTCTTAACTTTTTTGGGTAGGATTAAAAAGAAAGCATTTGATGGTGCGCTATGAGCAAATGCATTTGAGTCATTGAAAGATACCCGGGCGCGGGCGGCGGCGGGGACCTAATGAATTGATTGAGCAAGTGCTAATATGTTATCATTTACTTGAGGAAAAGATTGGGCTTGTGCTTTTGCAAGAAACTTAATTTTAGTTGGAAGTTGTGGTTATGAATCATCAGTTAGGTATTGATTGATTCAGTTGCGGGCTATAAGAATTGTTTTTAGGGTGGTCACTAAAAAATTAAATTACCACAATATTTTTCTTGGTACCATTTTTTAAAGAAAAATGAAATTATAAATTATTTTTATTAAATAGGTTGAACGAGCTACAAATTTTATCTTTTTGTTTTATAATAAGCTTTTTGTTGAGTAATTTTTTTCGCTTGTTGTTGTTTGGTCTTGTCTTGTTTTTGTTTGATTTATGTTTGAGTTAATATTTATCGTCATTATTTAAGCTTTAAAAAAACAAGGATTAAGAATTATGTTTGGAGGTAGAATTAATTTTAGAGTAATGCTACGTCCACAACATTTTTACAATAAATCTTATGCAAAAAGTTGTTATTGGTGGATAAAAAAAATAAATTAGTATTTGGCCCAAATTAGAATCAGTAACAACTTATTACATTAGATTTATTGTAAAATTATTATGAAAATGTTGTGAATGTAGTAGCACTACTCTTATTTTTGTTAAACCCAAATTTTTGTAATTCTCAAGTCAGGGTGTTTATAATTTTTATTAGGATGGTTACAATAAGTTAGTTTAGTATATAATATATTTTTTGCAAGTGTATATATACATTTTTTTTACAAATCAGAGTGATCCTGTGACCACCTTGACTTGCATGTAGAGCCGCCACTGGATCGATTGACCTAAAGTGGCAGCAAAGACATGCGACAATAGAATGCCTGCACTCTGCAAAGATAAAATGGGCCATTTCTTATGCTGGCAATGGCTGATTTCTGAAAAGGAGTTGCAGGTGGCGAGTGATTGGTGACGATTACTTGTATTTTTTATTACAAAAACATACATTTAATAGATATATAATTTATTCAAATGATTTAACTAGTGATGGGATTATTAAATTCATGGATAGTCAATCCGTCACATAATGGGGTTTCCTCTTTATAGCACGCTCATATCCAACTCACCTAGTTGTGTGATTTGTTTAATACTTAATAGAGCATTCATGCGAACAAGAATATAAAATGATTATACAAGACAATAATATTTAACAATGGTTAAGCCAATTTTAAGTATACGTCCATGAGTAACACCGAAAAAAATTTACTATCAATGATGTGGATTACAACAACACTCACTAATACCTTACAAACTTACATACTCACACGTCCATTGAAATGTAAAAAAATATATGTTGGTCCTCATTTATTAAGAGAGAGTTTGGGCCCACATATAAAGAGGAGAGTGAGAGTTATGGTTAAGTTGAGCGATTAAAGTTACCATTTCTTAACAACTCAAACTTCTTGGATAATCAATAATTTATCAAACTCTTAGATAAAAGCCACCAAACCCCTTACAAAAATGCTTATTTATAATTTCCTAATTCTACTCTTTAATTTAGAAAGAATACACAATTATTTGTTCAATAAGAAACTTTCATTCCATACTGAGAAAATTTTATTTTCTTCCAATGACAGGTAAAAGCCTTTCCAACCTAAATCAAGTGATTTGAGACAATTTCTAATAAGCTGATACTACTTGCTTTTATACCCAACTAATATCTTTATCCAATCTCAAGAGAAGGTTTAAGGTTTGAGCTAGTTCTGCTGGCAGATAAGCCCAAACCTACCTAGATGTACCCCAGACTAGGCCTGTCCTCTTTTACAACATCCCCAGGCCCATTCTTTTACCCATTAAAATAAATTCACTATTTTATTTATATGGCCTGGGGTATAACTATAAAATAAAGTAGGTCTCAGCTCTAGCCTAGCGGCCCAGTTAAAAATATTGGCAAGAATGAACCTTAATCGTATGGTTATGAAAGCAAAAAATGAGCATTATTTTCAAATGAAATATTGCTTCCATTTAAATCAACTTTGGTACATTTAGAGGCCACCAGCGAGCCTCTATTACTGCTACTATTGCTATTATCATTACCACTAAAACTACTTCTAATATTACAAGCCTCTGTCCCACTAGTGCTCGTGGGTTCATTGTAAAATACCAAATTGTTGTCCTGACTAACACTTGCTATGAATTCATTGGCATTTAACAAAGCAAAGTCCTGGCTGGAATTGACCAACTCTGGCTCTTTGTTACTATTGCTTCTAACTGTAACCCAATCTTCCTCACATGCCCAATTAGGCTTTTGTTGACACAATGTGGTACTACCTTCACTCAACCGCTGGATTCTTTCCTTGAGAGAATTCAAGGAACTTTTATAGGTTGTACTTGGATTTGTCTCAAGCTCCTCCATGGATTCCCAAAAGCCTTTATCCAATACACAAGTTGGAGTATCCGAATCAAAACCATTAACTTCTTTCAACTGAAATTTGGGCTCCTCAAGAAAAGAATGATTAAGAAGCTCACTAGCTGACCACCTTTCTATTGGGTCTCTCTTCAAGCACTTGCCCAAGAAATCCTTAGCTTGCTTTGACATGAAGTTAGGAACCTCTGGCACTTCACCCGAATAACCAATTCGGTAAAGGGCTGACACCGGGTCCGAAACACCGGGCCATGGGGCCCGCCCGGTAGCCATCTCGATCATGGTACATCCTAGAGCCCACACATCAGCAGGGGACCCCTGTTGCTCTCCACGCGCCACCTCAGGTGCCATGAACACCGGAGTGCCAGCGATTGCCAAATCAGCACTCGACACGTCATCAAGCTCCCTAGCACAACCCAAATCAGCAATCTTCACCCCATCATTAGTGACCAAAATGTTGTGACATTTAATGTCACAATGCACTATGCTATTAGAATGAAGGTATTCGAGCCCCAACACAATGTTGCGCGTGTAGGCTTGGATTGTGGCCTCGTCTAGACCACCACCTTGGCTGTGAATTGCATCAATAAGGGTGCCACGGGGAGCATATTCCATGAAAAGATTGTAAAGAAGCTTACCATTTTCAGATGAAACATTGCATCCCTTGTATGCTACAATTTGTGGACAACTTATTGTAGAAAGAATTCGTTGCTCCCTCTTGAGGAATTCTGATTGTGAGAGATTGGTGGACTTGACCGCGAAAATCTCTCCAGACCCATGAACCTTAGCCACTGAGACCGTGGCAGATGAGCCACGGCCAATGATTTGGCCTCTGGTCCAGTCCATTGAAGAGCTGAGCTAACTAGGAAGGAGGGTGAGAGAACTGAGTTATAAGAAGGCAAAATTTTGCAGTTTGGTGTGTCTGTTTTGTTAGGTGGGAGCTCAATTCAATACGTGTATATATAAATAAAAGCATAGTCATAGTCTTCAATATTGGTATTGTATGGTTGGCTTAATCCAAGAAGTAATGCTTCTGGTACTTTTTTTTTTTTTTTTTAGTTTTGGTTATTTTCATCGTAACCAATGGGCAGCCGCAGTCTTTTTTTTTTTTTGCTGAGAGAGCCACGTGGCAAAAAGAGAAGTGATGACAACTTAACTTTGGCCGGCAGTTACATAACTTAACTATGAATTAACTATATATATTTGTCCACATGGCATCACGTGAAAACGTGAGCAACGGGTGCAAGGTGTTGAAAGTGGTGTTGTTGATGAGCATAGGATACAATGGATTATGGGATATTCCAATGGGTTTGGTTTGGGATTTAAGAATAGAAAAAGGTCACCAATTCTTAGGTTTTTTTTAAGTGCTTGACTTTGTTGAAGTAAGTCCTCTTAGCAATAATCAACAATAAAAAGACACAGTTTTACAAGCTAAGTTGGGACTGTACCAAACCATCCATGGTTTTACTAGGGATGGTGTTTTGCCCAAAAAAATTTTGGTGGCAGGTGGACTCTTATTAGTGCATATACAATGATTCCTAACTCCCAAGTCCCAATGCCCACATTGATTCTCAGAACAAAGATTAAGAATTGCAAGGTCCATACCAAAAATCTCTGGACCACATGCATTGATTGGAGTAACTTGTTTGACATTTAAAACCTAAAGCACTTTGCAAGCAAGACCTGTACCATTTTTGTATTTGGGTAGTGTCAAGATTCAAAGGCTATGCACCAAATCTAGTGGACTTATGTAGTAATTTACTAATAATATCTAAGTTTGCACACTAAGATCAATGCAATTAAAATTTGGATGATACTAAGATAACAATAAAGGGCAATAATGTTAATGAATGAATGTTGGTGTAAAAATAAAGTAAACCTTTTCAAGAATTAAGAGAGCTTGCATAGTTTACATACATTGCTTGGATTGTAGGTGAAGTTTGCAAGAGGAATCAAAGTAAAGGCAAAAGGGCAAAGAGAGGATACAGGCACAGCAGGCTTTTTTGTACGTATAAACCAACCAAAAAGCGAAAGGGTTAGAGAGGATCAGGATAGAGCTGGCTATGTGGAACCAACTCCACAAAGCTAAAAATCTCTCTTTCGGAATAGACAGTTGGACTTTAGCTGAAAATGGGAAAGCCTAAACCGCCCAACCAAACTCACATTCTCTTTGAAAATTGGATAGCCTAAACAGTCCAAAGTCCAATCCATTACAAGTGTCAATTTACTCTTTGATTTCTTAGTCCCAAATCCCAATCGTTTTACAGAGAAAAAATATATATTTTTCACATTCTTTTTCAATTGTTGAGACGAAATTGATCTTCTTATCACAATTTATCAACCATTATTTATCAAAAATATTGTTAAAATTGTGTGCATTGTTCTTAACAATACCAGCCTATCAGCTTCTCAGCCAACAAAAACAATAAAAATAAAAGTATATGAATAATTTAAGGAATTCTTTTTAGCTAAGTTTGGACGGCTTTAAAGCTTAGCAACAAAGTATATGCTTATCCCATTGTGTAAAATGTGTCCCTCTCAAGCAAACCCTTTACCCAATCATTGAATCTCTTTCTTCACTTTCGGCAAAGCTTAGGGGACCCTCACGTTTTTTCTTTCTTCCCATACAAGCATTGAAATGTTTCTCAGCACCATTGTAATAAATGAATCTTTCTTTAAAAAAATCATGAAATAGATTCTCAAAACTTTGTGAAGATTTTTAAGCACGCTCAATAGTTTGAAATCATTTATTTTTTGTGGAGAACACATGGGAACGTAAACTCATCTTTCCATCTCAATTTCTCAAGTAACATTTGGCCAGTAGGTGACCATATTTTTTTTTTATAAGAGTAGGTGACCATATTGACAAATTTGACATAGCATAGCACTATATTCAGCTAAAATTAATCATTTTATTGTTGAAAGCGTGAACCAGCAAACACATCAAAACATGCTTTTCTTTGGCTTATAAATGAAGAAGCATAGTACTAAAATATTTTTTGGGTCATTTTCTATGCATGTTTAAGGACAAAATCCTACGTGAAATCTATAAAAACAAAAGCGTTTTTTCAACGAGGATTAGACATTTCTGAGAAATGATATGTCTACAATATTTTTACAACAAATCCTAAGTGGCAGGTTGTTACTGGTTATTATTGTTAGGGCAAAAAAGTAATCTTAGTGTTAGTTTCAAATTTGAACCAATAACAACTAACCACCTATGATTTGTTGTAAAAATGTTGTAAAATTGTTGTAGACGTAACATCTTTCGACATTTCTCGTTGTTTATATCTCAAATAAGGTTTTCTTTATTAATTGATATTTTAAGTAATTAATTAGAAAATGGGATAGAAAGTCAAGTTTAATCCTTAATGAAAGACATGTTCACACCACAATGAAAGCAAACCAAAGTTGGTAATTAACTTCGTGGTCAGATTGAAAACCAATGTGTCCTTTGGAGAATGGAAGGGGCAATGTGACTTCTCACTTCTTTGAGCATCACACAAGCGATACAAAAAGAAGGATGAACCCACACAAGAAAATTCTTATACATACACACATGACACAACCACATGCGCATGCCAATGTATTGAATTGGAGAGGAAGTGCTTGGGTTAAATACTGCAATTATTTATGTCCCTCAAATGCAGGCGTGGTATATTATTTCTAAGTGTAAATTTTTTATTGGGGTATTGAAAGTCTAACTAGTAGTTAACCCATTAACCAAGTACCGAATCAAATTATAATATTGCCAACCTTACAAAGTCACAATTAAATAAAGCACCCAAGCTATATATATATATATATATATAGCCCAGAGATCAACTAATCAAATTAAATTCTAAAAAATTGATGTGATAATTCAACACTACCAGTACATAAAAATAGGCCAAACCCTTCTTGATTTTAATGCTCAAAAATTTCAAAAGGGGCTTATCAGACATAATAACTCTTTCTATTTCCCTTTTTATGGTGGTTGTTCTCCATACGATCTTGAAGGTGGTTTTTACTTTTTAGGCTAAGAGATTTTTTATGAGAAATGTGTTTGAGGGATGAGAATCATATGAATATCTTATATATGATACCCGGCCTAAATCTGAGTCAAATTACATGTGATTATTTTTCCTTTGTATTCAAGAAGCTATGGATAGTGATGGATCTTAACATTGGCAAAAGGCCGTGAGGGAGGAGTTACAATCCTTGAATAAGAATCAAGGTTGGGTCCTTGTTGAGTTGCCAAAGGATCGCCCGAGGGCAACGTGCTGCAAGAGCGTCAATGAGTGGTAAGCACAAGTGCAAAAGACGTGCCCGAAACGACAATAGTGTGGTTCCAACTGCCATCGCTATACAGTAAACCATAAGGGGTGTTGGCCACAAGTCAGTGTTAATGGTGGGCAAAAAAAAAATAAGAGGAAGAAAAATCAACTATGATTTCAAGCCTAAACAGATCGATGGGAAAGTAATGGAGCAAGACAACAAGGCTCAAGGGCAGGATGGAGGTTGCAGAGTGGTCAAAAAAAAGTGGGGGAGGGGGAGGCAGTCAGTATGATATTTATTGGTAAATCTTCTGGCCAAATACCATCCAGATACATTGGATTTTTCAACCAAAAAATACCCTTCCAACCACTTCCACCAACATTATTGCTGGTTGACAAGATCTTTACAAACCGGCATTGCTGGTCGATGGCACGGTTTGATCAGATTGTTGAACGGTACAATTACATGAACTGTAAGTACAGGTTTTAACTTCGCTACCTTTGTGCTACACTAAGTTGCATGGTTTTTTTAAGAAATTAAACATATTATATTTCCCCCAGATTTTTTAACTGCAGGACAAATAGGGGAGAATCAAGCCTGGAAAAGAAGTTCCGAGGAAAAAATGAAGCAGCAGCAGCTTGAAGCCATGATGTTTGAACTTACCTACCTCATGCTCCTTGAGCAAATCAACAAATGGCTGTAAAGTTTCAACAATTCAATGACGCATTTGCATTGCAAAAAGGACCCACATGAAACTTGACGATTGTAAGGTTGGTAAATAATTAAGGATAGAAATTGGGCTCACATTGCACACATAATAAACTTTTCAGATGGATAAAAGAGATCCATTTTAAATATTTACAAGCAGCATAACTCTCCTCCATTTAACTTCTTCAAGTTTATATAAGGTTCACAAAGACAGCAAATAGATAAAGATATCACAGCCCAGGGTAGATTGTTTATGCTGCCTCTGCAAATCCAACTCTCAGTTTACCTGCATCAAAGATAGTGTGGTAGCGACCCATGAAGACATCCCCCAATATCCTGCATTGCAAAAGAACCATTAGTGAGAATCATCTACACCAGAAGCATCACATGTACAGTTGCTGAATGATAAATGGAGAGTTGACTTGAATGGAACTATACCAGAGAGGTCCACGAGGAGGAGGAATGTCCATAGCCATAAAGCCACTGATGCACTGAGCCATAGGACCCTCACCCACCTTCAGTATGTACTGGTGACACCATCCAGAAAAGTTTGACATCAGTACAATGATATTCTAGTTATATATATATATATATATATATATGAAGTTTGCCAAGATAATATCATCATATATATATATATATATGACAGTAGCTCGACAAAAGCCATGGAGAATTTTCATTCTAAACAATGGCTGGTATCAGTTCAAAGTTATTGAATGTTTCAGCTTGTTTGGCTCTTTAGTTTTATTATGCAGTTAACTAGATACAGATGATCAGAAGATAAGTAAGATGCAAACAAAAAAACAATTAAAAAAAAATTGTCTTTGAGGCTTCAATGACACCTCCTACCCTTATAAGAAACTTTTCCTTTCAGAATATATAGTCAGTGAGTTAATTTTTTTTCTCTAAGTAATACATGAACAAGTTCTAATCTAATTATAAGCTTAAAAAATCATACCAAGATGGTTTTATCATTTAAATAAGAATAAAAACAAAGAATAAAGACTGCTACCTCATACCAAGATGGTTTTATCATTCTCACAACTTATCATTTAAAAAAATAAATAAGAATAAAAACAAAAAATCTAGACCATTTTGACAAAGCATTGGACAATTTTATGTTAGATGGTGTTATTGAAAACACTGCTACTCAAGGAGCCATTTAAGGTAACCTTTATTTTTTATTTTGGATGATACGATTGAACCAATAGAAAACAAGAGTCAGAAGTCAAAGCAAAGCTTTACTAGGTCCTGCATATGTAGTTTCCAGGTCAAGGGTGCACACTAAAGAAGAAAAATTAAGTACAACAACGATCACTGCTGACAAGTAAAAAATACCATAATACTATTACTAAAATTTCTCTCAAAAAGGGGAAAACAATTTCATGATTGATTCAGATGACATGTTACCTCCTGTGGGGTGAGGTCAAAAACTTTTCCACCAATTGTGAAGGAAACAGTAGGCATGTTAGAAATATTTCCACAATCCACAGAAGATTCTCCCATTGGGCTTGGCACCCGATCACAAAGCTGTGGAAGTACCAGATGGTCAAGTCAGCATGAGCAGCAATCTCCTAAAGATATATACAACAATGCAGTACCAGACATATTTCACCTCATTGACATAGGTCAGCACATAATCTAGTGTCCGATTCTGCTTTAGCTGGCTTTGCATCCACACAACTGCCATTTCACAAGCAGGGCACATACCATCATGAATTCCACCAGATGCTTTGCCACTGTTCTCTTCCACGACACTCTCAATGCCAATACTGTACAAAAACATTCATAGACCAATAAATTCCCCATCTAAAAATTAAATCAGGGAGATTTTTTAAAGAATCAATTACAAATGTGTTCCAAATTTTTTTTTTTTTACCTTAAAAAAAAAAAAAAAAAAAACCCAGAAATAATTAAAATTTTTCAAAAACGACTGACGAAAACCAAATTTAAAAACAAAATAATATATTTTGAGCTTGACTGCAACATGGGTACCATTTAAGGGCTCACAATGCAGTCTGGAAGAAGATAATGAAAAGGAAATAACAACAGGAAACGTTATAAGGGGCACCAAGAGAATATATAAATTCATTGGTATGTGACAAATGCACCCAGTGAGTTTTCAACCCACAACTTTTCCCTCCCACCTATTATTGTGGGAGGGTGAAGTTCCATTTTAGCCAAACGGCCTAACCTCACTGGCATATTGTAAGAGAAAGATAAAAAGGCAGAGGACTATTAAAAATGTTTGAGTATGACCTAACTCCGCGGGCACCATCAAACGTACACAATCCAACCTGGGAGCAGATCTTCTTCGGGTTTGCCTGTTATGCACAATGAAAGCTAGAACTTAGTTCAATAATGGAATTAACTGGAACATTCTGCAAGGGACATAAGTGAATTGACATGCTGAGACAAAATCTTTTCCACTCATTATGAAAAGGATAAAATAAAATAATAAGCCGTATTACCTGATAAGAAAAAACAAAAAAATAGAAATTAATAAAAGCCAAGTATTTACCTCAGCTACAAGCAAGTCAATAATTGTTTGTCCATACTGCTCAACAACTGCCTTGCATTCCTGGCTAGCAACTCCATTGGCTCCAATTGCTTGATTTATCATTGTAATCACAGCCTTACCGAAAAAAAAGAACCATATATTTCAGGGATAAGCACATGTAAAATATTAAGAAAGCAATCACAGATATTTTTCATTTAGAAACATAAATTCTACATCTTAGATTTTCTCACTTTCAAGGTAATGCGCCAAGATGACCAGCCTACAAGCTTTTAGGACAACCAAGTGAATAACAGTAATAACCATAGAATTCAGCCATCAAATTCAAGATATGAAAATGAGAATTGGAAGAATGTGACCGGAAAATCACAGAAGCATATCATAATAAGGATGATATATCTATCAAACAAAGCTCACTTAAAAATGTATTAGTTGTTTCTCATTTTCTGCTTCTACATTGTGTCATCTTGTTCACACAATAACTCCATTGAATAATGTTTCAAGTTTAACCTCAACGGAAACTAAAGCTGAAAATGACATCCGAAGTGGCAAAATAAACTAGCACAACATATGAAGCAAGAGATTGATAAACAATAATCAAAATAGCTCCAAAGAACTTGAGCTATTATACATACCGTTGGACCTGCCATTAGGGAAGTTCCAGAATCTGCAATAGCTGCACAACTGCCAGTACAATAGCCTACATAGCAGCCAGACGGAAAATTGAGTCCCACAAAATAACAGGAGCCAGTTCATAAAAAAATTTATGTCTACCTTCAACTCCCCCTTGCCTCCCAAAAAAAAAAAAAAAAAAACTCTTTTTCATTTGAGGAATTGTACTAGGCATCGAGAGAGAACATACCAGTTGGTTTACCACCGATAAGAACATCACCCATGTCAAACTATCAAAAAGAAATATATTTTGGCAAAATGAGAAGATAATTGAAAATATAAAAGTATATTGAATATCTAATATCTATTAACCATAGTTAAATATGCAGTTTGTAGACAACCTAGTACCTACCTGCCAATAGCCTTTCCGTGTCACGGGAACATAAGTGTGTTCGCCCTTGAAGTGATTTGGATCTACCCCGCCAAAGACAAGTTCACCCCCTGCTTCTTCCTCTGTTTTACGGTTGAGCCAGAACGAAAATACTGGCTCTTTAATAAGACCTTGTTCAACCATGTTGTACCTGTACGACAGTCGACAAGCAGGCACCTCATTAAAAATTTCATATTAAGAAGCTTATTTCAGTAAAAGACCAATTAAAACCAAAGATATACACACATACCACAAAGGAGTAGCATTTCCAACTGAAATTTCCTGAAATCCAAGTCCTAATAGGCCATCAAACTTTGCCACCAAAAATGTGACACCAGGCTCTCTAGTTGCCTCAATGAATTCCTGAAGGGATCAGCTGTAGTTAGTACAGTATAATCAAACTACTAAGATTTGAAACAATGTAGAGGAAAAATGTTCAAGGTACCTGACTCTTTATAATTAGGTCCCCAACTTTGACATCATCATAGCTAAAGAAACCGGAAATAGCTCCACTACCATACTGGATAGCAGCAGATGTCCCTTCATGATGGATGATAACAGAGCTACATCAGACAACATAGATAATACACACATATATATTGCGCATTCAAAAGGCAATTCTCCAAGACAGCCCCAAGCAATCACATATCATGAAGTGGGCACCGTAATTAAGAGTAAAGGGCATACCATGCAGCATGATGTTGATTATTATAAATGAAATGAACATTATTCTAAGGTTGGGACAAAAGGACTAACCATTCTTCTTGTACGTTTTCGACTCACTTGACTTGTACTTAGAATGAAAATAACACGCAAGCTGCACCACAAATGCAAAAACATGAATCTATTGCCTTCAATCAAGATTTTAATAAAGCCAAGAATGCTAATTACATTCATTATAAACATAGAAATCCAAGCTCACCGATAAAAAGCACTTATCCGATGGCACCCACAGATTAGAGCTGCCAGTGTCAAAAATTACAGTGAAAATTTGAGGGGGAGTACCAATGCCAATCTCACCAAAATACTGAGCATCCAAGTAGTTATTCAACGGAACAATATCCGTCTTATCAGAGTCCTCAGGACTATAACGGATATGATACTTCCTAACAGAAGCTCTTACAGCCTGTGCCTCCTTGGACTCAAGCCGCACAGCAAGGCGGTTGTTTTGGTCCAATTTAATCTTCTTCAGTCCAATCCTAACCAACCTATTGTTGGAAGCAGAGGTGACCAGCGAAAACAACAGGGTTGAAAGGAACACAGATAACACGACTGCTTTCAAATTGCTTCCCATGTTCACCTATTTCATCCACATTGCAATTTTCAGGTTCAGGAAAAGCATGAACAAGCGAAACAAATAATATGCAAAACGTATACACATGGGTTGGGTTCAAGTTACATTGGGAGAAACTTTTGTCAATGTTAAACCACTCAATAACTATCTATTGGATGTGTTTTTTGACAAATCTACCGTTGAATTACATTCTCTCCTTATACCCTACACGCTTGCAATATATCAACATGTTTGGAGATCAATATCTATCCCATCTATATGCAAAATATTGACTTTATGCATCAATGGTAAACAACACCTGACCGTCACAAATTTTGGCACGCATGCTATGAACATAACGAACATGTAATCTAACAGTGAAACTTTAAAAATATTAATTTAATAAAAAGTTATAAAGCGGTGTAATGTTAAGTTGAATTTAACAACAAAGCTGAGTTTTTTTAGCTTAGTTAAAGTTCAGTTTACATGTTTTATCTTCATATACTAACAGTGTAGCTTAGTTACAGATCAGTTTTTGATATTTAGAACAGAAAAACAGAACACAATAAATTCTAAACTACATTTCTATCATTTCAGCAACTTCCTAAGCAACCAAACAGGGAAGTGCGGAAGATTCAAGCACAAGTTCCGTTTAAGTTTTAACTGCTTCAAAAATAGTAGGAAATTTAAATTTAATCAAAATTTTCAATCCTTCACTATACTTATTCAGTACAGAACCTGAAAATTTTTTATTCTTTCTTCTTTTTTAGTCCGAAACATATTCTAGAAACTAAGTAATTCGTAGACAAAAAGCGCTTAAGCTACAAGCTTTAAGTAAAAAGTCAAAAATTTTCAAATTTTATTAAACTTCAGTTTCCTTCGTTTTTTCTCACGAAACAAACAGAGCTTAAATCAGGAAAAAAAAAACCACATTTTCTAAATAAATAAATAAAAACTTATACAAAACGCTCAAAGCACTAACATGAATACAATGATCAAGCACAATCTCCAACAAACTTGCATCAAAAGGCATTAAAAATATTATAATAATGACCGATCACCAAGCCAATATATTCTCACATGCAAAAAACAATAAATCCTTAGCAGAGCAAACCAAAACAGAATGATAAAAAATAATTAGCAATTAATAGTATATTAATAATTTATTGCAATAAATATTTAATTCACTCACCGAATTGTTTAGCGAAAGGAAAAGTAGAGGAAAAAGAGTTGAAGCGAAAAGAGGAAGAAACAGAGAATTTAAAATGGACGAAAGTACAACAGAGAGAGACTGTGTGTGAGTGTGAGAGACTCAGTGGGGCCCAGCTAATACTGTATCTTTCTTTCTTTCGTTTAAAGGGAAAAATGGTGGGGCCCAGCAAATAATATAGCGTGAAAGTTTCGTGTTTTTTGAAGCCGTTTGATCTTTTTCTGCTGCAGAGATGGCGTGGTAAGCGTTGGACACACACGATGGACTCGTGTTTTTTCTTTTTTGATATGTTTCTTTTTCTTTTTTCTTTTTTCTTTTTTTGAGAAAAGAAGAATTTAGGCACGATTTGGTACATATATTTAAATACATGTTTTCAACTTTTAAATAACATTACTCGTATTTTTACACACTTTTTTACCCACATTTTCATAAAAATTGAAAACTGTTTTTTAAACACACGTACCAAACTGGTCCTTAAGGTCCAGAAAATAAGTTGAAATTAAAAAAATTTTGCTAAAAGTTTACTAAAAAAATTTTAAAATATGAGAAAATGTCTGAAAAAGTAAAGTTTTAAAACGTTATACATAAAAGCTAAACCCCAAACACACTCTTATGGCCTGTTTGGATGGAGGGAGAATAGAGTAAAGTTAACTAAAAATAAGCTAATTTTGTGCTAAATTTACTCTGATCTGCTCTCCCTCCCTCTCCTTCAATCCAAATGGACTATTAGTTTGTGGGATTTGATATTCTTTTTAGAGTAATGTTAGGAACACATAAAAATACATAATTTTGTATCACAACTCGCCATGTTGTAAGTTGTGAGGAGTAAAAGTATATCCTCACATGACCCACCATCATACATTGACTGATCACAACTCGTGATAGCATTACCCTTCTTTTTGCTAGTTTTTTTTTTTTTTTTTTTTTTTGGGCCGTTTGATTTATGGGAAAGGGGCGGTGATGGGAGATGCGTTCGGGAACTGGGGAAGTGATTGCTTACGTGGCAGTGGTGCATGCAATTTGTTCACTTCAACACGCGACACATCGTTTGTTAGCGTCGTGGGAAGTTTGTGGCTTTGTGAGTAAATACAAAAGGAAGGCAATTGCGGGAATAGCCTTTTGCTCTTCATTCATTCTGTACTAACTTCATTAATGATTGTAGGATTAGGACAGATATTTTGAATGCTTGCTTGGGTTTATAAATAAGCCTTTAAAGCAGGGAAGACGATACCATACCGTACCGACCGGTATGGCCGGTATATACCGTGCCGGCTAGTGCATCGGTACGACCACCCCCTCTGTTTCGTACCGGAAAAAATACCGGCCTTACCGGACGAGTACCGGCCGTACAGGCGAAATCCGGCCGTTCCGGCCAGTAAAGAGATACCGGACCGAAACACATCCAAGCCACAGATTTTTTGTGATTTTGACAAGTTTTCAAGAGATACCTGTCCTCTTTCTTTCTTTCTCTCACGCTCTCTCTCAGCTGCTCCGTGTCTCTCATCTCTCGACTTCTCTGTTTCGGCTTCTCACTCTGCTCTGTCTCGGCTTCTCGGCTTCTCACTCTGCTCTGTTTCGGCTTCTCGGCTTCTCACTCTGCTCTGTCTCGGCTTCTCATTCCCTGTCTCGGGTCTCGGCTTCTCACTCTTGGCCCCTCGCTTGCCTCTATTTTGAATCGAAAATCGGAATCGCAGAGGATTCTTTTTTTTTTTTCTTTCCCTTTTCCCTTTTCACTTTCCCTTTCCCTTCTCTCTGTTTTTTCGTTTTGGGTTTTGGGGCCTTGGGCCCTTGTTTGTTGTGGATCTATGACTCAAGAGACCAGAGAATGGGTATTTTATTTTTTTTGAGAATGGGTATGTTTGTTTTGTTGTGGCGTGCCTCATGGGTTTGTGATTCAGAGTAAATATATTATTTTATTTTTTATTTTTTGCTGAGTATTGGTATGTTATATGTGGGTATGTGAATATATATATATATATATATATATATTAAATATATAAAATAGCAGTAAATCCGAAACGGTACACCGGTATTGACCGGTATCCGAAATATATCGTACCGCTGACCAAACCGGTACAGCCTCCGGTACGGTATTGACTCCCTTGCTTTAAAGGAGTATTTACTGGGTAAACATTTTCGAATATAAACAATTTCTTTTTAGGCATATTCAACTATATATTTAGAATAATTGTTCATTAATAGAACCAGCCACCAATAACCAAAAACATGTCATGAACTACGTAATTAATTGTTAGTCCTTCTCCAATAAGGCTTTAGTGGTCTCCAATTTTTATTATTTTTTTTTTAAAATAAAACCAAGAGCATCAATATTCGGAGTTGTAAAACTCCTAATATGCTCTATTTTAGCATCAAATCATAAAAGGAAATCATTATCCGGGAGGCTAATTGTAAAAAATTTACAATTGAGCTACAATAGTGTCCTAAATTTAGAACCTACTATATATAGCAAGTTTGCAAAAATAAAATAATATTTTTTATTCCTACTCCTAAAATATCTCCTTCTTTCTCTCTCTTTATTCTCTCATCTCCTCTCTCTATGTTATTTTATTATGTAGATATATTATTTTAATGTGTTGTATAGGAAAATAAAAACTGGGATATTAGGTGTATTATAAAGTAGAATGATATAATAGATAAAGTAACTTTTTAAATGGTAAAATCAAACATTTTTTTGTAATCCCAGATGCTAATGCTCTTATAAAATTATAATCTATGCATATTAATAAATAAATAAAATTCTCTTCTATCTTTTTTCTCAACAAAAAAAAAAAAGGACAAAATTAGCTACAAAATTAATTGTAACTTTAAGTTACAACCTTACTAAATATCTTTTTATTGGATGTGAATTTTGACAAATCCACCATTGAAACACATTTTCTTCTTATATCCTCCATCTTTGCAAAATTTCTAAAAAATTAAAGATCAATAATTATGTCATCAATAAATTATTTAAACTGTAAGTTTCTGTAGTTTAAAATTAAGCATAAAATATAAACTTATAAATCATATAGTAAATAATATTTGATTGACGCAAAAGTTGACATGTGTACTAAGAGCGTAAAAAACATGCAATTCAACCGTTAAATTTTTAAAATATGTAGTAATATTTATTTTATTGAGCAACAACTAATTTTACAACTAAATTTTGTTTAAAAAAAATTCTCTTTCTGGTGTACAGTGTCCACTATTACGGCTTATCAAAATTAACCTTTTTTGGTAAAAGTCATGGTCAAAATTAACCTTTTTTTGGGTAAAAATCATTGTCAAAATCAACCTCATTGTACGGTTTTAAATACATGTGGGAGGTGAGGCAAGATCACAACTCACAAGTTAGATTTTTCAAAAGTATATTGTGAATGATTCAGCCTAGGCAGTCCCATAGCTATTACTATTTCTTAAAAGGACAAGAAACCAATCATTGCACTGTAGGTTTGGATTTGCTCTCAAAAAATCTGGTTGGTTTGGCTGAACAAGATGAAGATGTTTCCGAAAAGCAAGCTCAATGGCTTTGGATGATAAATTAATTTAAGGTAACCCAACTGAAAGATACACTCCTTGAATGCAAGAAAGAGAATGCTTCGAAGGGAACTTTGGAAACTAAAATCACCAACTACATAGATGATCACATGAATATGCCTATCTCCAACATTTGAAAAACTTGTGTGTTAGACAAGTTCATAAGTCATGACCACCAAATGACCATAGTATGTCCATTTTTTATGTGCAGTTTTGGATGCAAAGAAAAAAGAAAGTAGAATAGAGTTCGCCGGAAATTGTCCTTCATCCAAACTGGCCAGTATTTTGCTTTTGGACTTTCTTGTATGATACTCTGATGCGAATCCACTACTAATACTAATTTTAATATATACCAATGTTTGTTTCAATATAAATACTTTCTTATAGAAATCATTTTTGTCTAAAAACATTTTTAGAGAACTACTTGCTCTCCTACTGTTTAGTTGTATTCTTGAATATACTCTATAAAATAAATTATGTCCTAATATTTTTATATAGATATAAAAATAAAGATTTTATTTCAACACTTTAAATTATTAATAATACAAAATTTAATAAAATCAATATAAAATATAAGAACAATCAAAATAAAGTTATTGAAAATTACTCTAATAAACAAAATTTAAACAATAGTGCAACAAAAAAAAGGGGGGGGGGGGGGGTATTGGGAAATCTTTTCTGACGCCTAAACTTCTTATTAAATATAAAAAAGAGTGAGTTTTGGCCTTTGTTTAGGAAAAATAGAAAGGCAAAAATACACTTTTTCTCAACAAAAAAATAGACAAAATTGAGCTATAAAATTAATTGTAACCTTAGGTTACAATCTTACTTAATATCTTTCTATTGAAGGTGAACTTTGACAAATCCACAATTGGAACACATTTTCTTCTTATATCCTCCATCTTTGCAAAATTTCTAAAAAATTAAAGATTAATAATTATGTCATCAGTAACACATAGTAGCTATAGAGACAAACTGCTTGGAACAATCCCTGGAACTTTTGAACAAGCCATTGGGTTCAAAAGTGTAATGCAAGAGGACGTGGAATCAGACACGGAAGAGGAAAACCTTCGCGAGGGTTGTACAAAGGTTTGCTTCTCAAAGGAGGAAAAGGCACACATGAGAGCCCCGTGGCAACACGCACTCATCATCAAACCCTTTGGTAGAAAAGTGGGATTTCTCTACCTAGACTCAAAGATTCGCGGCATGTGGAACCCTGTAGGACAAATGGACTGTATTGACTTGGGGTTGGATTATTTCCTAGTTAAGTTTGAACTTGCAGATGACATGGATAACATTCTCAAAGGGGGTCCGTGGTTCATTGGCCAGCACTTTCTTGCTATCAGGCAATGGGAACCAGGTTTCAAGGCTTCCATGGCAACTTTCTCCTCAGTTGCAGTTTGGGTAAGACTCTCAGAACTACCAATTGAATTTTACGAACTAGCTTCACTCCTCAAGATTAGTAAATCCATCGGACCAGTCTTACGAATTAACTCACATACTATCAATAGGGCTCGAGGTAGATTTGCTCACCTTTGTATTCAGGTCAACCTGGACAAGCCTTTAATAAGAACTGTCTATATTGGGAAAATAGCGTATAGTATACTATACGAAGGCATTAGCTCCCTCTGTTTTTCGTGTGGGAGAATTGGGCATAAAAAAGAGACATGCCCTTACACCGTGAAGGAACCTAACAAGGAATCTGATAAGGATCAGAATGCATGCCTTAACACAGATGTTTCTGTTGATCACCAACCCAGGTGGAGCAAGGCGGAGAGGTCGCAGGAGGAGTATGGGGAATGGATGGTGGTTACCAGACGTAAACCTTTCAACAAGGTTACGGCTAAGCCTACGGTCCAAGAAGGAAGTGACTCGGCTGAGTCAGTACAAAGGTTGGATGTGACGCACCAGCCTAGAGTAGCGAACCAGGAAAAGAAAGAAGGGAAACGGAAAGCTAGTCACCTACAATCTATGGTGCAAAACAGAGAGATTGATAAGATCGCCACGTCCAATCGCGGGTTGACAGGAGTTGGTAGGAACTCTAAGGGCCCTAAACGAAATGGGAGACCAAACCAAAAAGACAAGGGTATTGTTAAAAGCAAACTAAAAAGGGTGGGCCCTAGCAAGACAGGAGGACCTTTTTCCTTTGGAAATGGGCCGGATCTGATAAACAAAGGTGGGCCTGATCAAACCCCTTTTTTGTTTCTCTAGTCCAGATAGCCAAAGCCAAAAACTCGCTGTTGAAAATAAGGATTTAAACAACTCCAATCAATGGGGAAGCGACAATGGAAAGAATGAACAACTGGGCGATCTTTTACAAGGGGAAAACCGTTCCGGTGGGAGATGACACAATAAGGTGGATAAGGCAAGACCTGACGGAAGTACGGGGGTGGTTTGACACAAAACTGATGCTAGCTTGGAAAAATATGTTCTCGTTGACGGAGATAAGCAAGCAGGTGGGTTACCTGTCAATGGAGGACGAAGCTTGGAAGCTGACCCCGAACCCATGGTGGAGATTCCTAACGAACAGACCTGCGGTGCCAACCCTACTGATGAACAACTCTAAATCGCTAACGCTAGAATCAAAGGTGCAACCTTCGGAAAACTTCCTAACAGAGGCAGAACAAGAATGGATCCAACCAGTGATCACAGGGAGGATGATACTTCAGGCAGCACCGGTGGTGTGTGTGATGATGGGAAACTTTCATCGGGTGAAGCTACTTCAAGTAGTAGAACCGGAGATCTCCGGGACTATTCTCATCAGGGCATCCCAAGAGCTAATGGGGATTATCAAACACTCGACAACTCTGTTTCGAGAGAGGATGGAGTCGAAGACGGAGTTGATGGAAGCATGGAAGTGGAGGGAAACTGAGGACTGCCCTTCACTGAGCCATTTCGATTCCTCAACCACCCCCTTTAGGATCATGAATATTCTGGTTTGGAACTGTAGAGGAGTCATGAAACCCCTCTTTAGGAAAATAGTCATGGACTTGGTGGAGTGGCATTCTCCATTCTTGATGGTAATTACTGAAACGAGACTTAGTGGGGCCAGAGCTGAGGAGATCATTGAACGCCTTCCGTTTGATGGTGTTGTAGTGGCGGACACGGTTGGGTTCGCTGGAGGCATTTGGCTGCTGTGGTGATCAGACGTGGTGCAAGTAGATGTCCTGGCATCAACAAAGCAAGAAATTCACGCTCTTATTCGGGTAAGATCTCAAACTTTTAGCTGGTTACTTAGTGCTATATATGCTAGTCCCAGGTTCTTTGAAAGGTTCATTCCATGGGATAATTTGAAAATGTAAGCATCTTTGCATAATCTGCCGTGGGCACTCATGAGAGATTTTAATGAAGTCTTGATTGAGGAAGAGAAATCTGGGGGGAACTCTGTGAGTCAAAGAAGAGTAGGGGCGATTCGTGATTGTATGAATGTTTGCCACATGCTAGATCTTGGATTCTCTGGACCAAAATTTACTTGGACTAACAAAAGAGAATTTGGGAACTTAATTCAGTATAGGTTGGACAGGTGTTGGGCAAACCCAGATTGGAAAGAATTTTTTAATGAGGCTAATGTCACCCATCTTGCAAGAATTAACTCAGACCACTGGCCTCTTCTTCTGAACTTATGTCCAAACACTAGTGCCACATCCAATAGGCCTTTCAGGTTCCAATTTGTTTGGCTGAGCCATACAGATTTCCCAATGGTGGTCAGGGATGCCTGGACGGGTCAAGATGACAACCTTCCTAGGGCCATATCAGGGTTCACATTAAAAGTCCAGAAATGGAATAAAGAGGTTTTTGGTAATGTTTTTGCTAAAAATAGACAAATTATGGCTAGACTTCTGGGTACACAAAAAGCCCTAGCCAACAGACCCACCCCCTTCCTGGTTGATCTTCAGAACCAGCTTTCCGAGGAATATAATCAAATCCTCCAAATGGAGGAGGAGATTTGGGCTATGAAGGCCAGAATGAACTGGACTATCCTCGGAGAAAGAAACACTGCTTTTTTCCACCTCTCAACCCTTCAGAGAAGAAGCAGGAACAAAATTACTAGCATACAGGATGAGCAAAGGATTTGGATTCATAATGCGGAGGAAATGCAAGGAATTTTTTTATCTTATTTTACTAAGCTGTATCAATCTGAGCAAGTTCACTGCCATCGGTTACACCCTTAGATTGATAACTGGTGTGCCAAACTTAGGGAGGAGGAAGCAACGACAATTGCTCACGTACCCTCTAATGGTGAAATTTGGTCAGCTCTCAAAGCCATGAAGCCATATAAAGCCCTTGGTCCTGATGAACTGCATGTGGGTTTTTTTCAAAGGTTTTGGCTTATTGTGGGTGAATCTGTTAAAGTTGAGATTAAAAACATTTTCTTGAATGAGAAAGTGCCTGAGTATTTGAACCAGACCCTTATTGTTCTTATTCCAAAAATCCTTGGGCCTGAAACTGTTGGGCATTACAAGCCTATAAGTCTCTGCAATACGGTCTATAAAATAGTCTAAAAAATCCTTGTTAATAGAATCAGACCCCTTATTACCTGACCTGATCTCTCGTATGCAAGTAGCCTTCCTGGAAGGGAGGAGGAGTTCTAATAATGTGATTATTGCTCAAGAGTTAATTTACTCCCTGAAAAATAGAGAAGACAAAGATGGTTTTATGGTTGTAAAAATTGACTTGGAAAAAGCCTACGACCGCCTTGAGTGGAGCTTCATCAAGATGGTCCTTGAACATTTTAACTTTCTGGGGAATATCATAAACTTAATCATGAGATGTGTTACTACTACGTCAGCATCAATCCTTTTTAATGTAGGCAAGTTGAGTTCCTTCCAACCTTCTAGGGGCATTAGACAGGGTGACCCCCTCTCACCTTTTCTCTTCTTACTTTGCATAGAGTTCTTGGCAACTCAGATCACCACCAAGTGTGAGGAGAAGAGGCGGGAAAAAATTAAAGCCTCTAAAAACAGTCCGGGTTTCTCGCATATTTTCTTTGCCGACGACCTCATTTTATTTGCTAAGGCAAACTCTAAGAATTGTGATGCCATTATGGAAGTGCTCAACAACTTCTGTGATATTGCTGGTCAAAAGGTGAACCGGGGTAAGTCTCGCTTCTTCTTTTCCAGCAACATTCGCAGAAGAAGGAAGAGACAATTATGCAGAAAGATAGGAATTGAGGCAATAAACAACCTAGGTTGTTATTTGGGTTTTCCTCTTCTTCATCAAGGCAGAATTGGGAATGCCTTTAATTTTTTTTTGGAAAGGATACAAAGTAAACTTGCTGGTTGGAAAACTAAACTTCTCTCTCGAGCAGGTAGGATGGTTCTTGTCCAAATAGCAGCCGCTCCTATAGCAGACTATTACATGCAATGCCACGCTATTCCCATTAAAGTTTGCAATGCCATTGACAAGGCCATGAGAGATTTCTTATGGGGATCTACAGAGGAGAAAAGGAAGTTACACTTGGTCAATTGGCAGACAGTTACATTGCCAAAGGAGTTAGGAGGCCTAGGACTCTTCCAAGCTAAACATAGGAATCTTGCCCTGCTAGCCAAGCTGTGTTGGAGGCTGGCAAATGAGCCAAATACCCCCTGGGCAAAAATGATTGCTGCAAAATATCTTTCCCCTCATAGATTGACCGAGGAAGGGAGGAATCTCCCTTGTTCAAGAATTTGGGCCGCCTTCAAGAAAGGAGGCCTGGTGTATGTTCAAGGGTTGAAATGGAATGTTAAGAATGGAGCTTCAATCAATTTCTAGAATGATTTTTGGTTGCCTTCAGGAAGTGTGAGGAGTCTCATTCAAGGGCCATTAAGTAGAGAGGAAGAACAACTCACTGTCACGCAAAGCTTTGAACCAAACGGGAAGTGGAACCCAAGGAAAATCTCTTTTGAACTGCTAGATCAGATTAACAGCACCATCAGAGCTACCCCGCTATCTTACAACCTCAATGCGGAGGATTCTCTCACTTGGGCATTCTCTAAGGATGGCCTATTCTCCCACAAATCAACCTACCTCCTGGCTAAGGGCTTAAATCCTTTGAACCCGATTACTTTGTCTCTGGATTGGCTTTGGAAAATTGAATCCTTACCTCGTATTCAATTTTTTATTTGGTTGTGCTTTCACAACAGCGTTCCAACTGGGGAAGTGTTGGGTTCAAGGGGGTTAAGCCTCAACCCCATCTACTCTCTCTGCCTTCGCAACAATGAGTCTATTGATCACTTACTTAGGGGTTGTAAAGTTGCTCAACAATTTTGGCTTAACTTAAAAGTCCTACAAAGGCTGCTTGAGTCATTCAATCTTCCTTTGAAGGAGTGGATCGAAACCAACTGCAAGACCAGGCTGATCTCAAACTGCTTGGGAATTCCATGGAAAATTCTGTTTCCTATGGGCATATGGCACTTATGGCTACACAGAAATAATTTCGTCTTCAAATCGGGCACCATTGGTAGGACTTTTCACTGCAGATGCATCAAAAGTGGCGCTAAGTTTTTTGTTACTATTACCAGCAAAGCAGCCAAGCAAAAAACTCCAATTCAAGTGTCGTGGATGAAACCACCCGAAGGTTGGGTCAAACTAAATACGGACGGTTCGACATTAGGAAACCCAGGGAAAACAGGGAGTGGAGGTTTGATTAGGAACCATCAAGGAGAGTGAATAAAGGGCTATGCCAGAGCCTTAGGCAACACTAGCAGCTTTGTTGCTAAACTATGGGCTTTAAGGGACAGGCTAACCATGGCAAAGGAGCTTGGGTTGAACAACCTTCTGGTTGAAATGGATGCCTTGAGTGTGGTTTTGCTTTTGAATAATAATGATGAACACAAGGAAATCAGTAGGCTGAATGTCTCGGGCGTTGATCTCAAAGTTAACTGGAATGTCCTGAAAGATAAACACAAGATCAGAGGAGACCGGGGAAGACCGGCCAAGGATCCCTTGATGATAAAGTCAGTATTCTTAGAATTCCAATTTGTCTAAAAAAGTCTCAATAATTACCTCTTCGTAAGGGAATGCTTATATAGTGCACACGGAACGGTTATTTGTTTGATAACCATTTCTATTATCAAGGAATTCAGAAGATTCGTAGGTAACTTCCATAACTGCCGTGGAAGTTAGTTTATTTGTACTGGTGCACCATAATGGTTCATTGGAGGACTTGGCTTGTTATGGTGCAATTCGTCTCTTACGCCTGGTGGAGATCATTCTTGTCAAAAGATCAATATGCTCATCGTCCAATGGACTCGTCCGTCCTTTATTAAGGACAGACGAGGCTACGTCCGTCCTTAATAAAGGATGGATGAGGTTATTAGGGACGCGTATGCTTCTCATGTCCCATCTCTTCATTCATCTCTGACGGACAACCCATACGGACAAAATAAGACTTGTGCATTTTTATTACACCATCAAATAACACTGTCAATTTGTTAATGAAACCATTGTTAACTGATTGCAGAAACCTGCTTCAGTCCTTCCCCAACAAAAGGGTCATCCATGCGTTCCGTGAAGCCAATCAATGCGTGGATGCGCTAACTAGACTTGGAGCGAGTTCCGGCCCTTCTTTTGTTGTTTTTGTCAACCCACCGCCTATGGTGGCAAGCCTTTTGGCTTTTGACTTATATGATATGTATTGTAATAGACTAATATTTTCTTAATGTAAGTGAGTTTACCCAAAAAAAAAAAATTTATTTAAACTGTAAGTTTTTGTAGTTTAAAATTATGTATAAAATATAAACTTATAGATCATATAGTAAATAATATTTGATTGACACAAAAGTTGACATGTGTACTAAAAGCGTAAAGAACATGCAATTTAACAGTTAGATTTTTAAAATATGTAGTAATCTTTATTTTATTGAATAACAACTAATTTTGTAACTAAATTTTGTTTAAGAAGAAATTCTTTTTTTGTGTCCAGAGTCTACTATTACGGCCGGTCAAAATTAACCTTTTTTGCTAAAAGTCATTGTCAAAATTAACCTTTTTTTTTGGGTAAAAATCTTTGTCAAAATCAACCTCATTGTACGGGTTTAAATACATGTGGGAGGTGAGGTAAGATCACAACTCACAAGTTATTTTTCAAAAGAATATTGTGAATGATTCAGCCTAGGCAGTCCCATAGCTATTACTATTTCTTAAAAGGACAAGAAACCAATCATTGCATTGTAGGTTTGCAGGGATGGAGCCTAACTTGAAGTTAGGGGATAGTTTTATCTTTAGTTGTGTACGGTGGTTCTAACTTTCGGTTCAGTTGTTTAATAGTTAATGAGTATTTTTTGTATGTTTTTTATGTGTGCATTCAGGTATGGACAAAATTATTTTGTTTAAAATTTTTTAAAGGGTCAAGTTGTTTGTTTTAGATAAAATTGATTGATTGAGTTTAATTGTTTTTAGCTTTACTATTGATAATTTTTGTTGTTGAATAATTTTTTTGGGCTTGTTTATTTTGCTTTAGATTTTAGATCTGGCCTTTAAAAGCAGGAAAATGCTAGAATTACAAACTTTTTTTTACAAATTATTAATGTGGTGAGTGGTTATTAGTAAATAAAAATGAGATGTAAGTTATGAGCCCAGATGCAAACCAATAAAAGTTTACTACCACAACAGTTTATAAAAATGTTATAGAAAATTTTGTGGCTAGAGTAGTACTCCAAAAAGAATCAATGATAATATTAAGGGGGCCAAAGTGTTAAAAGGAGGAAAATGCTAGAATTACAAATTTTTTTTACAAATTATTAATGTGGTGAGTGGTTATTAGTAAATAAAAATGAGATGTAAGTTATGAGCCCAGATGCAAACCAATAAAAGTTTACTACCACAACAGTTTATAAAAATGTTATAGAAAATTTTGTGGTTAGAGTAGTACTCCAAAAAGAATCAATGATAATATTAAGGGGGCCAAAATGCGATTTTATAAAACAAAATTGCTAAAATTGGTGACTATGTATATATTAATTAAAAAAAAAAAATTAGGGGGGGTCATTGCCCCCCCTAGTCCAAGTCTCCCTCCGTCCCTGTAGGTTTGGATTTGCTCTCAAAAAATTTGGTAGGTTTGGCTGAACAAGATGAAGATGTTTCCGAAAAGCAAGCTCAATGGCTTTGGATGATCGTAATAAATTAATTTAAGGTAACCCAACTGAAAGATACACTCCTTGTGCAAGAAAGAGAATGCTTCGAAGGGAACTTTGGAAACTAAAATCACCAACTACATAGATGATCACATGAATATGCCTATCACCAACATTTGAAAAACTTGAGTGTTAGACAAGTTCGTAAGTCATGACCACCAAATGACCGCAGAATGTCCAATTTTTTATGTGCAGTTTTTGATGGAGAGAAAAAAGAGAGTAGAATAGAGTTTGCCGGAAATTGTCCTTCATCCAAACTGGCCAGTATTTTGCTTTTGGACTTTCTTGTATGATACTCTGATGTGAATCTACTACTAATACTAATTTTAATATATACCAATGTTTGTTTCAATATAAATACTTTCTTATAGAAATCATTTTTGTCTAAAAACATTTTTAGAGAACTACTTGCTCTCCTACTGTTTAGTTGTATTCCTGAATATACTCTATAAAATAAATTATGTCCTAATATTTTTATATAGATATAAAAATAAAGATTTTATTTCAACACTTTAAATTATTAATAATACAAAATTTAATAAAATCAATATAAGAAATAAGAACAATCAAAATAAAGTTATTGAAAATTACTCTAATAAACAAAATTTAAATAATAGTGCAACAAAAAAAAAAAAAGGGCGGGGTACTGGGAAATCTTTTCTGACGCCTAAACTTCTTATTAAATAAAAAAAAGAGTGAGTTTTGGCCTTTGTTTAGGAAAAATAGAAAGGCAAAAATACACTTTTTCACCCTCACTTTATTTTGATTAATTGTCATTTTAATCCACTAAGTTTAAAAGTTTTATTTTAGCACATTAACTTTGCTTATGTGATTACTTTACTCCTTCATTCTATTGCCATTAAAATATTTCTATTAATTCCCTTATAAAATGATGTTGTTTCACATTTTAACATATGAATGAATATCTAATAAATTAAAATAAAATTCAATCAAAAAAATAAAATTAGTTGATTGTTACTAGATTCAATGGAGTTGAAATCTTAAGATAAGGTCGAAGAAAATAAATTTGATAGAAGTATAGAGGTATATCTTAAAAAAAAAATTATAAGTTGTACATATTCATATACTACAATATTCCGAAATTTTCTATGATACACAATATATCTGTCCGTAACTGGGAAAAAAGTTACAGAAAAATATGTGTTAGTGGACTTATTGAGAAATGTTGGGCTTTTACATCTCAACTAGTTGGGCCTTAGAAATTAAAACGTACATTATAATTTTTTTTTCTTTAGAAATAACAAAGAGTGGGCCTTTAGAAGCACGGCCTATAAAACTATCCAAAGAACAAAAAATAAAATTAAAGAACCTTTCAAGCCCAACGAAATACTATTTCGGCGAAATTAGGGCCTAAAGATGCTGACTATAAAACTAAAGTGGACCTTTTATTTTTTATTTTCTGAGAATCAAACTAAAGTGGACTTTTTTTAGAAGAAACTAAAATGGACCTTGATAAAAAAAAAAAAAAAAAGGTTTGCTCCTCTTCTTTTTATATCTTTGTATGATCCAGCCAATAAATTCATAACCAAAATACAAACATAAGGGATTAGACATCCTTTAAAATCAATTAGTTAATATAATTTTTTTTTTAAATATTGTTTGGTTTCCAATGCCTAATAGTTGCTCCTAGTCAAAGGGGGACTTGAATGATAATTTTATTAATGCAAAAGTTAGAGTATATCTAATAGATAATGTAAAACATTTTTTCTTCCAAATTTTGGAAACCCAAGCCCAAAAATAGAGCTCCAACAGTTTAGTTCTTAATGAACCAATTAGACAATGTAGTTCTAGTCTAGGTTTTGTTGGTAGCAATATGTGGAGATCAGTTTAGTCTTTGGTAGTCCCAAACAGGGTTAAAGTTTTTCTCTGGAGAGCTTTATCTGATTCTTTGCAACAATAAATAATTTGAGTAAGAAGGGTGTTTAGGTTGAACCTTTGTGCCCGTGTCACCAGTCAGAGGATACCATTTTACATGCTTTTGTGGTCTTGTCCAATGGCAAAAGATCAAAGATGTTTGGCCAGCTTGGTCTATTTAGATTACAAAAGACAAGTTGTTATCAAGGTGATTTTCGAGACTTGTGTGACCAATTGCTTCACACTCTAGATAAAATTGTTCTTATGCCGGTTTTTGGAGGCTGTTATTCGTGATTATCATGGAAAGGTGATTGGGGCATGTAGTTTGGAGATCCTAATCAATATAAAGAAAAAGTTTCAGATGTTTTAATTAATTTAATATGTCCACAACTTTGAGACTTTAGATGGTATAAAGATGTTTTATTTCAAAAGTTTTAAGTAAAAATGACTGTCAACAATCTTACTGGAAAGAAAAATTTATTGTTGGTTTACCTTATTTCTTTGCTCAAAATGTTAGACTTGATATAGCTAATAATGACGGAACTATAGACTATCCTAGCTTAACATATGATGACATAATATCCTCAATCAATAAAACAGGTCTATGGCTGTGTAATGATCTAAGACTAAAAAATCAGATAGAGAAAGAAAAAAGATATGCTAAAAAGGAACTAGGAACTTTTTGTGAACAATATGGCTTTGATCTGTTAATTGCTCCCTCTAGGAAAAGAAGGAAAGAAAAGAAAGATGTTGATAGATACAAAAACAATAATAGAAGATATAATAAAAGTAGATCTAAAGAAAAGAAAGAAGAGTCCAATTAGAAGACAAGTTGTTATCAAGGTGATTTTCGAGACTTGTGTGACCAATTGCTTCGCACTCTAGATAAAATTATTCTTATGCTGGTTTTTGGAGGCTGTTATTCGTGATTATCATGGAAAGGTGATTGGGGCATATAGTTTGAAGATGGTAATGTGTTCCTGCATTTGGTTTGCTTAGCAATTGTGTTCTTAGTCCCTCCTAGACAGTGATAAGTGGTAATGGTTAATGGGTTTTGGGTCTATGGGTGTTTGATGAATGCTGGTGGGTTGTGGGTGGAACAAAAGATTATTTTTTTTGAGTTGTGACTTGAGCAAGGTATATTTGTGAGTCTATTATGTATGGGTGGTAGGTGATGAAAAAGAATAAAGGGAAGTAATTAATGAGAAGAAATCTGATGAGAATGGATAAAAAAGTGAGGCATTTGAGGATAGAAATTTATAAAGGAAAAATAAAAGAATAAAAAGATTGTTTATATAAAATAGAAAAAAGATATATACTTAAATAGTTTGTTGGAAATGTATTTGAAAAAGTAATTAGATAAAAATTGAAATGTGACTTTTTCTCAAAATTTAGGCGAGAATCTTGAGATGGTGTTAAAGATGCTCTCTTACTAAAAAAAAAATAGGGTACTCTTTTTAGATAAGCTTGAGATTTACAGCTGTAAAACTTTATCGAATATCACATCATTTAAATCAATTATTGTTTAAGAACATGAGGAAGACATCATCATTTTATTTTTTTACTTTTCAAAGTATATAGTAAAAAAGCCTACCCATTATGCGAAAGGGCAAATTCAATCTACCAATATAAATGTCTATTACATATATAATTATTTGTTACTCAAAACATTGTATCCTGCTTTCACTCCTACCTAACTTATTTAACTTATGTTTACTCAAAAAAAAAAAAAAAAAAAAAAACTAATTTACCTTATGTATAACGTTTTAAAGATTTCAATACAACACCAAAAAGCACAAGGGTGCTTCAAAGCAAATCAGAAGCAATTACCTAGAAGTTTCTATGTGCACAATGGATCAACAATTTTCTCCATGGAAGAGAAAATGCAAGGAAATTTTGAAATTGAGATTAGTCTTGCTATTCACATGCATGCACGTGTGATCATAAAAAAAGAGTGTACTTCTCTCACATCTCATTAGTCTTCAGTCTTTAATTATAGTCTTTTTTCCATTTCCCACTACCCACGCCCTTGGTGGAGCTGAAAGAGTAAAAGATCCTTGTACGGTGGATGATGTACGGTGCGACTCACAAAGTTCCAAGTTTCTTTGTTGTTTTTTCTCTCTCTCTCTCTCTCTAAATTTTAATAGTATTACCACATGATTGGAATTGGATGGCATAACCCATAACGTGATGTCAATCAAGGTGGACGGAAAGTCAAAAACGTATCCCAGTTGTCCAATTGAAAAAATTGTACCAAAGTAATCCACGAAACTACTAGTACCACCCACCATTTCTTTATTGGGTCTTTGAAAAAAAAAAAAAAATTTGTATTGGCATTTTTATAGTTGTATGAAGTTGACCTCTATATCATTCATTTTCATCATTCATGTCTCACACACGTAATTGCCTGGAAAGTCTCTACTTGGTCTACGATTTCGGGCCCTGATTAATTGCACAAAGTTTACGTGTCAAACTGTGGGCCGATTTTCTTGACTAGGATATTAACGAATATACCCTCAAAAGTCTTTTTTGTGTAAAGCCAAAAACAACTATGATTCTTTTCTTCTTGTAAACGTTGTGTTTTTTTGTCTTTACTGTTCCCAAGATTGGGTCAGTGATTGATTAATTTGAAGGAAAACAGAACAAAGATTAAATAATAATTGAGAAAGTCTAATGATGTAACAAAGCAGATAAAATTTTTTCATTTTTTTTTTGTCTATGTATTTACTGAGAAATTTGAATCAAATTATTCAAAATGAAACAATAAGAAATAATGAACTTGTGTGTCATAAACCCTCCCACAACAAGGACAAAAATTATGAACATCTAATCACATTCTCATCCCACCAAAAAAAGGTAAAACCCCCCAATAAAAGAACAAGATTGGGAAAAAAAAAAAAAAAAATTAAGGACAAGAGAGAATTATCAGGCCCAACTTCTAATTCCCTGGAAAATTGCCCATTTTGTTGCTATTGTTGGAGTTGCTTGTGGTCATGCTGGCACTGATATTGTTATTGGTAGTGGTGGTGGAGGTGTTGTTATTATTTGGATGAGCTCCGCCACCAATGATGGATGAGATGGCTGCTGCAAGAGCTGCCGTGAAGTTTGGGTCAGCTGTGATGGCAGCTGTGGCAGCACTGACTGTGTCAGCCAATGAGGGCTGCTGCTGCTGCGTTTGGTGCAAGGGTAGTTGGGGTGCTTGGTGGCCCAATTGGGAATGTCCCATTTCTTGGGAAAGCTGGAGGCCCGAGAATTTGGACTGGTTGTAAAGTGCTTGACCAAAGACTTGAGGCAATTGTGCGGTTTGTACTGACCCAAAACCATTCTGGCCTTGACCTGGGAAATGGATGGGGAATGGGGTTGGGGGTCTTTGGAATTGTAATGGGTTTGGGTTATGTGTGAGGTCTAGCGTCACAGTTGGAAATGGTGCCGACGCTGAAATTGTTGCCATGCTTGATGAACAAGGGAGAATAGCTCTTGCTAGCAAGTTTGGGTTCATTATCCCATCTGCACTTGACATGGACCCCGAGAGTAACATAGAGGCAGCTGCTGCTGTTGTTGATGCCATGGCCATTGCAGCTGGTGGAAGTGGATGATTGTGGTTTCCTTCATAGGTTGTGATTAGAATTGACCGATCTTCAGCACAACGTTGAACCTGTAAATCAAAACCCATAATTCTTGTTAGTCTAAACCAGAATTTACTGTATTTGATTGAAACTATATATATGATTATGACTATAGCTAAATTCTATAATGGAACAATTCCAAGAATATAAAAAACTTACTTGTTTGCGAACAGGACAACCAACTGCCATAGTGCACCGATAATAAGCCCGGGGACATGGGTTTCCTTTGGCCATTTTTTGTCCATATTTTCGCCATTGGCAACCATCAGTAATCTGCAAATGAATCAAATTACATAAATTTCACTCATAAAAATGTACACCCTATTGTTGAAATTTGTTACAAGATTGACAAATTAACGTACCATGGGTGCTTCTGACCGCGCACGAACTGAGACACGAGCCTTTCTCATTGTGGCTTCGGTGGATTGATCAATAGGCTTGGTTGGAGTCAATTTTGGAGCCTTATTAGGAACCCAACCTTGTGATTCAGATTCTGGGCTCTCTTCCCTACCAACTCTTTTACCATCTTTATCCGAATCATATGGAACAACGTCACTGTTCTTCACAACATTAGAATTGTTCCTTGGCGATCCAGAAATGGTCCTATCTTCTGAGGAAGAGTTAGATATCTCGTCTGCCTCAGCTGTGGCACCAGGACCTGGATTCATAAACTGTATTGGTACCATTTGTGACCCTCCAACCTCAACTTTTCTCTCTTCAGATTTACCTTCAACAACCTGACCATGATACCAATAAAATTAACTTAGTTATTTTGAAAACACACACAATTATAATACAAGGACAAAACTTAGGAATTTCCCAAATTAATTTTATCCATTTTTATTAGGTGTAGTAGTTGTTGTTACCTCATTCTCTTGTGCACTATCGGCTCCATGAGTCTGTTGCTGTTGCATTAATGCTACAAGATGACTATGTAAGACGTTGTAATTGTTGCTCACTTGACCAAGCATGTCTTTCAACCTTTGATTCTCCACATTCATACGTTGGAGCTCCATTTGTAATTGTGCCAGCTGAAACATACACGTGAATTTCTTTAATGGGCAGTCTTCCAAAATTATTGCAAAACAAAAAAAGAAACCCAAAAAAAAAAAAAAAAAAAAAAGCTTTATCCTTTTTTTTTTTTCTTATCTAGAATAAATAGATAATTTAGGAAAATCTCTTACCTCAATCTTAGCTCGCTTATCATCTGAGTCTGATGAAACCCCATCATCCACCGTTGATTGATCACTTCCGGTATTAGCAGTAAGAAGGTGTAACCCAGTCTATATTTAGAAAAAACAATAATTAGCATCAAAAGTAAATATCATAGTGATAAATTAATTAATGATAATACAAAGTGAAAATAAATTAGAGAGCTTACGTTGACATCCAAATCAGGCCTTGAAGGAGCTTCACCAAGAGAATTCTCCTTCTTGACACTAACTCTATTAGTTTTGGAAGCATCATCATCACGATCATGATGATCAGCATCTTCACTAGCTAAACGAGGCTTTTTGGCAAAGAAGTCAACCTCATCAACAACAGCCCTACGGTTCTCAACATGATCAGACGGTGGTGATGAAGAAGCAGCAGCAACAGCAGCAGGCTCATGATGATGGTAATCTCTACGGCCAAGATTCACCGGAAACATAGTATTATCGAGGCTGATCGATCTCTTGTTGTGGTGGTTGTTAAGGCTGTGTTGTGGGTGTGGGTGTGGGGGCCTTTTGTTGTTGTTGTTGTTGTTGTTAAGGAAGAAACCGAGCGAGTCAGAATCAAGGGTAAGACCCCATCCTTTGTCCATAAAAGCAAGAAAGAAAGGTTTTTTTTTAGAGACAAAGCAAAAAACCTATAGAGAGAGCAGAAGAGAAGAAGAGATTTTAAGAGAGAGAGAGAGAAAGAGAGAGAAAGAGTATGTGGGGGATGAAGGAAGTCTGTGAAGTCTTTTACCGGTGCAATGGGCTCGCCTATAAAAAGGGTTTGGAACGAAGACCAAATGGATTGGAACTTGGATTTTTTTTTTTTTTTTTATTTAAATTTTTTAAAACTTTTTGATGTGTGTTTTGAGAGAGAGAATTTGATGGGACTTTGCCATATTGCGTCAGACGGTGCGTCACTCTGCCCAGATGGCTTTGGGGCCCACTGTTGTTTTGTAGACTTTCCCATTCTCGGATTTACATTTCAATGGGTTGCCCCATTTTGTCTTCTTCACCCATTAACTTGCTCCGACATCAAGTTGATTCCATTTTTGTTTTTGTTTTGCTGTTTTACTCTCCTTTCACACTTTTCTTATAAAGTTGAAAATATCAATTAATCAATTTTTTTTGAAGATTTTATCGGCCGAAGTAACTGAGACTATTTTTTTAACCAAAACCTACTAAAACACCCTTACTATTATTCTTCCTAAAAACAGTGATTTTCTTTTATTTTATTTTAATAATATCTAAGCACATGAGTTATAGGTGTTTGATGCTTTGTTTGAATTCAACTGGTATAAATTTAATTTATATATATATATATATATATATGCCCCACTTTTAACAATTAACATTATGGTTCTTACTTCTTCTAAAAAAGAAAAAGAAAAACATGATGGTTCTTACTCTGTATTTTAACATTGTTTTCATTTTTCATTTTAAGAAATACTTTCTTTAATTTATAATGAAAACAACAATTACTTGTTCTTAATTTGAACCTTTATTTTATATATAATTATACATTATTGTGTAATTTTCAATATATATAACTCAGTAGTCGGTATAAAAGTTAGATAAGATTTGTTTTTCTTAAATATGATATGATTTAAATTTATAAGATCTATTTAATGATGATTACTTACTAATTACTATCATAAGTTTAAGTCACCAACTCAGTTTTTAGTACAAGACAATTCTTTAGTATAAGTGAAATTTGAACTAAAACATCAAAAATTCAAATCTATGTTTTTCCAACTATTCAATTGTAAAAAAAAAAAAAAAAAAAACAGATCCCAATTTTCAATTTATTGAAAGTAATGTGAACATAGACAAAATCCGGGTCGGGGATCCCAAAAGAAAGTTTGGTTGGTGGTTAGTACCGACCCAAAGAGGTAGACAAAAAGGGGAAAAAAAAAGGAGAAAGTGAGTGATGGAAACGAGGTTTCGTCCACATTTCGTCAAGAAAGAGTTTGACTGGGTTTCATTTCTTCTATATATCTATAAAATCAAAAGCCCAAAGAAAAAGAAAAAAGAACCCACCGCCCCGAACGGTGCGGCGCGTTCCACGTGAGGATAAAAAAAGAAAAAAGAAAAAAGAAAAAAGAAAAGTGTGAGGGGTAGCCAAGTCAACGAATTTGACGGCCCGGCTCTTCTCTCTCTATCTATCTCATGCTGTGCTGGTTTTTTTCTCTTCTGGACTGGTGGGGGCTGTTGATGACTGGCGACCGGGTGGGCCAGTAGGCTAGTCTCTGCATGGCCCCACGTAGCATGACATTATATACCACGTTTCATATCTCTCTACATCTACCCCCGGGAACCATGTTGACTGTCTACCCGTGGGACCGAGTCACTTGCTTAGACTTTCTTCTTTCACCTATTGCCTAGCTCCCTCCTCTTTATCATATTCATCTTTATATACTTCTTCTACTTGATACTACTATTTTGTCTACGACTACTCATTAATACATACCTAGTTTTCTTTTGACTTTAGCTAAATAATACCTGGAGAATAGGTGGTTAACATTATTATTATTTTTTTTATTCTTTTTAATTTGTCTAGGTAAATATTTAGGAATTATCAAATGGAGTGTGAAGTCTATAATATTTTGTGCTCAAATCAACATAACAACTATGAAGATAAGATAATCAAAATATTAAAAAGTAGTGTTAAACGAATGATTAAATTTTAAGAAATAGTTTGTACTTAAAGGATATTTAGTAATTTATTATGGTATGTGGTCTTAAGTTTGAGTCATGTCTTTACTCTACCCTCTATTTAAAAAATTATAAAACTTACATATTAGATCCCATGTAGTGGTTTTCAATGTCTCGTGATGAAATCAAACAAGTTTGGGATTCCAAAACTCCTCCATAACATTTTGGGATCACATCTATGAGATTTCTTTTTGTAATTACTTAGCGTATGTGGAATAGGAAAATTACACCCAAAACTAATTATTTGGGCACTTAAGACCTAAGGTTTGTATTTTTACTTTACATTAGTATTATGCTTGTATGATGTATGATTTAATTAAAATTTAGATGTAAACTAATTAAATATTTAAGTGATATATATATATATATATATATATGAATAATATAAATAGTAAAAATAATAGAATAAAAATTATTTTAAATTACATAATGAATGCACATGGGTACATATCCAAAGAATATAATATAATTTAAAATAAATAATGAAACTTGTAACCATGACGGTTAGAATCCAACTTTTATTCTATTGGATTTTACATGATATGGGTAGGGGCGGAGCTACAGCTAAGCTTAGCGGGCAATGGCCCCTCCAAATTTAAAAAAAAAAAAAAAAAAAAAAAAAAAACTCTTATTTTATTTATAGTTATTAAAAATTTTAAATACTTAGCTTCAAAAATAGAAGTCCTCCCCCCCCCCCCCCAAAAAAATTAGTCTAATGATGCTTTTAAAAAATAATAGAATTTGTCAATTGACCTAGTAGCTAGTTATACAGACCAGGTAGTTTTTTTTTTTTTTTTTCTCTCCTCAAATTCATTTTTTGTATATATTTAATATCAAACTAGACAAATTTTGAACACTCATTGGAATTTAAAACATGATAAATTTCCCTAAAAATATTATCTAGTGAATATGCATATGACAAAGTAGATAGTTTTTTATACTATATATTTATAAATTATGACTTACCCTAGTATCAAAATATTAAGGTTTATATATGTGTGTGTATTTATGCATGTATGTGATGGTTTATCTTGACTATTGACTAATATATTAGTACTACAATTTGGTCCCTCCAAACAAAAAATTCTAACTTCGCCCTTGAATATGGGTGGGTTGGATATGAACTTGAATAATTAATTATTATATTGTGAATATTTTAATTATAATAACTAAAAAGCCGATTATTGTATAATTTTATAATTCTTATCCAATGTATAAGAGGGGGGTTTTTTTTTTTCACTATTTAAATTACTAACAAGAAATCACTAATGGTATAGTACCATGGAAGTGGCTCATTTACAGTCAGCAATATTGTTTTATTCACATTTTTCCTCTATTTTTATTGGATTTTGTTAGCAAGTTCCTAAACTAAGATCCTTAAATTGTGGGAACAAGTGAAGGTGCATTTAGTCGTAGTTGATTATTTTAACCTTTCATTAAAAAAAATAAAAAAGAAAATTGTAAAAAAAGAATTAAGAAAAGCACACACAACCACTTTCAATTTGTGTCGCGGTCCAGTGAATTAACAATATATGTATTTTATTTACTTATTTTGATACGTATTTTATTTATTTATTTCAAAGAATGTGCATTACATCTCATCATTAAACATTTAATATTCCTTCACGCATGTTTTAACGATATATGTTAGTAAAAGCTATATTCTTCTTTTAACTTTGATGATCTCACCAGTCACCACTACATATAAATGATCATATTAGAGACATTAATGAAGGGTTAGTCTCAAGTTTACACTTTGTGTAAATTTTTGTTGACATCTTTCATGTAGTTGATAAACTTGTTAAGTTAATATTACACCAAACAAATAACTTTTTATTTGATTAATATTTAAAAAAAAATTATTTTTGGATTAAATGTTTTATTTTCCTTTAATATGCACACAAAACTATGAAATAAATTTTTTTTTATTTACTATGAAATCCATAAATTAATGTTTTGCATCTAATTTGAAGTATAATTTTTTTTGAAGATTTAAGCATGTTATAGATGTGATAATTATTAATTTCTGATTGTCTTGATATTTTGCAATCTTGGAGTGTATAAAAAGACAATGTAATTCAACAGTAGGCTTCTCAATAAGTACATTTAATAGAAAGTTATAAAGTGGTATAACATTAATAAAATTTGAGCATTATCATTTCCATTTCAACTCCTCTTTGCTTCACCACTGCACACCCTTGGTATGTTGGTCACTCCATAAGTATAAGTGTTTGTGAGGTGTAGGGGGCAAGGGCCGAGGTTCAAGTCTCCAAGAGGGAGCTTCACACACATATACACTTAGATTAGGTTAGAGTAAAAATTCTATCTTGTAAAAAAAAAAAAAAAAAAAAAAAACTCCTCTTTGCTTCATCACCGTGCACCCTTAGCATAATGGTCACCCCACAAATAAAAATTTTTGTGGGTAGAGGGGAGATATGGGTCGAGGTTCAAGTCTCTAGAAGTGATCTTTACACACATATGTTAAAGTGGGATTTCTATCTCAATTGTTTTGATAGAAAAAATCCTCTTTATTTTATCCATTTCACAGTTAAAATTTTATTTTATTTTGATCTAATAGTATATAGACTATTATAAAAAAATAGTATACAAATTGTCACATTATTTAAAATTCTAAATGCCGTGGTAGTTTATACTATAGTTGTGGATTCCATTCTGTTCTGACTAGAACGAATAGAAATTATTGTATTATTAAGAAAATCGGAATGAAAAAATCCCTCATTCCATCTCAGACTAAAATCTAGGTCATTTCGTCCAATTTTGATTAGTGATTTTGGTTCATTATGTTCAAATACCAATTTGGTCATTTTTTTTTATACAAAATAACCTAAAACTATGTTAATTGAATTTGATTATTATTGTGGGGCCTGAGGGCCCGGTGACCTCGGCTCACTTTACATTCGACCCAGGGCCCACGCCGAGGAAGAAGGATCGTCCGAGGACGATTTGTGAAGGCCTAGGCTTTTGAAATCCCCGTCGAGGATAACCCTATCCTCGGTGGAGTGAGACTAACTCCGGGTGGGGAAACAGGCCCAGGACAGGTTGTCACCTCCACACTAAATGCGCTCACCTAACCCTCTTGCCGCACTAATGGAGATTCGACCCCTGGACAGGGCAACGTTGGTCATTGCAAACCACTTGAGTACTGATAAGGCAGCTGACGAGACGGACGGTCAGAGGGAAAGCGCATGGATGATCAACGGGTGGAAGAAAGAGATAGGAAGAAGAGGACTATATAAGAAGAGCCAACAGAGAAAAAAGGGGGGAAAAAAAAGAGAAAAAGGGGGACAAATGGCAAGCTCCTCGGATCAGTGCCGAGGAGCGGCCTAAAAGGGGAACTTGGATGCACCAGCTCCACGAGGGTGAATCCATCATTGGGCTTCGTTCGTTTGTAAGGGCCAAGTTCTTCAACCCACTCTCTAAAAATGTATTGTTTAGGGCTTATTGGATCACCTTCCCTCTGATTTTCGAGGGTCTTTCCAAATTGAGTCCTTACAATTATTATTATTATTATTCATTAATGATGAGTTAATATGAGTATTATATATATTAGCGGTAATCCCAAAACGGTATGCTAGAATTAACTGATACCTAAATATCCATTCCAAATTCCAAGAGACAAATCGAAATGGGCACCAACATGGAATTAACAACATTGTTTTATACACTTGATTTGTATAAGTTAGGGCTTGTTTGGATTGAGGGGGGAAAGAGGGGGAGTGGAAGAGAGTAGAGTCGAGTTGGCTAAAAATAGGCTAATTTTAGGCTAAATTTACTCTACTCCCCCTCTCTCATCCTCAATCCAAACAGACCATTAATTTTAAACATGAAATGAATTCCTTTCAAATGAAAATTTAAAAAATAAATAAAAATTATACCATATGTAACTTAAACCTAACCCATTAATGAAATGTTAGTTTTTGGTGCACAAGTGACACAAAAATACTCCTATTTTTTTTTTGGCACTTGATTCATGTAATCCTTTCCCTTCCCCACTTCTAAATGCATTCCATCCACTTTCTTTTATACGTATATTTTTTTCGTTTTTAAATAATTTAAAAGTTACAATTTTAAACCTTAAAAATTTCTATTCAAAACACTAAATTATGTCCGTTGAGATATAAAACTCATATATTGTAACCAAAGCTTGGGGAAGCATCAAGTTCATAGTTCGCCATAAGTTTTATGATAAGGTTTCAGTAGATGACACCACTGGTCATTATCATTATCCAAGAAAATTTGAAATTCTTATCTTAAATTGCCCCGGCTTTATACGAACCCTTTTCTACCATTCTTTCGTGAATGGTTATCTTACGACCTTTCTTCTTTACACGACGTTTGTTTTATTATAAATGTTTGAAGGAGCCTATATTATTGTGTAATGTCATCATCAGCCAAATTCAAGTTTCTATTACAAGTCACTGTAGCATTTAACACTTTATATAAATAAACAATGTTATTTGCATTTGACTTTTAGACTAACATTTCCCATCTTGCAAACTTGGTTTATCTGAATTTAAATTGGACTTCCACTAAAAAAAATGGTGATTTTTTAATTGGTTATTTTGCAAGAAAGGTTTATAGTTCTATCACAGGATATTTCAGAGCAGTTTTATCTATTAATTTTATGATTTGTTAAAAGAATTACCACCTGATTTGTAGATTGCATTCTATACTGATTTTTATAGTAATAATAATTGACTTACCTTTTTCTTTTATATTAAAAAAAAATGGATGTTTCAGAGGGTTGTTCTTAATGATTTCATTCATGCCATATTTGGTGACTTACTTTAGATTATATCAAGTTTTTTTTTTTTGGAAAATTTTCAATTAAATTTATGTAGATGGTTGGTTTATTAAGCAATCAAATCTAAAAATTAAACTTTAATTAAAGTGGTTCATTAAATTGAAAGGTGAACAAACGTTCTCAAACAAGCTGCCCTTCATTTTCCACTTCGCAGTTTATTGTTATCTATTTTTTGGGCTGAGGCTATTATCTATTTAAACGCAGAATTGAGAATTTTTTTTTTGTTGATTTTTTACTAAGTGATGAAGGAAATTAATAGAAAATGCTTTATATATATTCGTCCCAAACCCACCTCAAAACGATTATTCTAACTGATAGGTCCAGGAAAAAGGATAGATCGTCCATCTGTGTAAGGACGATGTCATTACCATCACGGCACGAATAGAGCTGCCTGAACAACCCAACCAAGGACAGCCGTTATGACTAGCTGCAATAAATGCCGACATCATTGAAGGCGCGCCGGTCAATCCAACACCTGGCACATGCGTTACAAAATCAAGCAATAATAACCTCATAATGACGAGGCCAACGGCTAGAAGGACATCGGAATAGCCTATATATATCCTCAAACGAGATCCAGAAAGGGTATGAAAAATCACTTAACCTTACTCTCACTTTTGCTTTCTCTACACTCTACTTTCTTGTTAATCTGCTTCTGACTTAATCATCGGAGGCGTAGTGGGGAGCACCCCACTAGCGATTCTTCCATTTTGACTATTCTTCAGGGTTAGCGCAAGCAGTGGACGGTCTTTTCTCTGGACGAACGAATCGACTGACGATTTTAGCATCATCAGTTTGGCGCCGTCTGTGGGAAACTTTCCATACTTTTCATCCGATATTCGTTGTTCCAGAGCATTCAGCCTAGGAATATCCTCCAATCCTAACGAGATGGAATCCTGTTCTGACCAGGACCCTGCTGCATTGGCCCTGCAAATTCAAGCACTTGCAGCCACAGTGGAAGAGCTCACTAAACAGAACCAAGAAATGAAGCAACAATTACAACAGGGAAATAGCAACACAGAAGTCAACAGAGATGGGGACGAGGACAGCCACAGAAAGAAGGCCAACACTCCAGAGGAAGAAAGCTCGAGTTTCCTCAAGGAGATGAGGAAAGAGATGGACGAATTAAGAAACGCTATTAAAGGAAAAACAGATCAAGGACTGGAGAAGATTATCAGGAAAACTGATTCTCCTTTCACTGTGGCAGTTCAAGAGTGTCCGGTACCCTCTAAATTCCGTTTACCGCAGCTTGAACCTTTCGACGGACTGAAGGATCCGTTAGACCACTTGAATACATTCAAGACCACGCTGGGCCTCCAGCAGCCCCCTGATGAGATTCTATGCCGGTCCTTCCCAACTACCCTAAAAGGGGCGGCCAGGGAGTGGTTCACCAAGCTGCCAACGTCGTCCATTGACAACTTTGAGCAACTAAGCAGTTCTTTTATTCGTCATTTCGTAGGAGGTCAACGTCCAAAAAGGACAGCCGACCATTTGCTCACAATCAAGCAAGGGGAAAGGGAGACCTTGAGGTCCTATGTGACGCGCTTCACTCGAGGAATGTTGGAGGTGGACGAATCCGACGATAAGGTGCAACTCACGACCTTCAAAGCCGGGCTAAAATCCAGAGACTTTGTGGCTTCACTGGCGAAAAACCCTCCCAAATCAATGGCGGAAGCATTGTTGAAAGCACAGAAGTACATGAACGCTGAAGAGGCGCTTGCTGCCATAGATGGGACAGGAAAAACAAAGGAGAAGAAGAAAGAAGGAGAGGACGACAAGAGAGGACAGAAGAGGGATAGAACAGAACGACGTAGTGACGATGGGAACAGACGAAGAGACGATAAAAACTCTCGACGAACGAAATTCACACCACTGGCAATGCCTGTTGATCAGATTCTGGCGGAAATAAGGGACGAACATAGCCTGAGATGGCCCAGGCCACTTCAATCGCCGCCCAGTGTACGCGATAAGAGAAAGTATTGCCGTTTCCACAAGGATCACGGGCATTACACAGAAGATTGTCGAGACCTGAAGGAGCAAATAGAAGAACTCATCCAGAAAGGGAAACTTCAGAAATACGTAAAAAAGGGGGAAGCCAGCAGATTTGGTAAAAGAGAACAACAAGGGGATTTCCAAAGAAACGAAGGTCAGCCACCCCACCCACAGAATGCAAGAGGAGAAATAAAGACAATTGCGGGGGGACCGTCCATAGGAGGGTCGACCAGGTCTCTCAGGAAATCATATCAAAGGCAAGTAAACAGTGTTCACAGCTTACCCCCGTCCAAGCAACGACGGACGAATCAAGATATGTATTTTTCAGAAGAAGATGCCAGGGGAATAAAGCAGCCTCATGACGACCCACTGGTTATCATGGTCATGGTTGAGGGCTTCAACACGAGGAGAGTTTTGGTAGACAATGGGAGTTCAGCGGATATCATTTACCTATCTGCCTTCCAGCAATTAAAGGTAGACCCAAATAGACTTCAACCCTTTGAATCACCCCTCGTCAGCTTCAGCGGGGATAAGGTGTACCCCCGAGGTATTGTGACATTGACTGTAACTGCCGGATCGTACCCCTTACAAGTAACCAACAGGCATAATTTTTTGGTCGTAGATTCCCCTTCGTCTTACAATATGATCATTGGACGACCTACACTTAATCGGTGGAAGGCTGCAACTTCCACATACTGCCTGAAGGTAAAGTTTCCAACGGAGCAGGGGGTTGGAGAAATAAGAGGGGATCAAGTCTTGGCAAGGGAGTGTTACCAGGCGGTTCTGGCATCCAGAGAGAATCATACATGGGTGATCGAGGATAAATCACCTGAGATCATGGTGAAGTTAGAGACAGTAAAGTTGGTCGAAGACGATCCGATGAAAACGACTCAAGTAGGGACGGATTTGAGCCCGGGAACAAAAGAATTAATCATTCGTTTCTTGAAAAGTAACCTCGATGTATTCGCGTGGAGCCACGAAGATATGCCAGGGATTCCTGCAAATATCATCCAGCATCGCCTGAATGTAGACCCGGAGAAAAAGCCCGTCCAACAGAAGCGAAGGGTTTTCGCTCCCGAAAGAAACAAAGCAGTGACGGACGAAGTGAACAAGCTACTTGCTGCCAACTTCATTCGAGAAGTTTATTATCCCGAATGGTTGGCCAATGTCGTCATGGTCAAAAAAGCGAACGGCAAATGGAGGATGTGCGTTGACTTCACCAATCTAAACCAAGCCTGTCCAAAGGATAGCTTCCCCCTGCCCAGAATTGATCAGCTCGTCGACTCTACCGCCGGGCACAAGCTCTTGACATTTATGGATGCATTTTCAGGATACAACCAGATACAGATGGCAGAGGAAGATCAGGAAAAAACAGCCTTTATCACCAGCCAAGGGCTTTATTGCTACAAAGTCATGCCTTTTGGCTTAAAAAATGCAGGGGCCACGTACCAGAGGTTGGTAAATCAAATGTTCAAAAAACAGATCGGGAGAAACGTAGAAGTATACATTGACGATATGCTCGTCAAGAGCAAAGAAGAGGACGATCACCTAGACGACCTCAGGGAAACCTTCAACACACTCAGACAATACTGCATGAAGTTGAATCCCTCCAAGTGTGCTTTTGGAGTTTCCTCAGGGAAGTTCCTTGGATTCATGGTATCGCAAAGAGGAATTGAAGCAAACCCGGAAAAAGTTAAAGCCATCCTTGAAATGACGTCACCAAGGACGATTAAAGAAGTGCAGTCACTCACAGGCCGTGTAGCAGCCCTCAACAGATTCGTCTCTAGGGCGACGGATAAGTGCCTCCCTTTCTTCAAAACCCTGAAGAGGGCGTTCGTCTGGACGGAGGAATGCGAGGCAGCATTCCAAGACTTGAAGCAGTACCTGAGTAATCCCCCACTATTAAGTCCGTCCAAAGAAGGTGAAGATCTGTTCTTGTACCTGGCAGTATCTGCTACGGCTGTAAGTGCAGCTTTAATAAGGGAAGAAGATAAGAGACAACTCCCTGTGTATTATGTCAGTCAGGCCTTCCAAGGAGCTGAAGCCCGTTATCCACGAATAGAGAAGATCACCTTCGCCCTAATAGTGGCATCGAGAAAACTTCGCCCCTACTTCCAGGCAAATCCAATCAAGGTAATGACGGACCAACCTATCAAGAAAGCCATGAATAAACCTGAGGCAGCTGGACGAATGGTGCAATGGGCAATTGAGCTTAGCCAGTTTGATATTGAGTACTGCCCACGAACAGCCATAAAAGCCCAGGCGCTAGCAGATTTTATAGCCGAGTTCACCATCAACGAACAGGGAGAAGATCGAGAAGACATCTGGACGATTAATACAGATGGATCGTCCACACAGAAAGTAGGAGGGGCAGGCGTTGTCATTGTTCCCCCCAGAAAGATGTTCTCAAATATGGGGTTCAGCTGAAATTCCCCGTAACCAATAACGAAGCAGAATATGAGGCCTTACTGACAGGGCTCAGGCTGGCTCGGGCACTAGGAGCTGAAAATGTTGTGATCAAGAGTGATTCGCAACTCGTCGTTGGACAAGCCAGGGGAGACTTCGAAGCAAAGGAAGCAAGGATGCAAAAATATCTCCAACTGACGAACCAGCTCGTTAGCAACTTTAATCATGTAGAGTTCATTCAAATCCCGCGCGAGCAGAACGTAGAAGCTGACGAAGTGGCACGGAGCGCCTCAACAGATGTTCTAGGCACGACCTGCCGATGGAAATTGGAAGAACAAAACCTTCCCAGCATTGAGGGACTACACAACTTCTCCGTACACACAGCTCAAGGGTGGACGATCCCAATCCTGTCCTTTCTCAAGGATGGACGATTACCATCGGACACTGAAGAGGCCAGGAAAGTCCGTAAACGAGCTGCCCGATTTACCATATTGAACGACCAACTTTATAGAAGAGGTTTCTCCCAACCATACTTGAAATGCCTAGAAGAAGAAGAGGCCAGGTACGTCCTGGAGGAGGTGCACGGAGGAATTTGTGGAGATCATATGGGGTCAAGATCTCTCGTCAGAAAAATAGTCCAAGCAGGTTACTTCTGGCCAACGATGCAGAAGGACGCATCAGATTTTGTGAAGAAATGTGACAGCTGCCAAAGATATGGGAATATCCAGCGAGTGCCAGGAGAAAGAATGACGACTATCTCCTCACCCTGGCCATTCGCACAATGGGGAATCGATATCATGGGTCCCCTACCTCAAGGAAAGAGACAAGTGAAGTTCCTCCTGGTTGCAATTGATTATTTTACAAAATGGGTCGAGGCAGAAGCTCTTGCAACGATCACAGAGGCTCAGGTACAAAATTTTGTTTGGAAAAATATTATTTGCAGGTTCGGGATCCCGAGGACGATCATATCGGACAATGGCCGTCAGTTCGACAGCCAGAAGTTCAGATCATTCTGCTCAGGCCTAGGTATCAAGAACAAATACTCCTCGCCCGGACATCCTCAGGCCAACGGACAGACGGAAGTAACTAACCGAACCTTACTCAAGTCCATAAAGTCCCGGTTAGTGGGGGCAAAAGGAGCATGGCCAGAGGAACTGCCTGGCGTCTTATGGGCCTACAGGACGACGACAAGAACCCCCACCGGAGAGACCCCTTTCAACCTAACCTACGGCACGGAAGCAGTCATCCCAGTTGAAGTAGGTCTCACTAGCACCAGAAGGGAGTTTTTTGACGAAGGAGGCAATGAAAACCAGTTAAGGTTGAACCTGGATTGCCTTGACGAAGTCAGAGACCAGGCCTCCCAAAGAATGGCCAGGTACCAGCAAAAAATGGCGCGATACTACAATCAAAGGGTGAAGTTGAAAAGGTTCAACATCGGTGACCTCGTCCTCCGGAAAGTGACTACAGCGACAAAGGACCCCGCGCAAGGAAAGTTGAACCCAACCTGGGAAGGACCTTACCGGGTCGTTGACTATACACGACAAGGGAGCTACCATCTGGAGGCTCTGAACGGAAACAAGCTACCTCGTCCATGGAACGTCGAACACCTAAAAAGGTATTACAGGAAATAATCCGTGGCTCCATTGTAAGAAATTACCACAGTTTAGTGCCATACTTTCCATTAAAACCAGTAATTTATATGCGTTGTTTTTCTGCAAGTTATGCATTTATAAAAAGTGTATAAGAGGTTATTCAGGATTCTATCAGCAATTGTCCAACATTTCAATCGTCTCATTCAAAGAAATCGTCATATTCTGACTGCCTTTAAGTTAAACGAACATTCGTCCAGATCAAAAAGACGATGATATCCTTCAACAGGATGCATATCGTCCAGATCAAAAAAGACGAATTTAGCGGAAAAGCTCGCAAGAGGAATAAAAATTCCTCCAAGAAAAATACACATCGTCCAGATCGAAAAGACGATGAAACCCACACCGGGAATAAAACATTGTCCAGATCTAAAAAGACGATGAAATCTATTCAAAAGGGCACACACCGTCCTAAATAATGAAAGTTAGGGTCTTTCAAGCAGACATACACTGCCCGGGTAATCAGTCGCTAAAATTACCCAAGTCCACAGAGAGACGAAGGGAATTTTCCAAGCGACGAAGAGTTAATCCCAAGTTGAATTTCTCTAAGTATAAAGAGAAGAAAATTCACCACAAATATGAAAGAAAGCCACAGACTTAAATATATGCAACGAGAAACACAGACCGTTCAAAGGAAAGAAAAAAGACAACCCCAAAACAAACGGGGACCAAAATAATTGTTTTAATCATGGCAGCCCAAAACACACAGGGCTCATATAAAAAAAAAAAAAAGAGAAGAAGTGATCTTGATCACTGAGCTGGAGCGTCGTTTCCACCTTCGTTAGCCGCCGGGGGGTCTCCACCTGAGGCCTGAGCATTCGAAGCAGCCTCGTCCGCCTCAATTTCCTTATCAACAGCTTCAAAGTCAAGATCGTCCAGATCGACCCCCTGCCCGTGTTTGACCAAATACCTCCTCAGCAACTCGAAACCTTTGAAATACCATTGAAAAAGAATGGTGTTGTACTCGTCGGTAGTTTGAAAGGCGAGGACGGCCTTGGCCACGGCTGCTTTCATCTTCTGACTTGCGGCAGCAAGAAGCTCGTCCTTTTGTTTCACGTGAGATTTCTCAGCCTCGAGCTGCCCGGTCAGGACTTTGACTTGCTCCGCAGAAGAATTATGAGCGTCCATCGCGGCAATCAAGTCTTTCCTCAGGACTGAAGCCTCTGCCTCCAAAGCCTCCACTTTCGAGGCAGCCATGACGACCTTCTCTTCACTCGCCAAAAGTTGGGAGGTAAGATGCATAGTCTCCCCCAGTACCTAAAATGAAAACTTGAGTAAAAAAAAAAAAAAAAAAAAAACAACAACAAAAAAGGAAGAAAAAGGAATATACATCTCTTTTCCTGACAAAGACAGCATAAACAGTACCTGAACAAGCTTGTGTACGTGCTGGTTTACCAATTGATGAGAAGGCACGAGAGAAGCCTCCCTTTTCTCCTCGGGAGTAAAAAAATCATTTGCCCTGGCAATGGCGGTGTCAGCATCTTCCCAGATAGAAGAGCCCACTTTCTCCTTACCTTTCTTCCCGGTCTTCTGCCTTTTTGGAGCAGGGACCTCCTCCAGAGAAATTGCAGGAGAAGCTGTCCTCTCTTCGTCCAGAGTTGGGGTAGACGAACCCCTCTCCGTCGTTTCTTTTTCTTTCTCCTTCTCTCTGCCTCTATCAGTAAACCTCAGAGTCTTTTGCCCGATGCTTGATAAAGGTTCGTTCTTCTTTGACTTAACCTTAGCGTAAAGGTCCTTGTTAAATTTACTCGTCATCTCTGCAAAAATATATATATAGAAGGACGAGAAAGAGTTAGGACAACGGAAAAAAGGGAACAACGTTGAGTGTTAAAATCACTTACTTTTTCGTTCCTCTCGATCAATCGCCTGAATGACGTAAAGCGAAGGTTCAGGCCCTAAACAGTGACGAGCCAAAGTTCGCGGATCGACGAGCTCGTCGAAGTCGTCTATCGTCTTAACGTACCTAGTGGCCTCTTCAACTCTCTCCTTGAAGCGACTCTCCAAGTCAGGACGCTCTTTCACTGCACAAGGAGGAAATCATTCAAAGATGTAAAGGTCAAATAAAAAGGAAAATATTCAGGACAATAGAAGAAAGGGGGGCATTAGAGACGAACGCACCAAGACGAGGGGTCTCCCACCGTCGCAGCAATCTGGGAATATTCCCCCAAAAATCATCCGACAAAGTCTCCCAACCGTCCCCTGACACAAAAAAGTATCTCGACTTCCAATAGCGGAACGACGAAGGAAGATCAACTATTAAACGGGATCTCCTATCCCAAGGAACGAATTCATAATACCCAAATTCCCTAGATTCTTTCAAACGGTAAAGGTGGGTAAATTCGTTCACGGTTATCATTTCCCCTTCAGCTATGACCGTCCAGATCACCATACAACTCACGACGATCCTCCAAGAATTAGGCATAAGTTGCCCAGGAGCAATCTGCACTCGATCTAGGAGCTCCATGATAAACGGATGGACGGGAAACCTTAAGCCGCACAAGAAGGCCGCCTCGTAAAAACAAACTTCACCATGGGCAAAGGAGCAAGCCTTTTCACCTTTCCTGGGAAGACGAACCTTGGTCTCTACAGGGAATTGAAACCTATCCCTAAATTTACTAAAGACATCTACACTCAAATGACACTTTTCCTTGAGGGCATGGAAGGACGGAGGTACGGCGACGGAGGTGGAAGGTAGCGACGAAGGAGGGGGCACGGAGGTGGCCGTGTCCATCACAGCCCCGTCCGCGACCACTCCAGAGGACGAACCCCCCTCGAAACCTCTAGATCTTGCAACAGAACTCATTTTTTCCCTCCTACGGCCCCCACGGGTGGATTTGAACCAAGAAAGAGACTGCTGCAACAGTGGGTACAAATCCCTCAGAACTAAACCTAAACCACTCCCCTCTCCCACGAAATCACCAGATTGTGGGTACCGGTCACCGGAAAGTTCCAGGTATCCCCCCAATCGAGTAAAAAAGAAAGTAATAGAGGGGGAGATGTTCTCAAAATCCGTATAATCTACCATTAAAAAAGGGGCATGTGCGGTTCGAAAAAGGAAAGCAAACCAAAAAATATAGAGAACAAAAGGAAAGAAGCGAGGAAGAGGGGATACGCACCTTAAAAAGGAAAGGAGGAAAATCTGAAATCGGAAAGGCAAAGCAGCAGCAGCAGAAAACGCAGAAGAAAGAAGAAAAAGAAAACACCAGAAATAAAGAGAAAGAATTTTTTATGAAAAGTAGAAGTTAAAAAGCTTACCTTGGAAATAGCGGGAAATCAAAAAGACACCCGCCGGAAACAAGGCCTCCCCACTGCTGAAAACCTGACACGTGGCCACAAAGTACGCCACGCCGCCACAAGGCAGTTAATGCAAAGAACGCATTCCCAAGCGTCAAAAAAAAAAAAAAAAAAAAAAAAAAATCGTTTTGTATTCCCAAGATCGTCCAAGGTTACAGACGACCTTGGAATAGGGGGGCAACTGATAGGTCCAGGAAAAAGGATAGATCGTCCATCTGTGTAAGGACGATGTCATTACCATCACGGCACGAATAGAGCTGCCTGAACAACCCAACCAAGGACAGCCGTTATGACTAGCTGCAATAAATGCCGACATCATTGAAGGCGCGCCGGTCAATCCAACACCTGGCACATGCGTTACAAAATCAAGCAATAATAACCTCATAATGACGAGGCCAACGGCTAGAAGGACATCGGAATAGCCTATATATATCCTCAAACGAGATCCAGAAAGGGTATGAAAAATCACTTAACCTTACTCTCACTTTTGCTTTCTCTACACTCTACTTTCTTGTTAATCTGCTTCTGACTTAATCATCGGAGGCGTAGTGGGGAGCACCCCACTAGCGATTCTTCCATTTTGACTATTCTTCAGGGTTAGCGCAAGCAGTGGACGGTCTTTTCTCTGGACGAACGAATCGACTGACGATTTTAGCATCATCACTAACTTCTAAAAGGTAATCATCCGAAGTCCACCTAAAATAAAATTTAAAAAATACAACTTCTAAGGTAACTGGATTAAGCCTATTAATTACTAAGAAATGAGTGAAGATGTCTACAAATTCTTTACTAAAATAATGTATTTTATGTAAATGAACTTCGACTTTCAAGGTCTAGGATAATGTTCATAGACCGTAAGGTAGTAAAATAAGATTTATAAGTTTAAACAATTTATAAAAGTCTTTAAGCATGCTATGAGATTTAATGCTTATTTACAAAACTGCCTCTTTGTTTAATACTCTAATTATTTGAGGTTTGGTCTTCGAGTAACTCGTTTGCGGTTTACCTTTCTAACGGTGAAAATTACTGTACCGTGATTAGACTAATCCCAGAAATCTTGGTGATAATACTGCTAATTTTGTCTTTATCTATAAGTTTAATATTTTTTCTTTCTATTACACCTGGTTTTTCAATCTCTTCTGACGTACTTTTGCTTTACTCCCTTCAATTCTATTTAATGTTTCTTTTGAAAATTGTTGAAGAGGGAAGGTGATGGTTTGTAGGGTAACCCCAACCAATAAAAATTAATGGTAGCTTCCTTTGTTTACCTTTGACCAATAAGAGTTTTCTTTTGTAGGAAAGATCTTAATTTTCTTGTTTTAGACTTTGTAGGAAACTTAAACATCAAACCTTTGAACATCTCTCTCTTGGTCAGGAAAAAATGTCGGCCTAATTTTGACCATTGGATTAATTTGAAAGAGTGGATGCACTTATACCGACTCGAAAAAATTTATAACATTTTTCACAACTATTAAAGTGATATATTGTGATTCGTGCTAACAAAATAATGTTGATAATTGACCCGAAACAAAATACTCTCTATCTTGTTGTTAAAATTTTATTTTATGAATTTAACAATATACAAAGTGTAACATTATTTAAAATTTTAATTGATGTGATATTGGATAAATTATTAGATTTATAACATTTTAATCTTATCTTTGTATGAAAATCATATTATTCTAACTACAACATGTCATCAATGTGAACAATATTTGTCTTTAACTTATCCCAATTGTTTTGCTGACAAGCCAAACTCATACATTGGACTTGAAAATTAGAATCCATCAATTATTGAAGAACTTTTCCATGCATGCAACATTGTCTTATTAGGAAATTGGTGCACAAAAGAGAAATAGTAGAGAAAAGTTAGTAGGTTTCTCTTCTTTCCTCAGAATCTGTTCAAACATACGGCGCCCAAAGTTAAGGGAAAGAGGTTTAGAAGAAATGAATAGTCCCAATTCCCATATTCATATAGAGAATTAGAGATCCAAAAGAAAACAAAGAAAAGAAGAGTAAAGTCATGCTTTGTTCATTTTCTTTGACAAAAAAAGCAGGTTTACAACGTGTGCATTTGAACAATGGATTTAATATGAGTGACTTTTGGTGGTTTCTTTAGGTACCCAAGTTTTATTTCCTCTGCGACCTGATTCTATATTGTCAAATTTAAGCCTCTCTGTGTACGCATTTTCTTTCTGAAGCTTCATGGTGGTTGGGTTTGAATTAAAGGAATGGCATCCCTAGTTTTATTTCTTTTAACTTGAAGAAAAGTACTTCCCCACCAACCAACGTGCTTGAAGAAAAATGATAAAATTATCAGACGAGTCAATTTACTTCAAAATTTGAATATTTGAAGAACCTCTAATGAACTTATCAATGCATGAATTTGACTTTCTGATAATTGATTTCTGTATCTAGATCCAGATTCAGCCAATTTTATTGAATAGTTATGTTCCTTTTCTATTTGGTTTTTGGATTTTAAAAAAAAAAATGTAAGTGATTAAGGTTAGAAAAAAAAATCAAGGTTGTACATTTCTCTCCTCCGCCATCTTCTTTTACTCTTTTTTCTTTCCACGATAAAGAAAAACTCAATGCAATCAGAGGTTGTATGTTAAATTTAGAATTTTTGTCAACCTAATCTGAAGTTAGGAGTCAATTTCGTATATACCAAAAGCTGCTTCAACCTTTTTAAATTGGAAAATATCATCGTGTTAGGTTAGGTTGAGTTATCAGCTTGGGACCATTTTTTTCAGATTTAATAAAAAAAATTTGGGTTCGATTTTCAATTATTTAAGTCAATAATTAAATAAATAATTATAATTTATAACATAAAATACAATCGGTACTCTTGAGGTTTAAGCTAATGCTAAGCAAATCCATGATATTTAAAAAGTAACCAATTTGGTCCCTAAAGTATATGCTCCTAAAAATGTAATTATTATATTTAGCATATGGTTTAGGGATCAAATCAATTAATTTTGAAATGTCATGGATCTGCTTGACAATAGTTCAAACTTCAGAGATGATTGTATTTTACCCTAATTTATACAATTGGACTGATCAATGTAAACTTGGTTAAGCTTATTTTAATAACTTTATTTTGTTTATTGTGTAAAATTACAGCTATACTTTGATGAAAAAATGTGATACTTTTAAGAAAACAACACTTTCTCAATTGGGATGAAAATAAATTTATCCAAATAAAGCTTAATATTTTAATTTAATTTATTTTTTCAAAATTTCAAAATAAATTAAAACTAACACCCAAAATTTGAAATTAAAAAAAAAAAAAAAATCTTAAACATAACATAGTTGAAAATTTTGTCAACTAAATCCCAACCGAACTTGATTTAGAATCCAACTCAACCTATCAATCCGACTCGACTTGAGAGACTATTGTGTTGAATGCACCCTCTTTTATATGTAATGGTGGGAAAAAATTGGCAAATGCCCTTTTTGAGCAAAAATTGTAGCGTTTTGCCCTCTTTCCCAAACTAATTAGGGAAATGCCCCTATTTTGTAACTCGATTTAAGATAAATTGAGTTTAAAAAAAAAAAAAAATTTCTGGAGCCCTATAGTAGCGTTTTAAGGAGTCTATAGTGATGTTTTAAGGACCTATAGCGGCGTTTTGTAACTCGACTTCCATGAACTCGAGTTATAGACATTTTTTTTTATTTTTTTATTTACCTATAACTCGATTTCATGGAGGTCGAGTTACAAAATGCCACTATAGGTCTTTAAAACGTCACTATAGACTTTTTAAAAATGCCACTATAGGGCCTAACTTGATTTATCTTAAATTGAGTTTCAAAAGAGGAGCATTTTCCTAATTAGTTTGTATTCATTTTTTAGACCTCTTAAAACACAACTGGATTAACCTAGTTAATTAGCCAAGTTATTACTTAGTCCAAATTATGAGTTCTAGGTTAACACAATCATATAATCATATCAAGTATAGCAGCGGAAAAATAAATAACACAAAGATATGATCACCCAGGAAAACCAAACTGGTAAAAAACCTGGGGAGGATTTAACCTAGTTATCCTCAAGGTAAACTTAAATCCACTATAAAAAGAATTGAATTTTTACAACAGAATTTAGACCACTAACATTCTATTGCTACCCACCAGTAGAAACTTACTGACATAACCACGTGCAAACTCCGAGACCACAGACTCCTTCTTTCTTGGGTTCTCCAGCAAGTACAAGCATTCCCGCTTGCGTATCTTTAAACTCTTATGGCAGCAACTGAATGATCATCAAGTTCTTGAAGAAATCTCATCCTTAGTAATCCTAAACTTGTGTGAAGGAAAGCTCCTCTCAGATTTCACAAGAGATTCACACAAACAGTAATATGAGCAACATCTAAAACGTGGCTAGGGTTTGCCTTATATACCTAGGGCAAAAACATAAAACCCTTAACCCTAAGCTATTTCTGATTTTGTGTGAGTATGTACTAGTTTGTACATGTACTTAAGGGTTAATTAAGGAATTGATATTTCTTGTTTGTGTACCCTTTATAACTTAGTTAAACACTGTTATGCATTGCATTTGCATTTTTAATCATTTAGCACAATGTGTGCTTTTTGTTCTTGGTCATAAATTTTTTTAAATCAAAAATATTTTTGTGTTTTGTATTATAGATCTTGGATTTGAAATCAAGGTTAGTCATATTATCTTTACATAACATGTTTATGTACCTTGTTTAGCTTGGATGAGTTTCTTTTATTGTACTTTACTAGTTTGACTTTGTAGTGCATGTTGTGTGGGAGATGTTTATAGTTTTTGATCACTTTATCTTGATCTTGAAGTCACATGTCTTTGACTGTTGGACTTGAACCTTTTGAGAAAGACATAAATAACCATCTCACCACTGTTTACTAGCCAATCATGAACACCTTAGTGCATATCGTAAGATTTTGTGCTCGAGAAAGTGTAGCACATGCACAAAAACAACATAAGGTGTAGCCTCGGTTTAAATGCTAAAATTGGTGTGTACATTATTGGGTTATAATAACTTTAAATCAAATAAAATTCGATTGATCGATCCTAAGCTTCAATCAATCGAGCCAGGCCGAAATGCACAGTAACTTCTGCATCAGCTCGATTCCAACTTTACATAAAAAAACCAACTTTGAGCAAGCCTAAACAAGACTAAACAACTTGTTTTGATCATGGTTTGCCAACATTACACATTAGAGTTCTAAATACATAAATTTCTAAAACTTTAGAACCTAACAGTTTGGAAAAAGGGGCAAAATGCTACATAATTTGCCCGAAAAGGGCATTTGCCCATTTTCTCCCATAATGGTGAAATAATTATATGTATACACAACAACTGAAATTCTAAGGCACAACAAGAATATATATAAGTTTGATTTAATAGTACCATGTAATATGCTACTCTATGCCCAAACTCAATGGCCTTAAAATTTTGTTACAAATTGTTGAAGCTGCAATAGATTACTGGACGATACCGATCATGAAAGTTCTCATTATATTTTTTTTATGAACTCATTATTTTTAATATACTGGTTTCAATTTTTTAATATAAATATAGGCGTCTAATTTTACTATAACAAGTGTATAAGCATCATTTTTTTTTTACCACATCGATCATGTCGATAAGGTGATCAAGCGTGAATTGCCTTCAATTATTTTATCGCTTAGATCATCCAAATGCACTAATGAATTAAAACTTTGGCATCATTTAATGATACATGGGACAAAAGTCAAAAACTTATGTCAATTTACATTTGAGTTGTATTTGAAATGGAGAGATCATTTTCCATTTTTAAATACATCGTCTCAACTTTCAATTTAGCTTCCTTTTACAAATTCTTTTAGAAATTGATTTTTAAAGCCTTTAGACTTTAGTAGATTGCTTTTTTTACGGAAAGAAAAAAAAAATTCTAATGTCTACACTCTAAAGCATGACTTGATCATAATAATATAGAATGTTTTAATTTGAATTAAAAGATCCCTAAGAATCTTTAAGTTCTTAAACCCTAAAAACCCCTAATTAAAACATTAAACTTATTAGGTTAAACTACGTATTTGATTTATATCTTTTACACTATAATTCAATTTAGTTTCTAAATTTTTAATTGTGTCAATTTGGTTCATAACCTTTTAGTATTGTGTTAATTTAGTCTTCGTTATCTCTTAAATGGAAATTGCTGATGTAGTTAACGGCCAAAATAAATATTAGTTTATTACCACATCAATGGAAATTAATTTTTATTTTGGTTATTAATCACGTTAGCAATTTCCATCCAAGAGATAAATTGTCACAACACTGAAAAGTTAGGGATCAAATTGACACAATTAAAAAGTTAGGGACCAAATTAAAATATGATGTAAATGATAGGTACCAAATACGTAATTTACCTAACTTATAAACTAAAACCCCAAATTCTAAAACACGTGTACAATAGCTAGAGCTTTTTATATAATGATTTTATAATTAGCTCCAACTTAAAGTTAAGGACAAAACTTAAGTGCTGTTTTTTAAATTCCTCTCTTAAAATTCAGCCATGTAGTTTTTTTCTCGTATGATGAAATTGTATTTTTAGTTAAATACACAGTTACATAGCTGAATTTTAAGAGGGGAATCTAAAGAATAATACTTAAATACTGTATTTAAGTTTTACCCTAAAGTTAAATATTCTTTCTCAAGTGAAGAGTGAAAACATGTTTTGTATTTAATAAAGTGTTAACTTTTAAAGTTTTGTTAACCAATTACTCTAAAGTCTAAACATTAGATATATAATGCATGTTATGAATTTGTGGAATGATGTGAGTGATGCACCCCTTGCTTGATTAATGCTGCAAGGTTTCCGAGTCCAAAAGAAGGATTTAGAATAGTTAATCATTATAGACTAGAATAGTCAGCTAGTGCAGGTACAAATTCCTCATTGCGATTTTCTCTTTTCAAAAGATCTAATTAAGACGCATCCATTATTTCTTCATTCGCAGCTCAATATCACAAGTCTTGTTAGCTATTTAATACCCAAGAATCATCCAATGTATCTATTCTTTTATTCAATTAAGAAAAAAATATGAATAAAAAATAAAACAAATAGTTCTCTTAAAATTTAAAAATGGACTTATTATGAGGATAAATAGGCTTCTCTCTTGTATTTCAAATCCTTTAGCACCGAGCCACCGAGTGAATTATTCTTTTGCCTTTAAACAATAGCTAGCACAACCATACGGTTCATACCGATTTTCTTGGTGATTGGTGAAAAATAATCACTAGTGTTAATAGTATTTAAAGATACGAGACTTTCTTCTTCTTTTTTTAATTTATTTATTTGCCCCCAAATTTTAGTTGATTTTCTTTTTCTTGTTAACTTGGGCAAGAGATATCGATAATAATGAAAGCTTGCATTATATAGCATGGGGAAGAGCATCAAAAATAGTAAATCGATCAAAATGTCAACACCCCGACCCCCTAAAACTACGAAAGTTTCTAAATACACACATCGAAGAAAAAGACAGTTGACTGAGATTATCTCCATGTGATACTTCCCACGTGGCTTACTTGCATGACACAGGGATTTGGTGTACTGGTTAGGTTGGGACAGCTTGGACTAGAGAAAAATTAGCATACTATCCATCAAGAACCATGCTGTGAACGGCATTGATGAGAAGGTTGGCGTAAACCCACAAATAATTTAAAGATACCTTTCACACTACGGGACAAAATCATGTCAATTTATTTTACACTAATGTTAAGCACACATTTAATTGTAATTAGAGTAGTATTCTTTCACATCTACTCATTGCTGGCTTATGATAATATAAATCTATCGATATGGAATATGCTATTTCAACAGCCGTGAAAAAAACAAATTTGTGCATTTGGAAATTTGAGGGGACTCTGGTAGTATGTTTGGTATTACTCTTATTGTCATGTGGTGTGAGGCCAATACACAAATGTTGTAATTAGAGTATTATTCTTTCACATCGACTCATTGCTGGCTTATGATGATAAAAATATTCAATATTATACATGTTATTTCAATAGTTGTGAAAAATATTATGCATTTAGAAATTTAATGGGACTCTGGTAGTACGCGTGGTATTATCCTTATTGTTATGTGGTGTGAAGTTGATGAGTCCATACTAGATATATACTCCTTTTTATTTGGGGAAAAGAAATTGTATTTAAAAAAAAAAAAAAATCTTAAACTTACTTTAATTTAAAAGGTCTGATTTTTCTGGATAGGACCTTGATAATTCTTTAATTGGGCAAGTCATCTTTGGTTCCTTCTTTCAACCACTTTGGCTTCTTCTGATTCAAAATTTTCCTTTGTTTATTTACGTGGTTCAAACACATTTCTCTCAATTTTCAAACGCCTTTGAGACCGACAAATCCATCACAGTCTTCGCCATAAATATTTGACATGAAACAACAAACCACGATTACCCCCTTTTTTTTAATATAGGGTGAAAACAAAAGAAATCCATCATTCATTGTCAACTAGACAGCGAACTCGTTCTTGACTTTCGTCCTCTTGTGTTTATTTTTTAAGTTATGCTAATGAGTGCTCTTAGGGCACTGGTTAATAATCCATTTTAAGAAAATTTTGATACCACTTTTATGGGAAATGAAAAAAGCTGTTAAAATATTAATTACTTTTTTTTTTCATTTCCCATAAAAATTTTCTTTAAATAGATTATTAACTAGTGCCTTAGCATTTTTTTTTTTTTTACCACACACACAAACCCCAAAACAAATACACACAAACATACCGCACCCAATAATATTTCTTGAAAGCATCTTATTTGATGCTTTGCGTATGTTTTGAGCGGAGGGGCTACTCACTCCTTGCGACCTGGTTAATATGTGACTAAATAAATCTCGAGGCCAATTTGGTTCTGTCTGTCTATAACGGGATGTAGCTTTGAAAGGGCACCAAATCCTTGTTTTTTAATGTTTTTTTGGCCCTGTTTGATGAGTGAAATTATATACATACAAAGAAAAGCATACAAAGAAAAAGGGTTGGTTCTATCTACCTTGAGCTTTCTAGTGAAAATTATAAGAATTTGTTGATAGAAAATTTCGTCTATAGAAAGTGATTTAGTAGTATACTACCAACGCATGTAATATATTTTACTACCAAATTTATCTAGTATTTTGCTGAAATCATATGAGAAAAGAATGGAAAAGAGGAAAATTCAGATTACTGCTAATGGACCCAGCATCAAACCTAAATTTCCCCAGAAGTATGGGGAAAAAAAAAAAAAAAAATCACCCTATTTGCAGTCATTTGTTGTGAGTCTTATGACTAGTTGTGAATGAATATGAACAAACATATTGAAAACCCAGTTCAAGGTTTCAAACTGATCCTCTAAGATTTGCAAGGTAGGTTAATCCAATGTATGAAACCCATATAATAAAGGCTTAGATAGCTAAAATACAACTCGGGTCTCTCAAACAAGGTTGAAAGTTGAGACTAGAGCCCCCCTACCCCACCCTTTGTGAAAATTGATTTCGATGGTACACTGAGAAACAACAAGGCATGTCTACTTCGTGGGGGGGAAGAAATCACAAACTTGAAGTTCTTTTCCTTTGCATTAACATTCTAAAGCTTGACGATCCCCGTATTATTGAAGCAAGTACAAGTGTACAACATTTTTGGCCGCTAATAAAGTGAAAGACTCAAGCTTTAAAGTTCATGACTCTTGAAGGACACGCTTTAAATATCATTCAACCATCCAAGCTTGTACTTGTTCAGTTCATTGATCGATAGAAGCTACTATACTATAGAGAACATTAGATCCAGCCCCATCTTGTAATAGGTTGGGAGCCACTACAATGGGCTCTCTTGTTATAGGGTGGGAACAATTTCCATCTTGATATACCAATTGTTCTCTTGACCGAACCCAATTATGAAGAGCTACATATTCCCTTTTTTTTTTGGTTGATAATTTGATAGTGTTATCGTGGGAGATTTGAATGTCGAATCTCTTAGTAAGACTAAGAGTGGTTAACTGATTAAGCTATAATATTAATCAATAATTTTTTTTTTTTTTAAAGAAAGTGGGATCAAGGGGACCATATCAGCCCCTCCCCAATATTTTACTTCCTCCAAAATTTTTATTTGTAAATATATTCACAAAAATGACCAATTGGTTTGGGATAAAAAAATATAGAAAGGACAAAATGATGAAAGTGGGGTTGTGGTACTCGTTTGGAAAAATGTTGGAGAAGGGAATTCAAATCCGAAGTCTAACTCAATTCATAAGGTAAGATCTCCTAACCCTTAAAACTCTATGATATTTATATAAGATGAAGATAAGCTATTAATTCCTACTTTCAATTAGGCCAAAATACTTGAATTTCTAGGTCGGTTCATAGTTCATACCGTCCCTTTCCAGAACCATATATTGATGGGCCTAAAAGTTGAAATTCGGACTTTGGAGGCATGGTGTGGGGTGGACCGTGTGCTTTGTGTTAAACCGCTAGAAAACTAAAGAATGGTCCAAGAGTTTCCAACTTTCTATAGACAATTAAGCCTAAGACTATGGACTTTAATAGAAAAAGTTTCCCTTAAGTGCAAGAGAGAGAGGCATGTAGAAGATGCCTTTCACACCATGTCATATATGGACACTGGTTTGAAATTTCATGACTTTCTTTCGTGTGACAATGTTGATCATTTCATTTTAGAGTGATTTCCATAAACTTTCTAGTTTTTATTTTTTTATTTTTTTGGTATTCTCTAAAGTTTTTGCAGATTTGTCAATGTATGAAGGCTTTCTATTTAGACCAAACTATTCAACTAAAATAGTGGATACAATTATAACAAGCCTATGTATATGTTCACTGCCTCTCAAATCCTTTGGTCGTTGTCAACCAAAGTGCTTGGACATTTCGCATTTTGGTTCCTTTTTAAAAAGATTGTAAGTTGTTCACGCAAACCGCGTTAATAGAAAGTCTTTGGTATTATTGCTTGGTGGCCATTACTAGACAAACTTGTATGAGCTTCCTTTTGCTTTGCATAGATTAAAATGACATTTGTTTGCCGTAACAATTCAGGCTGTCACAAAGAACTTGACTATTGGTACATTTGTGCAATGCATGGATAGCGACAATTAAGTGATAGTAGAAAAAGGCCCATGACCATAATCAAAGCTTTAACACTAAAAAGGGAGGGAAATAAAACTAAAAAGTGTTGAATGAGGAAAACGTTTAGACAAATGACATTACTTATTTTATAATCTTATTTTGAAAAGTATATGCTTTATACTGAAGTTGGTGAGGTTTTATAATCATGGATAGGTTGATTTTCTTTCTACTTCCTCACTAATTGAGTGGCTTATTTCATTACCCATTTGTTGAGCCAAATGAGGTGTCCTAAGTGCAAGTTAAAAAAAAAAGGTCATGAACATGAAGTACATGATGCAAATGACAAAAAGAAAATTTCTTGAAAGGACAGATAAGAAAAAAATAAATAAAAGAAAGAAAGAAAGAAAGAAAGAAAGAATTCTAGGGGAATGCCCACAGAAACCGTGTGAAATGGAAGTCTTGTGGAAGTGGCCAAAGTAATGTAATTGGTAAAGGGACTCATGGATGATTCTGATATTTGATCCTTGTAGATACACGGGTAGTATAGCAGTTAGCATAGCAAGCAATACGAACCCAAGTATGTAAATGAATAAAAAAAAAAGGAACATTATTAGCATGATTATTATAATAAGAAACAGAAAACATAATTAATACTGCAAAGATTTACAATCACTAGTGGTAAAATACTAGATTTGGAGAATTTAGGTTTTAGCTTAGTTTTTAGATTTTACCGCTACAAGTTACAAAAGATCATTTTATTGAAAATATGCAATTATAGATTTTAGATAACTTAACAGATAAAGTGTATTGTCTTTAAATAAAAAATCTATATTTTAATCTTTAATTACTTACACGAAAAATTAATTGGTATTTTAATATAATGATAAAAAACAATTATTATGCGGTGGATGAGATAAATTTAAAATACCATCTTATCTTAAAAAAGAAAAAAAAGAAAAAAAAAGGGTGTACCTTATTCCCATCCCACAGGACCCCCACTGTTATCAGGGCTCCTGTTGGCCCACAGATGGGTGCCTTACTGACTGGACATGGAGCATACTGTAGAGGGCTTGGGCTTTTGCTCTGCCTTGGTAGTGAAGTGGTTTCATTTTTGGTACTTAGTCTTAATATGGGTCTAGCTCAAGTTCTCTTTTTGGGTCTTACTGCGACACCCATTTGTGCTCGTATCATTTGTGCTTGTATTGAACCTTTACACCATGATGATACCTTTTTCTTTGCATGAACAATGCCTCTCCCAGCTATGATTGTTATTTTATTTATGCATAAAATAATGTCTCTTCTAAGGTTTAATTCTGTTTAAATGTCAATCAAAGAGGAAGGTCACCTAAATAGTTGTATCAATGGGTAATTAGCAACTTTAAATCAGACAATAAGGTGATTTAATGAATCCTTGAACTTTAGCTTAAGCCTTAGGTTCGGATCGTGCTCAATAAGTAAAAGGGTGAGAGAGAAGAAATGGCTTTTAAAGTTCTAATCTTGTCCAAACTTGTTTATTTCTTTTGTTAAAATGTAAGCCCAAGCCCATCTTAAAAGTGTAGGTAGGGCTTTTATTAGAGAATTAATTCACTCTCTTTGCCATGATGGTGAATATTTTTATTTTTTTATATAATTGATTTTTTATTGGGTTAGTGATAGGAATTGTGACAGAGAATTTTATTCAATTAAATTGAATACATGGTATTATATTATTAAATAGAAGGATTTGGAAAGATCATTAGGCTTAGCTGGCGTGGATATCTAGAAAGACTAAATAATTTCTCTTATAACATAAGAAAGTAAGAATTTAATGTCACCATGTTTATGGAGAGTAGAGTCCACTTTCTTAGAAATTATAAAATCTATGCGAGAAGCCATTTATTTAGAAAGGGGACAAAAATACGCTCCCCCTCCTTTCTCTCAAAGTTAGCCAAAAAAATCAACAAATCCTCTATCTAAACCTGTCATAAAAGACAACGAAAATCACTATCATGCCATCATTGGCAAGTCGATCTCAATTGAAGTTAAGCTTGACAATTTGAGATTTTCCTATGGTACTGAAGAATGAAGATTGATAGTGGCTTGAAAAGGTGCAACTCACCTAGCCATGAGTTTTACTCGATTTTCTTCCCAAAATTGACTTCAACCACTCCAGCTACTACTCTCATCTATCAGTCTGAGGAAGCCAAAGTTTGATTGAACTAGGTGTGAGGAGAGTTTGCATTTTTTTTTTTTTGGTTACATACTATACACATATTGTAAAATGATGGGAATGGCCATATGGGGTAAACAAAGAAAATTAAAAAAAGGTTTAATAGTTTTGTCATTAAACATAGAAATAATGTGTTGGCTGTTTGATTGTCAGTAGAGTAAATACTGCTTCAAATCTCAGCACAAAAAAAGAAAAAAAGAAAAAAAAGAAAGAAGTATTTACTGCTTCTAAAAAATAGGTAGAAAAGTAGGGAGTTTCTCCCAAAAAAAAAGAAAAAAAAGAGAAAAAAAAAAAGAAAAAAAAAAGGTAGGAAAGTAGAGTAATAAATGCTCTAAATTTGGTGCCCTAAGGCATACTTTAACAAAAGTTTATTAATTATTTATTAGGTCTCACCTTAATATAAATGCGAGGTGATTTTTTTTCCTCTCTCTTAAACATACATTTAATTAAAAATTTCTTTGGTTAGTTTTTTATTTTATTATTTTTTTTATGGGATTAAGCTAGTTTTTAAGAGCCTTATTGAATGGTAATTTGAACTCATAAGAATCTTAAATTCGCAAGAATTAAAAATCTTAACAACCGAACAACCCTCCAGATTCAACGAGACCCTAGGATTTGAGTTTGAGGAATCTACATTTTCATAGTGAAACTGTTCCTTTATTTCCTCCTATTGGCATAGGTATGGGAGGCTAATCACATTATATTATGTTGGGTCAGAACTCAGAACAAAGTGAATGTGGCGAATGAGACATGTTAGTTCACATAAATTTATTGAACTCATCTTCCCTAGGATCTGTTTTTGTTCTCAACAAAAGAAAAGGCTCAATCAAGCAAAGGAATCAAGAATGTTAGACCGTCTGCCTCTAAAGTTCACACATACTCATTATCACTCACTTCCAACCTTCTTAAACCAGAAAGCAAAAGCACGAAAATGAAGATAATAAAAAATCACAAAAATGCCTAAAAGAATACTAAAGAAAAAGTGGAAAAAAGAGAAAGATTAAAGTAGCACCTAGAGATTCTTTCTGTGTCCGTAAGACATCACTTTACTCATCCGACTGTTTCTCTTAAATCATAAAAATCTGTCACGGGAACCAGATTCTAAACCTCTATCATGTCTCTCATGGGTTCTATCTTCATCTGCAGATCAAACCTATCAGAAAATAGACCACCTTCTACATGTTCTTTCTTTTTCTTAATCATTCTACTTGTTCAGCTTCCATTTCTAAGCCTCACAACAGCCCAAGCCAGCCATTGTAGAACCACTTGTGGGGATATTCCTATCAAATACCCTTTTGGCATTGATGATGGTTGTGGAAGCCCTTATTACAGGCACATTCTTGTCTGTTCAGATTCTGGAAAACTTGAGCTCAGAACTCCTTCTGGGAGATACCCAGTTCGAAATGTCAGCTATTCTGAGCGTCACATTTTACTCACTGATCCGTTCATGTGGAATTGCCAAGACACTGACAAATTTCGTCCAACAAGGCCATTTAGCCTTGACACAAGCACGCACTTCTCTCTCTCACCTCAGAATGAATACCTATTCTTCAATTGTAGTGAAGATGATGTGATCATTCAACCAAAGCCTATCTTTTGTGAACACTTCCCTGACCGGTGTGACTCGTCTTGTGACAGTGCTAGTTATCTTTGCAGGCACTTACCGCAGTGTCCCTCTGCATTGAGTGGGAGTACTTCTTGCTGTTCCTACTATCCTAAAGCCACTGAATCTCTGAGGCTAATGCTTAAGTATTGTGCAAGCTATACTAGTGTGTACTGGAAAGATATTGGTTCTCCACAACCATATGATCAAGTCCCTGAATATGGGATTAGGGTTGATTTTGATATTCCGGTTACCACACGTTGCCTTCAGTGTCAAGATAGGGTGAAGGGAGGAGGGACTTGTGGATTTGACACTCAGACACAGAATTTCTTGTGCCTATGTGAGGAAAGAAATGTTACTACTTATTGTCAAGGTACGTTCAAGGTTTTTGAGCACAAACTGCATCTAATTAGAAATTTCATGGTAGATATATATCAGTTCAAATTAGGATGATTTATTTAAAATAAATCTAATTCATGATTTAGATTAAATATTACAAATTTAAAAATGTATTTAGTGCATGTCATTTAAAATTTTAAATAACATAACCCTCTGTATATTATCAAATTCGAAACCCTTTATTTGATGTAAATTAACTTAGATACCCTTGTGCAGATCATAGCGTTTCTGGGCATAATAGGAGGGTTGGAGTTATTGCAGGTGATGGATTGAAATTTGATATAAAAATTCAGAAGTAAAGGGCTTGAATTATGTGAAGGACTTATTGACTTGTATTATGTTTTTCTTATTGTGCAGGGACAGTAACTGCAGTTTCAGCTGCTGGGGCCTTAGGAGTTGTAGGTGGAGTATGGTACTTGAAGAAAGTGAGAGCCAAGGCACCAGTAACATGTGGGGTTCAAACCAACGAGAACAGGCTTTTCTGAAGACATTCGACGTTTAACCAAATACCTTTCTTTTCATTTCTTAATTTTTTGATTGCTTTTTACACTTTTAACATGTCTGTTTTGATGGCTTCTGTTCCTTTGTCTATATTAAATTATTAAGAGAGCACATGATTTTGCTTTAATTTTACAGTTATTAGCTACAATTTATGCCTCTTTTTCTCATGCATCCTTCATAATTAATATATATGTTGACTCAAAAGTGAAAGATTTAATGAAGATCTGTAAAAAGAGGAGGAGGCAAGGTGCGAATCTATCTTTTGCTTGATATCATACAATAATTTCAATCAACCTTCAATTCAAATGCATAGCAGGGATCAGCAGTGTAATGGCACATATCCATTTGGTTTTGTCACAATGTCTATAATAATCAATACTTCACGAACAATAGTGTTTTCTTTTTATATTAAAAAAAAAACATAGTTTAAATTAAATATTATAAATATAAAGTTGTATTTAGAACCACATCATTTCAAACTTAAATGACACGATACCATATGCATTGCTAAGTACAAAGTATAAAATCTTAACAGTAAACTAGATTGAGAGACGATTTGATTCCTTTCTCACATAATAATAGTTTGCTTTAAATAAATTCATGATAAAGTTTTCCATTCATGTGAGATGAGAGGCCGCTACCCCGAAGTAGTGAATAATTTTCACCAAAAGATATATATTTGGTTAAAAGGTTTTTACATCAATAATCTATTGACTTGGAACTTATTTTGGATAGTCTCAAAATGATATATATGATTTATTACAAGCTTTCAGATACACGTTCCCTTCCAATTACTCTCGAGTGCTAAATGTTTTACATGCTTCAATGAAGCTTGTTGTATATTACTTCAGGAAGGAAGGAAGGCAAAAGGTTGTAACAAAAATACTTGGCCAAATTAACAAGCTTTACCATATACACATTTCAAAGGACCAGCACCAGAAGTCAGAGCAGGCACCATTAATCCATTAGCAACCGCAAATGATTGAGCTTGAGAGTAGTATGGATCGCAATTTCCCCACCCAGATTGAACAAAATAAGCACCATTGAGAAATACATCCTTAGAAGACCTCCATTTCCAATTCTTCCATCCATTGCTAGCTTCTCTCTTGGTAACCTATCATACAAGAAAGAGATACGCCCTAAGAAAATCTAAAGCAATTAAACACAACTATATCATTTCGAATAATTCACTCGCTAGTTGCTTCCAAAGGTTTTAGTGAACATCTTGCTCATTTTGTTACCTGTTTGGAAAAGCGAAGATTAGAAGCTGCAAAATAGTTTCCTTCACTGAAGATGGTTGGATTAGAACTGCCACCAATAGCATACATACGCCACTCTTCATACTTATTGTTGGCTACATGGGCATATCCAAACCTGATCCTGCAATATTCACATAATTGATATGAGAATAATGTGACTGCTTTTAACTTTTGGAAATCATAAAAATAGTCTCCCTCACCTTGGCATCCTTTGTACAAGGCCAGCACCAAAATGGTTAAAGGCTATTGTAATTCTCATAATTTTATCTGCAGTGAAATTATCATTGTGTCCAAGTAGCATCACCTGCAAGCACAATCAATATTTAGTTATATATAATCCAAATAAAACCTATTTGGAAAGTAAACTTAAGTAGATGATGGAGCGCATGGTGGTACTAATGTATGTTTTTTCAAGGCAAAAATAGGTTTCTTATCAAATTCTAAGACATTCTAGGAGCCAATGATTTTTAAATCAATACACTTTCTAGCGGTTTTATTTATTTATTTATGAAGATGTTCGAAATTTGGGATCCCCCTCGTTTAAATGCATATAAAAAAAGATTCTAGAAAAAAAAGAAAAGAAAAAGGCTAACCCTAAGTATAACTAGCTGCCTGACCATTTTTCCCCTTTTTAAACTGAAACTACTGGGGTCGAGCCCCAGAAATTAGGCCACCTTAAGGTACGTGGAGGTGAGACCCATTGACCTAAGGACTCAAAATTTTAAAAGTGAACCAATATAGTGAAAGGAAAATGTTATCTCCATACTTTATTGTGCTGGGAGAAGTAGTTGTTAGAGATTGTGGTGGCAGTTGAAGCATGAATTATGTCAATAAGGCCATCAGTGCAATGGGCAAGAAAGCAATGGTCAACCCAAACATATGAAGATGCAAATATGGAAATGGCATCTCCATCTGAGCCTCGACGATGCCCAACATGTGTTGGACTACTCCTAACAAGTCCAGATTTCCCTGGCTTACAATCGTGAATACTAATCCCATGTATTATAACATGGCTAACACCTTGCACTGTTATGCATGGCCCGTATGCAATCTCAACTTTAGCTCCTCTTCCATCTATGGTCTTGTAACTATTCATAATGAGCTCATTCTTGAGTGTAATGACCATGTCCTTGGCAAAAATGATCCAAAGAGGTTGTGTTTGGATAACACCATATCGAAGTGTGCCTGGTTTTGGATTTACAGGGTCATCTTCAGCTGTTGTGACTACGTATATTGCACCATATTTCCCTCCTATTGCATCTTTGCCATAGCCTACAGCACAATCTGCTAAAGCACCGCGATTTGAGGCCCAATTTGATTTGGTGCGCCAACATGCGTCTATCACGTTCGTAATTTTGTTTGTGAGCAAGGAATTAGTAGTGGGGGCATAGCTCCAAGGTGTTGGGGAGTAATTTGCTTCTGAGATTGAAGCAATGTGTGTTAGAGAACATGAAAGCAATAGTAAGAGAAGGGATAGGGAGGCCATGGCTATATTGTATGTGTGTGACAATGAAGTAGGTGGGACAAAGAGAGAAATATAAATAGGTGTTGATATAGAGAAGTTGGTGCACACGATTTAGGGGATGGATTTATATTTGTTAATTTGGTATGATTTTGGCCACTAAAATAAACGTGGGTGCACGAGCTTAGCTTGGCCGACTTGTCCCATAGATATCATAGAAAATATACGAGTCTTGAGTTTTTTTTTTTTTTTTTTAATTGAATATTATAATTGTATTCCTTGCATATCTACAAATATATAGGGAGGAATTTTCGGGGGTAGGCTTAGAAATATATTATGCACTGACCAGAAATAATGTCAATAATTTGTTTATCTACAAAGCTGGGGAATTTGGTTTCAATTAATGAATACGATTACAATTAGTATTATTATTACTACATGTCAAATGTCCAACTATAGATACATTATGGAGACCTCTCTCTTAAAAAATATAAATTATAAAGACGTGGGAGCTCGGAGTTATGTGTTTTCAACATTTGCATGTCCGCGTGTTGATCCTTCTACGATCAGTCTCAACCTTCAACGGTAATTTCTTTTATTTGCATCAACATGGAGTTCCATTTCACTAAGGGGCTTGCTGCTTTGTATTTCTTGGAAAGTCAAGTCGAACACTCAATGGACCATGATTGATATATCAGGGCAAAAATTATGTCAACTTTAATTAAAATATTGGAAACAAGATTTAGGGTTAAGTGCCAAAAATAGCGGTGGTCAAATATTAAACATTGAGAATATCTGCTTCCTATTTCTATATAGAAAGATGCACCACGCACCAACTTATTTCACGGGAGCAAGCACTCAATTATACAGGTGGAAGCTAGACTTATTAAGAACCTCCATATGCCTTTCGGTAGAGGCTGAGGCCAAGGCTTTTTGGAGGAAGAAGTTAGCTTTGCTTGGGATGTATGCATGTATTCTTGATGCCGTGTTTGAATGTGACTTAAAAATTGTAGCTGCTGCGGTTTTGAGTTTTCACACTCCACCGGTGGCTATTAATAATGTTATAGTGGGGATTTGGCAAAGATGGCAAGATTTTAGATCGGCTCAAGTGTCTCATGTGCGGCAACTCAACATATGTCTTGGCATAATTCACTAAGGGTATTGATAGTTATGTAATTTGGATAGAGAATAATCCTTATATGATTGAGTCTATTTTGGCAGAAGATATATTACTTTTATCTTTTTCATAATGAAAGTTGCTATCTCCTTATAAAAAAAAAATATATAATAAAGAGTAAAGACCAACACGATATTTAGTATGTCAATGAAGAAAAATAAATGAGTAGATTGTTAAGGAAAGAAAAATGGTGGAGTTACTGTCAATTTTATTATAAAAGGTTACAACCTGGTATTAGGATGCATTTTTTGGTCTAGAAGATTAACCATGAAATGGAATTTCTCCATTGTTTCATTTGAAATGGAGAGATGATTTTTCCACAAATTGACCGAATAGTAAATGTGATTAGCGTTAAAATCTTTTTTGTGCTTAAAATTCATGGAATTCGTTTATGCGGTATATATAGTACAATTTATAATATCTCTTAGCTTAAAGAAAACTACAAAACTTACTATTATTAGATAGTATTCAAATTCTCTAAAATAATAATAAAAGTGACTGCCTACCACTTTATGCGATTGTCAATTTAATTCTTGCATCTTTAATTTGTTGGACTTTATGCTTTTGACCCAAAAAAAAAAAAAAAAAAAAAGCCTTCTACTAAAATTTATTGTTAAATATTACCAAGATTTAGCTAAATCACTAAAATCAATGGCAAAGTCAGATTTTTTTTTTTTCCAGGAGGACGATGCTAAATATAATAAAATTCTTAAGTAAAAAAATGCTTTTCATAAATTAACTTTAATACAAATAAGTTGTGCTCTCTACATTCTTGTATTGCACTAAAATAGGTTTTAAATTACTTTCCAGAAATACAGCTGTAGGAATATCTTAAAACATAAACAACAAAAGTAGAAACTATACACATCCTTATTAGTAAAGTAGTTCTTCGTTTTGTTTGTTTTGGTGATAATATTTTTTAGAAAATGAGTCATTTAAAAAAAATATATTTTCTATAAAACTATCTCATTTTCTTATATTTGGTAGCAAACTTAAATGAGTTGAAAAATAATTTTCTAATTTCCTTTTTTAAGCTTATTGTGTGATAGAGTTGTCTTCAAAAAAAAAAAAAATAGTGGAAAACAAAATCTAAAAATAAGTCATTTTTTCTCTGTTGACTAAAAATAGTTTTCCGTTTACTAACTTTTTCTGATACTACCAAACAATAGAAAATACGGAAAAATTATTTTTACACATGGTTTTTCATTAAAACAAACAGAGCTGTAGTAGCATTAATATGTTAGAGAGAGAGATACCATGCCCCCCCCCCCCCCCCAAATCTCTACCGGTGGCTAAAATAGAGCATTTTCACAAAAAATATAGTTCATATTAGAAATATATGAAATAGATTGGCAATCATAAGAAGATCCAAGAGTTTTTTTTTTGGGGGTGGTGGGGGGGGGGGGGGGTCCAAACTTTTGAATATGAAGATTTAAATACTAAATACAAGATCCTAGTAAACGAATCTTGAAGAAACTAAAGACATCCTACTAAAAGTCTTGTGGTTACACTATTCATACGCCTTAATTAGGAGAAACTGAATTTAGATCTCTCTTTCATTTGTTGCAAGAAAACAAAAATCGGGTTAACAAATCCTAAAATAAGTGAACGATGAAAAGTGTGATTATAGTTTGAAACGGTCAGCCCCCAAACGTGATTAGGGGAAGAAATTAATCACACCAAGGTTGAGCACTGGAGCCCGGCAGCTATCTAGTTCCAAAAATATGACTAGTACGGCCCACTAAATGGCCCCTAGACCACTTGGTGCACATTGATTAGGCAACTAGGTTAGTTTAATGGTTAAAACTCTTATTTTAAAATTGTCTCTACAGTGCACTACACGCTAAATTCAACGAGCAATAAGTCAAATTCTTATCATAATTGATATGGAGGCTTATTATAGTCATCTTAGGTAGGAAAGTCATACGGGCCGCCTCCCTCAAACGTTTTTCTTTTTTTTTTTAAACCAAAAGAATAAAAATGGGGACTTGCTCATATATACTATTGCATAAACAAATTTTTTGTCACATTTTTATGTTTCACCAATTACAATTTATCATGTAAATATTTGATTTTATTTATAAAATAACTAAAATTAAAAATTAAAAATAATCAAACACTGGGTTCAAAAAAAAAAAAAAAAACGACATACTTTGATTGGTATAGTATATAATAAAATACAAAAAATGGAACAAGATGATTTATGTTTGTCTGTTGCATCCCAACTTTTGTAGAAAACATACATAGAAGTAGAAAATGAGTTACTATTTGTGTGAAACTCATTTGTAGTCCAACTTGATGTCTAAAAATATATCAATAGGAGTATAAAATTCTTCATTTGGCTTGTAGAGGTTGTGATGTAGCACGTACCAAAATAATACTGAGTTAATATCATAAATGCAATCTTGGTTTCATCATTAACAATCGTGGAGGGTGAGGCATGACTTCATCGTCGATCATAGCATGAAAACAACCTTTGAGTCTGCGTTTCAAACTAATTGCTAAGCCGCCTTGCAAATTGAAACGACAGTGTACTATAATGATTGAATATATGATTGACATGAATTATCTTATAAAACTAAAAATAATTACATGAATTATTTCAGAAACAACCTTACAACTTACACCAAATCAAGAATATCGAATGAACAAATAGCTCATTACAGAAATTAATGAAAATAATCATTACCAACGGCAACAGCCATCAAATATTGGTGATGGTTCGCCTTTATTAGTCACACACTGTAACAAATTCATCTATAGCTATAAGTATAATGAAACACATTAATATTCTAGTATAGCTAGCTTGCTGCACAACTAGTTGATCCTGATTGGTTTGAAGTTGGTTTTCATCTTTAACTTTAAGCATAGCTGCACATCCCATATACGCATACATTCCCTTTCTTGCACTTGTTGCCACAACTTCCACAATGCTTTTTGTTGGACCTGGGGTTTACACACTCACCTTTGCAACAAATCTCTGAGTACTTACATTTCTTCCCACACTTCCCACAATTGAGTCTGTCTGTTAACACATTCACACATTTCTTCTTACAACAATCTCGCCCCGGGCTGCCTTTGGCACGACAAACTCTAGGGTACTTGTCACATGTCATGACAACTCGGGCATTTTTCTGAGCTAGAAACCGGCTAGTCCCTCGGAGAGAAATTGCTTCTTGAGTTTCATCATCCTCGTTAAGGAATTGTTCATTGTTAGATGTTGTAGCGGAAAGAGTAATGAACAAAGCCATGAGATTGACCAGGACAAAGAATAGCATTAGGGACTTCATGTTTTTGGGTGTGTGTTTGTGTAAGAAAGAGAGATAGAGAGATTATATGAATGGAAGTGGGAATGAACTAAATGAGAATAAAGGGTAAAAGGTTTGAATGCTTAGGATGGAAAGAATGGAGGGAGGAATAGAGGTATTTATAGAGAAGATTGGAGACTAAAAGATAACGTGTTTGGTTGAAAAAGAATTAAATTGCATATATTCTAATGCTCCTTAGTCCTTACTATTAGTGGAGTGGTCTAATTCAACGGCCTATCAGAGTCAAGTAAACGAAGGTTAGGCTTCGAAAGAAATAAACTCCAATTTCGGCTGAAAATGGAGAAAGAATAACTCAGAAGATCCAGCTCGGAATTCTTGCTAATGAGCCCCAAAGGAACAACCAGCTTGCTTAAGGACGTTGTGGATATACAATTGGCTTATAGATATATTTTAAGGCACTTTGAGATAGTTTTGCATGCTATGCATGCAATTCATTTGGCCCCCATTCGATAGTGGAGTATTTGGTCAAATAAGTTGTACACCTTGTACCTTATATTCTTTCATTAATAAAATTTCTAACGTTTTAAGTCAATAAATAAAAAATAAAAAGTTAGGTGGGTTAGGCTATTTCCTTCCCTTTTTCAAGCAAATCTTTGGGCTTACTCGTTAACAAAATTTGAATATTAATCCAAATTACAGTAACAAAAAGGAGGAATATTCAAATATATAAAACGAGAAGCATGCATAATTGATTTGTTTTTCTTTATAGAATAAGAAATCCACATGTCTTACATGATGATAGTCTTAAAAAAATATGCATTTGTGGGGAAAAAAAAATCTCATGTGAGTCACTGAGTGGCTTGCGTAATTGAGTTAGTTTGATAATATCTAGTATAACTTTTGTCAGTGTTACATAACTTGATAATGTGTTAACTTGACAAAATATGAAACTCACATCGGCATAGCATAATAGACTTAAAAAAAAAATGATTCAATTGAGTTAGGATCAAATTATACTTACCAGTATATATAACTTTTGTCAATATATATTGTAAGGTAGGAATTTGTTCCCCCCACATCTAATTGTACACGCAACGCGGTGCCAGGCGCGGTGCGTCTTTGCCCTCTTCGACCGAGTGCAGGCAAGCCAAGGGGGGTTTCATAGTCTCAGCCCCAAGACCTGGAGTCCCACATCGGAAGGAGGAACGCCCCACTAACGCTTTATATGCTTCTGGAGCTTGCGTTAGCAAGCTCCAGAAGCATATAAAGTGTTAGTGGGGCCTAACGCAAGCTCCAGAAGCATATAAAGCGTTAGTGGGGCGTTCCTCCTTCCGATGTGGGACTCCAAGTCTTGGGGCTGAGACTATGAAACCCCCCTTGGCTTGCCTGCACTCGGTCGAAGAGGGCAAAGACGCACCGCACCTGGCACCGCGTCGCGTGTACAATTAGATGTGGGGGGAACAAATTCCTACCTTACATATATAATTTAATAATTTTTTTGATTAATTAGTTGTTGGATTATATTTTCTTTTTATACCTTCTATATTGGTAAAAGATCAAAACAAAAATAAATTAATAATTATTTCATTCATAAATTGTTTAAACTTTTTAATTCTTTTTAAATTTAAAACTATATACATAAATAATAAGTTTATGAATTGAACTAACACGATATTTGGCGCAAGTGTTGAAACAAAGAGAATCTTCAATCCACTGATGGAATTTTGCAAATAAGAGCATCTGCATTTGCAGTTGTAAATGCCATATGTAAGCTTCATTTAGCATTTTTCTCTAAAAAACCTTTCACATTTGAAATGCTATATACCAAGTATTGCAAAAAAATTTGCAATACTACTGTAGTGCAATTATAAAGGTAGAATTGCACTATAGCAGTATTGTTAAAAAAAAAAAAAAAAAATTCTCTTTCTTTGAAATTTCTCTCTCCTCTCTCTCATTATTTTTGTTCTCTTCTCTCTCTTCCTTGTCTCTTTCTCATTTGCTCTTTTCTCTCTTCAGACCCAAACACCATCCTCCTCCCAACATCAATATCACACATCATAGTGGTTCATTTTTTTTGGTGGGTTGTGATCCAGCGGGTTCTGTGGTTGTTTTGTTTGTTTTTATTTTTTATTTTTTATTATGGGTTTTTGTTCCGGTGGGATTTTGGTGGGTAGTGGATAGTGGTGGCGTGGTAGGCATGGTGGAGGCGTGGTGGTGGTGACTGGGCAGTGGAGGCGTGGTGATAGAGGTTGAGGGAAGGTGGAGGAGAAAATTGGGAAAAAACAAAAAATGAAAAAATATATTTTATTGTGTAGATATATTATTTTAATGAGTAGAATAGAAAAATAAAAGTTGAGTTGCTGGATGTATTGTAAAATAGTATTGTATAATTGATAAAGTGACTTTTTGAGATGGTAAAATGAGATGAGATAACATTTTCTGATGCAAATGCTCTAACAATGTAATAGAAAAGTTACAATCGGTATTCTCTGGTACCATTTTTTTTTTGGCGCCTAAAAGCACAATCCCAAGAAAATAGGCTTAACATATTTGAAAAAAAACTGCTACTCATCAAGAAAAATCTAAATCACTCAAGAGTCAAGACCTGAACGAAGCCCATGATGAATTTATTGTGAGAGGAGCTGAAAATTACATGGAGAAATGCATTCCCTGTTGGATAAATGCAAGCTCTCAAATCTCAAATATGCAGTTATTGTTAATTCAATCAATATTTAATGAATGAGTACTTTTAAAATCATAAACTAATTCAATTTTTTGTTACAACTATTTATATCAAAGGTTAAGAATGACAATATTTGTCACTTTTACATAGAACTTTATATATAGACCCTCAATTTTTTTTTTACTATTCACAGTCAGTTACCCGAATAGTTGTGAATTAGTTTTTAATTCTAAAATTTTTGTTAACGAATATTGACATGAACTTCCAAATTCATCAGCTTAAGAAAACTATCATTGCCTTTATAACAACAAATCATCAAATCCACCCAGATCCATCAACATACCATGCTTAGCATACAAAGCAAAACCAACCCAATCCTCCAAAAATATCATTCACCTCAATGCTCAGGACATGCTCTAAGAACTAATGTTTTAAGCAAGTTTTCTCCTTTCTCCGGAGAGGAATTTACAAAATCTTTCAGATTGTTATAAAAACCAGAGGTCTTTCATTTTCAGACATACTAGAAAGAATGTCACACTTGCATAGTTGCATTGCAATTTACATCTCTAGTCTTACCTGACCAGTCTCTGAGATTTTTGAATCTCAAATTTTCTTGTTCAAACTTCAAAGGCCACGAGGAAAACAGGTTACTCTTTTCCAAGTAGACAAAAAACCGTCAGGGAAGCACTTTGACTTAGTTCCTAATATCTTTGACTATTAATTGCAAATATATACTAATACTAGTATAATTTTTTTTTTTTTGATGAATAATACTAGTATAATATATTTGAAACCTATGGTTGACTATATATATATATATATATATATATATAAAATCAGAACTCACACGAACTTTTGTGAGTTCTGATTTTATATGTCTCAAAGGGATGTATGAGAGAAAGAGAATGAGAAAGAGAGAGCTAGAGATGAAGAAAGAAAAATAAAAGAAGCGAGGAGTCAGAGGACACGTTGTGTGGAGGAAAAATAAAAACAAGATGAGAGGAGTGGGGATGGGGATACGTGTGTGGAGGAGAAAAAAAAAAAAAAAAAAACGTATGGTCCGTATGGATGCAAGGAAAGAAAGGAAAAAGAATAAAAATTACAATCAAATGTTACCATAATATTTTCACAATATTTTATAATAAATTTTAAGTAATAGATTGTTATTTGTTAATATTGGTGAGTAAAAAAATAATTTTAACAGTGAATTCAAATTAGAAATAATAACAACTTTTCCCATAAATTTTGTTGTAAAAATATTACTAAAATGGTTGTAAAAGTATCCTTTCATTACTCTGATGTTTATGTGCCACCCACCTACCCCACCCACCCACCCACGTGCTTTGATTGGACAATGCAGCTTTAATTCAAAATTTTGTATTATAAGCAAGAGTTATCAACATGGAATGGAACAAAGAGCTTTTTATATTATTATTATTATTATTATTATTATTCTACTTCAATTTTTATTCAAAATATCTAAGTGCATCACTACATTTATTGTTTTGTTTTTGTTAAGAAAATGGCATGTTAAATAAATTATGGAATTTTTATGAAAAATATATTTAATTTGATTATTTCTATTTATATTAATTTAATATATTAATTTATATTTTAAATAATTATTAAATTAATTATGACGTTATCATGGTTCGATCACGGTTCAACTTCGGTCTAACCTTTAAAACCTTGAATTTCTTTCTTTAACGGTCCATTGAAGTATCTGATTTTGAAAACCATGACAAGAGGTAGTAAATTTCCTATAGAGGTAGTCTTGTTAAATTTGGCCAAATAAGAAAAGGAAAAGTAATATGTTAATCACCATGAATACTTTGGTCTGACGATGACACGATTATTATATAACAACTAGTTGAGTACGTACGTAACTTTATTATTTATATTTATTTATATATAAATATCAAAATATGCAATAAATGTTCGGATTTTATAAAATAAAAAGGACAGGGAAAGAATAAAGGCAAAGGTATTGATTGAATAATCTTTGTATTTTATCATTTATATGTCTCAAAGTGGTGTACAATGGGTTAGTAAAAAAAAAAAAAAAAAAAAACGATTTACAGTGTGTGTATATATATATATATATGTATGTATGTATGTATGTATACACACACAAAAGTATTAGTTCCAAAAAACATAATTATATAGTACTATTAGTACGTGATAGTTGACTTATGGACAGCGAATTGATTAACTTAAAATCAAGGACAATTAATAAAGGACAAGAATTTCATAACTTAACTAATTTAAAATTTTTTGTGTTTTGAAATGAAGATATTTGGTTTAGATTTTCATTCCTCCAATTATTGAAATATCAAAAATTAAAAAATGTTTCTTGAATTTAATCATAATCATGTACTAACCAAGATATACAATATGAAACATGTGCTAATATTTTCATATTTTTACATTCACATATGAGAGCAAGAAAACTTGCACTTCAGTCTTTGGGGGTATGGAAATCATCTTGTCGGGCTCATATTGATCTCATAAAAACAAAAACAAATTTCAAGTGAATCTTTCCTCTTCTACTTCTTCTTCTTTCTTTCTTTCTTTTTTTTTTTTTTTTTTTTTTTTTTTTTTTTTTTTTTTTTCGCTTGAGTAATGTCATATCATTTAATAATTTTATATTTATATGAAATTTATCAAATATATTGTTGGATTATATTTTTTATACTTTCCATACTTGCAAAATTTCATGATGATCAAAAATCAATTGCTCTCTTATCTATAAAACATTTAAATTTCAAGTTTTTATAATTTAAAATTATACATAAAATGTGAGTTTTTGAATATAATAATAAATAACATTCAATTCACGTGAAATTTGACATGTGTTAAAAAAAATGAGAATGTATAATCCAATTAAGGGAATTTTTAAATTTTAATTCAATAAATAGTTCATGAGTAGAATAAGATTTAATAAAGAATTATATTATATGTAAGTTTATCATGACCCACACACACACACACAGAGCATGTGACAAAGTCCCGTCAATTATATTGATGACTTGCCTTTTTTTAGATACACATTTCATAAATTTATAAATAGCAATAATAGAAGTTGTGAGTAGTTTATCACAAATTTTACTTTCACATAAAGCAAGTGACCAGTTACAAAAGTAATTCTAAGATCCACTTATTGTATTGTTAAGGAGGTACCAATTACATTCATTATTTTTATTTTGTAATTGGTACCTCCTTACCAATTACATTCATTATGTGTGTGTGTGTTTGTTTCTCAAAAAAAAAAAAAAAAGAATGGGTAATTGTCCCACATTGCTTAAGAGTGTGTGTTGTGTGTAGTATAACTTACCCCACCCTCCCTTAAAAGTTACCATGGCTTTTGAGTGGAGTTGTGGTGTGCCTTTGGGTTAGAACCCTTTTCTCTCTCCCTTGTGTGTGTGTGTGTGTTTGTTTCTCAAAAAAAAAAAAAAAAGAATGGGTAATTGTCCCACATTGCTTAAGTGAGTGTATTGTGTGTAGTATAATTTGCCCTATCCTCCCCTAAAAGTTACCATGGCTTTTGAGTGGAGTTGTGGTATGCCTTTGTGTTAGAACTCATTTCCCTCTCCCTTGTGTGTGTGTGTGTGTTTGTTTCTCAAAAAAAAAAAAAAAAAAAAAAAAAAAAAATTACATTCATTATGACATCAATTTAAATTTTTTTTGAAGTAAAGTCAAATAGTTCTAGCATTCTTAATAAGTTATACATTCATTTCTAAGAATAGCTATGAAACTAGTTTATCTTGGTTTCTTTTTATGCGTGGCTGCACATCCCATACACACTGGAAGTCCCTTTCTTGCATTTGTTGTTGCAGTTTTCACAATACTCGTTGTTGGACATTGGGTTCATACACTCATCTTTGCAGCATATCTCTGAGTACTTGCATTTCTTCCCACACCTCCCACAATTAGGTCTATCTGTCCTCACATCCATACATTTCTTCTTGCAACAATCTGGCCCTGGGCTGCCCTTAGCATGGCAAACCCTAGGGTACTTGTTACATGTCATCACGACCCGGGAGCACTGAGCAAGAAAGCGACTTGTTCCTCGAAGAGAAATCGGTTCTTGGGTTTCAGAGAATCAAGGTTATTTTGCTTTGTAGCACTATCTCATCATTGAGAAATGAGTCATTTTCATATGATGTTGCCCTAGTAATGGCTAAAGCCATGAGCATGACTAGCATAAGGAAAGCACTTGGGGACATCATGATTTTGTGTGTGTGTGTGTGTGTGTGTGTGAGTGTGTGTGTGTGTAATATAAGGGAGACTGGGAGAGATATTTGAAGTATGAAGGAATTAAAAGAGGAGGGAACAATTTGAATGGATAAAAATGTAGCTAAAGATAGGGATTTTTATAGAGAATTAGAAGGTCATGATAAGGTAAGTAAAGTTCATAGTTGCATGGGCCATCTGGTGTGTTCATTAATTGGTGAGATGGTCTAATTCAATGCTTAAAAATGGATTCAGTAAATGAAATTAGGCTTCCAAAGAATTTTTAAGCTCCAAATTAGGGGAAAATTGAAAAAGTGACACAGATTACATTTAAGGTGGTAGGCTACTATGTCCTTACTCAGTCCTTACTATTAATTTCTGTGGATCATATAAATCATTGGTAATAATATCATATTTGATGGGATTGAATTTTAGGTTGTGTTTGATTCAACTATAAAGAAATTTGAGAAAATATTTTAAACCCTTGATAGTGTTTGGGTAAACATGAAAATTTGGTCAAATTGAAAACAAATTCAGTTGATCGGAAAATATGGTGACGTGGAGTGTAATATGCTTACCCATAGCTCCACCGTAGCCTTATGCCTCCTCTCACCGAACCCTCATCATTGTCGTCGTCATCGCTCGCGAGTGCTCCAACATGACCCACCCACGAATTGATCAGACCACCCTAACCCACCCACAAATGAACCGATCGAACCATTGTGCCCACCCACCCACTAACAACAACCACCATGACTAGATTGGACTACCTCTGCTTTGACGGGGCCTTTAGATCTCACTGCCGATCTCATCGTCGTTGCTTCTCTCAATCTCACTGTCACCGCCTCAACCCTCTATTTTTTCTCTCAAATCTCTCTCTCTATATCACGATCTATTGTTGGGTTTGTGCCATAGAGATTTTTATTTTGTTTTTTTTTCTTTGGGTTTATATATTGGGACTTTTATTATAATATTTGTTTGGAAGTTGAGAAAAATGTGAAAAATGGTAGAAAATGCATTTTTTAGAGCATTTTCAAGAACACAAACAAACACATGAAAATATTTTCCAAAAAATTTTTGGAAATGCAACCAAACACTTAAAAATATTTTTCTTTTCCAAAAATATTTTCAGCTGAAAATATTTTATACTTTGAAAATATTTTACGTTAAGCCAAACACAACATTAGTATTTTAAGCAAATGACAGACTTGGTTGGGCAGATCCAAAAGTAGAATAACGAAAAGCCAAAAAGTTTTAAATTTCTATGTTTGCTTTAACATTTAAACTAACTTGAAAAAGCCGACAAGTTGTGAATTGTACAACTTTACTCGGATATATCATTAATATATTTTTTAATTACTATACATTGATCAGAAATTCACAATTAGTGTCATTTTAACAATTATGAATTAAAATTTGCATGAAATAATTTAGTTTTAAAAATTGGATAATAATTGTAATAAAAGGACGACGACACATGCGAAAGAGCACTTTAGGAAGAATAGTACGTATGTAAGAGAGATTCGGAAAGGCTCTATAAAAGGCTCGTTGAATTCGGAAAGAGAACTTTCTTTTTCCGAGATTAAAAAAACAAAAACAAAAACCCGGTACGGAAGCACTTCCATGTAGTCTATGTTTTGAACTTTTAGGGTTTTATCGTAAAACTATTTGGAAAAGCAGGGTGGACCATTTTATTTTATTTTTTTTATTTTTTTTTCTTATTAGTATTTATTAATAGATTTGATAGAAATTTAACTTATAGTGCCTACACCAACTTAGAGCCCATTATATTATTGATACCATATATTTGAATTTATAATATCTATTCTATAATAATTGCTTTTTATTATCAGGTTAAAATATCAATTAGTTCTAGTATAGCAAGGATTTGGCCTTGGTTCTTCTTCAATCCTAAGGGATTTTATTGATGATCTATTTTATTATTATTATATTATGAAGTGTAAATGATAGAAGTATCCTTGATCCTTTATAGGCTTGCAATCTAAATGCCCTTCAACAAGGTTGTTTTTTTTTTTGGGTGGGAAAGGAAATAGTTAGTACATTTAGATTTATAGTATTTAATTAGATCATTATAAACTAGATCCAGTTCAAAAAAAAATATTGAAAGAATCACTTTCCATAGAAATGAAGAAACAAAAAAGCCTTATTCACTGCTTAGAAGCAAAACAATCACATGAATATCCATCATACGCTCCATTATATATACTACAAATATTTTATTCCAAATTACATTCACAATATCTGACTCCATTTTTCTTTTCTTTCTTCTTACAATTTCCCTTTGTATTTTTATTTTTAAAATTAAATATAGTGAAAAGAGTACTTCCTCCTAAGAGATGGCTATTTTAAATCAATGTGATTAAGAATTTTTATGTTTTGGGACTCTTTTGAGCTTTGTGTGCGTGCAAAGATCGTTACAAATTTACTTTTTGATTTTGAGACAAAATTGTTTCGGAATGATTACAAGATATACGAAAAAAGAAAGTATAAAATAAGGCAGAGTTTTATTTAAGGCCAAACTAAAAAAAAAAATCAAATTATACCGATAATGACTTCTGTATTCTTTCTCCAAATTACATCCGGACCACAAACGTAAATTTAGTTGAATACCTCAAGAAGGCTAAAGATGGTACTTATGTTATGTGTCTATATATATATATATGTGTGTGTGTGTGATGTATTATATGGTTTTTTTTTTTTTTTTTTTTGTAAGGAATTAGTAGATGATTATTATTATAAAAAAGAAAAAAAGAAAAAAAGAAAAGAAAAGAAGGAAGAGAGAGTTTTCAGTCATGAACAAAGATAAAAAATTATTAGATTCACTAGTAGGATTACCTGCATAAATGGCAATGTTTTATCAATTGAGAAGACTGGGGAGGACCGTTTTAAATACTTGGTATCACCGTTGCACATGTAGCGGCAATCACACAAAGGCGAGTCCCATCCCATTCTTTTTCCATGGATGAGTTTTGGACAAAAAGTCCAAGATGGCAGTTTAGGATGCAGTCAAACGTCTGACCCATTGGTTTAGTTGTTAAATTCAACTTTAGATTGGGCTTGTCATACTCACTATTCTATTCACATGCATGGTTGCTAAAATGATGCTTTCCTGCTGTTGCCTTTGCGGTTTGGGCCTCTTATCATTTAGTAGGTTATTTATTTATTAATGTTAACAGTTTTTCCTTTAATCAGTCAGTTCAAATTTTCAATGTAAAAATGTAAATAGAAATTACTTTTTTGTGGGGTAGGGGTGGCGGAGGTTAAAAAAACAGGAAGCAAAATAAAAGTTTTGCATGTTGTATTGGGCGGAGAGAGAGAGAGAGAGAGAGAGAGAGAGAGAGAGTTTTACATTAAAAAAATTACACAATTTATGAGAATATTACTCAACGTTACATAATTTTTCTTTTTTTGATAGAAGTATTGTGCCCAAATAATCGAAAGTACATCAATCAACTAATAGATAGCACAATATTCTCACATACTAAAATCATGTTTAATTTTGTGTTACAATAAAAACCAATTACCCACGTATATACATATTTGTAATGTGTAATGTGGTTTAGCATAGATGGAAATTACAATTGCAAGCATTAAGCATGCTCAAATATTAGAAGATAGAGAGGTAATTCTATACCTTATTACCTCAAAAAAAAAGAAAAGAAAAAGAAAAAAAGAAAAAAGAAAAAAAAGCCAATAATTAAATAGTATCACACCAATTACACCAAAAACAAGATAAGCAATATATTTCACACCAATAGATATGTATGTTGGCAAAAGCGTATGAAAGAGTGATCATCTTGCCTTTATTTGTTACCTAAAATCATACTTCCTCCTTTGGTCCTTTGGTCCTGTGTATGTATTACTATCACATTTTATCCCTAGCCATTTATATATATGAAGCTTAACATCTTTGCTAGTTGTTACTACCAGAAAAGCACTAGTACAACTCTTTAATTAGCATAGCTGCATAGCCAATACTCACATGAACTTCCCTTGCTGCACTTCTTGTTGCACTGGCCACAGTGTCTTTCATCACTGGATGGGTTCACACATTTCCCTTGGCAACACATTTCAGAGTAGTTGCACTTTTTTCCACACTTCCCATAGTTAAGTTTGTTTTTCATCAGATTAACACATTGTTTGTGCAGCAATTAGGCCCCGGGCTGTTCTTATTGCGACAGCATTTAGGGTACACTTCACAAGTTCTCACAGCTTTGACCTGTTGGGCAAGAAATCGACCCCTTCTTGTGTTCCTCGCCTTATGGTAACACATGTTCATTAGCGTTATCATTCTTTATGTTGACATGTGATTCATCATCAACAGTTGAAAGAGATAAGGCTATAAACATAGTTAAAACCAGCAAGGTGAGCATGATTTTTGATGAGTTCATTGCCATTGTGCGTATCTGTATGTGTATGCGTGTGCAGAGAGAGGAAGTAAGAGAGGGTTAATTATATGAGTAGTTTGAAGATGGGAAAGAATATGGGATGTTAAAGCCTCAAAGGTACTTATAGAGGGGTATATGATGGTATGTAAGTTGTCTTGGAGTAGTAGTCTATCAACAGCATATGAAATTCAAGTAAATGGGAGTTTAGTTTCCAATTAAATTCATATTTTCCAATGTAAGAGAGACATTTGGGAGAAGAAGAGAACCAAAAATTGGTACATGTCTAGTGTGTTGACTAGTGCATTGTAGTAGGCGTTCAGGAAATTTCCCTTGATCGCATAGTTAGGTGATATATACTAGGTCCTTGTAATTAGGTCCCTCTCCCTTTCTCAGCGAGTAAAGCAACTTTTTTGTCTTCTTCTGAATTTTATATGATTAATATTAAAGATATTATAAATTTTAGTATCTAACTCTAATCACAAGATTTAGAAAATTTATTTATTATGTTGTTGATGTGAGATTAATCATCGTTTCTCATTTCAATAGTAAACATTTTATAAAAAAAAGTCCATAACTATAGCAAATTTCGTTCATAGTTTGAACCCTTTCTAAAAAAAAAATATTTATTTATTAATAAGTTGATAGTTACAATGAGATGTGCTAATTAGTTGAACTACACGGCTCTAGGCTTCATAGATTACACCTTAAGCCTCCATTTATTGAATGGAGAGAAATATATTACAAACAATGAAGAATTATCCCATATTAGCCTTATAAATTATAGGATAAATTTCTTATAAATAGATTTGCATGGGATTATATTATGGAAAATGATTAGGTACTCTCGGAGTAAGCAGAAATGGTGTTTCAGAAGTACTTAAGAATTACACTTGAAAGCTCTGATTTGTGTAAATACACTAGAGCTTGTTTAAACTCCCAAATAAAAATTACGGTTAAATTTCTTTTACTCTAACTTAAGCTAAGTGCGGAATAAGAGTAAATGAGCGCAAACAAACGATAATTTTTAAATTAATTGACACTTTCTAGCATTTTTTTATGAAGATGTTCGGAGTTCCCTTCTCGTTTAAATGCATATAAAAAAAGATTCTAGAAAAAAAGAAAAAAAAGGCTAACCCTTTTTAAACTGAAACTAGCTGCCTGACCATTTTCCCCCTTTTAAAACTGAAACTACTGGGGTCGAGCCCCAGAAATTAGGCCACCTTAATGTACGTGGAGGTGAGACTCATTGACCTTAGGACTCAAAATTTTAAAAGTGAGCCAATATAGTGAAAGGAAAATGTTATCTCCATACTTTATTATGCTGGGAGAAGTAGTTGTTAGAGATTGTGATGGCAGTTGAAGCATGAATTATGTCAATAAGGCCATCAGTGCAATGGGAAAGAAAGCAATGGTCAACCCAAACATACGAAGATGCAAATATGGAAATGGCATCTCCATCTGAGCCTCGACGATGTCCAGCATGTGTTGGACTACTCCTAACAAGTCCAGATTTCCCTGGCTTACAATCATGAATACTAATCCCATGTATTATAACATGGCTAACACCTTGCACTGTTATGCATGGCCCGTATGCAATCTCAACTTTAGCTCCTCTTCCATCTATGGTCTTGTAACTATTCATAATGAGCTCATTCTTGAGTGTAATGACCATGTCCTTAGCAAAAATGATCCAAAGAGGTTGTGTTTGGATAACACCACATCGAAGTGTGCCTGGTTTTGGATTTACAGGGTCATCTTCAGCTGTTGTGACTACGTATATTGCACCATATTTCCCTCCTATTGCATCTTTGCCATAGCCTACAGCACAATCTGCTAAAGCACCGCGATTTGAGGCCCAATTTGATTTGGTGCGCCAACATGCGTCTATTACATTCTTAATTTTGTTTGTGGGCAAGGAATTAGTAATGGGGGCATAGCTCCAAGGTGTTGGGGAGTAATTTGCTTCTGAGATTGAAGCAATATGTGTTAGAGAACATGAAAGCAATAGTAAGAGAAGGGATAGGGAGGCCATGGCTATATTGTATGTGTGAGACAATGAAGTAGGTGGGATAAAGAGAGAAATATAAATAGGTGTTGATGTAGAGAAGTTGGTGCACACGATTTAGGGGATGAATTTATATTTATTAATTTGGTATGATTTTGGCCACCAAAATAAACGTGGGTGCACGAGCTTAGCTTGGCCGACTTGTCCCATAGATATCATAGAAAATATACGAGTCTTGAGTGTTTTTTTTTTTTTAATTGAATATTATTCCCTGCATATCTACAAATATATAGGGAGGAATTTTCGGGGGTAGGCTTAGAAATATATTATGCACTGACCAGAAATAATGTCAATAATTTCTATATCTACAAAGCTGGGGAATTTGGTTTCAATTAATGAATACGATTACAATTAGTTTTATTATTACTACATGTCAAATGTCCAACTAAAGATACATTATGGAGACCTCTCTTTTAAAAAATATAAATTATAAAGACGTGGGAGCTCGGAGTTGTGTTTTCAACATTTGCATGTCCGCGGGTTGATCCTTCTACGATCAGTCTCAACCTTAAACGGTAATTTCTTTTATTTGCATCAACATGGAGTTCCCTTTCACTAAGGGGTTTGCTGCTTTGTATTTCTTGGAAAGTCAAGTCGAACACTCAATGGACCATGATTGATATATCAGGACAAAAATTATGTCAACTTTAATTAAAATATTGGAAACAAGATTTAGGGTTAAGTGCCAAAAATAGCGGTGGTCAAATATTAAACATTGAGAATATCTACTTCCTATTTCTATATAGAAAGATGCACCACGCGCCAACTTATTTCACGGGAGCAAGCACTCAATTATACAGGTGGAAGCTAGACTTATTAAGAACCTCCATATGCCTTTCGGTAGAGGATGAGGCCAAGGCTTTTTGGAGGAAGAAGTTAGCTTTGCTTGGGATGTATGTATTCTTGATGCCGTGTTTGAATGTGACTTAAAAATTGTAGCTGCTGCGGTTTTGAGTTTTCACACTCCACCGGTGGCTATTGATAATGTTATAGTGGGGATTTGGTAAAGACTGCAAGATTTTAGATTGGCTCAAGTATATCATGTGCAGCAACTCAGCATATATCTTGGCATAATTCACCAAGGGTATTAATAGTTATGTAACTTGGATAGAGAATAATCCTTATATGATTGAGTCTATTTTGGTAGAAGATGCATGTATTGCTTTTATCTTTTTCATAATTATTTGTTTTTAGACCCCTTAAAATATAACTAGATTAACCTAGTTAATTGGCCAAGTGATTACTTAGTCAAATTATGCAGATCTAGGTTAACGCAGATAAATCATATCAATGTAAAGTGCAAAAAATAAAGAACACAAAGATATGATAACCCAGGAAAACCAAGTAACACCCCAAACCCATACCAAGGATTTAGATGCATAACCTGTCTTTTAAATAATCAACAATAATATAATGGAACAGAGCGTAATTAAATATCCATAAATAAACTTCAATCCATCAAAATCTTTCCCATGAAATCCATAAAACAAAAACTTTAACAATAAAGTCTCCAAATACAATCTCAAGAGTTCCACAAATGCCAAAGTCACTATCCTAAGAAAATATATTAAAACAGTCCATCAACTAACATAACTCCAAAAGAAGTCTTCAATTTATATTTCCAAAGATCTACCACCAAAAGATATCCCACTGCTCTAATCTGTAAGGGTGGAGAAAGAAGAGGGGGGGGGGGGGGGGGGGTTGAGCTAGAAGCCCAATAAGAGACTACATAACATGATGATGTCTTTCAAAACAAAACATTAGTATCATTGACAAAATATAGTATTTACAAAACACTTGCATATAGTTTTAATAGTAATATAATATATTAAAAAGAAACTGTCAAGAATAAAACATTTACTATAATGCTGTAATCATTAAATAAAATAATAACCACTTTAGTTAGCCAAAATACACTAAGTAGGTAGAAACAATTTATTATAGAAATAAACAACTTTTTCACTTATAAAGGTGGATACCAATAAAACAATAGTTTGATATAGAAAACTTTAAACATTAGCCAGACAAAGACATAAGCTGCTAAACACTCGGTGGGTGATTCCCATAGGGGACAATAACACTAACCTCAAAGAGGCAACACTGACTCCAAAGAGCAAACGATAACACTGCACCACACCACAATAATACTACATCGGCCGAAGACCAACATTTAACCTTGTGTTGGCAAAGGTTGCAGACTGTCTAGTTGACCGTTTGAAAACATTCTTACTTTATTACAGTATTACCAATATTAATCATATACCATATAACAAATACTTTCTCAAAAATATAGTTTTGAGTCATTCTTAACTTATACAGTTTCAAAGTAATATACAAGAAATAATAAAATTCAAGTATGTATATAAAGCATTGACAATAGTATAAGTTTTTGAAACTTAACTTTTAGAATTATGGATATATAAATATATTTTTACCAAAAATATATATAAATATACACGTCTTGAGAGACGTCATGTTCTGAAGTCCACTTACCTCTAGTTGTTAAACAAAGCTTCACCTCAACTGTCTGAAACAGTATCAACTAGAACCTAAATAAGCACAAGACGACTCAATAAGATTGGATACACTAAGGCAGCAACAAAATATAAATTTCACTCTTAAAAATTCATATCTCACTACTTATTCTGAAACTATAGCTAATCTAGTACTCAATTGCTTTATCAAGTACTTCAAAATCAATACCTAGTAAACAATTCTAATGAGCTAAATATGTAAATCTCTATGTTATTTAATTCTCCCAGTACAAGTTGGCTTCCAAATAATCACATGCTTGTAGATCATATTAACCCAAAATAAATATATAGCATCCATAAAATCTCTAACCGTAGGACTTAGTATTTTCCGGTAAAAAACCTGGAGAATATTTAACTTAACTATCCTCAAGGTAAAACTGAATCCACTATGAAAGAATTGAAGTTTACACAATAGCAACTTAGACCACTAACATCCTATTGCTACCTCAAGTAGAAAATTTACTACCATGACCCCATGATAGCTCCGAGTCCACGGACTACTTCTTTCTTGGATTCCCAGCAAGTACAAGCACTCCTGCTTGTGTATCTTTAAGCTCTTGAATTAGCAACTGAATGATCACCAAGTTCTTGACATAATCTTGAATCTTGGAAACTCTAAGTATGTGTGAAAGCAATCACCTCTAGATCTCATAGAAGATTCACACACATAGCATAAAGAGCAACCAACAAAACGTGGCTAGAATTTTCCCTTTTATATTTAGAGTAAAACATAAAACCCTAGACGTCAAACGGGCTTGGGCTAAGTTGGAAATTTTGCAAAAAAAAAATATGCACGACTTTCGATCGGTTGAGTCTAATTCTCGATCGATCGAGCCAGGCAGATTTACACAGTAAATCCTGCAGCAACTCGATTCCAACTTTACATAAAAAGCAAATACTTTGAGCAAGTCTAAACAAGACTAAAACGTTTTGATCATGGTTTGCTAACATTACAAAATCAAGTTCTAATACATTAGTTCCTAATTCTTAGAACCTAACAAACTCCCCATTTGGCAATCCGTGACAAAACACAAACTATCAAAATGCTCAAAGTTTACAAAAACAGCCCATTACAAAAAGCATTGCCCAACAAAACAAATCCAACCTAACTACTATTTATCAGTTGCAAGTGTAGACAGCAGCATGACTGAATCAACCTATATATTTCCTGAAACACTCAACAAACGCATAAACACATGTGTGGAAAATACAAGTAAAACAAAATAACTTCTTGATTTCACATAACACACAATAAAGACATATATCATGAATAACCTCATAAATATAAATCAATAAACAATGTGAAACAAGAAACATATATCAACAATGTATCTCCCCCTATCATGAATAACCCAATCAAAACAAAGAATACATCATGAGCCAAAAATGTAAATACACAATGAAGCACCTAGATACAATCTAATAGCTCCACATGCTCCACAAATACAAAAATCTCCCCCTTACAACAAAATCTCCTCTACAAATGTACTCCCCCTTTTTGTGACGGAATGCCAAAGGGCAATCAGAATCCATCATCAAAAGGAGGTGGTGGAGGCGATCATCTCAAATGCTCCAAATCTGCTCGCAAAACACGAAGCTCATCAAGCATGTCCACCAAAAGCTGACCATGAGTCATCTGAACGGTCATGACAATCTCCAACATATGTTGCATGTTCGAATCATCCGAAGTAGATGGTGGGGGAATAGCAACAGCAATAGTAGGATCAACTGACGCCTCAGCAGAAGTAGTACTTGTAGAAGAGGGAGGAGAAGGTGCGACACTAGAAGACTTAACCCTAGGGCGTTTAGAACTCGGTCTCAATTGAGCAGCCCTCTGCCTAAGAAAGGTGGCACCTAAGGGAGCAATAACATGGACAGGCTTAGACGCCGGAAACTTATCTAATCCTAGATGCAAAAGAATCCCATGAATAAAAACGGGGAAGAAAAGAGCTTGAGCAACAGAACTACTCCTATGAACTTCGCTCAAAGAACGAATAAAAAGATGAGGAAAACTAATAGGAGCATCTGTAACTAGGGCATACAAAAACGCATAACGCTCCAAAGGAATGGTGTGCAGATAAGAGATAGGCCACAAGGAATGACAAGCAATCCTAAAGAAAAGGTAGTGAACCTCAGTGAGCTCAGCAGTGGTGATCCCAGGATCAGAACCCCACTAGATAGAAGACCCAGTGATGTAAGACATGATGTCGTCTAGGGGAGGAGACTCATCATAAGGGTAGACAGGATGTTGAACCACTGGTACTCTAAAAGCATTAGCCACTACTGAAGGAGTAATGGTGTACTCTACACCTCGTATCCAACTCTTAACTAGAGTGTTGGAATCATAGACGTGGATAGAGAGGTTCGAGTAGAACTCTCTAATTAGGATAGTTGGAGGTGGATGACCAATATCCAACAATGGTAGCTAGCCCCTACACTCAAAATTAGCCCTAATGGCAGGATCAAGCTCATCTAACAAAACCTTTCTCTCAGCCCATATGTTTCTCTTAAGGTTAAGCTTCTCAAAGGTCTCTTGGTTTTTCTCACTCGGAAACCTCTCACAATCAAAAGAAGGAGCAGAAGGTGAGGGGGCAGACCTATTAGCTCCAGTCTTCCTAGGCATAATGCTAATGTAAGGTCAAGACAAACAGAAAAGAACCAAGATGAACAAAGGATAAAACCAAGGGCAGACTGCAAGTTAGTACAAAACAATATAGAAAATAACAATTTATATGATGCATGAACAGTATAATGTCATGATGCATGGTCTAATGCAGTGAGAATAAGTTCAATACAACTTTAAATTCACAAAATTGGCTTGAGCATAGGGTTTATATCAAAAATCCCAAAATTTGAAAAACCACTTGTTCAATTTTTTTTAAAATTGACCAATTGATCATTAAACAATATAGATAACACAAACTAATGATCATATGAATCAATTCAACAAGCCAATTTCATCAATTTAAACCTAATTGAACAAAATCCCCAATTCGGGTATATCCAAGCCCTAGAATTTTCAATTTCTCACAAATCACCAAATTGGTCAAATTAAACCATCAAGAACAGTTGTATATCATCCCACAACAAAAACCCATTGATCAATTTGGAAAGAAAAAGCTTAAATTAACAAAAACCCCCAAAATTCTTAGGTTCGAAATTTTCCCCAAAATGCATGATTTAATGCATGAAACATGAAAATAAATGCAAAAGGAAGGGTAAAAAGGTCTTACCGGCCTTGGGAGAGAAAAACCCTTGAAAATTTTTGATGGAAAATGACAAAAATCTTGCTTGGACTCTTAAACCGATCGAATAGAGAGAGAAAGAGTTTTGAAACTTTTGAAATAGTGTTTGAACACGTGAGAAACTCAATTTTTAAAAAACTCTCTATACGATTTTCAACTAATCGAAAAATAGGTTTGATCGAACGAAAATGCTTCGATTGATCCATTAGCAATTGAGCACCGATCGAAACAGACAGAGCCTGACCAAAATTTTAATCGCAATTTCAATCGGTCGAAAAACAAGTTCGATTGATAGAAATTCTGGAAAAATCACATTTTTGAAAAACAAAGCAATTTTGTGCAAAAACTCCTTAAAGCATTGAATTTTAAGGCCCCGTTTGGCTAGCGCGTTGGGCGTTGCACGTTTTCAGCTTTTTCCTTTTTTTTTTTTTTTTTTTTTTCATTTCACGCGTTTCCAGCAGTTCTCAGCCATTTTTTACTGTTGCGGCTACTGTTCATTGAACAGTAGCCGCAACATATGACTTTTTCACACAACTTTTACTGTTCATGGACCCACAAATTTCACTTTTCAGCAACTTTTTCATTAAAAATGGGTCCCACGGTACTATTTACACATTTAAAAATTATTTGCTACAGTGTTTTTCAGTTTTCAGTTTTCAGTTTTCAGCTGTATCCAAACGGACCCTAAGAATAAAATGCATGAGTATGAGATGAAATGCTTTTCAAAAATGCATGTTTTGAACCCAGTTTTCCCAAAATTAAGATTTTCAATCAATTCACCTTAAATTCTTAAACATCAAGCATGTTTTGCATAAAACTCAAGGAATTTTCAAACTTGGTTGGCCAAACCAAAATCACACACAATAACATGTACAAAGTTTAGCAAAGAGTAACTTGTGTAGAGTGTGCAACTACCAAAATCTTGAGATACATGTGAGGTGATATGTAAATAGAAATCAAGCACAAAGTTTACAAAATTCATCACATAGAATTTGAGAAAGACTATCACCTAAAGAGTTACATAATATAACTCCCACATCTCCTAGAATAAAAGCTTGCAATCATATAAGTTTCTTGATTTGCCTCATAATGTACACACCAATTTTATTTAATCAGAAACTTATTAAAATAACTGAGATAATGTACACACCAATTTTATTTGATTGATTTAATTATAGTCCAATAATGTACACACCAATTTTAGCATTTAAATTGAGGCTACACCTTATGTTCTTTTTATGCATGTGCTACACTTTCTCGAGCACAAAATCTTACGATATGCATTAAGAGATGTTCATGATTGACTAATAAACAGTGGTGAGATGGTTATTTATGCCTCTCTCAAAAGGGTCAAGTTTGACAATTAAAGGCATGTGACTTCAAGATCAAGACAAAGTTATCAAAAACTATAAACATCTTTCCCACACAACATGCACTACAAAGCTCAAACTAGTAAAGTGCAAGAAATTAGCTCATCAAAGCTAAACAAGGTACATAAACATGTTATGCAAAAATAAATTGACCAACCTTGATTTCAAATCCAAGAAAAATAGTGCAAAAACATATTGCTTCCCTTTTCCCTTTTTTGTTTTGTTTTGTTTTTTGTTTTTTTGGTTTTCTTTGTTTTTCTTTGTTTTTTATTTTTTTGTTTTTTATATTTTGAAAAAAATAACAACAACATTCCTAGAATGAAATGCATGAATGTTATGCAATGCAAGTCCTAGAAAAAGGAGAAAACAAAACAGCAAGAAAGATGGTCACGAAGAGTAGAGTAATGAAGCATAAGGACCATGAAAGCCAAGGATGATCAGGGACACAGAATCACACCAATTACTTGAAGAAGTGTCTCAAACTTCTATTAAGAGGTTTGGTGAAGATGTCAGCATTCTAACGTTCAGTAGGGATATGCTCAAGAGACACAATCTTTCTTTCAACAAGATCCCTAATGAAGTGATATCTAATCTCTATGTGTTTAGTCTTAGAGTGTTGAACAGGGTTCTTAGAGATATCGATAGCACTAAAATTATCACAATAAACAACCATAGTATCTTGTGATATCCCATAATTACACAAAAACTTTTTCATCAAAAGAAGCTGTGAGCAACAACTTCCAACAGCAATATATTCTGCCTCTGCAGTAGACAAAGACACATAATTTTTCTTTTTATACATCCAAGCAACAAGATTGACACTAACATAAAAACACCCACCAGTGGTGCTTTTTCTATCATCGGCATTACCGGCCTAATCAGAATCAGAAAATCCAACAAGAGATAGATTAAACTCTTCGCTATAAAACAATCCATAATCACAAGTTCTACCAACATATTTTATGATTCTTTTAACAACATTCAAATGTGAAACTTTAGGATTATATTGAAATCTAGAACAGACACCAACACTAAAAGCAATATCAAGCCGACTTGCAGTCAAATATAAAAGACGTCCAATCATGCTTCTATATAATGTAACATCAACAGACTCACCTGATAGATCATTGGTTAATTTTGCATTTGCAGTCATTGGTGTTCTTGCATGAGTAGTCTTGTTGAGTCCAAATCTCTTGACTAGATTTCTTGCATACTTTGCTTGGTTGATGTAGATTCCTGAGTCCGTTTGTTTCACCTGTAATCCCAAGAAATAAGTTAGTTCACCAACCATACTTATTTCAAACATTGCCTTCATTTCATCTGCAAAAGATTGAGCAAGAGAATCATTAGTAACACCAAAAACAATATCATCAACATAAATTTGAGCTACAATAAAATAATTCTTATCCTTTCTTATGAAGATAGTAGTATCTGCAAATCCCCTTTTGAATCCATGCTCAGTGAGATATGCAGTCAATCTATCATACCAAGCCTTGAGAGCTTATTTCAAACCATAGAGGGCTCTCGTCAACTTGTAAACATCATCCAGTCTGTGAGGATCAACAAAACCCTTTGGTTGTTCAACATATACCTCTTCTTGCAACATTTCATTCAAGAAAGCACTCTTGACATCCATTTGATACATCTTGAAATTCAGATGACTTGCTATAGCCAAAAGTATCCTAATGGATTCCAATCTTGCTACCAGTGCAAAAGTCTCATCAAAATTAATCCCTTCTACTTGTGTGTAACCTTGAGCAACAAGTCTTGATTTATTTCTGATAACAGTACCATGTTCATCAGACTTGTTCTTAAATATCCACTTAGTTCCAATCACATTGACTCCCTTTGGTCTAGGAACTAATTCCCACACATCATTTCGAACAATTTGATGAAGTTCTTCATGCATAGAATTAACCCAATCAGCATCTTGAAGTGCTTCATCCACCTCTTTCAGTTCAAATTGGGATAGATAGCATGAGTGAGTAATTACATTCAAGGCCTTGGATCTCAATCTCATGTTATCATTCAGACTACCCAGAATATTTGTGGTAGGGTGATTCAACTTAACTCTAGAAGATGGACCTTTAACTAAATATGTGGAGGTACCTTTCTGTTTTGATGGAGGACTAAGCTCACTTTGTGCTTGTTGAGTTTCATGAATCGGTGTGGATGGTTCTGAACTTGATGGTACAGAGATTGCATCATTCAAAACAGCAACTCTTCCTCAGTATGCTTCCCCACATAATCATCGGGTAGAGAATTATCAACTTCCATAATCTTTTCTTAAACCGGTGAAGGGTTTTCTGAATTACTTTCTGAACTTAATTCATCATTGATCACAACATTGGAAGACTCCATGATTGTTTTGGTTATCAGATTGTACACTGTATAAGCTCTACTAGTAGAAGAGTATCCTAGAAAGTATCCTTTATCACTCTTTGCATCAAACTTCTCTAGGTTCTCTCTATCACGTAGAATGTAACAGTCACTGCCAAATATCCTGAAATATTTGACAACAGGCTTCTTTCCTCTCCAGAGTTCATAAGGAGTTTACTTGGAATCAGGTCTGAAATACACTCGGTTGAGTGTATGGTAAGCAGTGTTAATTACTTCTCCCCAGAAGGATTTTGGAAACTTCTTATTGTGTAGCATGACTCGTGCCATCTCTTGAACAACCCTATTCTTCCGTTCCACTATTCCATTCTGTTGTGGTGTCTTGGGTGAAGAGAACTCTTGATGTGTGCCTTGATCATTGCAGAAGGTAGCCAGTTTTGTGTTCTCAAATTCTCTTCCATGATCACTTCTGATTCTGGCTATCACAGTACCTTTCTCAACTTGCAATTTCTTGCACAAATGTATCATCTTTTTAGGAGCCTTAGCTTTATCTCTCAAAAGCACAACCCAAGTATATCTAGAAAAATCATCCACAACAACTAGAATATACTTTTTTCCACCTAAACTCTGAACTCTGGTAGGACCCATGAGATCAATGTGCAACAACTCAAGAGGTCTTGAAGTTTGAACATCAGTTACAGACGGATGTTTAGACTTCACTTGTTTACCCATCTGACATGGTCCGCATATGCACTTTTCTATCTTCTCGAACTTGGGCAAACTGATAACTGCATCACACTTGGAAATCTTCTCTAATTGCTTGTGACTTGCATGTCCCAACCGTTGATACCATAAGTCAACTTGATTGATCTTTGCACTAAAACACTTGTTGCTTATACTTGGTGTTATACCATAGCAAGATGCCCCACCTTGTACTTCGTTTTAGCTTAATATATTGAAGTTTATCAAAAAAAAAAAAAGCAATTGTCAGCTGTCCTTACACCAATACACATACAGTCACCTCCTCCATCAAGTATCTCACATTCATACTTGGTGAAGAGAACATTCAGTCCATTGTCACAAATCTGACTGATGCTGAGTAAGTTAGCCTTCAACCCATCAACATACCATACATCTTCAAATATTGGCAACCCTGGAATGTCCACAGTTTCGATGTCTCTGATCACAGATTTGCTTCCATCTCCAAATGTGACTGTCCCAATCTTTCCTTCAAAGAGTGTCTTGAACAAAGCTTTATTTCCTATCATATGCCTGGAACAACCAGTATTCAAATACCAAAGACGAGAATCACGTGCCTTTAAGGCGGTTAAAGCAGTATAACACACATAATTATCACCACATGTAATTATACCAAGATGCTCAAGGAAAGATTTAACAAAAGCAACAAGAGACAAGAACAACAAGTAGACAAATTTGCATATTAGCAATAAGATTTTCCAAGAATACATGATAGCAGGGGTCAAGGATCAGCTCTTAGATCAAAGGATCTACAGACAGAGAGCTATCCGCTTTGATACCACTTGTTTGTTTTTAGACCCTTTAAAACACAACTAGATTAACTTAGTTAATTAGCCAAGTGATTACTTAGTCAAATTATGCAAATCTAAGTTAACACAGATAAATCATATCAATGTAAAGTGCGGAAAATAAAGAACACAAAGATATGATGACCCTGGAAAACCAAACCAGTAAAAAACCTAGGGAGGATTTAACCTGGCTATCCTCAAGGTAAAACTGAATCCACTATGAAAGAATTGAAGTTTACACAGTAGCGAATTAGACCACTAATACCCTATTGCTACCTCAAGTGGGAAACTTACCACCTCGACCCCATGATAGCTCCGAGTCCACGGACTACTTTTTTCTTGGATTCCCAGCAAGTATAAGCACTCCCGCTTGTGTATCTTTAAGCTCTTGAATCTGCAACTGAATGATCACCAAGTTCTTGACATAATCTTGAATCTTGGAAACCCTAACTACGTATGAAGGCAACTACCTCTAGATCTCACAAAAGATTCACACACATTGCATAAAGAGCAACCAACAAAACATGGCTAGGGTTTTCACTTTTATACTTTGAGTAAAACATAAAATCATACACGTCAAACGGGCTTGGGTTGAGTTGGAAATTCTGTAGTAAAAACAATCTACACGACTTTCAGTCGGTCGAGTCTAATTCTCGATCGATCGAGTCAGGCAAATTTACACAGTAAATCCTGTAGCAACTCAATTCCAATTTTACATAAAAAGCAAATACTTTGAGTAAGTCTAAACAAGACTAAAACATTTTTATCATGGTTTGCCAACATTACAAAATTACGTTCTAATACATTAGTTCCTAATTTTTAGAACCTAACAATAATGAAAGTTGCTATCTCCTTATAAAAATAATAATAATAATAATAAAGAGTAAAGACCAAAACGATATTTAGTATGTCAATGAAGAAAAAAAAATGAGTAGATTGTTAAGGAAAGAAAAATGGTGGAGTTACCGTCAATTTTATTATAAAAGGTTACAACCTGGTATTAGGATGCATTTTATGGTCTAGAAGATTAACCATGAAATGGAATTTCTCCGTTGTTTTATTTGAAATGGAGAGGATGATTTTTCTACAAATTGACCAAATAGTAAATGTGATTAGCATTAAAATCTTTTATGTGTTTAAAATTCATGGAATTCGTTTATGCGGTATATACAGTACAATTTATAATATCTCTTAGCTTAAAGAAAACTACTGTTAAGTGTAGCTAGAATAATGTGTTTTGTATGTTGTACAATAAAAGGGTGTTGGTGTTTGGATGCAGAGCAGGCTGGGATGCAGGGCTGTGCAGGCTGGGATGCAGGGCTGTGCAGGCGCTGATGCAGGAGATGGTGCAGCAACTGTGAACAGTGATGCAGCAGTGAGTATACGTGTCTAGGGTCCACATGTATGATGCATTAGAGTTGGTTATTGACTGTGCAATTCAGTTAGAGTTAGTTAGGGACTGGGGGGTCTTGACAGCTGTCTTAGTGGTATAAGAGACTCGTGAGTTGTACATTGGACATTCAAGCAAATTGTATTCTTCAATGAGACTTTTCTTTTCTTTTACTCTGTTATCTTCTCTCTCTATCTTGGAGGCCTAGCTGACCTCGAATCCAGCTACACAATAATCCCACAAATCCAATCTTAACAAGTGGTATCAGAGCATCGTTCCTGCTGCCATGACTGAGACTCGAGCCGCTGCCATGAATACAGTGAATGAAGCTATTGCTTCTCTTCGAACTACCTCTGACCACCATAACAAAGACATCCAAGAAATACAAAAGATTCAAAGCGTTCATACTAGAACTCTGAACGAAATGAATCAGAACATCAATGTGATCTTACAAAAGCTTAATTCCATAGATGGAAATCAACATTCGCCTCAGAGAAATGTGCAACAGAATTCAATTTCCAATTCTTCTACCTTGTCATTCGCTAAATCTGTGAAGTTGGATTTCCCTCGATTTTCTGGTGTTGATCCGGCCAGCTGGGTTTACAAGGCTAATCAATATTTTGGGTACTATCAAACTCCAATTGCAGAAAAACTAATGATAGCTTCTTTCCACATGGAATTGGAGGCATTGATATGGTTCCAAGAAGCAGAGGAAGCTGGGGTATTTTCTGATTGGGAATCCATGGTGAAGGCTTTACATGTAAGATTTGGATCAACGGCCTATGATGATCCGATGGAGGTATTAACAAGGCTGAGGCAGACCACTACAGTAGCCTTGTATAAAGCAGAGTTTGAAGCAGTATCAAACAGGATCAAAGGGCTTTCTCCAATGCACAAGCTGAGCTGCTTCTTGAGTGGGTTGAAAGATGAGATACGTTTGCCAGTGAGAATGCTTAGTCCTCAATCCTTGAATGCAGCATTTGGATTGGCTAAAATACAAGAAGAATATGTGATGAGTTGCAGAAGGAATATGAAGAATCAACAAGATTCAGGTAAGAACTCTATCTTGGGTTTACCTAAAAGTAATGGTGTGGTAGAAACTAAGTCTAGTATACCCATTAAGAGAATAACTCCTGCACAGATGGATGAAAGGAGAAAAAAAGGACTTTGTTATAATTGTGATGAGAAATGGGGGCCTGGACATAAATGTAGGAATGCTAGACTTTTTATTTTGGAAGGAATTGAATTGGTTCCTAATGGGGATAATTTTGGTGTGAGGATAACAGAATTGGATGAGGATGTGAATAGTGGGGTGGTTCATAAAATGGATAAGGGTTTTCAATCTAATCAAGATGAGGAGGTAGAGATTACCTTGTATGCTATTACAGGGACACCTACACCTGGTACAATGAGGGTGAAGGGAAGAGTAAATGGAGATGGGTTAGTAATTTTGATAGACACAGGCAGCACTCACAATTTTGTGGATGCATCCTGGATCAGTAGTTTACAACTAAAGGTAGATGTTACAAAAGTGTTGGAGGTCAAAGTAGCTAATGGTGAAATTGTTAAAACTCAAGGACTTTGTAGTGAGGTACCTGTGATAGTCCAAGGAGTGAAATTCTATATCAACTTTTATGTTTTGGCATTAGGTGGCTGTGATGCTGTTTTAGGTACTCAATGGTTAAGTACCTTAGGTGAAATCCAATGGAATTTTAAGTTGTTGACTATGAGTTTTTGGTATAAGAATCAGCAGGTCTTGTTGCAAGGTCTTAACTACAATTCGGATTCTTCCTTTGTGGATGGCAAGAAATTCTTCAATGCTTCAGTGAAGAGAGGGTTATTGTTAAAGATTGAAGGGGTAGACTCAGCTGATGCAGTGAGTAAACTTCCTGCTGAGGTGGAAACATTATTGCAAGAATTCAACCAAGTCTTTGAGACTCCTACTGAATTACCTCCACTGAGGGGTCATGAGCATTCCATCAACCTTAAGGAAGGTGCCCAGCCGGTGTGCCAAAGGCCCTATAGATATCCATTTTATCAAAAAAATGAAATAGAGAAAATTGTGAAGGAGCTTCTGTCAGTGGGATCAATTAGAGACAGCAACAGTCCATTTGCTTCACCTGTTTTGTTGGTTAGAAAAGCTGATGGCTCATGGAGGATGTGCATTGATTATAGGGCATTAAACTCTATCACTGTCAAAGATAAGTTTCCTATCCCTATTATTGATGAGTTGTTGGATGAATTGCATGGGGCTGTTATTTTTTCTAAGCTAGACTTGAGGTCCGGGTACCACCAAATCAGAATGAAGGATGAAGACATACCCAAGACAGCTTTTAGGACACATGAAGGTCACTATGAGTTCTTGGTAATGCCCTTTGGCTTAACCAATGCTCCTTCCACCTTCCAATCCTTAATGAATCAGGTCTTTAAGCCATTCTTAAGGAGATTTGTCCTAGTTTTCTTTGATGATATCTTGGTATATAGCCAATCTCTGTCTGAACATGTCATTCACCTTAGGAGTGTTTTAGAACTTTTGGCTACTCATCATTTATATGCTAAAAGATCTAAGTGTATGTTTGCTTGTTCAAAAGTGGGGTATTTGGGACATGTAATTACTGCAGAGGGAGTACATACCGACCCAAAGAAGGTGGCTGCTATGCAGCAGTGGGTTATTCCTAAAGATATCAAGTCTTTAAGGGGTTTTTTGGGCCTCACGGGTTATTACAGGAAGTTTGTTAAGGGGTATGGGACTATTGCAGCTCCTTTGACTGCTTTGTTGAAGAAGGACTCTTTTTGTTGGTCCAAGGAAGCTGATTTGGCTTTCCAACAACTTAAGGAGGCTATGATGACTCCACCGGTCTTGGCCTTGCCAGATTTTGAGAAGCCTTTTGTGGTGGAGTGTGATGCTTCTGGAAGGGGAGTAGGTGCTGTTTTGATGCAGCAAGGGAGGGCTATTGCTTATCATAGCCAAGCACTTAAGGGAAAGAACTTGGCCTTGTCCACATATGAAAAGGAACTTTTATCCTTGGTGATTGCTGTGAAGAGATGGAGAGCTTATTTGGTGGGCAGACCCTTCACTATCAAGACTGATCAGCAAAGCCTCAAGTACTTACTGGAACAAAAAATTGGAACCCCTGCTCAACAGAAGTGGTTTACTAAGTTGTTGGGTTATAATTTTGTGGTGGAATATAAGAAGGGCAAGGATAATTTGGTAGCTGATGCTTTGTCAAGGAAGGTTGAGTTTGAAGACACTGATATTGATGATGAGGGGGGAGTTTTATGCATGATTTCATTCCCAACTCCTGCTTGGCTAACTGACCTTAAGGCTAGTTATGCCACTGACCAGCTAGTTCAAAGTATTTTTCAAGCTTCTCAATTGGGAAAGGAAGTTCCTAAGGGGTTCTCAATACATAATGGACTTCTATTGCATAAAGGGAGAATTTATTTGGGGTCCTGTGATGCTTTAAAGAAGGCTGTTTTGCAACAAGTCCATGATAGTCCTCTGGGGGGGGCATTCCGGATTCCTTAAGACCTTGCATAGGGTGAAAAGGGATTTCTCTTGGCCTGGTTTGAGGGAAGATGTAAGGAAGCATGTAAGGGAATGTGATGCTTGCCAAAGACTAAAGACAGAGACTTGTAATGCAGCTGGTCTATTGCAGCCCTTACCTATACCAGAGAAACCATGGAAGGATGTGAGCATGGATTTTGTTGAAGGTCTTCCAAAATCTCAGTCTAAGGATGTGGTTTTGGTTGTAGTAGATAGGCTGACTAAATTTGTTCATTTTGTCCCATTGTCCCACCCTTATACTGCTGCTAAGGTAGCTTCCCTATACCTGCATTATGTATTCAAATTACATGGACTGCCAGCTTCAATTGTGAGTGATAGGGACCCTGTGTTTACCTCACATTTTTGGCAAGAATTGATGAGATTACAAGGGGTGCAGCTAGCCATGTCCACGGCTTACCACCCTCAATCAGATGGGCAGACTGAAATGGTGAATAAGAGCTTAGAGCACTATTTTAGAGCCTTTGCAGCTGACAAACCTCACTCTTGGGTTGACTGGCTTCCCTTGGTAGAATTTTGGTTCAATACCAATTTTCATACATCCACCAAATTAACTCCCTTTGAAGCCTTATTTGGTTATCCCCCTCCAAGGTTATTGGACTACATACCAGGCACTACTAAGGTTGAAAGTGTGGAGGTGCATTTGAAAACCAGACAGCAACTACTGACATTGTTGAAGCAGAATTTAGTGGCAGCTCAAGAAAGAATAAAGATCAATGCTGACAGGCATAGAACTAAAAGACACTTTGATGAAGGTGACTGGGTGTATCTAAGGCTGCAACCTTACAAGCAACGGTCATTGAGGCAGAGCAAGATGGGGAAATTATCTCCTAGGTATTATGGACCCTTCCAAATTTTGAAAAAAATTGGTCAGGTGTCTTACAAGTTAGATTTGCCAGCAGATTCCAAGTTGCATTCCACATTTCATGTTTCATGCTTGAAAGCAAAATTGGGTCAGCATGTGGCAGCCATTCCTACTCTTCCAGCTGTAGATGCAGAGGGCATCTTGAATCCTGAACCTATTGCTGTGTTGCAGGAGAAATCCCATCGGTTGAGGAATAGGACTGTGACTCAAGTCTTAATTCAGTGGCAAGGGGAAGGTGTGGAGAATGCTACGTGGGAAAACTTGTACCAGCTGCAACAACAATATCCTCACCTTGTGGGCAAGGTGTTTTAATGGGGGGGGTATTGTTAAGTGTAGCTAGAATAATGTGTTTTGTATGTTGTACAATAAAAGGGTGTTGGTGTTTGGATGCAGAGCAGGCTGGGATGCAGGGCTGTGCAGGCGCTGATGCATCAGTGATGCAGGAGATGGTACAACAACAATGAACAGTGATGCAGCAGTGAGTATACGTGTCTAGGGTCCACATGTATGATGCATTAGAGTTGGTTATTGACTGTGCAATTCAGTTAGAGTTAGTTAGGGACTGGGGGGTCTTGACAGCTGTCTTAGTGGTATAAGAGACTCGTGAGTTGTACATTGGACATTCAAGCAAATTGTATTCTTCAATGAGACTTTTCTTTTCTTTTACTCTGTTATCTTCTCTCTCTATCTTGGAGGCCTAGCTGACCTCGAATCCAGCTACACAATAATCCCACAAATCCAATCTTAACAACTACAAAACTTACTATTATTAGATAGTATTCAAATTCTCTAAAATAATAATAAAAGTGACCGCCTACCACTTTATGCGATTGTCAATTTAATTCTTGCATCTTCAATTTGTTGGACTTTATGCTTTTTACAAAAAAAAAAAAAAAAAAAAAAAAAAAGCCTTCTAAAATTTATTGTTAAATATTACCAAGATTTAGCTAAATCACTAAAATCAATGGAAAAGTCAGAATATATATATATATATATATATATATATTTCCAGGAAGACCATGCTAAATATAAGAAAATTCTTAAGTAAAAAAATGCTTTTCATAAATTAACTTTAACATAAATAAGTTGTGCCCTCTGCATTCTTGTATTGTACTAAAATAGGTTTTAAATTACTTTACAGAAATACAGCTATAGGAATACCTTAATTAAAACATAAACAACAAAAGTAGAAACTATACACATCTTTATTAGTAAAGTAGTTCTTCGTTTGTTTGTTTTGGCGATAATATTTTCTAGAAAATGAGTCATTTAAAAAAAAAAATTTATATAAAACTATCTTATTTTCTTATGTTTGGTAATAATCTTAAATGAGTTGAAAAATAATTTTCTAATTTCCCTTTTTAAGCTTATTGAGTGATAGAGTTGTCTTCCAAAAAAAAATTAGTGCAAAACAATATCTAAAAATATGTCATTTTTTCTCTGTTGACTAAAAATAGTTTTCTGTTAACTAACTTTTTTTGATGTTACCAAACAATAGAAAATACGGAAAAACTATTTTTACGCATGGTTTTCCATTAAAACAAACAGAGTTGTAGTAGCATTCATAGGTCAAAGAAAGAGATACCACGGCCTCCCCTATCTCTGCCAGTGGCTAAAATAGAGCATTTTCACAAAAATATTGAAATATAAGAAATAGATTGGCAATCATATGAAGATCCAAGAGTTTTTTTTTTTTTTGGGGGGGGGGGGGGGGGGGGTTGGGGTGGGGGGTGTTTTACAAACTTTTGAATATGAAGATTTAAATACTAAAAACAAGATCCTAGTAAACGAATCTTCAAGAAAATAAAGACATCCTACTAAAAGTCTTGTGGTTATTACACTATTCATACGCCTTAATTAGGAGAAACTGAATTCAGATCTCTCTTTCATTTGTTGCAAGAAAACAAAAATCGAGTAAACAAATCCTAAAATAAGTGAAGTATGAAAAGTGTGATTATAGTTTGATACGGTCAGCCCCAAACGTGATTAGGGGAAGAAATTAATTACACCAATGTTGAGCACTGGAGCCCGGCTGCTATCTAGTTCCAAAAATATGATTAGTACGGCCCACTAAATGGCCCCTAGACCACTTGGTGCACATGGATTAGGCAACTAGGTTAGTTTAATGGTTAAAACTCTTATTTTAAAATTGTCTCCACAGTGCACTACACGCTAAATTCAACTAGCCATAAGTCAAATTCTTATCATAATTGATATGGAGATTTACTATAGTCATATTCAGGTAGGAAAGTCACATGGGTCACCTCCCTTTACCTTTTTTTTTTTTTTTTTAATATATATATATATATACATGGGGACCTGCTCATATATACTATTGCAAAACAACTTTTTTGTCACATTTTTATGTTCCACCAATTACAATTTATCATGTATTTATTTGATTTTATTTATAAAATAACTAAAATTAAAAATAATCAAACACTGGATTCAAAAAAAAAAAAAAAACAAACAAACGACATACTTTGATTGGTAAAGTACATAATAAAATACAGAAAATGGAACAAGATGATTTGTGTTCGTCTGTTGCTTGCCAACTTTTGTAGAAAACATACATAGAAGTAGACAATGAGTTACTATTTGTGTGAAACTCATTTGTAGTCCAACTTGATGTCTAAAAATATGCCAATAGGAGTATAAAATTCTTCATTTGGCTTGTAGAGGTTGTGACGTATCACGTACCAAAATAATACTGTGTTAAAATCATAAACGCAATCTTGGTTTCATCATTTACAATAGTGGAGGGTGAGGCATGGCTTCATCGTCGATCATAGCATGAAAACAACCTTTGAGTCTGCGAATTTTTCAAACTTATTGCTAACCCGCCTTGCAAATTGAAATGACAGTGTACTATAATGATTGAATATATGATTGACATGAATTATCTTATAAAACTAAAAATAATTACATGAATTAATTCAGAAACAACCTTACAACTTATACCAAATCAAGAATATCGAATGAACAAATAGCTTTTTACAGAAATTAATGAAAAGAATCATTACCAACGGCAATAGCCTTCAAATATTGGTGATGGTTCGCCTTTATTAGTCACACACATTAACAAATTCATCTATAGCTATAAGTATAATGAAACACATTAATATTCTAGTATAGCTAGCTTGCTGCACAACTAGTTGATCCTGATTGGTTTGAAGTTGGTTTTTCATCTTTAACTTTAAGCATAGCTGCACATCCCATATACGCATACATTCCCTTTCTTGCACTTGTTGCCACAACTTCCACAATGCTTTTTGTTGGACCTTGGGTTTACACACTCACCTTTGCAACAAATCTCTGAGTACTTACATTTCTTCCCACACTTCCCACAATTGAGTCTGTCTGTTAACACATTCACACATTTCTTCTTACAACAGTCTCGCCCCGGGCTGCCTTTGGCACGACAAACTCTAGGGTACTTGTCACATGTCATGACAACTCGGGCATTTTTCTGAGCTAGAAACCGGCTAGTCCCTCGGAGAGAAATTGCTTCTTGAGTTTCATCATCCTCGTTAAGGAATTGTTCATTGTTAGATGTTGTAGTGGAAAGAGTAATGAACAAAGCCATGAGATTGACCAGGACAAAGAATAGCATTAGGGTACTTCATGTTTTTGGGTGTGTGTTTGTGTTAGAAAGAGAGATAGAGAGATTATATGAATGGAAGTGGGAATGAACTAAATGAGAATAAAGGGTAAAAGGTTTGAATGCTTAGGATGGAAAGAATGGAGGGAGGAATAGAGGTATTTATAGAGAAGATTGGAGACTAAAAGATAACGTGTTTGGTTGAAAAAGAATTAAATTGCATATATTCTAATGCTCCTTAGTCCTTACTATTAGTGGAGTGGTCTAATTCAACGGCCTATCAGAGTCAAGTAAACAAAGGTTAGGCTTCAAAAGAAATATTAAACTCCAATTTCGGCTGAAAATGGAGAAAGAATAACTCAGAAGATCCAGCTCGGAATTCTTGCTAATGAGCCCCAAAGGAACAACCAGCTTGCTTAAGGACGTTGTGGATATACAATTGGCTTATAGATATATTTTAAGGCACTTTGAGATAGTTTTGCATGCTATGCATGCAATTCATTTGGACCCCATTCGATAGTGGAGTATTTGGTCAAATAAGTTGTACACCTTGTACCTTATATTCTTTCATTAATAAAATTTCTAACGTTTTAAGTCAATAAAGAAAAAATAAAAAGTTAGGTGGGTTAGGCTTTTTCCTTCCCTTTTTCAAGCAAATCTTTGGGCTTACTCGTTAACAAAATTGGAATATTAATCCAAATTACAGTAACAAAAAGGAGGAATATTTAAATATATAAAACGAGAAGCATGCATAATTGATTTGTTTTGCTTTATAGAATAAGAAATCCACATGTCTTACATGATGATAGTCTTGAAAAAAATATGCATTTGTGGGGGAAAAAAAAAAAAAAAACTCGTGTGAGTCACTGAGTGGCTTGCGTAATTTAGTTAGTTTGATAATATGTAGTATAACTTTTGTCAGTGTTACATAACTTGATAATGTGTTAACTTTACAAAATATGAAACTCACATCGGCATAGCATAATAGACTTAAAAAAAGATGATTAAATTGAGTTAGGATCAAATTATACTTACTAGTATATATAACTTTTGTCAATGTAGATAATTTAATAATTTTTTGATTAATTAGTTGTTGGATTATATTTTCTTTTTATACCTTCTATATTTGTAAAAGATCAAAACAAAAATAAATTAAGCCAATTTGAACTCCTGACCCAAAAGGAGTATGGACTTAAGCCCAAATAGTCCAAAACAATAAATTTATAGAAAGCAGGTTGAAGAACTGGGTTTTAATGAATTAAGCAACGAGCTAATAGATTTTAGTGATGAAGAAAAAAGGATAATAGACGTTTTCTAAAGAAAAAACGTCCTCGGCCAAATCCGAGGAGACTGATTCTAGTATATTGCTTCCGAAATTTGATTGCAAGTTTGGTTCTGAATTGCTACAGTGTTTCTCTCTTGATTTTCTGATCCCTTTCTTATGGAGGGTCTCTTACATTATATAGATCTCATTGAATCATCTTGACCCTATACTTGTTGATCATTTGAATCCTTACTCTCAAGTGCCCGTCTCATTAGATATCCTCTCTGGCTTTCCGATCCCTTTCTCATGGAGGATCTCTTACATTATATAAATCCCATCGGAAGCAATATACTAGAATCAGTCTCCTCGGATTTGGCCGAGGACCTTTTTTTTTAGTAAACGTCTATTATCCTTTTTTCTTCATCACTAAAATCTATTATCTCGTTGCTTAATTCACTAAAACCCAGTTCTTCAACCTACTATCTACAAATTTATTGTTTTGAGCTATTTGGGCTTAAGTCCATACTCCTTTTGGATCAGGAGTTCAAATTGGGTCCTTACAATAATTATTTCATTCATAAATTGTTTAACTTTTTAATTCTTTTTAACTTTAAAACTATATATATAAATAATAAGTTTATGAATTGAATAAGCATTCAACTAACACGATATTTGGCGCAAGTGTTGAAACAAAGAGAATCTTCAATCCACTGATGGAATTTTGCAAATAACAATGTAATAGAAAAGTTATTGAGTTAGCTGGTTTCAACCTGAGGACAGGGAGATAATTTTGAGCATTCCTCTAAGCACAAACGACACCAATGATCGGTTGGTTTGGGCAGAAAATCGAAGCGGCAAATTCACTGTAAAAAGCGCATATGCATTGGCTTTGGAGGAGCAGCAAAACTCAGCCATAGGGGATTGTTCCAACGGTTTGGCTCGCAGGAAGATATGGAAAGCTTTATGGCAGCTAAACGTTCCACAGAAAATTAAACACTTCGCATGGAGAGCGGGTCGGGACATTCTCGCCACAAAAATGAACCTGGCAAAACGAAAAATCGCACCGAGCGGTATGTGCGAGTTATGCGGAAAGGAGGATGAGACGGTCAGTCATTTGCTTTGGTTCTGTGATCACGCCAAAGGGGTGTGGACGTCCAGTAAGTTGGTGTTCCCATTTGAAATTTCCCCAAGTTGGTGTTTCTTGGATGTGGTGGAAAATTTTCTGAGGTGGGTTGATATCAGTCCGGGGCTGCTTGAGAAGGTCATCACGGTCTGTTGGAGTATTTGGAAGAATAGAAATGTGCTCCGTTTGGGTGGCAAAGGACAGGCAGGCCGCACCATATTAAGGGGTGCTATGCACTTGGTGGGTGAGTTTCATGCAGCAAATGATTCAAAACATGAAAATCGGGCTGGAGAGGCTCCGGTGGTGGTTTGGAAACCACCAAGCAGTGGTCACTACAAAGTAAACACTGATGGGGCCGTCTTCTCAAAGAGGAAACAAGCTGGTGCAGGTGTAATTATAAGGGATGACTCGGGGGAGGTGATTGCTGCGCTAAGTAAGAAATGGAATTATCCTCTAGGTGCAGTTGAAGCCGAAGCAAAAGCCTTGGAAGCTGGTATAAACTTTGCCAGAGACGTGGGGGTCAGAGATGTGGAGTTTGAGACTGACTCGCTTGAGATCTATAATGCAATTCTAGGGCTGGCATCTCCGCCGGTTTCAGTGGCAAATGTGTTAGCTGGGCTCTTGAACCAAGTCTCATCCTTTAGACAATGGAAGTTTTCTCATACCAAAAGGCAAGGAAATGTCCCTGCCCATGTGTTGGCTCAACACGCAAAAGATGTTGTGGGCTATATAACCTGGTTGGAGGAGTGTCCTAACATCTTAGAGCACGTGTGTGCTCAGGACAAACTTGTATTTAGCCACTCTGCTTGTTAATAAAAGTTTCAATATTTCCCATCAAAAAAAAAAAAAAAAAAAAAAAAGAAAAGTTATTGAGTTACGTACAATCGGTATTCTTTGGTACCATTTTTTTGTTTGGCGCCCAAAAGCACAATCCCAAGAAAATAGGCTTAACATTTCTGAAAAAAAAAAAAAAAAAAAAAAAAAAACCCTGCTACTCATCAAGAAAAATCTAAATCACTCAAGAGTCAAGACCTGGACGAAGCCCATGATGAATTTATTGTGAGAGAAGCTGAAAATTACATGGAGAAATGCATTCCCTGTTGGATAAATGCAAGCTCTCAAATCTCAAATATGCCGTTATTGTTAATTCAATCAATATTTAACGAATGAATACTTTTAAAATCATAAACTAATTCAATTTTTTGTCACAACTAATTACATCAAAGGTTAAGATTGACACTATTTGTCACTTTTAAATAGACTCACAATTTTTTTTTTTACAATTCACAGTCAGTTATGTGAATAATTGTGACAAAAGTTGTGGATTAGTTTGTAATTCTAAAATTTTTGTTAATGAATATTGTCATGAACTTCCAAATTCATCAGCTAAGAAAACTATCATTGCCTTTATAACAACAAATCATCAAATCCACCCAGATCCATCAACACACCATGTTTAGCATATAAAGCAAAACCAATCCAATCCTCCAAAAATCTCATACACCTCAATGCTCAGGTCATGCTCTAAGAACTAATGTTTTAAGCAAGTTTACTCCTTTCTCCGGAAAGGAATTTACAAAATCTTTCAGATTGTTATAAAAACCAGAGGAGGTCTTTCATTTTCAGACATACTAGAAAGAATGTCACACTTGCATAGCTGCATTGCAATTTGCATCTCTAGTCTTACCTGACCAGTCTCTGAGATTTTTGAATCTCAAATTTTCTTGTTCAAACTTTAAAGGCCACGAGGAAAACAGGTTGCTCTTTTCCAAGTAGACAAAAAACCGTCAGGGAAGCACTTTGACTTAGTTCCTAATATCTTTGACTATTAATTGCAAATATATACTAATACTAGTATAATATTTTTTTTTTTTGATGAATAATACTAGTATAATATATTTGAAACCTATGGTTGACTATATATATATATATATATATATAATCAGAACTCACAAGAAAGAGAATGAGAAAGAGAATAAGAAAGAGAGAGCTAGAGATGAAGAAAGAAAAATAAAAACAGAGAGGAGTCAGAGGACACGTTGTGTGGAGGAAAAATAAAAACAAAATGAGAGGAGTGGGGATGGGGATGGGGATGGGATACGTGAGTGTAGGAGAAAAAAACAAGTGAAAAAAAAGAAAAAAAAGAAAAAGAAACGTATGGTCCGTATGGAGGAAAAATAAAAAAAAAAAGAGAAAATTGCAGTTAACCCGCCTGTGGTTTGGCCCGTTTTAACAATATCCACCCGTGGTTTGAAATTTGTCACTTAACCCATCTGAGGTGGCCTCTGTTAGACCCCCGTTACCCACCTCTCCCTTTTCACTGTTAAAAATAGGAGTAAATGTGTCTTTTTCATTATATTTTATGTCTCTCTCTTCTTTTCTCTCCTTCTTCTTCTTCTTCACATAAAACATAAAAGAAAATTATCAAAAAACAAGTCAAGATAAAATTTGTTTCATCATTTTTCATATACATAATTAGCACAAAGTTTTACGAAAGAAGGTAGACAAAGCAAAAAAACCCTCTCTCTAAAACTCTAACCCTCTCTCTTTTGCTGGGTTCTCTAAAAAAATCAAGATTTGCAAGTAAAAGAAAAATCTTTAAAAAAAAAAAAAAAAAAAAAAACCCTAGCAATTTAGCAAATCCAACACCACAACCAACTCATTGAACCATCAAATCATAACCTCACCAAACTACTACCTCCAACACCACCACCGTTGTTAGCCACCACCAAAAAACAAAGAAACAAGAAAAACCCAGCAAAAAAATTAGCAAAAAAAAAAAAAAGCATGGTCATCAACCACTCCCTGGGTCCCTACATACTCCATAAACTCTAGCTCCAAAAGTCTTAATCTTCACCGAATTCCAAATCTCCAGTTCTCAAGTCAACTGATACTAAAAGATGGCATCTCAGTCCCAGTCCCAGTTCAAGGCCATCGAACACATTGTCCTGTTTAATGTGAAAGACGAGGCCGAACCATCGAAGGTGAAGGCATGGCTTGACGCTCTCAACGGCTTGTCCTCCCTGGACCAAGTGGCCCAGCTCACCGCCGCCCCATTAATCCAAACTACCCATAGTCCAAGACATCATGGCCTTTGATTGGGTCGCCCTTGATCTTTATGTGGCGGTCACACCCAAACCCGGGTTCGCAGTTCGAGTCAGCTTCCTCAAACTAAAGGAAGAAGAAGAGGGCAAAGATGTAAAAAAATCAGAGATACTTGGGGTTTTAAAAGAAACGAAGGATGGTTTGTTGTTGGGGCAGCAAAAACAAATTAGTGAGTTGAGTTATGGGGAGAACTTTTCTCCAGAGAGAAGCAGAGGGTACTCGTTAGCTTATCTGGCGGTTTTTCCTGGACACACACAGTTGGAGGATTCGAATGAGGAATTGGGCAATCACTTTGGCAATCAAAGTAAAGAGAAAGGGATTATGGGTTTGGGGATTTTTGGAGGTTCTAAGGTAGAGAAAGGGAGAGAGCTCTTTTCTTTTTTTTAGGGTTCTAATTTTGGCTTATATAGTAAATAGGAATTTCTAACGGAAAGGGCAGAGGTGGGTAACGGGGGTCTAACGGAAGCCACCTCAGGTGGGTTAAGTGACAAATTTCAAACCACAAGTGGGCACTGTTAAAACGGGTCAAACCACAGGTGGGTTAACTGCAATTTCCCCTAAAAACAAAATAAGAGGAGTGGGGATGGGGATGGGGATGGGATACGTGTGTGGAGGAGAAAAAAACAAGTGAAAAAAAAGAAGAAAAAAAAAGAAAAAGAAACGTATGGTCCGTATGGAGGAAAAATAAAAACAAAATGAGAGGAGTGGGGATGGGGATGGGATATGTGTGTGGAGGAGAAAAAATCAAGTGAAAAAAAGAAAAAGAAAAAGAAAAAGAAACGTATGGTCCGTATGGAGGAAAAATAAAAACAAAATGAGAGGAGTGGGGATGGGGATGGGGATGGGGATGGGATACGTGTGTGGAGAAGAAAAAAACAAGTGAAAAAAAAAAGAAAAAAAAAAGAGAAAGAAATGTATGGTCCGTATGGATGCAAGAAAAGAAAGGAAAAAGAATAAAAAATCAAAATCAAATGTTACCACAATATTTTTATAATATTTCACAATAAATTTTAAGTAATAGATTGTTATTAGTTAATATTGGTGAATAAGAAAATAATTTTAATAATGAGTTCAAATTAGTACTAGTAACAACTTTTCATATAAATTTTATTGTAAAAGTATTGATATAAATATTATAAAAATATCATTTCAATACTCTAATGTTTATGAGCCACCCACCCACCCACCCACCCACGTGCTTTGATTGGACAATGCTACTTTAATTCAAAATTTTGTACAATAAGCCAGAGTTATCAACATGGAATGGATCAAAGAGATTTTTATATTATTATTGTACTTCAATTTTTGTTCAAAATATCTAAGTGTATCGTTGCATATATTGTTTTGTTTTTGTTAATAAAATGACATGTTAAATAAATTATGGAATTTTTATGAAAAATATATTTTATTTGATTATTTTATTTTATTTTTCTATTTGAATTAATTTAATATATTTACTTATATTTTAAATAATTATTAAATTAATTATGATGTCATCGCAATTTGATCTCGGTCTGACCTTTAAAATCTTGAACCTCTCCCTTTAATGGTTTATTGAACAATCCGATTTTGAAAACCATGACAAGAAGTAGTAAATTTCCTATAAAGGTAGTTTTGTTAAATTTGGCCAAATAAGAAAAGGAAAAGTAATATGTTAATCACCATGAATACTTCAGTCTGACGGTGACATAATTATTATTACATAACAACTAGTTGAGTACGTAGGTAACTTTATTATTTATATTTATTTATATATAAATATCAAAATATGCAAGAAATGTCCTAAAAAGGACAGGGAAAGAATAAAGGCAAAGGTATTGATTGAATAATCTTTGTATTTTATCATTTATATGTCTCAAAGTGATGTACAATGGGTTAGTAAAAAAAAAAAAACGATTTACGGTGTGTGTGTATATATATATATATGTATGTATGTATGTATATACACAACAGTATTAGTTCCAAAAAACATAATTATATAGTACTATTAGTACTTGATAGTTGACTTATGGATAGTGAATTGATTAACTTAAAATCAAGGACAATTAATCAAGGACAAGAATTTCATAACTCAACTAATTTAAAATTTTTTGTGTTTTGAATTTGAAATGAAGATATTTAGGGTTTAGATTTTCATTCCTCCAATTATTGAAATATCAAAAATTAAAAAATGTTTCTTGAATTTAATCATAATCATGCACTAACCAAGATATACAATATGAAACATGTGCTAATATTTTCACATTCACATATGAGAGCAAGAAAACTTGCACTTCAGTCTTTGGGGGTATGGAAATCATCTTGTCGGGCTCATATTGATCTTATAAAAACAAAAACAAAAACAAAAACAAATTTCAAGTGAATCTTTCTTTTCTTTTCTTTTTTCTTTTTATTTTTTTTAATTTTTTTTATATCACTTGAGTAATGTCATATCATTTTATACTTTTATATTTATATGAAATTTATCAAATATATTGTTGGATTACTATGTCCTTACTCAGTCCTTACTATTAAATTTCTTTGGATCATATAAATCATTGGTAATAATATCATATTTGATGGGATTGAATTTTAGGTTGTGTTTGATTCAACTGTAAAGAAATTTGAGAAAATATTTTACACCCTTGATAGTGTTTGGGTAAACATGAAAATTTGGTCAAACTGAAAATAAATTCAGTTGATTGGAAAATATGGTGACGTGGAGTGTAATATGCTTACCCATAGCTCCACAGCAGCCTTATGCCTCCTCTCACCGAACCCTCGTCGCTGTTGTCGTCGTCGTCGCTCACCATTGCTCCACCATGACCCACCCATGAACTGATCAGACCATGCTAACCCACCCCCAAATGAACCAATTGAACCACTGTACCCACCCACCCACCCACTAACAACAACCACCGTGACTAGATCGGACCACCTCTGCTTCAACGGGGCCTTTATTTCTCACCGTTGATCTCATCGTCGTTGCTTCTCTCTCTCTCAAGCTCGTCGTCACTGCTTCTCTCTCTCAATCTCACCGTCACTACCTCAACCCTCTATTTTTTTTCTCTCAGATCTCTCTCTCTCTATATCACGATCTAGTGCTGGGTTTGTGCCATAGAGATTTTTGTTTTGTTTTTTTGTTTCTTTGGGTTTATATATTAGGACTTTTATTACAATATTTGTTTGGAAGCTGAGAAAAATGTGAGAAATGGTAGAAAATGCATTTTCTAGGGCATTTTCAAGAACACAAACAAACACATGAAAATATTTTCCAAAAGATTTTTTGGAATGCAACCAACACCTAAAAATATTTTCCTTTTCCAAAAATATTTTCAGCTGAAAATATTTTATACTTTGAAAATATTTTACATTGAGCCAAACTCAACTTTATTATTTTAAGCAAATGACAGACTTGGTTGGGCAGATCCAAAAGTAGAATAACGAAAAGCCAAAAAGTTTTAAATTTCTATCTTTGCTTTAACATTTAAACTAACTTGAAAAAGACGTCAAGTTGTGAATTGTACAACTTTACTCGGATATGTCATTAATATATTTTTTAATTACTATATGTGGGGGAGAAAAGCCCAACCCAACTTATTGGGCCCAAGGCCCTATCCGAGGACCACTGTTAGTCTGAGGAGACCAGGACGCAGTCAGGCCCATGTGAAAGGAGGATGTCCGCAGACGAGCACGTGCACTGTCCGAGGAGATGCTCATACGTCCGAGGAGACTGATACCCTCGGACCCGACGGGGTTTTTGTCCGACACGTGTCAAGCGATCTGTTTGACAAGTGTCAAGGGAGAAAAGGGACCTCGGACACACAAGAAGGTGACAGGAATAGAGAAATATCAAGGAGACAAACTTCAACCACCGCATTTAATGCTCTGCACCTACCCTCCTGGCCGCATTTATGTGGAGAAGACCCCTGAACAGTGCATCCTCAGCTACCACCACTCAGACAGGGCTAAAGGGGGAGTGTGATGGGACATGCACTCAAGTGGACACCCAGATGGTGAACAAGTGGACGGTGGAGATGGAGAAAGGCAGCACTATATAAGAGAGAGAGGTCCCTGATAGGAGGGATCGAAAAATGAAGAGAGAAAAGAGCATATGATTTTACTGTAGCTCCAACATTTGTAACCTAAGTCCATCAATGAAAATCACCTCCTCGGACGAGACACTCACCTCTGTCCGAGCACGTATTAGTTCAAATCTTCCCATCATCAGTGCTGTCTAATATTGTTATTTTTCATTATTAGCCTAGCTCTTTCACCCACTCTCTACAAATTTATTGTTTTGGGTTCAGTGGGCTCCAAATCCACACCTCCTTGGGCTTGGGCTGCAGAATCTGACCCTACAATTGGCGCCGTCTGTGGGGAGAGCTTGTGCAAGAGTGAAAACAACAGTTGACAATGGCAGAACAAGGTGAACAACAAGCAGAATCCAGGGCATCCCAACACGTGGACCATTTTGTCAACTTAGAGATGAGACAAAATCGTGAGGGCAGTGTACACACTGTGCGCCTTAGCCAGAGCCAATCACAGAGCGGAAGTCACATGTCCCATGCAGAGAAGAACCGTGACTTACAACTGGAAGTGGAAAAACTAAAGAGGGAGTTGCGACACGCAAAGAGGAAGCGGGCTTCCTCGTACTCTGAAGATGATCTTGATGACGAGCAGGACGTCTCTTATCAACACAAGTCCAAGACACCAGCTAGCGAGTCCTACACCTATGTAGAGGAGTCCCATCGTAAAAGGGAGCGTAGGAGCCCATCACGCGGGGACATGGAGAATGATGCCATGAACAGGGCTCTAAATCAGATATCTAGATCACCCTTCACGCGCAGGATAGAGGAGGCCAGACTCCCTCGGCGCTTTAACCAGCCAACATTCACCGTCTACAATGGTAAAACTGACCCCGTGGAGCATGTGAGTCATTTTAACCAGAGGATGGCTGTCTACTCCAGAGATGAAGCTCTGATGTGCAAAGTTTTCCCTTCCAGTCTTGGGCCCGTTGCTATGAGATGGTTTGATGGTTTAAAGGCGGGCTCCATCAACTCCTTCAAAGAGCTCACTCAGGCATTCGGCTCCCGTTTTGTTACGTGCCGAAGAGTGGCCAGGCCTCTCTCTTCCCTGCTATCCTTGTCGATGCAGGAAGGCGAGTCCTTGAAGGCATATTCCGACAGGTATTGGGAGATGTTCAATGAGGTGGAGGGCAACAACGATGCAATGGCCCTCAGCACGTTCAAGCTCGGCCTCCCTACTGACCACGGTTTGAGGGGATCCCTTTTTGGCAAACCAGTCACAAACGTGCGTCAACTGATGGACCGCATAGAGAAGTATAAAAGGGTTGAAGAAGATCAGCAGCAGGGCAAGGGAAAGGATAAGATTATCCCTCCGGAGAGGAGAGATTCGCGGTCGGACCGATACAATTACAATAAACCGCGGAGAGATTTTGCCGGACAATCAGGATCGATGAATCCTCAATCGGTCAACACCGTGTTCAAAGAGCCAGTGCATCAGGTCTTGGAAAAGATTAAGAATGAATCATTCTTCAGGTGGCCGAACAAGATGGTAGGAAACCCCGAGAGACGCAACCACAATCTCTACTGTCAGTACCATCAAGACCATGGGCATACAACGGAAGATTGTAGGAGTCTGTGGGATCACCTGGACCAGTTGGTCCGCGATGGTAAACTGAAACATCTTCTGCACCCTTCCAGCGGCCGAGCGCCGACAGGCTCAGGGCCACGCAGGGACGATCCCTCAAAGCCACCGCTTGGGACTATAAACGTCGTCTTCGCTGCGCCGGGGAGAACAGGGTCCTGGCCTTTGAAAGTTATGTCCGTAGGCCGACCACCCGCAGGGGAGACGAGCCGAGGACCGAAGAGAATTAGGTCTGGTGCCCCGCTGATTATGGGATTCTCGGACGAGGACATGATCGGTACCATCCAACCCCATGATGATGCACTAGTCATCACCCTCAGAATAGGAGGGTACGATGTAAAGAGGGTGATGGTGGACCAGGGCAGTGCCGTGGAGATAATGTACCCGGACCTCTACAAGGGGCTAGGCCTAAAACCCCAGGACCTGACGCCGTATGATTCCCCCCTATTCACCTTTGAAGGAAGGCCTGTCATCCCAAAAGGCCGGATACGCTTACCTGTACAGTCCGGCTCCGAGGTTGTGGAGTTGGACTTTATCGTCGTGGACGCATATTCGCCCTACACGGCACTCGTAGGCAGACCGTGGATTCACGCACTTGGGGCTGTCCCCTCTACTCTGCACCAGAAGGTCAAATATCCCTCAGGGGGACAGATACAGGAAATCCGAGGAGACCAATCTGTTGCTAGACAGTGCCTGGTGGCCGCCATTCAGCATGAGGCCCCAGCCGAATCCTCGGACGTAGCTGGGAGGGATTTATAGCAACTACAGTCTCGGGGAGTGCCTTCTGAAGCATCGGATGAAAGCACTCGGTGTGAGGATCTGACGAAAGTGATCATTGGAGATGACCCTGACAGGTTCTTCCAAGTCGGATCTCAGCTGCCTCTTCAAGAGAAGGAGGAGCTGATAGAGTTCCTCAAGCAAAATCTCGACGTGTTTGCCTGGAGTGCTTACGAGGCCCCAGGGGTGGACCCGGAGTTCATATGCCATCATTTAAAGGTGAATCCACTGGTCACCCCCAAGCAGCAACCTATTCGACGCCCATCCAAGGAGCATGCCGACGCAGTGAGAGAAGAGGTGGCAAAACTCAAAGCAGCTGGGGCTATCAAAGAGGTTTTTTATCCCGAATGGCTAGCGAATACCGTGGTGGTAAGGAAGAAGAGTGGGAAGTGGCGAGTATGCGTGGACTTCACGGATCTGAATAGGGCATGCCCCAAAGACCCGTTCCCTATGCCGAAGATCGATCAGCTGGTTGACGCCACTGTCGGCCACCCTCGGATGAGCTTCCTGGACGCCTTCCAAGGCTACCACCAGATACCATTAGCCCTGGAAGACCAGAAGAAAACTGCTTTTGTCACCCCTATTGGCAACTACCACTATAAAGTGATGCCGTTCGGCCTGAAGAACGCGGGAGCTACCTACCAGAGGATGATGACGAGGATGTTCGAGCCACAGCTGGGCAAGAACATCGAGATTTACATAGATGACATGGTGGTGAAGAGCAAAGTTATAGCCGAGCATGTGAAAGACCTTGAAAGTACTTTTGAGGTTCTACGGAAATACAAGTTACGACTAAATGCCTCTAAGTGCTCGTTTGGGGTAGGGTCCGGCAAGTTCTTGGGATACATGGTCACCCACAGAGGAATTGAAGTCAACCCCGACCAGATAAAGGCCATCAACAACCTCCGAGCTCCTCGGAATCCCAAGGAAGTTCAAAAACTGACTGGAATGACTGCTGCCCTCAATCGGTTCATCTCTAGATCAGCAGACAGGTGTCGCCCCTTTTTCTCTCTACTCAACAAATGGTAGGGATTCGAATGGACTGAGGAATGTGCTTTGGCGTTCCAGCAACTCAAGGATTATCTGTCTCGGCCACCAATCATGTCCAGTCCTGAGCCAGACGAGGTACTGTTCGCCTACATCGCTGTAGCTCCCTATGCGGTGAGTCTGGTGTTGATACGGTCAGACTCTGGTGTACAAAGGCTCGTCTATTACGTAAGCAAGTCGCTGCATGAGGCTGAGATTCGTTACTTGCCGCTGGAGAAGGCTATCTTAGCAGTAGTGCTTGGCACACGGAAGCTACCTCACTACTTCCAAGCCCACACGGTGATCGTTCTCACACAACTCCCACTCAAAGCTATACTCCGAAGTGCCGATTACACTGGTCGGGTTGCCAAGTGGGGTACAATCTTAGGGGCTTTCGATATAAGATATATGCCCCGCACATCGGTCAAGGGACAGGTCCTCGCAGATTTGGTGGCTGAGTTCACGGAGCCCCAGCTAGAAGAGGTGAAGCCCACGTCGGGCATGGATGAAAAATCAGTTGGCATGGTCTCTCAACAAAATCTCTCCCATTGGGAAGTGTATGTCGATGGCGCGGCAAACCAAAGAGGCTCTGGAGTTGGGCTAGTATTGATATCCCCCGAGAAAATCATTATCGAGAAATCGCTAAGGTTGGACTTCTCGGCAACGAATAATGAAGCAGAGTATGAGGCCCTACTGATGGGGATGACTATGGTCCGTAGAATGGGTGGGAAGTCCGTGGAGTTGTTCTCGGACTCAAGATTGGTAGTAGGTCAAGTACAAGGCGAGTTCGTGGCAAAGGACGAAAGAATGCAGGGATACTTGGGTCGTGTTAAACATCTGCAATCAGAGTTCGAATTTTTCAGTTTGCTGCACATCCCCAGGAGTGGCAACTCACATGCTGACTCCTTAGCCACGCTAGCCACCTCTTCGGCACAGGACCTGCCGAGGGTCATCCTCGTCGAGGACCTGCACAGGCCTACAGAGACGAAGTCAGGGGGAGTCCAGGTTCACCAGATCAGGGCGGGGCCGTGCTGGATGGACCCTTTAATCAAATTTATCAAAGAAGACATATTGCCCGAAGAGAAGGGTGAAGCCGATAAAATTCGGAGGAAGGCGACTAGGTTCTGGTTGTCCGAAGACCAGAAACTATACAAACGCTCCTATTCAGGACCATATTTGTTATGCGTGCATCCCGAGGCGACTGAGACACTGCTAGAAGAGTTGCACGAAGGAATCTGTGGGAGCCACACCGGTGGCAGGTCCTTGGCTCACCGAGCCCTCACCCAAGGCTATTGGTGGCCTAACATGCAGAAGGAGGCACATGAATACGTCAAAAAGTGCGATCAATGTCAGCGTTTCGCTCCAAACATTCACCAGCCAGGGGGAAACCTCAATCCACTGTCTAGCCCATGGCCCTTTGCCCAGTGGGGCTTGGATATTGTGGGACCCTTCCCCAAAGCTGCAGGAAACAAGAAGTACCTCCTGGTCGGAACAGACTATTTCACAAAGTGGGTTGAAGCCGAACCACTAGCCAACATCAGAGACGTTGATGTGCAAAAGTTCGTGTGGAAGAGCATTGTCACACGGTTTGGAGTTCCTCACACCCTCATCTCGGACAACGGTTTACAGTTTGACAGCAAGGCATTCAGGAATTACTGCAGCGAGCTGGGAATTACGAACAGATACTCCACTCCAGCCTATCCCCAGGGTAATGGCCAAGCAGAAGCTTCCAACAAGGTCATACTGAACGGCTTAAAGAAGAGGCTAGATGATGCAAAGGGCAGATGGGTAGAAGAGTTGCCACATGTGCTTTGGGCTTACCGAACTACGCCCCGCAGGTCCACTGGAGAGACCCCCTTCTCGATGACCTATGGGGCTGAAGCTGTCATTCCTCTGGAAACAGGGTTCCCAACACTAAGAACTAGCTCATTCAGTCCAGCCGATAACGACGAGCAGCTACAGAAGGGCTTAGACTTGATTGACGAAAGAAGGGAGAATGCAATGGTTCGGCTAGCACACTACCAACAAAAGCTCAGACAAGGCTATGACGCTAACGTGAAGCTGAGGCCTTTAGAGCCCGGTGATCTGGTGCTGAGGAAAGTTGTGGGCACCACAAAGAACCCAGCTTGGGGAAAATTAGGACCCAATTGGGAAGGACCGTATCGCATCACTTCAGGCGCTGGTATTGGAGCGTATTTCTTAGAAGACTTGGATAGTCATGTAATCCCTCGCCCTTGGAATGTAAATAACCTCAAGAGGTATTTCTATTAATCAAGTCTTCTCTTCAATTGATATACCAATTCGCTGCGTAAAGTTTTCTCTCAAGTGTTTAAACTTAAATCCAATCATGCCTGTAGTCCTCGGACCAGATGATTAGGGTTAGTTAACACTCATTCACCGCTTTCTCTCAAGTGTTTAAACTTAAATCCAATCATGCCTGTAGTCCTCGGACCAGATGATTAGGGTTAGTTAACACTCATTCACCGCTTTCTCTCAAGTGTTTAAACTTAAATCCAATCATGCCTGTCGTCCTCGGACCAGATGATTAGGGTTAGTTAACGCTCATTCGCCACCAGCTTAGGAGTTTTAACTTAAATCCAATCATGCCTGTAGTCCTCGGACCAGATGATTAGGGTTAGTTAACACCGTTAGCTCAAGTGTTTAAACTTAAATCCAATCATGCCTGTAGTCCTCGGACCAGATGATTTGGGTTAGTTAGCACTCAGTTACGGTTCTATAGTGTTTAAACTTAAATCCAATCATGCCTGTAGTCCTCGGACCAGATGATTTGGGTTAGTTAGCACTCAGTTACGGTTCTATAGTGTTTAAACTTAAATCCAATCATGCCTGTAGTCCTCGAACCAGATGATTTGGGTTAGTTAGCACTCAGTTACGGTTCTATAGTGTTTAAACTTAAATCCAATCATGCCTGTAGTCCTCGGACCAGATGATTTGGGTTAGTTGGCACTCAGTTACGGCTCCATAGTGTTTAAACTTAAAACCAGTCATGCCTGCAGTCCTCGGACCAGATGACTAGGGTTAGTTAACACGAGTACATTCGAATCCTATAATCCTTGAACCAAACGACAGGTTAGTCAATACTCCCACGCGGCCAGTGTCACTGGGGCTCAGTGTTAAAACTCCTAATCGCGTTTAAATTGTTTCTAATTTATAAATGCTTCCCCTAGTTGTGTTTAGTTGGAAGCCGAGGAATAATAACTTATGTTTAACTTGAAAGGACATGCAAATCACCATTAACTCGTGCTAGGCTTATCCTTTTCAATATTAATTTTGGTTACTTACACCATAAGTATGATGTATCAAGCAGATTTATTTGCATTATTTGGTTATAAGCGCAATGTACAGTTGTATGTGACAGTAGTAATTAGCAAGACATGTATTTAAAACATCATAGACAAAAGAGAATCTATTCCATAAACAAAAGTATAGTTTACATTTCCTCAGATAAAACAAAAGAAAACACAGATGCAAAAAGTAAAAGCCCTATGCGTCTATTCTTTTGCCGAAGGGATCACGGGGTCAGCCGTCTGGCCTATCCGAGCAGTTGCGTCGGGGGCTCGGTCCTTGGGCTCAGAAGGAATTTTCTCTTCGCCTGACCCTTGACCTGTCTCTTTGGCTGGCTCAGCTGGCTTATCCTTGCCGCTTGGCTGACCAGTTTCCTTGCTTGCACCAAGAGTGAGTGGGGGAGCATTGCTGACCAAAGGTAGCTCCGAAGCCTCTGGAAGCTGTGGAGCAGAAGGGAGATCAGTTCCTGGGAGCTCTCGGATATCAGGATCATAGTACACGCTCCCAGGCAGCCTCAGCTCCGAGTCGGCAGGGACTCCAGCTGCATCCAGGGCTTTGCCCCAACTTATGTTACAGTAATCTCGGCTGACTGAGGCGAACTGCTCTAGAAGCTGGGACGTGGCCGTCTCTACCCCCAGCTGGTAAGCTGTCTTCTTTTCAGCCTCAGTCGCCTCCTGAGCCAACTGAGCTTTCTCCTCGGCATATCGGACGCTGTCCTTGGCTCTTCGGAGTTCATCCCTTAGCCCGTTTACCAGCTCCCTCTCGGTCTTCAGATCGGCCTCTGTCGCCTTTAGCAACTTACGCTGGTCCTCAACCTGCTTTTCAACATTCTTTATCCCAGCGTCAAGACTTTTCTTCTGGCTGGTCATATCCGCGAGCTCCCCGGACAGACGGGTATAATCGTCTTTCAGTTGGCCCAGAGATTTCTCCGCCTCATCTCGGGAGCAGAGCGCCGCCTGGGTTTCAAGGCGATTCTTCTTGTCCCACTCCTCGGCTACGTAAATCTGCTGAGTTACCTGCGTGATGGAAACTCTAGTGTCAAACACAGAAAAATAGGAAAGGCAAAAGTCAATGATTCAGCTAATCGGATTGAGGTTACTTACGATGGCCAAATCCCTCTTCAGGGATCGAAAGAGCTCCGGCTGGTTGAAACGCCTGAAGGACTCCATGTCATGAGGGAGGAGAAGTGGTTGCTGCAGGGCCTCAGCAACGTAGCCGGCCCTCCCTCCATCGTAATTCCTGAGGGAGGTCTCCCAGAGGATTGGAGCGCCCTCCAACTCCAATTTTGGAGACCAGATCCGCGGTCCCCCTCCTCCTCGGCGCACCTCTGCCACTGTGCCCTCATCTCGGCTTTCAGTAGACGGAGCCCTGCGAGTTCTGTTGTCCTGTGCCACCTTTTGCTGCTTGGCCCCCTTGGTTGGTGGCACCTGTTTTTCCTCAACCTCAGTGTGGGGTCTTTTCTTCTGCAGCTTTAGCGTGGGCTTCAAGTTGGGGTCAGGGATCTGAGTAGGCACCGGAGGAAGTGTCACCACCGTCTTAGATGTCCCAGCATCTTTCGGGTCTGACTTTTTGCCTCTCCCCTTCATCAAATTCCTCAGATCCATATCTTCGTCCGAGGAGTCTTCTAAATGAGTAGCTAACAAGTTAAGCTGGGCGCCTGACTGCTCGTAGGCCTCTTCCTCGGCGTCTGAGATCTCTACCACCTGGTTTACCCTTGAAGCCTCCCCCTCAAACTGAAATTCGTCTATTTGTTCTTCTAGCGACGAAGTAGAAGAGCCAGCACCCTCACCCTCAATCGCTTGTCCGAAGGGAACTTGCTGGAGTGGTTGGATAAGGGGAGGTGCAGCCCGAGGAATTGGACGGGGTACAGGTTCAAGATCGTCTGGCGCCAAGAAGCCCTTCCGACCAACGTCGATACGCGCAAGGCGACGATCTCCTTGGACGATTGCGTTGCCGACCGGTTGAAAACCCTTTGACTTCGCTTTATATCCAAGAATAAGGGGAGCAGATCGTAGTTGCCCGTCCTCGCTCACGAAGATCTCCGACCTTAAAAGGTAGTTGAGGGCAACGATATTCGTTAGGCTGAGCCGAGGAGAAACTTGGTTCTTATCTGTTGCAAGTAAAAAGAAAAAATGGTCAGAAGCTTAGAAATAGCGACCGAAGAGAAATCAAAGACAGTTAAAAGACGGGAGCCCTAAGCCTATGGTCAGTGCGCCTAAATCTACATGTCACACCTGGCTTCCCAGGCTTGGTAGGGCAACCAGGGCCGTTGCGCCAGGCGCCCGAGACGATCACATAGTCGTCTTTCATCCCTTTGTTGGATTTGGGAAGGCAGGAAATGAGCCTGACAACATCCGACCGGGATTTTAAGTAGTACCCAGCATCTCGCTGGCTATGGCATTCGTACAAATGTACCACGTCAAGCCAGGTGAGTCCCAGCCCCAAATGGCGCTCAAGGTCCTCAATCGCCCCTAGGATCCTAAACATGTTGGGCGCGCATTGCCAGGGAGTGAGTCTATGGTTCCGAAGGTAGGCAGTGGTGATGGGACCCATGGGGATTGTCATTCCCCCTTCTTTGAAGGCGATGAGGGGGATAACCACCTCCCCCGTCTCCCGGTCTGTTAGTATTTTTTCTGGGGGGCAATACCTCACGCCCACGTTAGGGGGTATGCGGTACGCGGTCCTAAACGCCTCTATTTGCTCAGGGCTATCCATCATGTACTCGAGTTTCCCCATGGTACTTAAGTGAAACGGTTGGCCGAAGAGAAAACTAAAAGATTCGGTGGGCGACGACTTACAAGGGCCGGACCGGAGAAGCGACGGCAGGCTCGTAGGAGGACTCGTGAGGATTCTGGGTAAGATTGGCACCGGCGACTGAGAGATTTGGACGGAGAGATTTGGACGGAGTGAGGAGTCTGTTCTTGCTGGAGCGTCTGAAGATGGGAAAAGTGAGGAGGAAACGATTTCCTCTGAAGCTTTATACGGGGTCAAGCGAAGGGTCAGGGGCATTCCCGCCCAAGTCATGAAGAAAAACCACAGCCATTGGATCAATCAGCCACCGTTGGATGCGAAGGACGAAACGTCACCTGGTGCAGTTAATGCAGCGCCTTGGGAATAAGGAAACCGCAGCGGCATTAAAGAGGCGTCAGCTCCCACGTTCACACACGTGCCAGCTCGGTTCTGCGTGTCTCCAAGTTTTTGCTCCGTGGCAAGTCAAAATCCTACTTTTTCTCCTCGGATGCGAGGGAAAAACTACAATTTTGAGGGGCTATTGTGGGGGAGAAAAGCCCAACCCAACTTATTGGGCCCAAGGCCCTATCCGAGGACCACTGTTAGTCCGAGGAGACCAGGACGCAGTCAGGCCCATGTGAAAGGAGGATGTCCGCAGACGAGCACGTGCACTGTCCGAGGAGATGCTCATACGTCCGAGGAGACTGATACCCTCGGACCCGACGGGGTTTTTGTCCGACACGTGTCAAGCGATCTGTTTGACAAGTGTCAAGGGAGAAAAGGGACCTCGGACACACAAGAAGGTGACAGGAATGGAGAAATATCAAGGAGACAGACTTCAACCACCGCATTTAATGCTCTGCACCTACCCTCCTGGCCGCATTTATGTGGAGAAGACCCCTGAACAGTGCATCCTCAGCTACCACCACTCAGACAGGGCTAAAGGGGGAGTGTGATGGGACATGCACTCAAGTGGACACCCAGATGGTGAACAAGTGGACGGTGGAGATGGAGAAAGGCAGCACTATATAAGAGAGAGAGGTCCCTAATAGGAGGGATCGAAAAATGAAGAGAGAAAAGAGCATATGATTTTACTGTAGCTCCAACATTTGTAACCTAAGTCCATCAATGAAAATCACCTCCTCGGACGAGACACTCACCTCTGTCCGAGCACGTATTAGTTCAAATCTTCCCATCATCAGTGCTGTCTAATACTGTTATTTTTCATTATTAGCCTAGCTCTTTCACCCACTCTCTACAAATTTATTGTTTTGGGTTCAGTGGGCTCCAAATCCACACCTCCTTGGGCTTGGGCTGCAGAATCTGACCTTACACTATACATTGATCACAAATTCACAATTAGTGTCATTTTAACAATTATGAATTAAAATTTGCATGAAATAATTTAGTTTTAAAAATTGGATAATAATTATAAAAAAAGGATGGCAACACATGCGAAAGAGCTCTTTAGGAAGAACAGTACGTATGTAAGAGAGATTCGGAAAGGCTCTATAAAAGGCTCGTTTAATTCGGAAAGAGAACTTTCTTTTTCCGAGATTAAAAAAACAAGGCGTAAATACACTTTTGGTCCCTACATTTTGGGTCATTTCTCGATTTAGTCCCTAAACTGATTTTACTCCTAGGTCAGTCCCTGAATTTTTAAAATGGTCCCTACCGTCAACCTAGTTACGGAAAAAGCTGAGGTGGCAAACGGCGCGTCCTATTTGCTGACATGGTGCTGACGTGGATATTAAAATATTATTTAAAAAACTTATTTAACATTTTTAAAATGCCACGTCAGATTTAAATTAATAAAAAATTAAAACAAAAATCCACGTCAGAAATTTTAAAATAAATAAATATTAATTTAATTAAATTAAGAAAAAAAAAAGCTTTTTCAATTTAAAAAATTCCTATCCCAAAAAAAAAAATTTAATCTAATTTTTTTAAAAAAATCTTAAATCTTTTTTTTTTTTTTCAAAAGAACATGTTTTTTTGTGTTCTTCCTCATAATATGATTCATATTCTTAGCAAATTAATATTTATTTTCTTATCATTTTCTGTATCTTTCTTGTGCTTTTTTTTTAATTCCTTTCATTATTTTTTCTAAACATGTTCTTGTTCTTTGTTCTTTGTGTTCTTCCCCATAATCAATCTCTAGAGCAAAGAACCAAACCCCAAACCCAGATCTCAACCAAACCTTAAACCCATATCTCCAGCAATCAAATCCATAAATCCAAGCAACCAGCAAAGCACCACCATGGAATCAAATCTTCCTAAATCTTCCAAAATTTCCCAGCAACCAGCAACCAACAAAGCCTTAACATCAAATCCACAAAAATCCTAAGCTAAAAACTTCCAAATCAACCTTAGAGAGAGGAAAAGAGTGAGGGTGAGGTAGAGAGAGGTGTGAGAACCATTGATCTGGGCTTCACAACAACAAAAAACCACCACCGATCTGGGCCTACAAGCTGACTTTGGTCAGAACGGAAACCCGCATGAACAACCACCACACAAAACGTAGCAACTGCTACCAAGCTAAATCCAGCAACCACCACCAAGTTAAACCCAGCAACCACCGATCCCAACCCTCAACCCACCGATCACAACCCATAACCCACCGATCCCAACCCTTAAAAACCTAATCCACTGCAACCACTGCACAAAACACCAATCGGAAGCCACAAACCCACCGTGATAGATCGGCCCTTTCTCTCCCTCTCCTGTGTCAACCACCAATCCCAACCCTCAACCCACCGATCGCAACCCATAACCCACCGATCCCAACCCTTAAAAACCCAATCCACTGCAACCACTGCACAAAACACCAATCAGAAGCCACAAACCCACCGTGATAGATCGGCCCTTTCTCTCCCTCTCCTGTGTCAGATCGATGAAGAAGAAATAATATTTATGTGACGAGAAAGGTGAAGAAGAAAGAAGACTGAAAAATTTGTGTTTGCTTCTAGGTTCCAGCGTAGAAGAAGAAAGAAGAAAGGAAGAAAGAAAAAGAAAATAAAGAAAAAGAAATGATTTTTCTGACTTAATTTTTTAAACTGAAAAAGTTTTTTTTTTCTTTTCTTAATTTAATTAAATTAATGTTTATTTATTTTAAAATTTCTGACGTGGATTTTTGTTTTAATTTTTTATTAATTTAAATCTGACGTGGCATTTCAAAAATGTTAAATAAGTTTTTTTAATAATATTTTAATATCCACGTCAGCGCCATGTCAGCAAATAGGACATGTCGTTTGCCACCTCAGCTTTTTCCGTAATTGGGTTGACGATAGGGACCATTTTAAAAATGATTTTAAAAAGTCAGGGACTAACCTAGGAGCAAAATCAGTTTAGGAACCAAATTGAGAAATGGCCCAAAATGTAGGGACCAAAAGTGTATTTACGCCTAAAAATTAGGAAAAGGAAAAATGAGAGCATTGGGGAGTGAGCTTTCCTCGGTGTGGGACTTTTAGGGTCCGTTTGGATACAACTTATTTTTACTGAAAACATTGTAGTAAAATAATTTTTAAATGTGTGAATAGTGCCGTGGGATCCATTTTTAATATTTTTTAATGCATGAACAGTGTATGCACTGTGCGTGAACAGTGCATGCACTGTTCATGAACAGTAAATATTGTCTCTCAAAGTCAACAAATGCAGGCCAAAAAAAAGGGAGAAAACGCGTTTTGAAAACGCAGACGCCAGATTAATTGCTATCCAAACCCACACTTAGTGGTGCAGTTGGAGTTGGGACCATTTCTCCATAGTATGGGGCTCAAAAATGATCATAGAAATGATTGAGCTACAATATATATCCTCAAAATTTCAGTTCCAAAAGCAAAATGCAAAGGATGTAAATTATTTGGTTAGCAAATTTTTTCTCTTTATATAAAATAAAAAAATGCGTAAATACACTTTTGGTCCCTACATTTTGGGCCATTTCTCGATTTGGTCCCTAAACTGATTTTGCTCCTAGGTCAGTCCCTGCCTTTTTAAAATCATTTTTAAAATGATCCCTACCGTCAACCCAGTTACGGAAAAAGCTGAGGTGGCAAACGGCATGTCCTATTTGCTGACATGGCGTTGACGTGGATATTAAAATATTATTAAAAAAACTTATTTAACATTTTTGAAATGCCACGTCAGATTTAAATTAATAAAAAATTAAAACAAAAATCCACGTCAGAAATTTTAAAATAAATAAACATTAATTTAATTAAATTAAGAAAAAAAAAAAAAAAGCTTTTTTAGTTTAAAAAATTAAGTCAGAAAAATCATTTCTTTTTCTTTATTTTCTTTTTCTTTCTTCCTTTCTTCTTTCTTCTTCTACGCTGGAACCCAGAAGCAAACACAAATTTTTCAGTCTTCTTTCTTCTTCACCTTTCTCGTCACATAAATATTATTTCTTCTTCATCGATCTGACACAGGAGAGGGAGAGAAAGGGCCGATCTATCACGGTGGGTTTGTGGCTTCCGATTGGTGTTTTGTGCAGTGGTTGCAGTGGATTGGGTTTTTAAGGGTTGGGATTGGTGGGTTATGGGTTGCGATTGGTGGGTTGAGGGTTGGGATCAGTGGTTGACACAGGAGAGGGAGAGAAAGGGCCGATCTATCACGGTGGGTTTATGGCTTCCGATTGGTGTTTTGTGCAGTGGTTGCAGTGGATTAGGTTTTTAAGGGTTGGGATCGGTGGGTTATGGGTTGCGATCGGTGGGTTGAGGGTTGGGATCGGTGGTTGCTGGGTTTAACTTGGTGGTGGTTGCTGGATTTAGCTTGGTAGCAGTTGCTACGTTTTGTGTGGTGGTTGTTCACGCGGGTTTCCGTTCTGACCAAAGTCAGCTTGTAGGCCCAGATCGGTGGTGGTTTTTTGTTGTTGTGAAGCCCAAATCAGTGGTTCTCACACCTCTCTCTACCTTACCCTCACTCTTTTCCTCTCTCTAAGGTTGATTTGGAAGTTTTTAGCTAAGGATTTTTGTGGATTTGATGTTAAGGCTTTGCTGGTTGCTGGGAAATTTTGGAAGATTTAGGAAGATTTGATTCCATGGTGGTGCTTTGCTGGTTGCTTGGATTTATGGATTTGATTGCTGGAGATATGGGTTTAAGGTTTGGTTGAGATCTGGGTTTGGGGTTTGGTTCTTTGCTCTGGAGATTGATTATGGGGAAGAACACAAAGAACAAAGAACAAGAACATGTTTAGAAAAAATAATGAAAGGAATTAAAAAAAAGCACAAGAAAGATACAGAAAATGATAAGAAAATAAATATTAATTTGCTAAGAATATGAATCATATTATGAGGAAGAACACAAAAAAACATGTTCTTTTGAAAAAAAAAAAAAAAGATTTAAGGTTTTAAAAAAAAAATTAGATTAAATTTTTTTTTTTGGGATAGGAATTTTTTAAATTGAAAAAGCTTTTTTTTTTTCTTAATTTAATTTAATTAATATTTATTTATTTTAAAATTTCTGACGTGGATTTTTGTTTTAATTTTTTATTAATTTAAATCTAACGTGGCATTTTAAAAATGTTAAATAAGTTTTTTTAATAATATTTTAATATCCACGTCAGCGCCATGTCAGCAAATAGGACGCGCCGTTTGCCACCTCAGCTTTTTCCGTAACTGGGTTGACGGTAGGGACCATTTTAAAAATTCAGGGACTGACCTAGGAGCAAAATCAGTTTAGGGACTAAATCAAGAAATGACCCAAAAGGTAGGGACCAAAAGTGTATTTATGCCAAAAAACAAAAACAAAAACCCGGTACGGAAGCACATCCATGTAGTCTATGTTTTGAACTTTTAGGCTTTTATCATAAAACTATTTGGAAAAGCAGGGTGGACCATTTTATTTTATTTTATTTTATATTTTTTATTAGTATTTTTAAATAGATTTGATAGAAATTTAACTTATAGTGCCTACACTAACTTAGAACCCATTATATTATTGATACCATATATTTGAACTTATAATATCTACTCCATAATAATTGCTTTTAATTATTAGGTTAAAATATCAATTAGTTTTAGTATAGCAAGGATTCAGCTTTGGTTCTTATTTGATCCTAAGGGACTTTATTGATTGAATTATTTTATTATTATTATATTATGAAGTGTAAATGGTAGAAGTATCCTTGATCCTTTATAGGCTTGCAATCTAAATGCCCTTCAACAAGGTGTTTTTTCTTTTTGGGTGGGAGAGGAAATAGTTAGTACATTTAGATTTATAGTATTTAATTAGATCATTATAAACTAGATCCAGTTCAAATAAAAAATATTGAAAGAATCACTTTCCATAGAAATGAAGAAACAAAAAAGCCTTATTCACTGCTTAGAAGCAAAACAATCACATGAATATCCATCATACGCTCCATTATATATACTACAAATATTTTATTCCAAATTACATTCACAATATCTGACTCCATTTTTCTTTTCTTTCTCCTTACAATTTCCCTTTGTATTTTTATTTTTTAAATTATATATAGTGAAAGGAGTACTTCCTCCTAAGAGATGGCTATTTTAAATCAATGTGATTAAGAATTTTTATGTTTTGGGACTCTTTTGAGCTTTGTGTGCGTGCAAAGATCGTTACAAATTTACTTTTTGATTTTGAGACAAAATTGTTTCGGAATGATTACAAAATATACGAAAAAAGAAAGTATAAAATAAGGCAGAGTTTTATTTAAGGCCAAACTAAAAAAAATAAATAAATAAAATTATACCGATAATGACTTCTGTATTCTTTCTCCAAATTACATCCGGACCACAAACGTAAATTTAGTTGAATACCTCAAGTTATTTAAAAAGAAGGCTAAAGATAATACTTATGTTATGTGTCTACATATATATATATATATATATATATATATATACATGTGATGTATTATATGGTTTTTTTGTAAGGAATTAGTAGATGATTATTATTATAAAAGAGAAAAGAGAAAAAAAGAAGGAAGAGAGAGTTTTCGGTCATGAACATAGATAAAAAATTATTAGATTTGCTAGTAGGATTCCCCTGCATAAATGGCTAGGGGTGTCAATGTTCGACCTAACTCGCGAACACAAGACGAACCTGACACGGGCTTTTTCGGGTTAGGGTTGGGCCTTAATGGGTTTGGGTCATAAATGGGTCGATCTAAAAGTGACACGATAAGAAATGTGTCATAAGTGGATTAACCTGCGTAACCCACAATAGACACATTTAACACGCCAATTTATTTGTATCAACCTGAAATGACCCACTTAGTACAACCTGTTTAACTCGTATAACAAATAAATATTTATTTTATTTTAGATTTGTCAAATACTTTTTATATCCAACATATATTTTAAATTTAAAAAGAAAAGTGAGTAATTACAAAAATTTGCAAGAGAACATGTAAATTTTTTTTCGGCATAGAACATGCACAAATGAAATTGGATGAGCTTGTGAAGGATGTTATGAATTTGGACATCAACAAAGAATTTATGGATGATAATCGTGGTTATAGTCAAGATTACTCTACTGTTTGCTCAAATTCTTTCAATATCGACACTTGGCATTTGGCGAGTTCCAAGGATATTATATTTTTGTTGAACTATGTTATTTTATTTTTGTTAAACTTTGTTATTTTGAATTTCGGGTTGAAGTATATGCACTTCTTTTGGAGTGTAAAAAACTTATTTCTTGATGAATGTTATATTTTTGTTGAACTATATTCTTTTGAAGTGTATGCACTACTTTTTGGGATGTAAAAAAAATTATTTCTAGATGGATGTTATATTTAATATTATGCAGGTTGAAATGGGTTGTGTTATATTCGTGTCAACCCAACACGACTCGTTTATTAAGCATGTCAAATGGGTTGGGTCAGGTCAACCTGCCTTATTAACAGATCGGGTTAGAGTTGAAAGATCATGACACGATTATTAAATGGGTCGGGTTAGGGTTGAGCCATTTAGTCAAATACCCTTATCTCGACACGACACGAACCCGACACGCTAACCTGAATTGACACCCCTATAAATGGCATGGTTTTGAAACCCGGACCGGACCGTACGGTCCGACCGGAAAAACCTCGAACCGTTCATTTTTGCGGTTCTTTTAGCATCAAGAACCGTTCTATGACAAAAAAGCAGGGACCCGTACAAACCGCGGTCGGACCTCACGGTTCTGAGAACCGTGACCGGACCGTTTCTCACGGTTCCCTACTTCCCTTTGTATCTGAACCTTAAAAAAAAAAAAAAAAGAGGCAACGAAATAGACATTTTAGATCGTGCACGGGTTTTCCGGTCAGACCTGGACTTTTTGTTTGAAAATATTCACTGAAAACTTGCCGGAAGTTTGAATCTTTCATCGTCGAGAGGGTCATCTTGTTCGCTAGAAGCCAAAAGTAGCAGATCTGGCTCGCTAAATTGATGTTTTGGAGGAGATTTTGGTCGGATCTTGTTCGCAGACGACGCAGCTCCTTCTTCCTCTTTGTTTCTTCACTGCTTCTTTCGTTCTTCATGGTCTGATGGTCTCCTGCCTTCAGTTTAAAGTAGATGACTTCTTTCAAGTTTATTTTTGCTTTTTAGTTTGGTGAGCCTAGCACGTGAGACAAGACAAAGCCTTGGAAAATTTCCATCTCATTCTGACTCATTGCCCCTCCCAACGTGACATGATGGAGAATTGAATGAGCCCAGCACGTGTGACATGAAGGAGAAGTGGATGAAGACAAAAATGAGTTTGAAAGTTTTTTTTTTTTTTTTTTTTTTTTTGAGCAAAGTTTGAAAGTTTCTGACTCATTGCCCCCTCGCCAACGTGATTGTTTTTAAAATTTTGACGTTTTTGGTTTTTGTTTATCATTATTATTATTATTATTATTATTATTAAATTGAATTTTGAAACGTTATAATAAAATTAGTGATATAAAAATGCATTTAAAAAAGTATTTATTTAGATTATTTTAGTTAATTTTTCTATTTTTACTAATTTAATATTTTTATTTATATTTAAAATAATTATTAAATTAATTATGACGTCATCACGGTTTGACCCCGGTTCGACCTCGGTTCGACCTTAAAAACCTTGAACTTCTTCCTTTTACGGTTCAATGAACGGTTCGGGTCTGAAAACCATGATAAATGGCAATATTTTATCAATTCAGAAGACTGGGGAGGACCGTTTTAATAATACTTGGTATCACCGTTGCACATGTAGCGGCAGCACATGTAGCGGCAATCACACAAAGGCGAGTCCCATCCCATTCTTTACCATGGATGAGTTTTGGACAAAATGTCCAAGATGGCAGTTTAGGATGCAGTCAAACGTCTGACCCATTGGTTTAGTTGTTAAATTCAACTCTAGATTGGGCTTGTCATACTCACTATTCTATTCACATGCATGGTTGCTAAAATGATGCTTTCCTGCTGTTGCCTTTGCGGTTTGGGCCTCTTATCATTTAGTAGGTTATTTATTTATTAATGTTAACAGTTTTTCCTTTAATCAGTCGGTTCAAATTTTCAATGTAAAAATGTAAATAGAAATTACTTTTTTTGTGGGGGGGGGGGGGGGGGGGGGGGGGAGAGAGAGAGAGAGAGAGAGAGAGAGAGAGTTTTACATTAAAAAAATAACACAATTTATGAGAATATTACTCAACGTTACATAATTTTTCTTTTTTTAATAGAAGTATTGTGCCCAAATAATTGAAAGTATATTAATCAACTAATAGATAGCACAATATTCTCACATACTAAAATCATGTTTAATTTTGTGTTACAATAAAAACCAATTACCCACGTATATACATATTTGTAAAGTGTAATGTGGTTTAGCATAGATGGAAATAGTATCACACCAATTACACCAAAAGCAAGATACGCAATATATTTCACACCAATATGTATGTTGGCAAAAGCGTATGAAAGAGTGATCATCTTGCCTTTATTTGTTACCTAAAATCATACTTCCTCCTTTGGTCCTGTGTATGTATTACTATCACATTCCAGCAGAAAACCTTTCCGCGATCCTCCAAGTTGAAATCGATCTACTAGATAATAAAATTGAAGTACATGAATAACGAAAGATCCTCCAAGCTTAGTCTACCCCATGTACTTAAACCCTCCAAGCTTTTGCTACCAATTGGCTTCTCGAAACCTTGTATTTTCTAGCTTTTTGGATTCCGCAATTTAGCCCGATTGCATCTGCCAATGAATGGCTCCTTCCAATGCTTCCTAACAGCACCAAAATCTCACTTTACACTCAGAATGAGTGTGGTAAATGTTTGGGCTATCAATCTTTCAAGAATTTAGAGATGGAGAGGTAGGCGTTAAGAAAAACCACAAGGAAATGTGTAGATGATTGTGGGTATAACAATCTCTAACTCTCAAGTGTATTTTCTAGGGGTTTCTCTCTGAAAAGTAGTCCTTACAATTTGTGGGTAATGTTGGTGTGCTGTTACAGGCAACCAAAAATAAAACCTCTACTCCTAAAAATATATGTAGTGGTGTGAGTAAGGATTGTTCTCACGGAGAATATCTAGCCTAGTTTTATTCTATGTGAACAAGACGTGGGAGCTCGGAGTTATGTGTTTTCAACATTTGCATGTCCGCATGTTGATCCTTCTATGATCTGTCTTAAACCTCAACGGTAATTTCTTTTATTTGCATCAACGTGGAGTTCCCTTTTGTAACACCTCGACCCAATTTTATAATTAAACTGTGTTTTAATGGTTAATTATTATTTTAAGCCATGTTCTTCCTATAATTAATATAAGAGTATTTAATAAGCATATTATCTTATAATACCTTTGAATAGGAATTGTAAAGATTATAAATAATTTAATGGCTAATTGTATTATGAATATATACTAAGTATGTACAAAACTATATTAAGTGGTTAAGTTATGAGATTTATATATATATATATATATATATAGTTGTTGGACTATATTAAGTGGTTAAGTTATGATATATATATATAGTTGTAGGTGTTTTAATTAAGCATGATGCATGAGATAGTATAGTAGAAATTCCACCACATGCAACCAATGGAAATTCAACACACCTAAAGTCAAAGTGTCTTGCATGTTGACTCATGATATCCTCTTAAACTCAAAGATCAAACACTTGGCCGGCCATGCACTCACCAAGCTCCATCTCAATTCTTCTTTGACTTTTCTCAAGCTCTAGGACATCCCATAAACTCTCTTGCTCTCATTTTTCATGGGTCCACACTTTGAAAGAAAGACAAGACTCCATCTTATTTCTTCTTCATACTCTCTCAAAGCAATTAGAACATATATGCACTTTTAATGTGATGGATATAACTTTATAAAGGTAAGGATATATATATATATATATATATGCAAGAAATTATTTTTGTAGAAAAGTGAGTGTGAATGCAAGAAAGTTGAAAAGTGGGGAAAAAGGGAGTGTGATTTTTCTTCCCTAGCATCCCACGTAGCCCACCCCAATTGTCCACTCTCCTTATCTGATTTTGCTGCCCCAAAAGTCTTCTCCTTATCTTATTTTCCTGGTTGCATCAGATTGGAAAGTCCAGCCTCTTTCTCTACTTCTTTTTCCTCTTTCTTTGTTCTTCTTTCTCTCTTCTCTCTTTGCTCTTACACGGCAGCCCTCCCTCTCTCACCCAAACAAAATATCCCTCTCTAAAGATGAAATTAAGAGCCTAATACTAAGGTTTTGTGGGTAAGTAATTAAAACTTCATTTGATTTTGTGTATTTTGGATAGTATAATTGTTTTGTTATTTCTATTTCTTCATCCTCTGTTCTGATTTTAGAAGCTGACTTTGTGATTCTGTTTTAGTAATTTAAAAGTTGATGATATTGTGGTCTATTGAATGCTTATTAACAAATTTTAATATGTATACTATAGGTATAAAAATACCCAAATGAAATTAAGACCTATTGCTATTTGTTGATAATTTTAGAAAGAACATGCACTGAAGCTGTCCCTGTGACAGATTTGATGTTTACCAAAAGAAAATTCTGTATTAAATCATTTGCTGTGAATTAGGATGCTAGGAGTAGTTTTTATGAATTCTAAGACACACATGGTTGTTGTGGAAGTGGTCTCACAGCATTTGGATGAACATAAAAATAATGGTTTAATTTTTAATTTGCAAGAAATTCTGTCAGGACAGATTTGAGTATGCTGTCTTCCGTGATTTTTAGTAAATCATGGGTTTATGCTTTAATTCCGAAATTTTTATGGTATATACTGGACATATAGCGGAGTGGTTCTGTTAAATTTCGTGACAATTTGATGTGTGTGGACAGCCGATTTGTATTTTACAAATGGGGCATATGCGGCTGGAATAGAACAGTGAACAGTAAGGGACATGCCTAACTTTGAGGATTTAATTCTAAAGTTAGGGTGAATGATTTGAGCTATAATTTATTATGCTCATCATATGATATGTCTGGATCATATAGTAATTTTGTATAACTTCAAGGTTTAGTACTCAATGGCGGGGTTCTAAACCATTCGACGGTTGTATTTATGAAGCTGTTTTGTTGAACATGTTGTATGTTTCCTTAAGAGGGTATATGGTTGCATGCCAATGCTTAAAACAATGTATATTTATGCATGCATTATTGTCCTAAGCTCAAAGTACCCTTTGAAATGAAGCTGGCTCTTCTAGGGTTATGAGATAAATATGAGAATGATGGCGTTTCTTTAGGTTGGTACGTTATTTATTGATGTGTGCATTATATGTTTGTAGGAACCTCTTTGAGGTGGGATTAGGATTTCCTTAATTTTTAGAGATAGGCTTTGAGATGAATGTATAAGTTTATGATAAGGAAATTATGGATAGTAATAAGTTTTGATTTCGGTTTAGGTGTTACCAGCCACCAGGTCTAAGCTCCTTCGACTTTAGGCTCTCGGTTCCTTTGCTTTCAGGTAAGGGATAAGTTATATGGGCATTTGGTAAGTCATGAGGTTATTTTAAAGTATATTATGCATTAAAATGTTTTTGATTAGAGATATGACATGTAAGCATTATCAGACAAAGATATGTTCGTGAGCTTTCGAAACCCTATGTATATGATTTAAGCATAATGATACTATTATTAATTCCACGAACATGATGTTTAAAGAAAAGAATGGAAATGCTATTATTATGAAATATTATGCAAAATAAGAAGTTTTAGTATGATGTATAAGTATGAAAGGTTTTCGGGTTATGTCCTTTGGTGATTTGAACTCGGTCAGTAGGGGTTAATTACTGGCTTTCCATGGAAAAATGTTATCTGTTTGGCCATTTAAAGTAAAGGAAATGGGGCTGCCCATAACTCTAGGCCATTTAAAGTAGAGGAAATGGGGCTGCCCGTAACTCTAGGCCATTTAAAGTAGAGGAAATGGGGTTGCCCGTAACTCTAATCTGAATAAGGCCTTCTCCCCAATGTGTACGGACGGCGAGGAGGAATAAAACCTTGAGGAGATGTGCCATCAGGCCTCTCAAAGAGGACAATATCATGCACACAAGGTCACCCAAATGTGATGAGGCCTTCTCTGTACATACTTATCAGATATGGACTAACCAATATGTTATGAACAGCTATGTTATGTTATTAATCATGAGAGAATTATTTTGTTTAAATGCATTGTGAAAAGTAAAAGCTCTCATGACAAGAAAAAGTTTATGATGAAAAGAAAAGCTGTTCATTAAAGCTAAAAGTTTCTGAAGTCCTGTATGTTATAAAGATATAGTTTCTGAAGAAAGTACAAGTTTATGTTAAGAAGTTATCAGATATCTGTTTTTCTTTATGAAACGTTAAGTTTTATAATTATGAAAGTTATAATATTTTACAAGGAGTTTATAAATGAAAGTTTTACTATTCTTTAAGATGCTTCCAGTTAAGACAAAGTTACTGATTATCCGATTTAAGTTAAATGATTATTTTGTAATGAAAATATATATGGTGACTTTGTAAGAAATGAAAGAAATTCAATTTGGAAGGTTTTGATAAAATTATTCTGATAAGGAAAGGGAGAACAACTATTTTCCTATGAAAAACGTATAAGTTATTATTATACATAGTATAAAATACTATGCATGAAAAGATGTTCTCCAATCCAAATATTTATAAAATGAAATGAATTGATTTACATGCATCCTTATTAAATTCTCATATATCTTACCTTTACTGAGCTGTGTAGCTCACCCCTTCCACTCTTTCAGTCAACAGGTTTTGATTTAGAGCAGGGGGAGCCTTAGTCGAGTTTTGGAAGGAGCTAGTTTTAGTGTTATATATATAGATCCTAAATTAGCAATTGGATGTTTAGTTTTGTAGTATGGTGTATTTTAGGATTTAATGAAAGTTGCGTACCTTTACAATATTAAGAGATGTATTATGTGAAAGTGTGGAAATTAAGTAACTGGTGGATTATATTATTCTTTGAGTACAGTGTAGATGCTCTGAATGTCAAGTGAAAGGTTATATCATTTAAGTAAAGAAACAAGAATGAAAGAAAGAGGGAAGCTTTTGATAAAAGTTTGAAAAAGTTAAGTTGGTTCTTGTTAATATCAGGTTTAGGCTTGATATTAGCATGCCGGTCATGGTCACAAATCCGGGTATCGGGTTTGGGGCGTGACACCTTTCACTAAGGGGTTTGCTGCTTTGGGATCTATGTGCTTAACATTTTTTTCTTGTTGAGAAATTTGTTTTTCACATGTTTTGCATCTTTCTTTTTATCTTGTCATCCATAGCATCTTGTTTCATTATATTTATGCATTTTTATGGATTCCTTGTGCCCTCTTGATCATTTTTATGTTTCTTGGGTGAAGCTTTATAGCTTTCTTGTACCTTTTGTCAATCATGACAAAAAGGGAGAGAAATTGTGGAGAATATTGAGTTTCTTTTTAAGATTCTACATGTTAGGGGGAGAAATACATGCCTCTGTAAGGGGGAGACGTGTTTCATCTTGTTAGGGGGAGTGTTTACTTCTTTCTTCTTGTACACTGGTCTTGTGACCATGTTTACATACATTGTGCTTATCTTTGATATATATATATATATATATATATATGATGTATGTCTTCTTCACCTACCTTTACATGTGTTGTTTATTTTCTCTCTTTATACACATGTTTCTTATTAATTGTATATAATCTATTATTTCCGTTTCACACTAAGATGCTTTTGTTAGGTTCTAAGGTCTTAGGATTTTATGTATTTAGAACTCTAATTTGTAATGTTGGCAAACCATGATCAAAACATTGTATTGAGTCTTGTTTAGGCTTGCTCAAAGTTGGTTTATTATTGTACAGTTGGAATCGAGTGGCTGCAGAAGTACTTGGGACTTTTGGCCTGGCTCGATCGATCGAAGATTAGACTCGATCGATCGAAAATCGCACAGGTTGAATTTTCTGCAGAATTTCCAACTCAGCCCTACTTCATTAAACGTTTAGGGTTTTATGTTTTTACCCTAGGTATATAAACAAAACCCTAGCCACGTTTTTGAGGTTGTCCATATTGTTATATTGCTCATATTTTCTGTTTGTGTGAATCTCTTGTGAGATCTTCGAGGAGCTTTCCTTCACATAAACTTAGGGTTGTCAATCTCTTGATGATCAACTTAGTTGCAACCATTGGAACTTAAAAGAAAAGCAAGCGGGGAGCTTGTAGCTGATTGAAGAATTCAAGAAAGAAGTAGTCCGTGGATTCGGAGCCTGCGCGTGGTCGTGTCAGGAAGTTCGTACTAGTGGGTAGCATTAGGAAGTCGAGCGGGGAGCTTGTAGTCCTTCTATAAGAACTTCAATTCTTTCATAGTGAATTCTTTTATGCCTTGAGGATCGGTGGGTCAAATCCTCCCCAGGTTTTTACCGTGTGGTTTCCTGGGTGATCATATCTTGTGTTATTTATTTTCCACTGCATTATTATTCTTGATATGATTGTTGAATTGCTTTAACCTAGAAATTGCATAATTTGACTAAGTAACAACTTGGCTAATTAATCTAGGCTACGCAATTTGGTTGTTTAAGGGGTCTAAATAACCTATCAAGTGGTATCAGAGCGGGTTGCTCTTTGTGTTTGAGATTTTTAATCTCTGAGCTGATCCTTGACCCCTGTTGTCATGGAGCATGGACACTCTTTGTTTGTTCCTCCTCATTTTGATGGGAACAACTATGCTTATTGGAAAGTAAGGATGAAAGCATTCCTGAAATCCATTGATGAAAGGGTTTGGAATTCCGTTGAATACGGATGGGTGAAACCCGCTACTCCTGTGAGTGAGTGGCAAACTTCTGAAAAAGAAGCAGCAAGCTTCAATAGCAAAGCTATGAATGCTATCTTTAATGCTGTTTCTATGGAGGAATTTAAGAGGATCTCTAATGTTGAGGTTGCTCATGTTGCATGGAAAATCCTCCAAACTGTGCATGAAGGCACAAAGGCAGTTAAGATTAATAAATTGCAACAATTGACTTCTAGATTTGAAAGCATTAGAATGTCTGATGATGAATCTTTTGATGAATTCTATGCTAAATTAAATGATATTGTCAATTCTGCTTTTAATTTGGGTGAAATCTATGATCAACCTAAAATTGTTAGGAAGATTCTTAGATCTTTAACTGAAGATTTTAGACCCAAAGTGACTGCCATCACTGAAAGCAAGGATGTGGACTCCATCCCTGTTGATGAGCTTGTAGGATCTCTTCAATCCTATGAGTCTAACCTACCTAAAGTGAACAAATCCAAATCAATGGCTCTTAAGTCAGTTGATGATGTTGAGGGTGGTGGATTTGATGATGAGCTCTCTGCTACAGAGATTGCCTATATTGCCAAAAACTTTAAGAACTTTCTGAGGAATACAAATAGAAAGGCAAGAGGGACTTACACTGCTGAACCTAGAAATTTTAGGAAGAATGATCCCATTAAGGTTAACAATTTTGAAAAACCTAGAGAAAATTTTGGTCAATCTTCTAATAACTCTTTGGGTCCTCAGTGTTTTGGCTGTCAAGGGTATGGTCATGTGAAATCTGAATGTCCTACATTCTTGAGGAATAAGGGTAAAGCTATGGCTGTAACCCTTAGTGATAATGAGGTTTCTGATGATGAGTCCGGTGGTGACGAGGATGGAAACTTCATTGCTTTCACGGCTACTGCTATAGTCAATGAAAGCATATCTGCTGAGGAGAACCCTTCTGATGGGGAACTCTCTGAAGATGCAGATCTTCAAGAGGCCTATAACAAACTTTGCAAAGTTGCTGCAAAGGATGCTATGAAAGTTGAACTTGGCCTAAAGAAAATTGATTCTCTTGAGCTTGAAAAGAGAAATTTGCTTGTTAAACTGTTTGATGCTAATGAGCTTTTGAATAATGTTAAATCTGAGAACATGCTTTTGCTTGATAAAGTTAGAACTTTGGAACATGATTTATCTGTTGCTAGATCTGCTAGTTCTAAACTTGATCACATGCTGAATGTTCAAAAGTCTCCTGCTGATAAAACTGGGTTAGGATATGTTGAAAGCATTTTTGATTCTGGACCACATTCCACTACTTTTGTTCCTTCCTCTTCTTCTGAACCTTCTGTGAGTAAGGTTGTGAGTGAAACTGTCAAACCACCTGTGAGTAAGATAGTTAAACCCGTAGAAGTTTCACCACCTAAGAAGATTAAGGTAGACTTAAGAGAATCTAAACCTAAGGAGCCTACCAAATCTAAGGACAAGATGCATGGTAAACCTGTTTGGGTTTGTCATTATTGTGGTAAGTCTGGACACATTCGTCCTAACTGTTACAAGCTTCAAGCTGATAAGAGAGCAACTAAACCAAAAGTGCCTGTGCCTCAAGCACATGATCCTATGGCACTAATTGGTGAATTGGTAAAGGTGTTAAACCTTTATTCCAATCCTGGAGTTGGGAATCACTCGAATGTGAATAAGAACTCCAATGCTCGTGGTGCATCTAAAAAGTTTTGGATGCAAAAGACTCGAACTAACTGAGTCTTTCTGACATGGTCCTTGTGCTTAATTGCTCTATTCTTTGGTGACCATTGTTCTTTGGTTTGTGTCTTTTTGTTGTTTTTGTTCTAGGACTTGCATTGCATTACATTCATGCATTTCATTCTAGGATTTATTTGTTTTCCTTTAAAAAAAAAAAAAAAAAAAAAAAAAAAAAAAGAAGGAAAAAGAGAAAGCAAAAATTATGTTAGACACTATTTTTCTTGATTTTTGAAAAACAAGGTTGGTCTATCTTTTGACACATGTCATGTTCTGTGTACCTTGTTTAACTTTGATGAGCTTAAATATTGCACTTGACTAGTTAAAGCTTTGTAGTGCATGTTGTGTGGGAAAGATGTTTGTGGTTATTAATCACTTTGTCTTGATCTTGAAGTCACATGTTATTTGACTGTCGGACTTGATCCTTTTGAGAAAGGCATAAATAACCATCTCACCACTGTTCACTAGTCAATCATGAACACCTTAGTGCATATCATAAGATTTTGTGCTCGAGAAAGTGTAGCACATGCACAAAAAGAACATAAGGTGTAGCCTCTTTAAATGCTTAATGCTTAATCTGGTGTGTACTATTAGGCTTGATGCCAATTCACTTAATTCAAACCGGTGTGTACTATTAGGCTTGATGCCATTTCACATAATCTAATCTGGTGTGCACTATTAGGCTTTATGCCAAATTTCACCTAAATAATGGGGCAAAAATACAAGAAACTTACATGATTGCAAGCTTTTGTTCTAGGAGATGTGGGAGTTATAGGATGTAACTCTTTAGGTGATAGTCTCTTTTAAATTCTATGTGATGAATTGTGTAGACTTTGTGTTTGATTGCTATTCACATATCACCTCACATGTATCTCAAGTTTTTGCTAGTATCACACACTACACAAGTTACTCTTTGTTAAACACTGTACATGCTAGTGTGTGTTTTTGGTCTGACCAACCAAGTTTGAAATTATCTTGAGATTTGTGCACAACATATTTGTTGTTTGAGAATATTCAAAGGAAGAATGATTGAAACTTGTTTTTGAGAAAATTGGGGTTTAAAATTTTGGGTTTTTGAAAAAGCATTCCATCTCAAACTCATGCATTTTATTTCTGTAATTTAATGCTTTGAGGAGTTGTTTTTCAAAATTTGGTTTGTCTTTCAAAACTGTGATTTTTCTCAAAATTTAGTGAGCCTCTGCCCATTTCGATCGATCCAACTTGATTCTCGATCAATCGAAAAAGTGCTTTCATTTGTCTCAAAATGACTGTGTGTTTCGATCGATCGAATCTGATTTTCGATCAATCGAAAAAGTGCTTTCATTTGTCTCAAAATGACTGTGTGTTTCGATCGATCGAATCTGATTTTCGATCGATCGAACATCGTGAAAAAGGTTTTTAAAAGGTACTTTTCTGACTTTTTCAAAGTTCCTATTTCAAAAACTTTTCAAAGCTTTTTCCTCTCTCCGCGTTGGCAAGCTCTAATCAGAAGATTTTTGTCGTTTTCCTCCGTTCTTTTTGCAAAATCTGTCTCTCCTCAAGTTGGTAAGACACTTGTGCCATTCCTTTTGAATTTATTTTCATGTTTTCATGCATATATTCATGCATTTGAGGGTAATTTTCGGAATTTGCTTAATTGGGATTTTCTTTTGATTCAAGCCTTATTTTATGAAATTGATCATTGGGTTTTTGTGGGGACACTTCATTAACATGATTATTACCTGTTAATTTGATCAAATTTGAGTTTGGTGAAAAATTGAAAAATCTAGGGCTTGTTCTTGATCCAAATTAGGGCTTTTGTTAAATTGGGATGATTTTGATGAAATTGACTTGTTGTGTAGTTGTAATTAAGCATTATAATCTATGTAATGTGTTTTGTAATGCTCAATTCATCTTTTTGGTAAAAAATTTCAACAAGTGGTTTTCAATTTTTGGGATTTGTAATAAAAATTCCATGTTCAAGTCAATTTTGTCAATTCAATCTCAATTGAACTTATTTGTTTACTGCATTAGATCATGCATCACAACATTATTAATGTTCATGCATCATATAGATTTTTGTTCTATATTTTTTATTGTGCTAATTTGCAGTCTGCCATTGGTTATGTTTTCTCTTGTTCTTTTTGGTTTTTCACTTTGTGTCTCTGTCCTTTCCTTAGCATTATGCCTAGGAAAACTAGAGCCCGTAGGACTGTTCCCTCACCTTCTCCTTCACCCCCTCCATCCTATGATCGTGAGAAGTTTTCGAGTGAGAAAAACCAAGAGATTTATGAGAAGCTGAATGTTAGGAGAAAAATTTGGGCTGAGCGTTCTGTTCACTTAGATGAACTTGATCCTGCCATTAGGGCAAACTTTGAGCGTAGGGGCTGGTTACCCTTGGTGGATGTTTCTGATCCTCCTCCACCTTCTGCCTTGATTAGAGAGTTCTATTCGAACATCTCTATCCGCATCTATGATTCCAACACTCTAGTCAAGAGTTGGATACGAGGCGTAGAGTACACCCTTACTCCTGAGGTAGTGGCTGATGCTCTAGGGGTACCATTGGTTCGACATCCTGTCTATCCATATGATGTGTCTCCCGAGATTAGTGATGTCTTGTCTTACATCACTGGGACTACTGTCCAGTGGGGTTCTGATCCTCGGATCACCTCTGCTGAGCTCTCCGGGTTACACTATCTTTTCTTTAGGATAGCGTGTCATTCTATCTGGCCCATTTCTCATGTTCACACCATTCCTCTTGAGAGGTGTGTATTTTTGTACGCTCTGGTTACTGATGCTCCTATTAGTTTTCCTCATCTTTTTCTTCGTTCTTTGAACGATGTCTATAGGAGTTCATCTTCTGCTCATGCTCTTGTACATCCTATTTTCATTCATAGGATTCTCCTTCATCTTGATCTTGGTGGCTTCCCTTCCTCTGAGCCCGTTCATGTTATTGCTCCTATAGGTGCGTCTTTTCTTAGACAAAGGGCTGCTCATCTTCGAGCTGGTTCTAAACACCCTAGGTCTGAGCCCTCTAGTAGCGCACCTCCTCCTTCTTCTTCTGCAGGTCTTGCTGGTGAGGATGTTCCTGATCCAGTTGGTGATGATGCTGCTGCTGCTGATGTTCCTCCACCTCCTTCGGCCGACTTCAATGTTCGTCGTACTTTGGAGACTGTCATGACCGTTCAGGCGGCTCATGGTCAGATTTTGGTGGACTTGCTAGATGAGTTTCGTGCTCTACGAGCTGACTTGGCGCGTCTTCATTCACCCTCACCACCTCCTTTTGATGGCGACTTGTGATTGCTCTTTGGCATTCCGTCACAAAAAGGGGGAGTGGTATTTTTGACTTGTTGAGGGGTTTTTGTAGTTAGGGGGAGACTTTTTGTTTTTGAGGAGCTTGTGGAGTTTTTAGATTGTATCTAGGTGCTTCACTTTGTATATCATTTTTGGGGATATTCATGTTAGGGGGAGTAACATTGATTGATATACATGTTATATTCATTGATTCTTGTTGCTTTGTGATTCACTGCTTATTGATTTATATTTATGAGTTGATCATTCATATATATCTCTATTTTGTGTTGTGTGAATCTTACAAGAATATTATACCTGTCGTTTTACTCTTTTCTGTCACACATGCGTTTATGTGTTTGTTGAGTATTTCAGGAATATACAGGTTGATTCAACTAAGCTGCTGTCTACACTTGCAACTGATGGATAGTAGTTAGGCTGAATTTGATTTTATGAGCATTACTTTTGTAAAGGGCTTTTACTTGTAAAACTTTGAGCTTTTAATTATGGTTTTGTCACGGATTGCCAAAGGGGGAGTTTGTTAGGTTCTAAGGTCTTAGGATTTTATGTATTTAGAACTCTAATTTGTAATGTTGGCAAACCATGATCAAAACATTGTATTGAGTCTTGTTTAGGCTTGCTCAAAGTTGGTTTATTATTGTACAGTTGGAATCGAGTGGCTGCAGAAGTACTTGGGACTTTTGGCCTGGCTCGATCGATCGAAGATTAGACTCGATCGATCGAAAATCGCACAGGTTGAATTTTCTGCAGAATTTCCAACTCAGCCCTACTTCATTAAACGTTTAGGGTTTTATGTTTTTACCCTAGGTATATAAACAAAACCCTAGCCACGTTTTTGAGGTTGTCCATATTGTTATATTGCTCATATTTTCTGTTTGTGTGAATCTCTTGTGAGATCTTCGAGGAGCTTTCCTTCACATAAACTTAGGGTTGTCAATCTCTTGATGATCAACTTAGTTGCAACCATTGGAACTTAAAAGAAAAGCAAGCGGGGAGCTTGTAGCTGATTGAAGAATTCAAGAAAGAAGTAGTCCGTGGATTCGGAGCCTGCGCGTGGTCGTGTCAGGAAGTTCGTACTGGTGGGTAGCATTAGGAAGTCGAGCGGGGAGCTTGTAGTCCTTCTGTAAGAACTTCAATTCTTTCATAGTGAATTCTTTTATGCCTTGAGGATCGGTGGGTCAAATCCTCCCCAGGTTTTTACCGTGTGGTTTCCTGGGTGATCATATCTTGTGTTATTTATTTTCCGCTGCATTATTATTCTTGATATGATTGTTGAATTGCTTTAACCTAGAAATTGCATAATTTGACTAAGTAACAACTTGGCTAATTAATCTAGGCTACGCAATTTGGTTGTTTAAGGGGTCTAAATAACCTATCAGCTTTGATGAGTTTTGTTTAAAGTGTTTCAGAAATACAGGTTGTCAAAGTCTACTTACCATAAACTCTCTTCTTGCAAAGTTTTTCAAGAGTTTGTGTTAGGATAGATTTTATTGTATTCAACAAGTGAATATGAGTTGAGTGATTTATGACTTCTCTCATATGTTCATTTGTTTGTTGTGGTTTTGTCACAGATTACCAAAGGGGGAGATTGTTAGGACATATTTGTTTCACTTGTTAAGAACATATGTCATTCTTTTATGTAGTTGGCTAATCCTTTGACAAAACGTACTTTACTTTTTTTGGGTAGATCTAAGATGTGTTTAATACTTCAAGAAACATGTTGTTCAAGTCTAGTATTAAAGCCATGAAGATTGGACCAAGAAATAAGTGAAGAAAAGTTGTTCACTAAAGTTGGACAGATAGTTCGATACCTGCAGACAGATAGTTCGATACCTGCAGACAGATAGCTCAATACCTGTTCGACACCTTCTCAACAGCTGGTGGATCGATCGAAAAATCTTCTGTCCCCTCGACAGCTCCTCAATAGCTTCTCGATAGATGTATCTGTCGAAGTTTAAAGCTCAACACCTCCTCGACACCTCTCGATCGATCGAGGTTACGGGAATTCAGATTTTCAGATCTGATTTTCGGCCCATGTTGACATGTATGTGTAATGTTTCTTTTCTCACAACCTTAGACCTATATAAGGCTTAGTTTAGAGGCCGTCACATAAAAGAATACAAGGAGAACATATGAAAAAGGTGACCGATGCCTTATTCTCTCTAAAAGAAACTACTGCGTCTTTGCGCCTTAAGGTTTTGTAACCAAATGCTTCTTGATCTTCATTGTTGATGAAGTAAAGAACTTTGTAGCCAACAATCTTCTTCTAGTTGGTGATTAAGTCGCGTACTAGGATCCGCGTAATTGGTTAATCACGTACTGGGATTCGTGCATCAAAGGGTGGCGTTCATATATTGAAGAGTTCAGAGGTTCTAAAGCGGTAGAAAGTTTCTGCTGTGAGTTCATCTACGGGGATTGTAGAGTCTAGGGACAAAGGTTTTGTATTAGATCTGAAACTTCTCTGTACTATAGTGGATTGCTTTTCAGGAAGGTTTCCCCTCAGGTTTTTTACTGTGAAACTAGTTTGTTTCATTGGTTTTCCTAGGTCATCATATCTTGTCTTATTTATTTTTTTACTGCATGATTTTGACATGATATTGATGTTTGTTTGTTTTAGCAAGTTTTATTCATAATAAATCTAATTAACAACTTGGGTTAAAACTTGTTAATTCTATCAACCAGGGTCTAAATTTTCCAACATATATATTTGTTTTGCGCGATTGGGACTTCATTTCCTCGATTTCTCTCAATCTATCCACGCCTATTCATCTCCCAAACACTCTTTCACTCAGTCCTAACCTCTTCCTCAAGCGTTTTTTGAGCTTAATCAAGTTTTTCCTCACTTGCTAAGTCTCTAATCCCTCATTTTTCACGCATTTCATGCTTTGAAACCTACGTTTTTGGGATTTTTGCAAAATTTGGGGTTTTTTAAAATCAAAGAGGTTTTTGTGAAATTTTTGGGATGGGTTTTGAAGATTTGATCTTAAAAACTTCATGCATTGCATTCCATGTGCATTATAACTATATTTTCATGCACTTAGATGTGTGTTATATATGTTAAACTGTTTGTGTGCTGGTAGATTTGGATTAGGCTAAGCCTATGATGCAATTACCTTTGCACGTCACATGCTCATGCATTTTCATGCATACATACCTTACATTCAATATATTTTTGTATATTTGAACTGTTTGGGATTTTTCTGAGTGTTTCTCTCGTCCCCCTCTCTCTTTAGTTTACGTTAGTGTGTCAATAGCATCGAAACGTAAGTATGCTCTGTCTCGGAACCCTCTTCGTTCCCGGGCATCTTCGTATTCTGATCCTACCCCCTCTTCTATTTGGTTCCGAGATGAGGATGCCCGAAAGGACTTCTCAAAGAACTTTTCTCGACGAGGTGTTCATTCGGAACGCCGAGTCATTTTGTCAGACGTCTCCGACACTGACCTACCCACTGTTATTCACAGTCCGGGTTGGGAGTCACTGTATGACGTCTCGGTCACATGTCCTTTCGTGCTGATCCAGGAGTTTTACTCCAACATGCATGGAATTGATTTTTCAGTACCCCTCTTTCATACTCGCGTTCGAGGTACGCGCATTGCTGTCACACCGGAGTTGGTATCCGATGTGCTCCGTGTCCCAAGAGTAGAGCATCTTGACTACCTCGGATGTAAGCGTCTGAGGACTATGTCCAAAGACGAGATGATTTCTACTTTCTGCGAGCATTCCGCGGATTGGGGCAATCGTCAGTTTATACCATGTTTGACCTTTGCTAAAGGTCCTAAATTTATGAACATGGTGATGACTTTTGTTTTGCACCCACTCTCTCACTATAACTCTATCACAGAGTCTCGTGCTCGATTTTGGCTTTCTTTGTTAAAGCATCTCATTATAGATTTTCCTTCACACTTCATTCTTTCTATTATAGATGTGTATAGGGATACAGATATCTGTGATAAGCTCATTTTCCCTTCGGCAATCATGCAGATTTTATGCCATTTTTCTATTCTTTTTCCCTCTTCCTACCACTTCCCCGTCATGTGTGCCATTGACTACGCTACCGTTAAATAAAGCGAGGCGCAGTTTCGATTGAGGCGGTTCGGTATGGCTGCTCCTCCCACTCCTTCAGCTCCATCCACATCTACTCCCTCATTTTCTACGAGCGGCGTGACACTCGAGTGATGGGTCCGACGGTGCTGATGATGATGATGCTACTACTTCCGATGATGAAGATGATGGAGATGCTATCTCTTCCAGTACAGATGAGATGTCTACTTGACACTCTTACCCTTTATCACTCGTGACAAAAAGGGGGAGTAGTTTTGGTACATGAGAGTAGTCACACTTAGGGGGAGAGTTAGTATAGGACCATTTTGTCAGGGGGAGTGTTGATATTTAAGGGATGTAGTGAGGATTATTTGTATCTTTTTCTTTTCTCTATTTTAGATACATTTATATCTTGTACATGGGTCTTGTGACCATTATTGACATACATTGTACTTATCTTCTTTATATGTTGATGTATGTTTCTTTCACCTATCCTTACATGCGTTGTTTCTTTTCTCTTTTTATGCACATGCTTCTTATTACTTGTATGCAATCTATTATTTCTGTTTCACACAAAGATGTCTTAATGAGTTTTGTTTAAAGTGTTTCAGAAATACAGGTTGTCAAAGTCTACTTGCCATAAACTCTCTTCTTGCAAAGTTTTTCAAGAGTTTGTTTTAGGATAGATTTTATTGTATTCAACAAGTGAATAAAAGTTGAGTGATTTATGACTTCTCTCATATGTTCACTTGTTATGAACTATTTTATGTAATTGGCTAATCCTTTGACAAAATGCACTTTACTTGTATTTGGGTAGATCTAGGATGTGTTTAATATTTCAAGAAACTTGGTTTCAAGATTAAGTGTTGAAGCCATGCAAGTCTGTCCAAGATTCAAGTCTGAAAAGTGCCTATCATTAAAGCTCGACAGCTAGTATCTATCGAGCTTGAAAGAGCTGTTCCAGCCCCATGGCTCGACAGCAGCTCGACGGATAGCTATTTGTCGAGGTGTATGAAATTTAGATTTTTTGTTTTGTTTTTCATCCAATCTGTGATTGTGTGTTTGGACTTTCTTTTCTCATAATCCTAGACATATAAAAGGATTATTTTAAGGGCCGTTAAAGATGGAACAAATTGCACAGGTGTTGAGCAAAGTTTGTTCAAGCAAATTGTGACCAGAGACAGAATTTGCCCTAGTTCATCTTTCTTGTGAAGAAGTTGCTGTGTTTGTACACTGTAGGGTTTTGTGACCAAGTATCTTCTCGATCTTCATCGTGTGATGAACTGAAAAACTTTGCAACCAATAACCTTCTCTAGTTGGTGATTGAAGTTGCGTACTAGGATCCGCACAATTGGTTAGTCACGTACTGGGAGCCGTGCATTACAAAGAGAGATTGTCCCTATAGAACAAGTCCAATTAAGTATTGGGGTAAAGGTTCAACTGTAGGTTGGTATAAGGTACTGAGATTCCTTTACTTGTAACCGCTTGTTGTGATAATAGTGGATTCTTGGGAGTGGTGATCTTAAAATCACATGGTAGGGTTTTTGCCGTGTTGGTTTTCCCCATTCGTAAACAAATTATCGTGTCAATTTATTTTCCACTGCATACTTAGTTTATTTGGTGATTTGTTTGTGCTACCACGCGTTTGCATGTTAATTTGATTAATTAATTAAACTTGGCTAATTAATCAATTAATTAATCAAAAGAGATCAATACATTTTTGGCCTATCAATTATTTCCAAATAATCAATAAAAATTATATTCACCATTTATATCACTTTAAAAAGCCAAAAACCCCCACAAATCTTCACCACTTAGATAGTCACCATTGTAAAAATCATAAACCCACTCATCAAATAAATCCACCAAGACAAAACCCATACATATTAACACATGAATATCACTTCCAAAACTCATAAATCACATGAATATCATTATCAAAGCTTAGAGTAAAGAACCTGAAGCAAAAGCATATAAACCCACCAAAAAGATTAGAGATCTTTACCTCAAATAAAAGGAATGAAGATGCTTAAAGGTTCCTAAGGATTTTTTGGTGACCTTGCCGGAAAAATGATAGTGGAGATGGTGGGGAAAGAGGTACACCAATGGGAGAGGATGAGAGAGTGTGAGATGAGTGTTTGTATTTGTGAGAAAATGGAAAAGAAAAAAAGTATAAAGGACCCTTGCTGACCGGCCAAGAGAGTGAGAGTGTGAGATGATATTTGTGTGGTGGGGAAGTGAGTGGGGTAGGTGGGCACGTCTAAATGCAAATAAAAATCTGACCATAACCTTTTTTTTTAAAATAAACTTGGGCTGTTACATAGTGTCCTTTTGAGGAAGGATCTTTTTTATCTTACTACTAGAGATATGGATTCAAAGTTTACGTACAGTCTTGGGAAGGTGTTAGGCACCCAAAACCACCCAACCCTAGGGTTGGCTTTCTCTCATTGTGTCTTATGTTTTAACCCTATTAAAGGCATACTCAATATTGCATTCTAACTCACACAAATACACTAGCATATATCTAAGCATACAACATGGCATCAATCATCCCAAAACCTAACCATACATCTATCATGGTAATCAACCAAGGCCTAGCATTCGTCTAGCATACATGGCATATTATACCCTAACATACATCTATCATGGCATCTCATAAACCCTAGCATGTTACTATCATACATATCATCTAACACCATGTCATATTCAAGGTAGAAACATGGGCAATAAACAAATCATGGTATTGTTAAGAGATCTTTGAAAACATTAAGAACACAACATGCTTAATCATCATATCACATTCATCATTCCTAAACAAGATTACAAACAAAATGCATGTACATGTGAATGCATGACTTACCTTACTGCATCTTAGCACCTATGGCATTAATACATGAACATGTGAATGCGTGTTCATGTTCATAGTATCAAAACAAAGAAACAAAAGGTAAATCCTAATTTTAACATGTGAAAAGCAAACAAATGATCAAATAATGAAATAGAGACTTATACATACAAAGGAAGACTAAAACGGAAACAAATTTATGCAAGGAAATAAGAAATAGAATCTAAAAACTAGGTTTAGAGTTTCTAGGTAGGATCATGTGCATGCATAAACAAGCTTGCGTGCGCATAATCTAGCCTATGTGTGCAGGCTAGATTATGTGCACGTGGAATCCACCCCATAAACCCTAGCAACGCAGAAAAACAAAGCAAGGCTTTAAAACAATAAATTTAACATCCTAACATACTTTAAAACATAAAAACCACATAAACCTAAACTACATAAACACATATAAACATAACACAAGCAAAGAAAAAAGATTAAAACATAAATAAAAGTAAGAAATAAAAAAGAAAATCTTAGGACTTAATACCTCAAAACAAAAGCTCTTCAAGCTTGATTTTTGACTGTTCGTTCCCTTTAGTCAAATCTATTCACAATCAATAAGAAAGGTGATTAGTAATCTTAAACTCAAAGATTAAGGCCAGAAAAGTCCCTAATCAAAAGAAAATTGACTTGGGGATGTTTTGTGAAAAACTCCATCTTTGATTCACTATTTCTAATGAATCTTAGTGTTCTACCTTAGGATTTCTATGTCTTTTGAAACTGTACTATGTATGGCTATTTATATTATGAAAATGGGGTTTGGAACGGCTCCCATACGATGTGGGATTCGTTCCAAATCTCAGTCTTTAATACTGAAAACTTGCATTTTTTATATTTCTAGAACCCTACATGTGCGCACAGGATCAAGCCTACATGTGAATGCGTCATGGCTACACGCGCAGGTTGATTCTTGCGTGCGCATGCCAAAAGCTTCCTTGTCTTTAATTTTCCAAAAATAGATTTATTTGCTCATTAAAAGTTTTTTTTATTTTTTTTATTTTTTTTAATTTTAACACTTCTCAAGTCAATTTAACATCTGATTGGGCCCTAAACCAACCTTGGATCTTAGAATTTCAACATCATGGGGGAACGGGGGCCCAAGTCGTAAGGGGTACAAAATGCGATGTCTACAGTTGGTTTCATTGGTTTTCCTGGGTCATCATATTACTGTCTTCTTTATATTTCCGTACTAAAGTAATATGTTTGCATGTTTTAAACCTAGATCTGAATAATTAATCTGAATTACTACTTGGCTAATTAATTATATATGTTAAACAAATCTGGTTTACAGGGGTCTAAACAAAACAAACATAGGGCTGTTGCCCTCGGTCAAAAAAAAAAAAAAAGGCCAAATTTTTGGCTAAAAATATTGTGGATTCAGATTTAAGTTATCACTTTCACAGAAATGACCAAATGTCTATTCTCCATATTGCTATCATAGGCCAACACTTTGGTCTGTCTTTCTTACTCTTCATATACATATATACATATTATAATTAGTAGTGTTTTCGATTACTTTCTATTTTCAAAATGTACAAATTTTAATACGTTTTGCTAATACCATGCTTAACATGTTTTTTCTCAAGGAAAAACAAAAATTCAATAAACGTACTCTATCTTTCAAGGACAAGTTTAGCTACAAAATTGGTTGTAGCATAAGACTACAACTTTACTCAATAAAATAAACATTTGTGAGTTGCTTTTTTGGACATAGCCTAAGCCTAGCGGTCTAGGGGGTACCTAGGCCTCCAAAGGATGGTATAGATAGTTGGTGGATTGAGCTTGAGTCACTGCGGCTTTGTTGGACTGTTTACGAGCCAATTTGTGCACAAGACATGAGCTCCACAACACAAATATACATGGATATATATATATATATATATATATATATATTGGTTAACTGAATAACTAAGGAATAGCAAAGTACTAAAAGAGTGCAAATTAAAGAAAGAAGGGATCCTCAAAATAGAGTGAGATTATATTTTTCATTATATCAATAATTTGAATATATTGAGTCCTACTTTGTTGGAATATATTACAAGGTTCAATAAAGTTCAAAAATCATAGGCTTAGATAGCTCTCTTTGGGCTTCCAAGACTTGTTAAGTTTGAATCCAAGTGTATCCTTTAGTATTTTTCTGTAGGATCCTTCACAGTACCTCACTCCTCACTCTATTTCAAGCTCATAGCTCTCTTTCTAGTGTCGTTTCTAGTACATTAAGTGCTTCTTGCTGAATGCCCCTTTTGGCTAGAGCTTTAGCCCCCTTTTATAGTGCCACTTCTAGGGTTTTTCCATGCCATTGATCCATTCTTTTGGTGTTTTGGGTACCAAAACCAATGTTATGTCTGTAACATTGGTGGCTGATCCTTTCCTCTTTCTCTCATTATTTCCCATTTTGAGGTTTGGCAGCCCAAAAGTCCCCAGCTGACCTTCCTATTATGGGAGATCCTGTTTAAGTAATCCCAGATACTCTTCCTAAGTCAAGGCTTCTTATCCTTTTCCCAAGGTCTTTAAAAAGACATCTCAGAGCTCTAGCTGCTTCACACTTTGTCCATTTCCTTTAATAGGCAGATTTCTCATTGCTGATGATGAAAGGTAGGCTCCTAGCCACCTTCCTTCTTGGTTCCCCTTTCCTGCTTTACTCGAGGTACTAGGCTTCTTCATCAAGTACTGACTTCTAAGCCACCATCTGTTCCCAAAGTTTTCTCCTAAATAGTGGGCGGCTGATGGGACATAACCTCTTTCGTTTCTTGTGCCCATGGGTATGCCACCCTGAGCTATCCATGTCCTAGTTGGTTTTCCCTAACTCTGGTGGATCCTGTACAACCTGGCCCAACTCCTACCTGCCTCCCTTTGGGCTTCCTTGGATGCCACCTCTTGCTTAAGTCTATGACCCATGCTTCCCTTTGTACCTCTTTTTTCTTCCTAAGGCCCAACCTTTTATCTGGGCCTCTCCCATTTTTAAGGGTCTTGTTCCTTATTGCGATTTTGAACCTCAACAACATTACTGTATATTTTGAAAATCTAATCATTGAGTTACATATTTTTTACACTCTTAATACATATGTAAACTTTTGTGCCAATCAAATGTTATTTACTATATGATCTATAACCTTATATTTTATGCATAATTTTAAACTACGAAATCTTGCAATTTAAATAATTTATTGATGACATAACTATTAATCTTTAATCTTCTAGAAATTTTGCAAGTATGGAAGATATAAGAAGAAAAAGTAATTCAACGGTGAATTTGTCAAAATTCATATCCAATAAAAAGATATTAAAATTTTGTAGCTAAATTTTATTCATCTTTCAATATGCAGATACCGTTATATGGTTACTAGGAAAAGACAAGGAACTTGCAACAAGATTGGAAACAAATGGTCTGATGTGTCTTCACCTGCTAGTGAAAATGCCATCTGCTTTAATAAGGGAGTCCATCCCACATTGGCATTCTGAAGAAATCCTCTATTATTGTATGTTGTCGTCCCCACTCCCCGCTACTCAACAATCAGTGTCATGTACATATTCTTTGTCTGCAGAAATATCTTCGTGTGTGAATTCATTTACGAAAGCATTCTTAATTAATTTAAGCACGTTATTAACGCAGGGCTTCTGCATTAGATAGAGGATAACGATGACGATGGTGATGGGGATAATGGTCATGATCATAAAAAATTTTCACGAAGTGTCCTTTTGGATAGCTTATTTTTTGTAAACTTATTTTACTATTTAATTTCTTTTTGCTATTATTCATGGCCCCACTGTACTTTTTAGTACTATTTATGAGTTCCATTATACTATTTCAACCAACTTTTATCTTTATCCACAATACTTTTAACAAAAAAGTGTTCAATTTAAGCAAACTAAGCGAATTCCAAACAGACCCGAAATATGTACTAAAGGAAGTCTTGTTCCTAATATTCACTAATCACATAGGTAACTCAATTAGGGTAACACTGGTGTAGTTGTAACTTGTATCAACTACTTATTTCTTTAGCAAAAATTTACATTCGTCTTGCACCAAATAACTCTTTACAAATAAATGCATAAAATTAGAAACATAATTTGCTCTAGGAAAACTCAATTGGCAAATTTCAAGAATTTTAGAATATTACTTTGATTAAGACTAAATACAAAACTTTTCAAAACTTTTAAAAAGAGTTCCATTACTATTTTAATAAATATTATTATATTTTAAATCAAATTTTGGTTTTAATATAACTTAATATTACCATGAAATTCTCTTCAAAACGATAGATCTTGCGTTGATTTATTTAGAGTTTTGAAATAAATTCATGTATTTTGGAGGCACATGATTTGTAATTGTATCGTTGTAAATATGTTATAGAGCCCTGACTTATATTGTGGAGAAATCGGTATATTTCTCTAAATTTATTACGAGGAAAAATAAATCTCCTACAATTTTTTTTATGGTTCTTTTTCTCATACTTTGGACCTTTTTGAGTTTGGGGCGTGATAGCTTCATTGGTGGTAGCAAATGAGTGAAGCAATCAAACACACCCAAACTTAAAATAATAATAAAAACTTTCACTTGTTTAATAAAGTCGCCCCTAATTTTCATTGTTGAGCATGAAAGTACATAGAACACAAGACCATGTGAGAGAGGATGAAGATGATGATGGAGAGTAGAGAGTTAATTATTTATCAAAAAAAAGAAAAAGAGTAGAGAGTAAATGCTGTTATTTATTATTAAATTTTTTAATAAGAAGAGTTAATGACTTAATTACTAATTTTTAGAGAAATATTATGACATTCTCTTGAGTGTTCTTTCACTTGATGTAATATAAATCAATTGTCAAAAAAAAAAAAAAAAAGTAATTCTTATAAAGTTACATTAGGTGTAACTTAAACTTATCTCCCATCCATTTTTTTTATATATATTGACAAGAATACTTAACATTTTTATTCGAGCTCAATATTCTATTTATTTTTATGCAAGCCTATTCTAAATGATCTACTTAGAGCAATTGCGTCAATAATTCTAAAAATTTATCTGTTTTACAAAAATAACCTACTTTTTCTATTTTACACTATCACTTTTACAAAGCACCCAAATCAATTTACGTATTCTACACTCTCTTTTATTTCAATAATATTTTGCTAAATTTTTTTTATTATTTCACGCCTACCGACGACCCCACCAACCTTTAACACACACCACTCTCTCTTTCTTTTTCTCTGAACACTCTCTCGTTCTTTTTCTCATTCTCCTTCTTTCGTCTTTTTCTTCTTGTCCTTCTTCTTCTTCTTTTTTTTTTTTTCAATTTTAGTTTGACTATGGGTGGTGATTTTGGGTTTGCAATTTTGGTTGGGTTTGATTTTGGGTGATGGTTTTGGGCGGATTTCTCCACTACTATAAGCGGTCATTTTTGGCAAATTTCAGGAGGATTTCTCTACTGCTACTGCTTCTCCTTTCTCTTTGGCATTTTCTTCTTCTTCTTCTACTTCTGCATTTTGGGTTTGATTAGTTATATGGGTTTGATGATTTTTTTTAGGAGAGGGTTTGATGAATTTGGGATCTATATTTAAAATAAATTTGGAGAATTTGATGATTTGTATAAGTTTTTGTTGGATTCAAGAAGATAGAGGAGAAAGAGAGTAGAAGGAGAGAGAGAATCAGATGAGAGATGAGAGAGAAAAAACAATTAAAAAAATCAAATAGAAAATTGCAATAACCGTATAAATATGCACGGTACTTGTAGTAATTTTGGAAATACAGTGTATTATAAAGGAACTAATGTGGGTAAATTTTGAGAAAAATATGTAAAATAATACACTTTTTCTATTATAGAAGGACTAATACAAATGCTCTTAGAGTACTAGTATCAAGTGTGCCAATTGTCAAATATTTGGCATTTAACACACCAAACACTAAAAAAATCTCACATAGAAGATTTTAAATGCTAAAGTATTTGGTATGGATAAATAGTGCAATCTCAAATTTGAGAGCACACTGTTCACCATTGTAAAAGTTTTATTATTTTTTTATTCATTAGTGGCCCCCTTTCCTTTCTTCTTTTTTCTTTCTTCCTTTTCTCTTTTCCATGAGAGCGGGTGGTGCGAAAAATCTAAATTGCTAGTTTTAGTACCATAAACTCCAGTTAGTACCCAACTTTAGTGGAGCCAAATGTAAATTTTTTTTTTTTAGCTATGGTAAACTACCAAGAATAGTATTTTACTGTAGCAAGAAGGCATAAAAAAATATTTTTTTATTCTTTTCTCTCTCTTCTCCCATTAAAAAAAGGTTTTATCTCTTTTCTCTCTCTCTCTCTCTCTCTCTCATTTTTTTTTTCTCTCTCTAGTGCCTCCCTCATCTCCCTCTCGTAGGTGGGTTCACTGTGGTGGGTCAGTGTGGCTTCATGGGTGGGTTGTTGAGTTCGTGAGTGGGTTGTTGGGTTCGTTGGGTTCTTGGTTGGGTTGCTGGATTCATCGTGTAGGTTGCTGGGTTCATGGTGTGGGTCCCTGTGGGTTGCTGAAATCAATTTGGTGCTTGTGGTTTGGTGGTTGTGGTTTGCTGGAATTAGTGGTTATGGTTTGCTGGAGTTGTGGTTGTGGGTTGTTGGAATTGCTAAAATTGGTTTGCTAGATTATGGGTTGCTAAAATCGGTTTGCTGGAATTGTGGGTCAGTGTGGGTCGCCGTGTGGTTTGCTGGATATTGGGGATATTCATAAATGAAACTAAATTACAAATGAGGTTCTTTTGATTTTTTAAATTTTTGTTGTTTTAAGTTGATTAGTTTAGATGTTAGCTCTAGCTTTATAGGTTCTACCAGCCCAATGATAGACTCTTGGGGTTGTGAGTGTGGTGGTCGTGGTGGGCTGTGATCGTTGATCAGCCTGTGGCCAGGGGCGTAGCCAGGATTTTTTACATGGGAGAGCCGATTTTTTACGACGATGATTATCATCATTGTAGGGATAGTCTATATATTTAGGTTGATATGGATCTTTTTTGAGATAAGCTCGTTGGATTTTATCTTATTTGTTGATAGGAAATTCACATATTTGTTTACGTGATCTTGGATCACAATCTATCTCTTTAGATTGAATTCTTGAACATTTAAAGGGGTGTTCATCAGGCATTGAAGTATTAACATTTATTTCTACAGCCACATTTGTTTCTACAGCCATAGGTGTCCTAAATTTTGAATTGCTAACATCTTTTTTCTTTAAGAATGCGTTAATTGTTTTTTGTTTGCTCATAATTCTTTTAGCTTTAAGAATATAACTAAAAAATTAACTTGAAAAGAACTTAAAAAATAAAATCTTAATTAGAAATTTTTACTTAATTATATGGATGTTATTCATACTCAAGAAAAAAATAAAATTTCCACTATAGTTTAAACAGTCAACTCATCATCATTCCTATTATTCAAATTTTCCTGTATTTTAATTTTTTTTAAATTAAGAATAACCCCTCAAACAAAAGCAAAAATTAAACACACAAGTACACAATATAAACCAAACAATTTAACAACACCCGTTGTCACATGATATCTAACTAATCAAAAATAGTTAATAAATCAAAAACAAATTTACCTAAGAAACTTTATCTTCCCTTCAAGACTCATCACAAACAACCTCCCCATGCCCATACCTTCAACCATATATTTCTCTAAAAATCTATGAAAAATTAAAGAGCATGTAAATATTTAAATGTAGATAGTTGAGAAAAAAAAAAAAAAAAAAAACACTAAAAAGAGATGAAGCGGAAACTGAAAACTTACTCGCTGGCTACGCCCCTACTCTGAATGATTTATTTTAAGAAAGCAAGAAGAAAGAAAATAATGGTCAGTTTTTTTATTATTTTTGGATCGTGAGGATTGAGTTTGAGAGGAGGGCTGAGTTGAGCAGTAAAAAGAGTCTAAAGAGATGAAGGTCTAGTGCTTAAATAAGAGAAGAAAACTCACCAGGCAATCACCAAGTTTCAAATCTTAAAATTTGACAATAAAATATGCTAAGTGATTTTGTGGGGCTCGTGGGCCTGGCAGCCTCAGTCCACCTTACAGTTGGCCTAGGCCCATGCCGAGGAGGGACCATCGTCCGAGGTCGTTGTCTAGAGACTTAGGCTTTTGTGGATCCGCGCCAAGGACATCCCTTTCCTTGGCATGTTGAGGCTAATTTCAGGTGGGGGACAAACCCAGAACAGGTTGTCACCTCCACACTTAATGCACTTATCTGACTCCCCTGGCCGCATTAATGCGGATAGGATTCCTGAACAGTGCAGCCTTGGGTGCTGCAACCCACAGAAGGAGTGGTAATGCGGCTGATGGGACAGGTTCTCAAGTGGTGGCCTGGCTGATTAACAATTGTAGGGCTAGGATCAACTGAAAGAGATGTATATAATGCTAGGAGTCCCTTTTGAGAAAGGGAGGACGGAAAGGGGAAAAAGGGGACCCTCCTCGGACTGGTGCCGAGGAGCAACCTTAAGCCAAGAAAGAACTGTGGTTACGCCCCTCCAATGGTGAAAGGTTCCCAAGGAACCGTTGTTAGTCTGTTAGCGCCTAGTCCTTCATCCCACTCTCTAGAAATGCATTGTTAGGGATCTTTTCTAAATTGAGTCCCTACAGATTTGTTTTAGAAAGCAAGAAGAAAGAAAAAATTGATTAGGAATTTTTTTTTTCGAATTGGAGGACTGATGTTGAGTTTTGGGGCTGGTAGGCAATACCAGTGGGAAGTGAAAGTGTATCACAGAAGGCAAAAAAAAGAAAAAAAAAAGTAAAGAGAATAGGGATTCTGTGGGTGGGTTTTTGAGAGGGAGAAAGTGAAATTTTTTTGTTTTTGTGTTTGGATTTTGAGTATTTAAATGTAAGTGGGCTAGCTTTTTGTTTTATTTGGACTATAAGAGGCCTAAAACTAAAGCTGGGAGAGTAGAGGCCTAAAACTAAAGGCTTTTAGCTGGGAGAATAGAGGCCTAAAACTAAAGGGAGAATAGAGGAGATATGAGGGGGGCTGGATGTCAAACATTGGGGGGGCCCAATCAATTTTCTTACATAGTCTAATGGATATATATATATATATATATATATATTTTGCAGGGGCCACGGCCCCCCCCAAGGGACAACGTGGCTCCGCCCTTGCCTGTGGCTTGTGTGGCCTGTGATCGTTGAGAGAGAAAGAGATGAAGAATAAAAGAAGAATTAAAAAAAAAAAAAAAAAAAGATAAAAATGAATATTTAAATGAAATGCTAAAAAAATATAAAACCATTGATGTTGGTACTGTTATAAAATAAGATGTTAAAATAAATAAAATATCTTTTTGAGTTGCTAAAAGGTAAAAAATATGGCTCTACTAATATGGATGCTCTCAAGTCTTTGACTCTCTCTTTGAAAACCAAACCTCCTAAAACCCATGAACTACCATTGACATAATGACCACCGAAAATCAAATCTTTTCCTCCATGAGAATCAAAGCAACATTGAAAATTTTGATGATCCATCATAAATGAGACTTTCCCAAATCACACCCTTATCTCCATCAAAACCAAGATTCCTTGAAGCCCATTATAGCCCATCCACAAACAAAAATGACAATGTGCTCTTTAGAATCGAATTCTCTAGCACAAAATGTGGTAGTGGTGGTTGGATGATTTTGGCCGATGGTTGCTAGTGGTGATTTTGGCCGGTGGTTGTGGTAGTGGTGGTGGTGGGTTCTAATCTGGTGTGGTGAGATGTGGGTGGTGGTAGTACCGAATGTGTATGTTTTGTTTTGTTTATTTTTAATAAATTGTAGAAGGTTTCTTAATGTTATTTTAGTGTATTGAATATATTATCTTAATGTATTGAATGAAAAAATAAAATACATGATATATGGTATATTGTAAAATAATATACTAAAATAATAAAATAAGTCTTTTAATATATTAAAATAGAATATTTTTGCAACAGCTAATTCTGATGCTCTTACAAGCCCATTTGTGATTTAACTGCTCAATACACTTTATTTTTATGAAACCCAAAAAAAAAAAAAAAAAACATTGAACTACCATTGACATAATGACCACCAAAAATCAAATCTTTTCCTCCATGAGAATGAAAGCAACATTGAAAATTTTGATGATCCATCATAAATGAAATTTTCCCAGATCACACCCTTATCTCCATCAAAACCAAGATTCCTTGAAACCCATTATAGCCCATGCACAAACAAAAATCACAATTTGCTCTTCACAATCAAATTCTCTAGCACAAAATGTGGTAGTAGTGGTTGGATGATTTTGGCCGATGGTTGCTAGTGGTGATTTTGGCCAGTGGTTGTGGTAGTGGTGGTGGTGGGTTCTAATCTGGTATGGTGAGGTGTGGGTGGTGGTACCGAATGTGTATGTTTTGTTTTGTTTATTTTTAATAAATTGCAGAAGGTTTCTTAATGTTATTTTAGTGTATTGAATATATTATCTTAATGTATTGGATGAAAAAATAAAATACATGATGTATGATACATTCTAAAATTATATACTAAAACAATAAAATAGGTCTTTTAATATATTAAAATAAAATATTTTTGCAACAATTGATTCTGATGCTCTTGCAAGCCCATTTGTGATTTGACTGCTCAATACACTTTACTTTTATGAAACCCAAAAAAGAGAAAAAAAAGTTCGGAGACATATTTAACATAAAAAAAAGCTTGTACAGAGGTCGACATTTGTTTGTCCGCCATTAAATTAAATGTTTGTTGTGAAACCCAACAAAAAGTTTATTAAAGGCTCATACCCGGTCGGCCATTCGCCATGAACCTAAAAAAAAATAAACAAAAGCAAAACAAAAAGCTAGAAGCGCCTAAGAAATGAGAATGGTTGACAGTGATGTAATGATGTGCTTGACAGTAATTCATAGGGCAAATCAAAGGGTAGAAACGCAAAAAGCAGTCAAAGAACAGGAGAGAGAAAGATAAGAGATCAAGAAGTCGCTCAGAAGAGAGAGAAAGAGAGAGAGAGAGAGAGAGAGAGGATTGAGAAGAAAATATGACCATGTTTGTAATTTTTTTTTTATCACTCAATTTTTGTCACTCATCACTCATCACTAATCACTTAAAATGCCTTACTCGTTTGGCACCATCATTCATTACTTATCACTCAATATTTTTCACACTATTTGTAGGTTCCATACTTGTCACACAGTACAGCTTTTTTTTTTTTTTTTTTTTTTTTTCAAGTACCCAAACTCACCAAAACTTAGTAAAAAAAAAAAAAAAAAAAAAAACCCATAATTGAAGACCGAATTACTTATCACTCAATATTTTTCACATTATTTGTAGGTTCTATACCTGTCACATAGTACAGCTTTTTTTTTTTTTCAAGTACCCAAACTCACCAAAACTTAGTAAAAAAAAAAAAAAAAACCCAGAACTGAAGACCGAACCCAGTGAAAAAAAAAAAAAAAAAAAAAAAAAAAACAGAACTGACCGAACCAAGAGAAGAAAGAAAAAAGAAAAAGAAAAAAAGAAGGTAGATTGGTCAAAAGTTGTGGCTGAGTGGGTCCTCCATGTGTGTTTAATTACTGTTGATACCCGTTTTCGCGACACATTTCGTACAAGCCCGATTCAACTAAGCCCGACTTCTTTGTAGGCTCAATTTATGTATTATATTTTATTTATTCTTTTAAGCATGGCCCAAGCCCATGCGACATATCGGGGAAATTGAGGAAGTGTGGTTTGGAGGGTATGGGTCGGTTCCTTTCGGACCTTTTGCATGAGCCCAGCCCATGCGTGCTACCAAGTGGGCAAGGGACACTGGTAGCACCTCAGGCTCATGGAGGAGGTCTTGTATCCAAAATTTCCACCCCAAAACAGCTTTTATGCTCTGTGTGACTGTGGCCCAAAGTTTCTGTCCGAACCTTTTTTTTCCTTTAAAAATGGTTGGCTCTCATTGGCCAACTTCAGCTGCTAGCTCTCATCTAGTTAAGCTTCCCAATAGTCTGAAACAACTGAAAATGAGGAGCCAATGAGGGTTTAGTCAAGCTTTCCCTTAATGATGATAAAAGCAATCCTTCCTTTTATCCAAACAAAAGCAAACCTGAAAATCACTCATTGTTTAACACCTTAGGGTCCAAAGCCTTTTCTATTGACCAAAAACCAGTTACTTAGAGCACCCCAAACTCAATATAAATTCCACAATCAGATTCAAAAGAAGGGAGGATGTTTTACTCTGGGAGCAACACCCCAAGCCCAAGACAAGAGTCTTTCTTCAATTAAAAAACCAACCAACCACGTTCTCCCTAGAAAGCTGAAACTTCAGAGCAAAAACCCATTCAGCCAGTCAATAATCTCACAATTCTGAAGCTTGGGGGTGAAAATATGGGTATAGGGGAACCTTCGCCCTCTTCCTCATGACCTCCCTCAATTTCCTCTTCTGTGTGACTGCAGGTCGAAGTTTCAGACCTGTTGAGCCACGTTTTACTCACAGACCTGAAACTTCAGAGCAAAACCCCAGTCAACCAGTCAATAATCTCACAATTCCAAAGCTTGGGGGTGGAAATATGGGTACAGGGGAACCTTCCCTCTCTTCCTCACGACCTCCCTCAATTTCCTCTTCTGTGTGACTGCGGGTCGAAGTTTCAGACTTGTTATGTTTTTATACTTTTTCTGCACTTTTGTTATAAGCACTTTGATTTTCTCTTGTCAAAGCACCATTAGCCTTTGTTTTTTATACATTGTGAATTTTGGGCTTGATTCTCCATAAACAAACACTTCTAAAGAACCCAAGGGGAGATTTGGGCTGTTTTCGCATTTTTGGCCCTTGTCGCAAAAACGTCCCCGACATTTTGGCGACTCCACTGGGGAGTCAAGCAGCTGAAACAAGAGAAGCCAAGTATCCGAAGATGCCAAACTAGCAAAAAGATGGTGTTTCTCACACCAACTTATGCTTTGCCGTGCAAGAACAGCATGGTGAAGTGAAGCTGAAGAAAGTTCTATCCTTAGCTCTTTGAGCTGCTGGAGGTGCTCCAAATCATGTGACGAAATCGCTCCAAACTCCAGAAACCATCCAAGAAGTGAAGGATGGAGGGAGAACCAACTTTCTTATTCAAGGAAAAATTTTCTTCTACTCGTCTATATTATTTTTTAGCTATCATTCTTATGTAGGAATTATCCCACATCTCTTGCTTTATATAATATTCGTGAACATATTTGTTGTGGCTTGAAAATGCAAAAATGGTGAGCTGCAAGTCTGACCGCAAAGGGAAGGAAGGCTGTAGCTAATAATCAACAAAGCGAAGTTCTAAACATCAATTCCAACCCAAGAAGCCCCAACGACAAAGGCTAAAAGCTCATCCTCAACATCTTCTCAAAACACGTCTCCTCTATGGTTGAGTTGTATTGTTGCTGAGTTTGCGCCGAGCATATGGGAGCAGTGGGTGATTAAATTATTTTGGCACAACAATAATCGCTGCTGTGTGCGACCCTTCGTAGCTGAATATTTTTTGTGTCACCGCTAAATGAAGCCTTCACCAAATAGCTAAAAGTCATAGCTAAATGGCCCACCGCAAGTCGCTAGATATTCGACACACCAAGTCTTCAAGTAGCGACATTTCATAAACCAAGTCTTGAAGTCATACAAGCGATATGCTATTGTCAAAGCACACTTAAGCTAAGACTTTCAAGCTTTCTCTTTACTAATTCATTTTATATATATATATATATATATATATATATACATATCGTTTAAACCATTTTAATCCTTTAAATTTTTAATCAAAATATTTTCTACAAGTCATTTGTATTAATCTTTACCCATGATTATCATTTACTAATATAAATGATAACTACACTAGGGGACAAGGCGAAAATCGTCTCGAAGCATCCAACAAAGAAGGAAAGCTGGACTTGATTTCCTCTCATCGAAGCCATGACACTTTCACGCACTCTAAGCCATGACAAGCTCACACATCCAAAATCATGGTCGATCGGCGCACGCTATGGGGGCTGTCGTGGGTGATTGACTCATTTCGACGCAACAATAATTGCCATTGTGTGCCACCCTTCGTAGCTGAATATTTTTGGCATCACCGCTAAATGAAGTCTTCACCAAATAGCTAAAGGTCATAGCTAAATGGCCCACCGCAAGGCGCTAGATATTCCATACACCAAGCCTGGAGCTAAACATTTTTGGCGTCACTGCTAAATGAAGTCTTCACCAAAGAGCTCAAGGCCATAGCTAAATGGCCCACCGTAAGGCGCTAGACGTTCCATGCACCAAGCCTTGAGGTTGCGGCACACCATGCATCAAGTCTTTAAGAAGCAACATTTCATAAGCCAAGTTTTGAAGTCATACGAGCAACATACTATCGTTTAAAGCACACTTAAGCTAAGACTCTCGAGCACTCTCTTCGCTAATTCATTTTTTTATACATATCGTTTAAACCATTTTAATCTTTCAAAATTTTTAATCAAAATAAATTTTATAAGTCGTTTATGCTACTTCGCTTGGCCATGATTGTCGCTTACTAATATAAATCACATTTGCACTTAGGGTGAAACGGAAACCTTCTCGAATCACCCAACGACAAAGAAAATCCAAACTCAATTCCCTCTCACCGAAGCCATGACATGCTCATGAACGCTAAGCTATGACGAGCTCACGCATCCAAAATCTTGGTTGATCCGCGCACGCCAAGCCATGGCATGTTTATATATCTCAAGTCGTGACGAGCGCATGCATTCTAAGCCATGTCAACGCCTTAATCATTCTTGAATTCAAGATTATGCTTGAAGAGGGAAGCATCAATGTTGCCATCCTCAAGAAAATTGCTCTTGGCACGCACCTTTGAAGAATGCTTTGCTAGAGTTCGCTCTAAACATTGATGTCAAATAGCTCAAAAAATCGCAAGCTGGTTGCTGAAAATCCATTCCAAAGATTTTCCAGTAGAATCTTAGTACAATGTGGAAACTTGGAATAAGTGGCATAAAGGCTAAAGATAGAAATTTGTTGTGCTGGGAATGAAGCAACCCTATATCGACATCTCCGATGCTTAGCCGATCATCGTCCTAAAATTAGAAGCCAAGTTAGCAAAGTATGGAGTCGTTGTTTGTAGCACTACATATCTTCGGCAAAGAAAAATCATGTTCTGTCCTCTATAGAGCAAATGGAAGGACCCCAATTTTCAGAAATTATCTTCGAGTAGTATTGAGAATACTAAGGGAGGAATAAATCCCACCAACAACTCTCGGCGGTGGGATACCATTGGTTTGGCATAACCAAATTCACTAAAGTCACCACACTTTCAAGTGCACTCCAAGCTTATACGCATACACCGTATAAGCCTTCAAGACGTGAGCGCTCCATAGCCTTTTATACTTGGGAGCTTGATCTCATTGGACCTATCCATGCACCCTTGAATGAGTACATTCGGGTCTTTGCCGCCACTAAATAGTTCACTAAGTGGGCGGAAGCAATTTGACTCAAGAAAAGCGATGGGAATGCTTGTAGCCTAACTCATCAAGAAGAATATCATTTGCCGCTTTGACGTCTCGTTCATAAGCGACAACAATACATCTTACTTATACCAATTTTTGAAGGCAAGCCCTATGAAATACTAGGAAGCCGACAAACTATCATGTTATCCAAGCATGGTGAGATCCCTACATGCGAAGGCGCAATGCCTTCAATAAGGTAGGGAAAGCCAACGCTTTCTTCTAATGAGAAACCTTGCGAAGAGGCAAGAAAACCAATAAATTACTCCTACGACAAAGCCTCTACATGCGAGGGTAAAAAATACTCTCAATAAGGTAGGGAAAGCCAAAGTTTTCTTCTAGTGAGAAACCTTGTGAAGCGCAAGAAAACCAACCAATTACTCTTACGGCAAAGCCTCTACATGCGAGGGTAAAAAATACTCTCAATAAGGTAGGGAAAGCCAAAACACATACTCTCTCAATGGTAAGCCCTATCAAATGGCTAGGAAGCCAATGAGACGTTTTATTATGGCGATACCCCTACTTGTGAGGGCACGACTAGCCCTCAACAAGGTAGGAAAGCCAATGCGTCTTCAAAAGGAAATCCCTACCGAATGATTAGGAAGCCAGCGAGATGTCATATCATTCATATGTGGCAAGACCCCTACTTGCAAGGATGCAATGCCCTCGACAAAGTAGGGAAAGCCAACATTTTCTTAATAGCAAGCCTTACAAAGCAGTAGGGAAGCCAACATAATGTCTTATAATTCAAGCGCGATGATCCACTACATGTGAGGACATAACCATCCCTTGAAAATATGGGAAAGTCGATGCAACGGATCACTAGCTCATTGCCACATGGTAATTTGCTATACGAGAGGATAAAATTCTTCCTCAAGAAATTAGCAAGCCTGTGCATTGTATGAGAGAACGCGTTCGCCCTATGAAATGGTGACGAATAAATGCACCATCAGCCACAATGCGCGAAAACGCAGCTCATATGTAGGGGCTTCTTGAAACTAACGAAATAGTAACCTAATACATGTCGAGAATAAGTTGACTACCAAGTAGCGAGCCAAGCTTCAATATATATGAGTTGCTGTATGTGAAACCAAATCTGCCCGTCAATAGAGCACTGAAAAATGGTGCACGGACAGCGAGACGTGCAGTTAGCCAAAGCCTATTCACAAAGACATGGCAACCAAGCAGCACGTCTACTGACTTGCCCTTGCAAAGGCAAAGCCATATTCATAAATTATCCAATCAACCACAAGTCATTCTCAAGAGACTAAGTGCATATAATCTATCGAAATTATGCTACTTCATCGCAAGGTGCACTCGACCTTCCAAGCAAGCTTTTCTTAACATATTCAAATGGTCACAGCCATACAAGAGTTGTTTTCGCAACAAAAAATGCTCATAGCCTATTAAAGAAAGGTAGAAACTCATTCTCAAGGTACAAAATACAAACTATTCACATCCTTGAGGTACAAATCATTCTTTTCATTCCAAAATGCAAATTACATGTTGATACATCGTATATGTGTTTCTTTGTACAAAATACAAATTGTGCCTACTAACTATGACAGCACAAACTCAAAGTGGCACCAATATAACTAGACAGGAGCTGCTCTATACATAAGTGGGCTGTCCACAAGGGTGAAATACAAGAGAAAATGCTTCCAAGGCAGCAGCCCATATTACACACTTCAACTAGTTCGAAATTTCAAAGCTTGGAGCTCAATACAAGACAATCGAATAAAAAAAAAAAGAAGGGAAAGCAAGAAATTAGGTGAAGGAAAAAGTTGAAGCAAAGTTGTGGTCGCCATCCAACGTCGCCATCTTTGGGACCTTGGCTTGCAGTCGCTCTCTTTTTTACTTCGAAGCCGCAAGTGAGAGACAGACCGAAATGGTTCAAAGTTACTAACAGCTGCCATGGTACTATCTATTGTAGCTCTACGTTGCTATCTACAGCGGCTTCCACCTCAAAAAATGATACATTGGCAATAGGATTGGCCTCGGGAATGAAAGTGCCAACAACAGCATCATAATTATCTATGCCAAAGCCATCTTACAAGAAGTTATGCTATAACACTCTCAACAATCCCTATTGGCATGAAAAGGGGTTGACAGCGAATTTTGACTTGCCACAACAAATTTTAACTTGCCAAAGAAATCACTGCTTCATTCTCAAACAGACGGAGCTGCTGTCTATGCAAAGTGTCGAGGCTGTCGACAATTACATAGAAAGAATAGTGGCTGCAACATGGAATCACCAACTTCGGCTCCACCAATTCATGCTAATAATCAAGCTATGCGCTTACTCTCAATGGCATCAACACTTAGTATTTCACAATGATTAAGCGGTTATGCAAACAACCCAATAACTCATACATTGGCATTGCTGGGAGCTAAAGGCTTACTCAACCGCTATGCGCCCCTGCACTAGAAATTCAAGTTTCATTCTTACACTTTCATTTCAAGCTTGCTGAATCAAGAAGCAACTACCACTCGATGACTATCACTCTCACTTGCATTCATCACAAGAATACGATACAGGGGGCTGCCAACCAATGTAGCAGCTATGTCACACTCCTATACTACATCGCCAAGTGATATCTTCACTCCATTCTATCTCAAATAAGCTATCCCAATACATCCAATAGTATCGCTCATCGCTCATGGCTACGACTTCATCGAAATTAATCTCGGCAAACACAATGTCACTGAATTAAACAACAATCAAGCGACTCAAGAAAAATGAAGCATCCTCAATGGTACAATTTGCATAGAGCTTCAAGATAGCCTCTCATTCATCGTCATCTTCGCCTATGGACCCAAGTCAAATTTACAATCAAGAATGCTACTCCTTCTACTTCCAACACCAATGCCAACTCAATATCAGGCATGGTCACGTTATGAACTGATTTCCATGCCTTGCGACTATCGAAATCAATGGGAATCAGCTTCTACATGAGCTTCGGTTTCAATGAGAACAACGGCTCAACCTCATGAATCAACGCAATGAGACTGTCATTTTTTCCAAGGAAAAGCTACTCTACAAATTTAATTGAACAATTTATTCAACACATTGCCAAATATAGCCAAGAGATCGGCAAAAACAAAATTAGCTCACTTGGGTGGGTCGCATATGATTTTATCAAGCTTGTGCAAAGAACGGAATCGACATCTAGTCAGCTTATTCAGCATTTTTCTCCTACAACAAAACCTTCCTCCTTAGTGATGACGGTTCTTTTCTCTTTGCCGACGGCATCGCTTCACCACCACCATTGGCGCCAACAAATTTTCCAATGGAACCCACTTGCTCCCCATCAACAGAGACCTTCTCCGTTTCCCCACCATCATCTCGTCTCCCTTGGGTTTCAGCAATTATGGGTGGAGGATTGAAAGTGGGTGTCGCAAGATTTGACAGAGTTTAAAGGGTTTTGAAAAAGAAAAGGAAAAAAAAAAAGCTTTACAAATCTTGATTTGGAGAGTTCGACCTTGAAAGACAAAGAGAAGTAAAAGATTTTGGAGTCATGCCTGAAGCAAACCGGACTGAGAAGCCAAAAGCAATAAAAGAAAGGGCTATTGAAAATGTAGAGCAAATGGTGCGTTGGTTTAAGGAAAATAAAAAGGAGGATATAAGTGGCAGGAGAAAGATTCAGGAAAACTAAGGAAGCTAAGATATAAAAGACAAGAAAGGACAATATGGGTTATATGTGAGAGTCGCGTGAAGGCCAAAGTCTTTAAAGAAAACAAGGCTAAAGCTACATGGCCTTCATGAAAGGCAAGCCATTTAAGTGCTATAAAGGGCTAAAGTTACCTTAAGTAGCATGAAAGACACCATAAAGAAATGCTAGCTAAAATCGTGGTCACAAAAGTCATCAAGGAGAAGATTCTAAAGCTACATGTGAGCATGAAAGACAATCCTTATAGCTTTTCTTGAGGTATTTTGAATCATATTATGCATAAGACACTACATATATTGGCCGATTGATGTTCTTTAGTGGAACAAATAACCATTAAGTGTTTATGTCCGTGACCCGTGAAATTTTTAAAAGCGGACTTCTTCAATCCAAGATTCTTCTACAAGTGGGCTTCACAATCCATGACATTTCTTCAAATGGGCTTCTTTGACCCATATTTTTTCTCAACAAAAAAATGGAGCGTTTGGGTATGCTAATTCCCAAACCTGCAACATTTACAAGCAGTGGGAAACATCAACTACTCACACCGCATGCCGCAAGCGCCACGCGTGCTCGGGGGGCTAATGTTGATACCCGTTTTCGCGACACATTTCGTACAAGCCCGATTCAACTAAGCCCGACTTCTTTGTAGGCTCAATTTATGTATTATATTTTATTTATTCTTTTAAGCATGGCCCAAGCCCATGCGACATATCGGGAAAATTGAGGAAGTGTGGTTTGGAGGGTATGGGTCGGTTCCTTTCGGACCTTTTGCATGAGCCCAGCCCATGCGTGCTACCAAGTGGGCAAGGGACACTGGTAGCACCTCAGGCTCATGGAAGAGGTCTTGTATCCAAAATTTCCACCCCAAAACAGCTTTTATGCTCTGTGTGACTGTGGCCCAAAGTTTCTGTCCGAACCTTTTTTTTCCTTTAAAAATGGTTGGCTCTCATTGGCCAACTTCAGCTGCTAGCTCTCATCTAGTTAAGCTTCCCAATAGTCTGAAACAACTGAAAATGAGGAGCCAATGAGGGTTTAGTCAAGCTTTCCCTTAATGATGATAAAAGTAATCCTTCCTTTTATCCAAACAAAAGCAAACCTGAAAATCACTCCCTGTTTAACACCTTGGGGTCCAAAGCCTTTTCTATTGACCAAAAACCAGTTACTTAGAGCACCCCAAACTCAATATAAATTCCACAATCAGATTCAAAAGAAAGGGAGGATGTTTTACTCTGGGAGCAACACCCCAAGCCCAAGACAAGAGTCTTTCTTCAATTAAAAAACCAACCAACCACGTTCTCCCTAGAAAGCTGAAACTTCAGAGCAAAAACCCATTCAGCCAGTCAATAATCTCACAATTCTGAAGCTTGGGGGTGAAAATATGGGTATAGGGGAACCTTCCCTCTCTTCCTCACAACCTCCCTCAATTTCCTCTTCTGTGTGACTGCAGGTCGAAGTTTCAGACCTGTTGAGCCACGTTTTACTCACAGACCTGAAACTTCAGAGCAAAACCCCAGTCAACCAGTCAATAATCTCACAATTCCAAAGCTTGGGGGTGGAAATATGGGTACAGGGGAACCTTCCCTCTCTTCCTCACGACCTCCCTCAATTTCCTCTTCTGTGTGACTGCGGGTCGAAGTTTCAGACTTGTTATGTTTTTATACTTTTTCTGCACTTTTGTTGTTAGCACTTTGATTTTCTCTTGTCAAAGCACCATTAGCCTTTGTTTTTTATACATTGTGAATTTTGGGCTTGATTCTCCATAAACAAACACTTCTAAAGAACCCAAGGGGAGATTTGGGCCGTTCTCGCATTTTTGGCCCTTGTCGCAAAAACGTCCCCGACAATTACAAAAAATGTCATTGAGTTATGAGTTATGGAAACTGAAAACAGCCAAAATGTGTTTTCAGTTTCCATAACTCATAACTCAAAAATCAGAGAATTGAGTGATGGAAACAGAGTTATAAAAACAGAGTTATTGTTTGCCAAACAACCTTTTTGCTATGGGTCCCACCATTTTTGAGTTATGAGTTATGGAAATCATAAAAATCCAAACACCCCCTATGCTTTCTGAACAATAAGGTATTGAGAAAATAGCTTTTTTATTATATTATGACTTTAGGAAATATCAAAAATATTTTAAATATGATTAAATAATTTTTATTTTTAAAAAATAAAAAATTAGGTTAAAATTGTAATTTAACAAAATTTAAAAACAAAAAATATTATGAGAAAAACTTTTTTCCTAAAAATTAACATGTTCTCTATTTAAATATATCTCACATACGTTTTATACATTTTTTCCTAAAACTTAGTATACACTAATTTTAGCAGTTTACTTCATTTTAAATCCTAAATTTTAGTTTCTTAAAAATTTCTTACTATGTAAGATTATATTAAACTTAAAAAAGAAAAAAAGAAAAGAAAAGAGCCAAGAGCCTCATCGCACGTGCAGTGTGCATGTGATAAGGCTAATTTTTAATATTTATACTACTATTTAAGAGATTTTCTTTATTTAGGATCCTCATTTTTTTTGTTGAAAAATGACACTACACCCCTATGTTTAAGTAGAGACAAAATTAAAGGACAATTCCGTAAAAATATAACTCTAACTTCCGCTAAAATATTGCCTAAAAAATACGTCATCTCTCTTGTTAATTTTTAAATTGCTTTATCCACTTATAAATTAGATTCTCAAAATAAAAATTATATATATAAAATAAAAACACATGTTTTTATTTATTTTTATTTTTTTGCTACAAAATAGGACTACTAAGCCCAAGGTTTTCACTTTCTTTTTCCCCTCTATTTCCCCTTTATCAAGGCTTAAATGTTTCTTCTTCTTCTTCTTCTACTTTATTTATTTTTTTTTTTTTTAATTAAGCTTCTCAAAAATAAGGTATATAAGTAAATTTCTAAATTAAATTTACTAGAAATGATAAAAATTCAAATCCCATGTCCAATTTTACAACCCCACTACTAAGTCTTCCAACTGCCAACAAGAGAGAATTGTGGAAATCATTCAAATGCATTCAGTTTTTGTATAAATCTATCAGTTTTTCAAACTCTAAGAAAAAAAAAAAAAAAAAAAAAACTATCTTTATCAAAAAAAAAAAAAAATTATCAAAAAAGAAACTGTAGAAAAAATACCATATATATGTTGCTTTCAATGTTTTCTTAAAAAAAAAAGAAGGAAAAAAAAACCAAATTAACAAATTCAAAATTTCATATATACTTCCCTAAGAATTGCTTTTGTTAAATTTTTTTTTTTTAACCAAACAATTGCTTTATAAATCAGGTAAACTATGCAAGTTTAAAATTCCCTCTTCCCCTATCTAATAAATTTAAAATTCCCATTAAAAGAATATTTTTTTAAAATCTTTCATCGTTCACCTCATTCAATGGCCACTACAAGTCTACAACAGAGATCTTATTTTTGTTTCAAATATTAATTTTATAGTTTAATACACGAGTTTTTGTTGGGCATACACATAACACCCAATAGTTTTTTATTTCTTCGTACTCATTCGCACTACCAAAATATATATATATATATATCAGTTTTTACTGGTGCTTCAAAAACGTCATTATAGATCATTTGAGTGTTCAAGACAATGAGAATGCCATTGTTTTGGGTGGTGATGATGATTGTTTTGAGATTCTGTTCTCATTACTTCCTTATTGGAATTTGAAATGTTAGATTTTTTTTTTCCTTAAAAAAAAGTGAATAAATCCATTACATTAAGAGCTTTAATTTTAGTGTCACTTTGTTTCTTTTTTGGATTAATAATCTTAAGAAAGTGTTATATGAAGACAATTTAAAAAAAAAAAACTAAAAATAAAATAAAATTATATAGATGAATTGTTTTCTATTTTATTTTGTACATTTTTCTATGTATTTGATCTAAGTAATTGGAATATTAAGTTATTATGTTTAAACTAGCCTTATCACACACGCTTCACGCATATGATGAATTTTTTTTTTTAGTGTCATAATTTTTCATTTATTTCAATTTAAGGTTTATAAGTTTTCTCATTAATATTACACATTTTAAACTACTAATACCATCAAGAGTGTCATGAGGCTAGCTTCAAAAAAAGAACAAATATGATTTTTCGATGTTTATTTTTTGGAGTTAGCCTCATAACACTCTTGGTTGTATTAATAGTTCTAAATGCATAATACTAATGAAAAAAAATGTGTAAATCTCAAATTATAATGAATGAAAAATTAAAATACTAAATTGATAGGCCACAATCTGAATGACCCCTTGTGATTAAACCAATTAATTAATTAGCCAAGTTATTAATTAATCAATTTAACATGCAAATACGTGGAAGCACAAACAAATTACCAAATACTAAATATGCAGCGGAAATTAAATGACACGATGATTTGTTTACGAATGGGGAAAACCCTAACGGCAAAAACCCCACCGGGTGATTTTTAGGTCACCACTCCCGAAACTCCACTATTATCAAATCAAGCGGTTACAAGTAAAGGAATCCCAAGTACCTTACCAACCTACAGTTGAACCCTTACCCCAATACCCAATTGGACTTGATCTGTAGTGACAATTTCCCTTTTGGTGCACGGCTCCCAAGTACGTGACTAACCAATGCGCGGATCCCAGTACGCGACTTCAAATACCAACTAAGGAGGAGAGGTTGGCTACAAAGTTCTTCAGTTCATCCTATACGATGAAGATCAGGAAGATACTTGGTCACAAAACCCTTTGATGCAAATACACAACAACTTCTTCAGAGAAGATGAACTAGGTCAAGAACTTCGTCTCTTGATCACAATTTGCTTGAACAGAGATTGCTCAATGCTTTTGCAACTTGTGTACTATTTGACGGCTCTTAAAACAATCATTTTATATGTTTAGGGTTAGAAGAAAAGAAGGCCCAAAAATATATTCACGGATCCCAAGGAAATCAGATCAGAAAATCTGAAATTATAATCTCGACAGATAGCAAGTGTTGAGGTAGCTATCGAGAAGATGTCGAGCTTTAATGAATTTGCACTTCAGCTTGTTTTTTCTTGGACAGACTTGATGACTTCAACACTTAATCTTTGAACCTTGTTTCTTGAAGTATTAAAAACACCTAGAACTACCCAATTACAAGTAGAGTGCGTTTTGTCAAAGGATTAGCCAATTTACATAAATAAATGACATATGTTCTTAACAAGTGAAAACACATATGTCCTAACATAAATAAAAAGAAAAAAAAAGTCTCATCACACGCGCGAATCGCTTGTAATGAGGCTAGTTATTTTTAAATAGCTATGATTTGAACTACGAGAATCATTTCACGGTTTTCAAACTTGAGCGGTTAGACCGCAGTTCCATATATATATATATTGTTTTTCTGAGAGAGAGTTTTAACTTATGTCGTTCGCTTCTGATGATAGCTCTTTATTATCAAACCAAGACACCAATCAATTTTTGGTGTAGACGGGGATTAAACCTTAAATCTTTTATACAACTATCAAATATTTTATCAATTAAATTAACTAGAATCCATATATATTTATTTTTTATATAACTGATTTTATGATTAAAAAAACCAAATTAATAAAAAGGTTAACGGTTAGTCGGATTGGACCGTATGGTCCAGTTCGGCTCTGAAAAAATCGTCTAAACGTGAGTCACATGACATGACTTCAACTACACAGCTCTACTAATAAAAAGAAGTTTTAAATCTTACGTAAAGAAAGATTCTAACAATCTTCCATTATAAAAATCCTAGCACAAAGGTTTAAATTCTACATTTTTATTCTATGCAAAAGGGCATCTAATTTAGTCTTTGTACCACGCTAGCAAAATTTGCAAACTTTACCCCCTTAAATAAGCAAAGTAGATACCCTTCAGGCATCCACTCTCTTGTAGATGCATATATGGTAGCCATCTATAAAACAAAGCACAGTGGCGGTATGAAACATAATTATTCCTCACACACACATACAAACAGGATGGCCGATTTGGAGTTGGGGCAAGGCGAAGCGGGCGATTTGGACAACTTTTCTTCGTTGATGGATCCTTATATGCCTGCCTTGGGGCAAGGCAAAGGGGGCGATTTGGAGGTGGAGCATATCAGAGGGTTCGATTTGGACTGTCTTTTTTCGTTGAGGGATCCTTATATGGCAGCCTTGAATGGAGACTGGGACACCTTGAAGAATTTCTTCAACGAAGAAAATCGCCGCCAGCTCTTGTTTGCCAGTATGACTATCGATTCGGACACTGCACTTCATATTGCAGCATACAGCGGAAAAGAATATGTGCTTCAACATTTGGTTGATCTCCTACCGGCCCATAGGATACACGAGGCCTTGTCCAAGAAAAACGATCACGGTAACAATACTTTCCACGAGGTGACTACCACCAACAAAGTTGAAGCAGCAGAATTATTGGTTCGTAAACTCAATGCAGCTGAAGTAAAGGACCAATTACATAAGATACTCAGTGATAAAAACGACCTAGGTGAAACCCCGGTATATAAGGCCGCTGCCCATGGTCAAACAAAAATGGCCAAATTTCTGCTTGATGAATATGTTGCCGATAAAAGCTTAGCAAAAGAAAAAACAGATGTTGCCGATATAAGTCTGCACTTTCAAAGAAATGACAGCGTGTCCGTTCTCCATATTGCTGTCATAGGCCAACACTTTGGTCTCTCTCTCATACACATTATTCCTGTTACATTCAAAATTTTATTTTAATTTTTTTTAAAATAAAATAAATTTTTTTAATATTTTTTTTAATTCTGCCGTTTGCCATGTGTCCATTTTCTGTCACTGATGTAAAGGCATGGACCAAAAGGAGAATTGTTTTTCAGGATAGGGGCTAAAAGCGGTAAAAATAAAATCTGGAGATCAAAGTGGGAATCGCCTGAAAATATAGGAACGAAAATGTAATTTCCGCCTAAAAAAAACTATCTTTATCAAAAAAAAAAAAAAAAAAAATTATCAAAAAAGAAACTGTAGAAAAAAATATTATATATATGTTGCTTTCAATGTTTTCTTTAAAAAAAAAAAACAAAATTAACAAAAGTAATTCTTAGGGAAGTGTGAAATTTTGAATTTGTGCATTTTTTTTTTTACCAAAAAATTGCTTTATAAATCAGGTAAACTATGCAAGTTTAAAATTCCCTCTACCCCTATCTAATAAATTTAAAATTCCCATTAAAAGAATATTTTTTAAAAATCTTTCATCCTTCACCTCATTCAATGGCCACTACAAGTCTACAACAGATCTTGTTTTTGCTTCAAATATTAATTTTATAGTTTAATACATGAGTTTTTGCTGGGCATACACATAACACCCAATAGTTTTTTATTTCTTCGTACTCATATTCACACTACCAAAAAAAAAAAAGAAATCAGTTTTTACTGGTGCTTCAAAAACGTCATTATAGATCATTTGAGTGTTCAAGACAATGAGAATGCCATTGTTTTGGGTGGTGATGATGATGATGATTGTTTTGCGGTTATATTCTCATGACTTCCTTACTGGAATTTGAAATGTTAGATTTTTTTTTTCTTAAAAAAAGTGAATAAATCCATTACATTAAGAGCTTTAATTTTAGTGTCACATTGTTTCTTTTTTGGATTAATAATCTTAAGAAAGTGTTATATGAAGACAATTTAAAAAAAAAAAAAAATTATATAGATGAATTGTTTTCTATTTTATTTTGTACATTTTTATATGTATTCTAAGTAATTGGAATATTAAGTTATTATGTTTAAATTAGTCTTGTAGGGTCAGATTCTGCAGCCCAAGCCCAAGAAGGTGTGGATTTGGAGCCCACTGAACCCAAAACAATAAATTTGTAGAGAGTGGGTGAAAGAGCTAGGCTAATAATGAAAATAACAGTATTAAACGGCAATGTTAACAGGAAGATCTGAATTAATATGTGCTCGGATAGGTGTGAATGTCTCGTCCGAGGAGGTGATTTTCATTGATGAACTTAGGTTACAATTGTTGGAGCTACAGTAAAGTAATACACTCTTTTCTCTCTCTTCTTTTTCGATCCCCTTCTATCAGAGACCCCTCTCTCTTATATAGTACTGCCTTTCTACATCTTCACCGTCCACTTGTTCATCATCTAGGTGCCCACTTGAGTGCATGTCCCATCACACTCCCCCTTTAGCCCTGTCTGAGTGGCGGTAGCTGAGGATGCACTGTTCAGGGGTCTTCTCCACATAAATGCGGCCAGGAGGGTAGGTGCAGTACATTAAATGCGGTGGTTGAAGTCTGTCTCCTTGATATTTCTCTGTTCCTGTTGCCTTCTTGTGTGTCCGAGGCCCCCTTTCTCCCTTAACACTTGTCAAACAGATCACTTGAACCTCTCATACACGTGTCGGGCAAAAACCTCGTCGGATCCGAGGTATAGGTCTTCTCGGACATATGAACATCTCCTCGGATAGTGCACGTACTCATCTCTAGACATTCTCCTTTCACATGGGCCTCCGACTGAGTGTCTTGGTCTCCTCGGACGAACAGTATTCCTCATATAGGGCCTTGGGCCCAATACGTTGGGTTGGGCTTTCTCCCCCCACAAGTCTCATCACACGTGTTTCGCACGTATGTTGATTTTTTTTTTTAGTGTCATAATTTTTCATTCATTCCAATTTAACGTTTACAAGTTTTCTCATTAATATTACACATTTTAAACTATTAATACAACCAGGAGTGTTATGAGGCTAGCAAAAAAAGAACAAATATGATTTTTCGGTGTTTATTTTTTGGAGTTAGCCTCATAACATTCTTGATTGTATTAATAGTTCTAAATGCATAATACTAATGAAAAAATATGTAAATCTCAAATTAAAATGAATGAAAAATTATAGCACTTCAAAAAAAGAAAAGAAAAAAAGAGCCTCATTACATGCGTGAAGCACGTGTAATGAGCCTAGTTATTTTTAAACAGCTATGATTTGAACTATGAGAACCATTTCACGGTTTTCAAACTTGAGCGTTTAGGCTGCAGTTCAAACGTTTCCATATATTTGTTGTTTATATAATGGTTTTTAAGATTAAAAAAACCAAATTAATAAAAAGGTTAACGGTTAGTCGAATTGGACCGTGTGGTCCAGTTCGGCTCTGAAAAAATCGTGTAAACGTGAGTCACATGACATGACTTCAACTACACAGCTCTACTGATAAAAGGAAGTTTTAAATCTTACGTAAAGAAAGATTCTAACAATCTTCCATTATAAAAATCCTAGCACAAAGGTTTAAATTCTACATTTTTATTCTATGCAAAAGAGCATCTAATTTAGTCTTTGTAACATGCTAGCAAAATTTGCAAACTTACCCCCTTAAATAAGCAAAGTAGATACCCTTCAGGCATCCACTCTCTTGTAGATGCATATATAGTAGCCATCTGTAAAACAAAGCACAATGGCGGTATGAAACATAATTATTCCTCACACACACACACAAACAGGATGACCGATTTGGAGTTGGGGCAAGGCGAAGGGGGCGATTTGGAGTTGGAGCATGTCGCAGGGTTCGATTTGGACAACTTTTCTTCGTTGAGGGTTCCTTGTAGGGCAGCCTTGGGGCAAGGCGAAGGGGGTGAAGATGACGTTTTTAAGTTCGAGCCTGTCCAAGAGTCCGTTTTGGAAAAATTTTCTTCGTTGAGGGATCCTTATATGGCAGCCTTGAATGGAGACTGGGACACCTTGAAGAATTTCTTCACCGAAAATAATCGCCACCTCTTGTTTGCCGGTATGGGTATCGATTCGGACACTGCACTTCATATCGCAGCATACAGCGGAAAAAAATATGTGCTTCAACATTTGGTTGATCTCCTACCGTCCGATAGGGTACACGAGGCCTTGTCCAAGAAAAATGATCACGGTAACAATACTTTTCATGAGGTAGCCACCACCAACAAAGTTGAAGCAGCAGAATTCTTGGTTCGTAAACTCAATGCAGTTGAAGTAAAGGACCAATTGCTCAAGATACTCAGTGATAGAAACGACCTAGGTGAAACTCCGGTATATAGGGCCGCTGCCCATGGTCGTACAAAAATGGCCAAATTTCTGCTTGATGAATATGTTGCCGATAAAAGCTTAGCAAAAGTAAAAACATATGTTGCTGATATAAGTCTGCACTTTCAAAGAAAAGACAGCGTGTCCATTCTCCATATTGCTGTCATAGGCCAACACTTTGGTCTCTCTCTCATACACATTATTCCTGTTACATTCAAAATTAGAACTTTCTAATCACAAACTTGAAATTATTGCATCTGTACAAATGATGAGAAAATATGCTTATCTTTGGACTTATTATTATTATTATTTTGGAACAAATATTTGAACTTATTTTCTTCCCTAAAGCATTATTTTGCTACATAGATATAGCGCATGCTTAACGGTCTCTATCTTTCGATACAGACACCGCAAGATGGTTATTAGGAAAGGACACGACACTTGCAACAAGTAAGGCAGTGTTATCAAAAAAACCAGGAGAGGGAGAACATGGCCAGACGTGTCTTCAACTGCTAGCAAGAATGCCACTTGCTTTCTGGAGTACATCCCGCATGGGCACACTGAAGAGATTCCTCTATGTTTGTACGCCTCTACAACTCTTATCTCATGTTCTTATCAACGATATTTTTTTTTTAACAAAAATGAAATTACATCTTTAAATTTGACTAAAATTTATTTAAAGTTTTTAATTTTACTTCCATTCAATTGAATAATTAAAATTTTAATTTATTCAATTAAGGGTTTTGTAAGGGGTGGTTTCGAGCGCTCTCTAAGGATTGAGAGAGTGGACCCAAGTCCAGCTAACTCTCCAATAAATTTATAGAGTATGGGCTCAAGAGTTAGGCCTTAATAAAGAATGTAACGGCCATGCATGGTTGTACGTGAATGCTAATAACTAAAATGTGGGTTTGAACACACAATGAGGCTCCTCGGACGTGCCTTATGGAGCTAGAAGTTCCTATTATCTCTTTTCAGAAAGGTTACAAGGGTTGAAAGAATATGAGTTGCTACAGTATATTTTTTCTCTGGTTTTTCCGTTCGTCCCCCTCTCAAGAGGGACTTTTACATTATATACTTCTCACTCGGTTGATCCTAGCCATACATTTGTTGATCAATCCGGTTTCCACTTGAGTGCCTGTCCCATCAGCCGCATTCCCATCCCTCCTATGGGTTGCAGCGCCCAAGATGGCACTGTTCAGAGGTCCTATCCTCATTAATGCGGCCAGGGCGTTAGTTAAGGGCATTTAATGTGGAGGTGACAGTTCACCTGGGACTTGCTCCTCCACCATGCTTCAATGTCCGGTGCTTGGTTCATGCTATTTGCTCCTTGGGCGCTTAGGGAGGTTCCCCATAAGGGCATGCTGTCTGCCCACCTTTTGACCTCGGTCTCCCGAGGATGTAACCATCCTCGGCAATGCTCCTTGGGCCTTGGGCTCTACACTTTCGTCCTCGGACCTAGGACGCGTCCTCGGCGTGGGCCTCTGGGCCTAGTCTGAAGTGGGCCGGGGTTGCTTGACTTATTCTGGCCCCACAATAGCCCCTCAAAATCATGCTGTTCGCATCCTCGGGCGGAAAGGAGGGTTTTGATATCCTCGGGCCTGCTTCGTGTCCAATCGAGTCTTGTCCCTTGTCAGCATTTGAGCCTTTTCATCTGCCTAAGGTGCGTTATTGGCGCTTCCGTGCGCGTAACGTGTCCTGCATTAAATTCGGGCAGCTTTATGCTCCCCACGTTCAACGGGCAGATGACAATCTGACGGTGGGGATGCATCTGGCATTTATGGGCGGGAAAACTCGCGCGGCTCTTCCATCTAGGGTATAAATACCCATTCGAACCACTTCCTCCTTTTTCAATTACAATCGAGAGTTCTTACGCCTCCACTCAGAGTCCAGCCAAATTTCCATCTCCAACTCCAGCACAAAAAGCCAGTCCGAGGAGCTCCTCTTCATTTCTGTAAGTCACTCTATCCCTCTCTGAGCTTTTTTCCTCTCTACTCGTCCTTCTCTTTCATTCGCTCCTCTTTTAGTTCTCTTAGGTGTCATTTGGGATGGGTAGACTTAAGAAGTATGTTGGCTCTGAGGAGGCGATGGAGAAATTCATCGCCGATTACAAGATACCGGCCAACGTGGGCTTGAGGTATTGTGAGGAGGGAGAGTGGCTCCTCCGGAGGCAGGAGGGCGAGGTGGTAATTCCCATCATCGCCTTCCTCGAAGGGGGGATGAGGATCCCCATGGGGCCGGTGATGAGGGGTTACCTTACATACTTCCGGTTAACCCCCACCCAATGCGCCTCCAACATGTTCAGGATTCTGGGCAGTGTGGATGCCCTTAATGAGAAGATGGGTCTAAGGCTGACCCATCATGATGTGAATTACTGCTACAATCTTCAACATCTGAAGAGTAAGTCTTACTACATGAGGACGAGGGACGACAGGGTCCGGCTTATCCAGTGCCTCCCTGAGTCCAATAAGGGGATGAACGAGGACTTTCTCATCGTGTCTGGAGCGTGGCACGATGGCCTTCATTGCTCGACGACAGAGGGAACACCAGGTGGGGCAGTGGGAATAGGAAGGGATTCAAAGATTCTAACTTCTTTTCTGACTTATTTCTTTTTGCACTGTTTGGCTGCTAACTGTGGATGTGTTTTTCTTTTGCAGAGCAGCACTCCCTCGTGCGCAACTTCAGCTTGATTAACAGGGAAGACTTGCAGAAGGCGCTTAGGTCTGCGGCGTTCGAAAACGAGGCGGACCACCAGGTCAGAGCTGCACACAAGATCTTGGGGTACACTCCGCTCCAAAAATCGTTCGCGGCCCCCAAGTACGTGATCAAAGCAAAGGATCCTCGGCTGCAGAAAATAGAAGTGACTGAGGACGGGTTCGAGTTTCCCGAGGATCCCTCCACTTCAGAAGGAGTCACAGTAGTAGTCCCCTTTTCCTCCCACACATTCTCAGGGGCCGCGAAAGAGAACTTAGAGAGGGAAGGGGAACCTGCAGATTTTGGTCCTGCCGAGGAGGATTTCGACGTTTTTGAGCAACTCCATCAGTCCGAGGACCCTTCTGGAGACTTGGGTGATCCTTGTCTAACCGAGGCAGACCTCTTAGCGTCAGAGACATCTTCCCGGCTTGAGATGGGCTACAAGAAGAAGTCCCAACCTAATCTACTCGACCTAATCGAAGGGCAGCCGGGGAAGTCCAAGCCGAAGCTTCCTCCCCCCTCTCCAAAGAATCGTCCTGCTCAGACCAGGTCAGCCTCAAGCCAATCCAGGCTTCCTCCTCCTCCACCTCAGACGAACCCGCCATCCAGGCACGAGCCTGCTGATCCTAAGTAGAGGAAGGACAAGGGCAAGAGGACCCTTGAGGATAAATCTGGGCCCACGCGGGAGGGCGACGACACTCGGCGGCCATCGAAGCAACTAAGGATAGGCTCCTCAACCCAGGATAAGCAGGTCGCTTCCCCACCCGAGGTCCAGGCCTGGCTCCCTGCCCCAATGCTCCGCGGGGCACCTTTGAGGGATGACTCTTCCCTCAGGGACTTTAAGGATGGCGAAGGCGCGTATGTGGCCGACGCTGTGGAGAGATGCTTGCTCCTTCCCGCGGACATGGCGGAGCTGGGGACCATGAGGAGTAGGGACGTCTTCCTCTGCCTCAAGCGATATTTAGGGATGGTAAGACCCTTAACACTTGTGCTTCTTCTTGCTTCAGTTTTTTTTCTGCTTTCCTTCCTTTTTTGACCTCGGCTAATTATAACTTATCTGTTTCGTTTGGCAGGCTGTCCAGGCCACTTTTAGGCTGGAAGAGGCGGCCAATGAACATGGAAAGGCCATGGATTTAGAGCGCGATAAGCGCTTGGTGGCTACTCGGACCCTCAAGACGTCCGAGGAGGACCTTGCCAAGGCCAGGGAGGAGCTGAAGGCAATGACCCAGGCTAGGGACAGCGCAATGTCAGGCTTTGAGGGTGCCCAAAGGCAGGCCGAAACTCAGACAAAGCGTCTGGGTGAGGCAGAGAAGCTGTTGAAGCTTGCCGAGGAGTAGATAGCTGGTTTGGCGAAGAAAGTGGCAGATGCCGAGGAGGCCAAGAGGGTGGCTGAATGGGCCAAAGGGGAGGCTGAAAGGGCCAAGTTTGAGGCAGAGCAGGGCAGGGAGGAAGCTTGGGCCACCAAGCAGGAAGCTGAGGAGGCAGCCTATACTGCCGGGGCAACTGAGACAGCAGCTGCCTACAAATCCCAAGTCCCTGGGGTATGTAGGCGCTACTGCTCCGAAACTTGGAGTGAAGCCCTCAGACAGGCTGGGGTGGAGGCTTCTTCTGACTTGTGGAAGGAGGAGAACGTGTACTACCCTCCTGTTATCTGCGAGGCTGCCCCAGATGGCTCTGAAGCCAAGGAGGCTGCTGTGGAAACTGCTGCTACTTCGGGCGAAGAGGCCTCGGATGCTGGGGTTACTGATGAGCCAATCCAAGGGAGCAATCCTCCCGTGGTGGTTGTGTTGAGTGATGGCTCCAACGAGGATGCGCCTCAGCAGGTTGTAAAGCCTTCCCCCGCTGCCCAGGTCTCTTCTGTTGAGGGGGAAGCTATTCCTGCCGTGCCACTGCAGGCCATCCCACCAAGTCAGAGCTCGGAGGGCCCTGAGGCCGCCAGCCACTCACCAGAGCGGGCACCTACACAGAAGGATTAGGCTCCTTGGCGCCTCTGCCTGCTACACTTTATTTTTTGTATCTTTTTCTTCCCTTTTTCTTTTATTTGTAATGTGACTCTCTTGGTGTAATTCTTTTGGACTTAATGAAATGAGAGCTTTGTTTCTTTTTCTGTTTGTTGTGGCTATTTCCTTACTTGCACACTATCCATTTTTTTTTTATTCGTATAATTTTAACTTCAATTGTACCTTGGCCAATCGCGGCATTTGATCATTATAACGTAACGGCTTGTATGCTCGGGCGGACCTTTCATGTCCTAAGGAGCAGGTAGAATTTTTGAAGTAGACACTTAGGATCTTTTAAAGTAGTTAGTTTCCCCTTAGGCATGAGTCCGAGGACCAAGCAGTTTTTTGGTTCTGTCTAACACTTAAGTCTTCTGAAGCAGTTAGTTTCCCCATAGGACTGAGTCCGTGGACCATGCAGTTCCTTGGTTCTATCTAACGCTTAGCGTTCTTAAGTAGCTAGTTTCCCCATGGGACTGAGTCCGAGGACCATGCATTTCCTTGGTTCTGTCTAACACTTGGTTTTCTTAAAGTGGTTAGTTTCCCCATGGGACTGAGTCCGAGGACCATGCAGTTCCCTGGTTCTGTCTAACACTTAGTTTTCTTAAAGTGGTTAGTTTCCCCATGGGACTGAGTCCGAGGACCATGCAGTTCCCTGGTTCTGTCTAACGCTTAGTTTTCTTAAAGTGGTTAGGACGCGAGGCACACAACTAAGATAGGCTAACAATATGAATCAAAGTGGCTTCTTTATTAATAGTAGTACATTTTCAGGTTGTTTACATTCCATGGACAAGGTACAGGTTTGTCATCTAAATCTTCTAAATAGTACGCTCCTATCCCTGCCACTGAGGTGATTCGGTAGGGGCCCTCCCAGTTGGGTTCGAGCTTTCCCTAAGAAGGGTTCTTGACAGTTCCTACGACTTTTCTCAGCACCAGGTCTCCCGGTGCTAGTGGTCTGAGCTTTACATTGGTGTCATATCCCTGCTTGAGCTTTTGCTGGTAGTGGGCCAACTGGATCATTGCTTGCTCCCTTCGTTCGTCTACCATGTCCAGGCTCCGCCCCAGCAGTTCATCATTGCTGCCTGGGGTGAAGGAGCTCGTCTTTAGTGTCGGGAAGTTGGTTTCCAGGGGGATCACTGCCTCCGCACCATAAGTAATGGCAAAAGGTGTTTCCCCCGTTGAGCGTCGGGGCGTAGTCCGGTACGTCCAGAGGACATGGGGCAGCTCTTCTACCCATCTCCCTTTGGCGTCATCCAGTCTCTTCTTAAGCTCGTTGACGATGACTTTGTTGACCGCCTCGGCCTGTCCATTCCCCTGGGGGTAGGCTGGCGTTGAGTACCTGTTTGTGATTTCAAGTTCACAACAGTACCCCCTGAAGGCCTTGCTATCGAACTGGAGTCCATTATCCGAGATGAGGGTATGAGGGACCCCGAACCGCGTAACTATGTTCCTCCAAAGGAATTTCTTCACGTCTACATCTCTGATGTTGGCTAGTGGTTCGGCCTTGACCCACTTGGTGAAGTAGTCCGTGGCCACCAACAGATACCTCTTGTTCCCTAGTGCCTTAGGGAAAGATCCCACAATGTCCAAGCCCCATTGGGCGAATGGCCATGGACTGGATAACGGATTGAGGACCCCTCCTGGCTGATGGATGTTTGGGGCGAACCTTTGGCATTGGTCGCACTTCTTGACATACTCCTAGGCCTCTTGCTGCATTCCCGGCCACCAATATCCTTGAGTGACGGCTCGGTGAGCCAGGGATCTCCCCTCTGTGTGGCTCCCACATATTCCTTCGTGCAGCTCTTCGAGTAGTAATTCCGCCGCTCTGGGGTGGACGCACAGTAGGTATGGTCCAGAGTAAGAGCGCTTATATAGCTTGTGATCCTCGGACAACCAGAACCGAGGAGCTTTCCTTCTAACCTTCTCAGCTTCTGACTTGTCCTCGGGCAGGATATCATCTTTGAGGAATCTCACTATGGGGTCCATCCAGCTGGGACCCACCTCAATCTGGTGGACGGGGATCCCTTCTCTTAGCACTTCGCTTGCCCTCCCCAGATGTTCCACTAGTATTATCCGAGGCAGATCCCCTGCCGAGGAGGTTGCGAGCGTGGCCAATGAGTCGGCATGGCTGTTCCCACTTCTGGGGATATGGGACAGGCTGTAGAGGCTAAACTCCAATCGCAGGCGCCTGACTTGGCCCAAGTATTCTTGCATTCTTGAATCCCTGGCCTCCATCTCCCCATTTACCTGTCCTACCACCAATCTCGAGTCTGAGAACATCTCTATCGACTTTCCTCCCATCCTTCGCACCATGATCATCCCTTGTAGTAATGCCTCATACTCCACCTCGTTGTTTGTGGCCGTGAATCCGAGTCTTAGGGATTTCTCAATGACATGATCTTCAGGGGATACTAGGACCAGCCCCACTCCGGACCCCCTTTGGTTTGTCGCGCCATCCACATATACTTTCCAACGTGGTGCCTCTGGGATGGAGATTGCCCCAACTGATTTCTCATCACGGCTCTTATTCTCGGCTGTCACTTCTACGACTGGTTCGGCGAACTCGGCCGTCAAATCTGCCAGAACCTGGCCTTTTATGGAAGTCCGAGGCATGTACTTGACGTCAAAAGCCCCCAGAATTGTGTTCCACTTCGCGATTCTACCTGTGTAATCAGCGGTCCGGAGCACAGACTTTAAAGGCAATTGGGTTAGGACAACCATGGTGTGAGCTTGGAAGTAATAGGGGAGCTTTCTCGTGGCGTGGACTACAGCCAGGATGGCCTTCTCTAAAGGTAGGTATCTCACCTCCGCTTCGTGCAGCGACTTGCTGACGTAGTAAACTGGCTTTTGAACGCCATTATCTTCCCGTATCAGTACTAGGCTCACTGCATGGGGCACCACAGCGAGGTACGCGTATAGGACCTCGTCGGCCTCAGGATGGGACATGATAGGCGGCCGGGATAGGTACTCCTTGAGTTGCTGGAAAGCTTCGACACAATCCTCGGACCACTCAAATCCTTTCCATTTGTTGATCAGGCGGTAGAAGGGCCTACGTCTGTCAGCCGACCTAGAAATGAATCGGTTCAGCGCCGCGATCATCCTAGTAAGCTTTTGGATCTCTTTGGGATTCTGCGGAGGCTTCAAGTTGTGGATGGCCTTGATTTGGTCAGGGTCGACTTCGATCCCACGGTGGGTGATCATGTACCCCAAGAACTTGCCAGAGCCGACGCCAAACGAGCATTTTGAGGCATTAAGGCGGAGCTTGTGCTCTCTTAGGACGTCAAATGTGAGGCCGAGGTCCTCCAAGTGCTTGGACACCAGCTTGCTCTTTACCACCATATCGTCAACATAGACCTCGATGTTCTTGCCCAACATCGGCTCAAACATTCTTGTCTTCATCCTTTGGTAGGTGGATCCGGCGTTTTTCAGGCCAAACGACATAACCTTGTAGTGGTAGTTCCCGATGGGCGTCACAAAGGCTGTCTTCTCTTGGTCCTCTAAGGCTAGTGGGATTTGATGATAGCCCTGAAAGGCATCCAGGAAGCTCATCCGAGGATGGCCTGCCGTCGCATCTACTAGCTGGTCTATCCGTGGCATTGGGAAGGGGTCCTTTGGGCATGCTTTGTTCAGGTCTGTGAAGTCCACACAAACCCTCCACTTCCCGCTTTTCTTCTTGACCACCACAGTGTTGGCCAACCATTTGGGGTAAAAGACCTCTTTGATGGCCCCCGCGCGCTTAAGCTTACTGACCTCTTCCCTGATCGCATCAGCGTGCTCCTTCGACGGGCGTCGGGGTGGCTGTTGCTTCGGGATTACAGATGGGTTGACGTTAAGGTGGTGACAGATGAAAGATGGATCAATCCCAGGGGTATCGCAGGGATCCCATGCGAACACGTCAAGGTTCCTCTTGAGGAACTCAAGTAACTCCTCCTTCTCCTGTGGAGGCAGCTGAGTTCCGACCTGGAAGAACTTCTCCGGATCATCGCCAATTACCACCTTCTCCAGGTTCTCACATCTAGCATCCTCGGCAGGTGCATCAGGAGTCGCCGCCGGGGTCTTTGATTGCTATAAACCTTCCTCGGCGGGAGCTGAGGGCTGTGCATCAAGCCGATAGGATATGGCGGCCACCGTGCACTGCCTCGCCGTGTGCTGGCAACCTTGGATCTCTAGGACCTGATCCCCTGATGGGAATTTCACCTTCTGGTGCAAGGAGGAGGCAACTCCCCCCAAGGCGTGTAGCGAGGGCCTTCCCACGATGGCCGTGTAGGGGGAGTATGTGTCCACCACCACAAAGTTCACCTCCACCACCACTGGGCCTGTCTGTATGGGCAGTCTGATCATGCCCTTTGGGATGACGAGCTTTCCGTCAAAGCTCATTAGGGGGAGCTATAAGGTGTGAGGTCCTCCTGTCTTAGCCCCAGCCCCTTGTAGAGGTCTGGACACATGACCTCGGCTGCGCTGCCACCGTCCACCATCACCCTCTTCACGTCGTAGCCCCCGATTCTGAGGGTGACGATTAGGGCGTCCTCGTGTGGTTGGATGGTCCCAACCTTGTCCTCCTCCGAGAAACTCAATGCTAGGGGAGGATTCCTCCTGGGCTTCTTCGGCCCAGTCCGAAGGTCCTTGGCGGGAAGCTGGGCCACAGACAACACTCGCAAAGGGGGTGTGCCTGTTCTTCCTGGCGCGGCCAAGATTATGTTGATCGTCCCGGCGGGCTGCCCCATGGCGGCGTCCCTCCGAGGCTCTTGGTAGGTCTGGTTTTGCTGGCCGCTGGAATGGTGGAGGAGGTGCTTCAGCTTTCCCTCTTGGACTAGCTGGTCCAGGTGGTTCCAAAGGTTCCTGCAGTCCTCCGTAGTATGTCCGTGGTCCTGGTGGTACTGGCAGTAGCGACTCTGATTGCGCCTACCAGGTTCCCCAGCCATCTTGCTCGGCCACCTGAAGTACGGTTCGTTCTTTATCTTTTCCAGCACCCTGTGCACGGGTTCTCGGAACACAATGCTAATCGTCTGTGTGTTGGTTGCTCCAGATTGCCCACCGAAATCTCTCCTCGGACGGGCATTGTCATAACGGTCCGACCTGAAATCCCTTTTCTCCTGAGGGATGGCCTTCTCCTTCCCCTTGCCCTGCAGTAGATCTTCCTCTACCTGCTTGTATTTATCGATCCGATCCATCAATTGCCGCACACTGGTGGCGGGCTTACCGGTTAGGGACTTCCTCAGGCCGTGCCCCATAGGTAGTCCATTCTGGAACGTATTGACGGCGATAGCGTCGTACTTGCCGTCCAGATCGTTGTAAATCTCCCAATACTTGTCCGAGTAAGCCTTGAGGGTCTCCCCGTCACGCATGGATAGGGACAGCAACGTGCTCATGGGCCGAGGAGGCCTGCTATTTGTGACAAAGCGGGAACCAAAAGCCTGGGTCAGCTGCCTATACAAGTTTATGGAACTCGTCCTTAGACCGTTGAACCACCTCATTGCCACAGGTCCCAAGCTGGATGGAAAGACTTTGCACATCAGCGCCTCGTTCTTGGAGTGGACAGCCATCCTTTGGTTGAACTGGCTCACGTGCTCCACAGGGTCCGTTTTGCCATTGTAAGCAATGAAGGTTGGCTGCTGGAACCGCCGAGGAAGCTCCGCGTCCTCTATACGACGCGTGAAGGGCGACTTGGAGAGCTGGTCCAGCGCCCTGCTCATGGCGTCGCCTCCTAAGCCCCTGAGGGTTGGGTTGGCACGCCTACGCCTCTGGTAGCGGTCCTCCTCGTGGGAGAAAGTCTCGCTGGGGGGCGTTCTTGACCTTTGCCTGTATTCATCATTGCTTTCGTCGTCGGAGGGCAGGTCAGGGCTGGGTTCGGACTGTCTTCGCTGCGCACGGCGCAGCTTCCTCTTCAGATCATCTATCTCGCGTTGCATGGCCACCTTATCATCCTTTCTCTGGGAAGCGTGGCTGTAGGCCTCTTGTGATCGCATGGCCTGGCCATCGTCATGCTTCTAGGGAACGTGCCCGTCCTTTCGGCTTTCGCTCGCCGTTGAAGTATGCACGCTTCCTTCTCGGAATCGTCTGTTGTCGTTTTGACCGCCCCCGGGGTCGTCATAGTTACCCAGATGCCGTGACTTCGCCGGTTTAGGTCGATTGGGAGTTCCTTGGTGAGGGCCTGATCCTACCATGCTTGACTGTAGTCCTTACCAACGTACAAGCTCTTCCCACAGACGGCGCCAATTGTAGGGGGTGGTTTCGAGCGCTCTCTAAGGATTGAGAGAGTGGACCTAAGCCCAGCTAACCCTCCAATAAATTTATAGAGTATGGGCTCAAGAGCTAGGCCTTAATAGAGAATGCAACGGCCATGCATGGTTGTACGTGAATGCTAATAACTAAAATGTGGGTTTGAACACACAATGAGGCTTCTCGGACGTGCCTTATGGAGCTAAAAGTTCCTATTATCTCTTTTCAGAAAGGTTACAAGGGTTGAGAGAATATGAGTTGCTACAGTATATTTTTTCTCTGGTTTTTCCGTTCGTCCCCCTCTCAAGAGGGACTTTTACATTATATACTTCTCACTCGGTTGATCCTAGCCCTACATTTGTTGATCAATCCGGTTTCCACTTGAGTGCCTGTCCTATTAGCCGCATTCCCATCCCTCCTGTGGGTTGCAGCACCCAAGATGGCACTGTTCAGAGGTCCTATCCTCATTAATGCGGCCAGGGCGTTAGTTGAGGGCATTTAATGTGGAGGTGACAGTTCACCTGGGACTTGCTCCTCCACCATGCTTCAATGTCCGGTGCTTGGTTCGTGTTATTTGCTCCTTGGGCGCTTAGGGAGGTTCCCCATTAGGGCATGCTGTCTGCCCACTTTCTGACCTCGGTCTCCCGAGGATGTAACCATCCTCGGCAATGCTCCTTGGGCCCTGGGCTCTACACTTTCGTCCTCGGACCTAGGACGCGTCTTTGGCGTGGGCCTCTGGGCCTAGTCTGAAGTGGGCCGGGGTTGCTTGACTTATTCTGGCCCCACAGGTTTTTTTGTCAATTTCTGTTAAATATTGTGTCTAAATTTAAAATTTTAAAATTAAACAAATCCAATTAGAGAATTATAGCTATGCAAAGGTTAAAAAAAAAAAACACATTTTTATTCTTGCGTTCACACTACTTTAATTATTTTATTGATTTTTTTTTTATTATTTTTATCTTTATTATAGTGGATATATTATTTTATAGTGTTGAAAGTTAAAATAAAACCACTGATGTTGGATGTTTTGTAAAATGAGAATGTAAAATAGATAAATTAGCTTTTTGTGGTATCAAATAGGTAAAATTATAGTTCTACCAATGTGGATGCTCTTAAGTATTCAAAAATATTTTTCCAAAAAAAAAGGCATTAAAAGTCTGTTCGTGATCCGTTTATTTTATTAAAACTGCAAATTTTTTGCTGAAAGTACTATAAATCAATGAAACCCATGAATAGTATTAAAAAGTCCAATAGTGTCCATAAATAATAATAAAAATAAACTAAATAATAAAATATGCTAAATTTTTAATTTTTGCCAAACACTCATTCAACCAAAGAAAAACACGTCAATGTCGTCCAACTATCTCCCACACATGAGTTCGTCCTCTATACCTTCACGTGGCTACTAGTCAAATACTTTGTCTAATTTAGATGTGTTGGCGAACTTTGGAACTCCTCCGTCACCAGCATCGATTTCATCAATGCCCACGGCCCACCTCAATTAAGCGAAACTATTATATGAGAAAGGATTTTATTAACGTATACAGTGAAATTATTTTAGGAAATTTTTTATAAAAAAATAATTGATTTTTTTTTTATAACTTCTTAATTTTTCATAATTTTTAAAAAATGAATAATTAATATGTATCGTAAGAGCACACATTGATTCATATAATAATACTAACTAAAAAAAAAATATTACGTTTACAACAATTTTATAATATTTTTACAACAAATCACAGGTGGTTAATTGTCATTGGTTCAAATTTGAAACTAACACTAAGATTACTTTTTTGTCCCAACAATAACAACCAGTAACAACCTGCTACTTAAAATTTGTTGTAAAAATATTGTAAAAATGTTATAAACATATCATTTTTAAAAAAGAAAAATTACATCCAGTTACTAATTCTTAAACACTTATAGAGTTTACTGTAGTAAGTTGCAAGTTTATTTTTATTGTCTCTCTCATCCCTCTTTGTTTTTGTTGTTCTATCTCATTGAAGTTGAAGCTCCATGGCCAGAGCTCTAAGCTTCTCCATTTTTCGCCACTCACCACCACCATCATGGTGGTGGCCTTTTTGAGGCAAAACTGACCCCTCTCTCACCAATCTCTCCCTCTTGCTATCGATCTCCTTGGAAAAGCCTTTGTGGCAGGACCTCAAATCTCTATCACCACCACCACTTGCGGTGGTAGCTTGCTTGTTTTCACACTTTCGACCTCACTTTAGCTCTCTAGATCAAGCTCATAACCTCAAATCCCCTCTCTAAATAAAATTCTCTCCAACCCCTTAACTCTCAAACTCTCTGCCCCTCTTTTTGATTTGGTACCTAAATTGTCACTAAGCAGCTCATGGACTAGGAATAAGTGACAAAGCTGTGGTGGCATGTGAAAATGTAGTGGCGTGTGAGGTGTTTATGGGTAGGTTTTCTTGGATGTAAATTGTAGATGGTGGGTAATTGAGATTGGTTTATTAGTGTTGATGGTTTGTGGGTTTTGTGGCTGGTAGTGTGGTTGGTTGTTGTGGTGGCGATTATGGTTGTTCTAGCTAGTTGTGGTGGTTGCTAGAGGCGATTTTAGTTTCCATTGGTGGTGTATGGATGGGTTGATCTAAGTATGGGTTTGGGTGGTGGCCAATGAATGGGTTGATCTAAATTTGGGTTTGGGTGATTGGTGTGTTGGTCCCAAATAATATTATCATAAAAACTATCAATTCAAAATAACAATCACACACAAGAATACAAATATTTACGTGAAAAACATTTTCTTCTTGAAGGAAAAACCATAGGACAAACCCCAAATCAATTCATTATTATCAAATCAATTACAATAATTCTTGTGTATGTCTTACGGCTAAAGAAAAATCTTTCTTCTTTTTTTCTTTGCTCTCACACACACTAATTATATCTCTCTCTTGGTTAGCTTCTTTTTCTCTAAGCGGCTACCTCTTATCTACTCTTATCTTTTCTCTTGTGCGGCTTCCTCTTTCTCTATTTTCTATTCAATATGGGGCACACACAAAACCTAATAAACATGGTCTTTATATATTAACCCAGCCACCTTACACACCTACTACACACGGATCCTAATTCAACTAGAATTAGGATTCTTGCAAGTCACGGCCATAACAAAACAAGTCCATAGATGGACTTTAATGCACCTACTACACACAGATCCTAATTCAACTAGAATTAGGATTCTTGCAAGTCACGGCCAGAACAAAACAAGCCCATAGATGGGCTTAAATGCTATGTGGGCTGGACATATGCACGTGGTGCACCAACGGGGTGGTTGAAAGAGAGAGAGAGAGAGAATTTGAAAGGAAAACATAGAAATGGGGAAGAGGAGAGGGAGATCAGTTATATTATTTTATTGGGTGGCGTATGGCAACATTAGTTGAATAACAACATTTTGTGGAAATTGGAGAGACCCTAGTTGAATAAACTTGAAAATTAGAAGATTCAATTGAACAAAAATAACATTAAAGACCTAAATGAATTTTGGGTTAAACTTACTTCTTCTTCTTCTTTTATTTTATTTTATTTTATTTATTTATTTTTTAAGAATCAATTTTGGGTCAGACTTAAAGATTGCAATTTACATTTTTAACTTATTTTTATATATGATTCCATTTACTTTCAGCCCAAATCATTATTGTCATGCTTAAGAACAAATATAATAACATAATTTATTTAAGCGCATTATTAGTGTAGGCCTTCCTGGCTATGTCGATGAGGTTGATGATGAAGCTCAGAAACTATCAAGTCAAATGGAAGATTCGGCGAGCGGCCAGAGTATCCAATCAAAAAATCTTTCTTCGAAAGGTATGTACACAATGGAATCGTTCCTAATATCCACTAATCACAACTGTAGTGTGCATGTGGAATAGAGTTTTGCTAAAAATCATATTTACTTATTCTCTGGATAAAAATTGGTAAAATTAGAGATGTACCTTGAAACTTTAAAAACTGTTTATAATCAAATAAAGTGTCTTTGGGTATTCAACGGTTTTCGATAATTTATTTGCATAGTGTTTATTATGAAAATATAGTTTATGGTTGAAAGCTCGGATTTGTGTTAAATCACAAGAGCTTGTTCAGACCCTCAATTAAAAATTATGGCTAGATAGCTTTTACTCTAACTTATACTAAGTGCGGAACAAGAGTAAATAAGCGCAAATAACCGATAACACTACCCTAAGTTATATTCATCCATTATTAACAATAAAATGAAAATGTAAAAAGTATGGAAGAGAGATGCAAATACAATATAACACCGAGACGTGTTATTGAAGAGAAAACCAAAGAACTTGGCGAAAAACTTATTCGCGACCCTCCAAGTCGAAATCGATCCACTAGAGAATAAAGTTGTAGTACACGAATAACAAAAGACCCTTCAAGTCTAGTCTACCCCATGTACTTGAGCCCTTCAAGCTCATGCTACCAAATGACTTCTCGGAGACTTATCTTCTCTAACTTTCCGGATCCTGCAATTCAGTCTGATTGCATCCGCCAATGAATGGCTCCTTCCAATGCTTCTCAGAAGCACCAAAATCTCACTTTAACACTCAGTATGGGTGTGGTAAGTGTTTGAGCTAGCAACCTTTCAAGGATGTAGAGATGGAGAGGTAGGAGTTGAGAAAAACCACAAGGAAATGTGTAGATGATTGTGTGTATAACAATCTCTAACTCTCAAGTGTATTTTCTAGGGCTTTCTCTCTGAAAAACGCTCATTACAATTTGTGGATAATGAGGGTATATATATTGTTAGGAAATTTAGACCCCGGTTGATAGAATTAACAAGTTTTAAATCAAAGTTGTTATTTAGACTTATTATGAATAAAACTTGTTAAAACAAATAAACATCAATATCATGTCAATATCATGCACATCGGAAAAGTAAATAAGACAAGATGTGATGACCTAGGAAAACCAATGAAACAAACTAATTTCATAGTAAAAAACCTGAGGGAACACCTTCCCAAAAAGTAATCCCCGTAGATGAACAAAACCTTTGTCCCTAGACTCTACAATCCTTGTAGATGAACTTACAGCGAAAACCTTCTATCGCTTCAGAACCTCTAAACTCTTCAACATATGTACGCCACCCTTTTTGCACGAATCCCAGTATGTGACAAACCAATGATGCACGGCTCCCAATACGTGACTAACACACCAACTTGTTGAAGATATTGGCTGCAAAGTTCTTCACTTCATCAATAATGAAGATCAAGAAGTACTTGGTAACAAAACTCTAAGGTGTAAAGACGCAGTAGCTTCTTTCAGAGAGAGTAAGACACTTAGTCACTTTTTGCATGTGTTCTTCTTGCATTCTCTTGTGTGACGGTCTTTAAAATAAGTCTTATATATGTCTAGAGTTATGAGAAAAGAAATCCTACAAAAATACATAAGCTTGGGTTGAAAATCAGATCTGAAATTCTGATTTTGTAGATCTCGATAGAATCTCGATCTGTCGAGCTTCATTCATTAAATTTCGATAGATATGTTTCTATCGAGAATCTATCTAGCTTCTGTTCAGCTTTAATGAATAGCTTTTCTTCACTTGTTTCTTGGTCCAATCTTCATGGCTTTAATACTTGACTTAAACAACATGTTTCTTGAAGTCTTAAACCATCCTAGATCAACTCAATTACAAGTAAAGTGTGTTTTGTCAAAAGATTAGCCAATATATAATAACATATATTCTAACAAGTTCCACATATGTTCTAACAATCTCCCCCTTTGGTAATCCGTGACAAAACCATAACAAACAAATGAATATATGAGAGAAGTCATAAATCACTCAATTCATACTCACTTGTTGAATACAATAAAATCTACCTAATACAAATTCTTGAAAAACTTTGTAAGAAAAGAGTTCATGGCATGGAAGACTTTGACAACCTGTATTTTTGAAACACTTTAAACAAAACTCATCACGGCATCTTAGTGTGAAACAGAAATAATAGATTGCATACAATATATAAAAAGCACGTGCATAAAGAGAGAAAAGAAACAACACATGTAAAGATGGGTGAAAGAACTGTAATAAGAACCTCAAATGTATATATATCAACAAGTACAAGGTTTGCTATCACAACATGAGCACAAGATCTAAGGTACATGAACAATGTATCTAAAATAGAGAGAAAAGAAAAGATACAAGAATCCTCACTACATCCCTCAAAGAATATTAACACTCCCTCTAACAAAAATCTCCTATACTAACCCTCCCCCTATGAGTATGACTACTCTCATATCCAAAACTACTCCCCCTTTTTGTCACAAGTGACAAAAGGTAAGTACATCAAGTACTCATCTCATTAGCACTAAAAGAGTTAGCACTATCATCCTCAGTACTAAAAGCATCACCATCACCATCAACGTCCTCATCCTCAGAAGCCATTGGAGTGGGAGGAGGAGAAGCAATGAAGCCACCCATGATTGCCTGTCGTCGTGCAATACGACCAACACGGGTGTTCACTTGACACAACTCATCACTAGGAGTGTTGAGGCGAGCATCCCTGTGCACAAGTTGTGCCATGACGTCCTCGAGAGTCACACTACTCGTAGAAGAAGAGGGAGCGAATGTGGATGGAGCTATAGAAACTGGAGCAATCGCCGTCTCGGACTGCCTTGAACATAGCTGCGCCTCGCTTCATTTAACGGTAGTGGCGTCTATGGCACACATGACATGGAAGTGGTCGGAAACGGGAAAGGGGATAGAAAAATGGCTTAGAATCCTCCTAATAGTCGAAGGGAAGTTGAGCTTATCACGGGTCACTGTATCCCTATACACATCTATGAGGGAAAGAATGAAATGAGAGGGAAAATCTATAGTAAGATGCTCTAAAAGGGAAAGCAAAAATTGAGCATGGGGCTCTATAATGGAGTTATAATGATATAAAGGATGCAAAACAAAAGTCATAACCATGTTAATAAACCAAGGACCTTTAGCAAAGGCCGTACAAGAAGTGAATTGAAGATCACCCCAATCAGAGGGACGCTCACAAAAAGAGGATATAAGCTTGTCTTTAGACACGGTCTTAAGATGCTCACAACCAAGGTAGTTAGGAAGCGCAACCCTGGGGACATGGAGCACGTCAGATACAATATCCAAAGTGATCACGATGCGCATACCTCGAACGCGAGTGACAAAGAGAGGTACTGAATAATCAAATCCATGCATGTTGGAGTAGAACTCCTGTATAAGCACGGATGGACAAGTGATTGGGACGTCACACAGTGACTCCCAACCCCTATTGTGAATGACAGTAGGTAGGTTAGTGTCGGAGAAGTTTGACAAAATGACTTGGCGTTTCGAGTGAATGCCTCGTCTAGAAAAGTTCTCCGAAAAGTCCTACCGGACTTTATCATCACAGAACCGAACATGAGAGGGAGTAAGATTAGAAGAAGAAGATGCCCCAAAACGAAGAGGGTTCTGGGACGGAGTAGATTTACGTTTAGGTGCCATGATGCAACTAACGTAAACAAGAGAGAGAGGGAGAGATATAGACACACAGAAAAGCATCAATCACAATCAATCCAATCCAATCCTACCAGCACACAATCATTTCAACAAAGTAAACACACATCTAAAATGCACGAAACATTGTTATAATGCAAATGTGATGCAATGCATGATGATTTAAAGCCATTTTCACAAAGCCCATCCTAAAAATTTCACAAGAACTCCACCAATTTTGAAAAACCCCAAAAAATTTTCAAAAACCCAAAACTTATACCTAAATGCATGAAATGCATGAAGAACGAGAGATAAAGATCATACCAGATGTAAGAAAAATGATTTTGAGGCTGAAAAACTCTTGGGAGAGGAGTTTGAAGTGAGAAAGAGAGCTTTTGGGAGGTGAAGAGTCTGCAGGAGTCAAGAGAGATCGAGAGAAATAAACCTGAAATCGCACGGATCTTATATATAGAACCTCTTAAATCTCGATAAATCGAGAGGTGTCGAGGTTTAAACTTCGACAGATGCATCTGTCGAGCAGCTATCTAGAGGTGTCCACAGTAAAACAAGGCTTGATGGATCGAGGAGCTATCGAGGAGACAGAAACTTTATCGATGGATCGAGGAGCTATCGAGAAGCTATCAAGATTGCGATAAAAAGAAGTTGAAAAGCTCGATAAATAGCCTAACTCTCGAGAGGTGTCGAGGAGTTGTCGAGATTGCTTAAAAACAGTTTTTCGAAAAGAGAAAAACACAGATATGAATGCAATCAAACATGCAACTCAACCAACGATCCAAACAACATTTTAATCTCTCAAAAACATCTCTTAATCAAGAAAAATGTAAGCAAATAGATCCCAAAACACATACACACACACACTAAACAAGTCTAACCAATTTTATATTTCAAAAACAAGTTAAGACAGTTTAGTGAGCATACATTAACACATGTATTCACTGTGATGGCCAAATCACATTGTACTTGCACATGTATCAAAAGTAGCAAAGAATATTGCGTGTCGTGTGTGAAAAACATCGCAAGATTGCATAAGTGTCTACGTGTTATGACGATTTGAGATATGAGAAAATCACTTTGACTCACACATAATCATAAATTTTTAATGGAGACTATCACCTTCGAGGTACGTCCAATAACTCCCACATCTCTTAGAAGACATGCTTGCAATCATACATAAAGCATATTGATTTTTTTGCTTTTATTTTTCTTTGCATATTTCTCTTTTAAGCAAACCATGCATGGGCCTATAAGAGATAGAAAAGAAATACCTAAAGATGTTAAGCATTTGACATTCCATTTTTGCAATGCCGAAGCATACAAATGTCATTTCATGGTTGGCGGGCAACAGTGGTGATATGGTTATTTATGCCTTTCTCGTAGGATTTTCTAGTCCTTCCTGTCAAAAAGAGTGATACGAGTGTTAAGTACAAGAGATCACTTAACCTTATTCATCACAAACATGAGCCACAAATGATACAAAGTTTAGAAAACTTTGTTTCAATGGTCATTCAAGGTACACAAATATCAATGTACACAAACACACAATGTTTTTGTATTTTTCTGATTTTTCCTTTTTTTTTTTGAAAAAAAAAAAAAAAAAAACTAAACAACCAAACAAAAACAGACGAACAACATGAAGTATGAAAGAGCGATGCAGATGCATGAAAGCATGATTCTAAAAGTAGATAAGAAATCAAGTAAAGAGAGTCCTACTATAGATAGAAAGAACTAAAGCAGAGGACAAACAAAAAGACAATTAAGTCTTAGGCTCTTTTCTCACCCACATAACACGAGTCTTTGGCCATGAAGATGAAAATGCACGTGTCCTAGTATGTCTACTAAAGGGCATAGAAGAATTAAAATTCTCCTGAAATTGAGTTAAAAAGCTCAAGGCTTTTAATAACTCTCCAAACAAAGGTGTAGGTCCTTGAAAGGAAACCTATGACCGTTTGAACACTTGCTTTTGAGGATACAACTTAAAGCAATTAGGACGAATGTGTCCAGAAACACCACAATGGTGACAAACATGATATCTAACAAATGATTTAGAATTAGCCATATTAGTTTCAGATTTTATACCTTGATCACCTTTCTTAGATTGGGGTACAAAGACAGTCCTTGATCTAGAAGATGTGGAAAAGAAGGGGCCAAAGGTGACAACATATCCTAAGCCAGTCTTATCAGAACTAGGCTTTTAAGCATTCAATACCTCATCAAGCTTTGCACTAGACATCCTCTCTATTTGAGTTCTTGCTTGACTAAGCTCAACCTCAAGATTCTTGACCTTCTCTTCTAATGAGGTGTTTTCCACAACAAGAGTCTCAACCAACCTTGTAGTCTCATATAGTTTGACTAACAGTTCAGCTTTTGCAGTTTTTACCTTATTAAGCTCTTTTCTACAAAGATGAGAAGTCTTTTAAGATTTTATGAATTCAGTGCATAGCTTATCATAGGCTTCTTGAAGGGTCAACTTCTTAGGTACTTCATCATCAGAAGAATTCTCACTGTCACTGGCATTCTCCATAATTACTTTATCAGTTGTGGTAGCAAAAGCCATAAAGTGATTACATTCATCCACATACTCATCAAAAGAATCATTCTCAGTATCACTCCAAGTAGCAACTAACCCTTTATCTTTTGACTTCTTGGTCTTTTCCTTCATAAGGTAGTTTGGGCACTCTATCCTCATATAGCCAAAACATTTGCACTCATGGCATTGAATGAGGGGTTTCTCATTCTTGTCCTTCCTTAAGAATTTAGATTTCCTAGGATGTTTGCTCTTATCATTTTTCCTAAATTGAAGAAACTTGATAATCTCATCAGTTATGAAGGTTAGATCCTCATTCTCATCATCATCTTCATCTTCATCTTCAATTTCATCTTTATCTTCAAAGTCCTCAATCTCTTCCTTTATACCTTTAAGAGCCAACTTTGTACTCTTTCCACCTTTTCCCATTAAACCTAATCCCATCTCATAGGTTTGAAGGTTCACTACAAGCTCAGTTAAAGGAATTTGATCAATGTCCTTCACTTCTTCAATGGCAGTGATCTTTGTCAAGCTAAACTCACCTAGACCGAGTACACATAACCTTTTCAAAGTGTGATTATAAGGTTATTGAGAAAAATGACCCCAAAAAAATATGGGCCCATAAAAGTTTTCCCATCAACATTTTTACTTACGCTTTGTTTGGTTGTAATTAAAGGAAGGGAAGAGAAAGGAAAAGAGAGAGGGAAAGGGAAAGAGGAAAGAAAGGGAAGGGAAAATTAGTTTTCTTAGACGTATTTGGATATAGGAAAGAAAGGAAAGAATTTCCTATATAGAATTTGTTTGGTTTATAAACGGAAGAGAAATGAAGTACATGTATTTTTACCTTTATGCCTTTATTTGAATTTCCTATATATAGTAGTGTTTGAATTTTGAAATTTGTTTATAAAAATGTTAAGGGTATTTCAGTAAATTCATTCATTTTAAAATAAAAAAAATCTGCACACTATTATTTCAGCCATCCCTCCTCATTCGGCCATTTTGGGAGGACACAAAAATGTAGGCCCTAAAGGAAATCAATCACTCAATTTCCATTCTTTTCCCTTTCTACCATTGTAAGAGCATCCACAATGGTGGAGGAAAAAATTTGGTTATTTAGCACCTATAAAAGTCACTTTATCTGTTTTACCTCTTCACTTTACAATACACCCAACATCAATGGATCTATATTTTTAGCTATTTGATTAAAATAATATAAAGAATTCATTAAAATAAAATATAAAATATCCACCACAAAAACTTTTCAACCAGCCACAACCACCTCCACCACCACTTCACTAGCAACAACCTCCATGTGGCAACCATAGCCCACGACAAGGGGAAAAAAAAATTCAAACCACCACCAACACAGCGACAATCATAACCCACTGTTACAACCAAACTCAACATAGCCACAACCACCAACACAGCTCACAGCAACCATAACAACAGCTACCAAACCACCACCAACATAGCCACCAAACCGCCATTTCAACCACAACTCACAGTCACAAATAAATCCACAAAAAAAAAAAAAAAAAAAAAAACAAACAAACACCAAAAAACCAATGCGAAGAAGAACCAAAAAACCAAATAAAATAAAATAAAATAAAATATTAGAAACCCACAAACCCACAAACCCAGCAATCCAAAACCAATGAACCCAAAATTCCCGCCATCACAGATCATGGCGCCGTTTTGCTGTCTGCCTTGATCGAGCACAAAGCTTTGATGGGTCGGCGACTAGGCAAATTTGATGGTTCTGCACTAGGCAAATCTGATAGGTTGGCGGCAAGTGGTAGGGGAGATGGGTCAGCGAGAGTGGAGAAAGAGAGGGGAAAAAAAAAATAAAAGGGTGAGGGTGAGCTTCTATAGATTTGGATCAGTTAGAGGAAGAGAGGAAAAACAAAGGGGGAGAGGTTGAAGACTGAACTAGAGGACATATGAAAGAAAAAAACAAAGAAACATTATTTAATTGAAGGGGCAAATAAAATATCATTATTTTGGTATACCTTTGAGCTATAGTGCACAACCAAAAGTAGCTGTGCACTATAGTTAAGAAGCCAGATTTTTTGGCTTTGGCTTCACCAATGCAGCCCTAGTTTTGTATTTGGTGGTGCTAAAAATAGCAATATGGCATTTTAGCACCACCAATAATAATGCTCTAACCAAACATTGGAAATTGGATCATTTCCTTCCTGATCCCTTCTTTTCTCTCTCTTCCCTTGTTTACATACAAAGTGTTAGATATTTAGCTTATTTGTTATGTATAAGTTTTTAAAGTTTCACGTTTTTTCATATACATCAATTACTAGAGAAAATATCTTTTGAGATGATCTTATAGGACTAGTGTCTTACCAATATGTAGTTTCATGCGTGTGTTGGACCCACATGTTAGTGAGACATTGGTCATATGACCATCTTGAAAGCTCAAATAGTGTAAAACACTATAGTTTGTTTAGACCCCCAATTTTAAAAACACGGCCTAATTGCTTTTACTCTAACTTACGTAAGTGCGGAACAAGAGTAAATGATACACAATAACTAAAACAACTCTCTAAGCCATAACCACAAGCAAACAATAATAAATATAAAGCTTAAAGAGAAGGGAAGAGAGATGCAAACACAAGATAACACCAAGACATGTTATCGAAGAGGAAACCGAAGTACTCGGCGAAAAACCTCTCCGCGGCCCTCCAAGCCAAAATCGATCTACTAGTGAATAAAGGAAAACTAAGAGAAATGTGTAGAGGATTATGGGTGTACAATCTCTAACTCTCAAATGGATTTCTAGAGTTTTCTCTTTGAAATTCTCCTTACAATTTCATGGGTAATGTGGGCTTATATAGCGTGGGAAAGAAATGAGGAAAGCACACAAAACAAGCTAGTAGTGCATCTCACAGGTCATCTCACGAATTGGCCAAGTTGCGAGATGACTCTTTAGCTTCCAGCATGTGCTTTTCACGTGACCTTTCGTGGGTTATCCACTCATGAGTCAGTCATGAGCAAGTCGTGAGTTTCTCTATTCTTCACCAATTTCACACACTAACCCATCACATCGAATCCCACAAACATATAGGGAAATGATTGAAGAAATACAATCAAATTTGATATGGAATTAAAGCCAACATAACATAATTGAAAATCATAACTTTACAATCTCCACCTTTGGCTATTCCATGAAAAAACCCTAAACAAACTCTAGACTTAAATGCGAGTTTGGGAACAAAGGAAAAACTCACTCACATCTAACTCTAAAAGCTGTGAAGAACTTGTGACATATATACATGTAGCCTAAAACACTTGCACACAACAAATAAGCTCATTAAGATTGAGACAAGTAGAAATCAAGACAAGTATATAGAACAAGTAAATTGCGATCAAGTAGATACCAACTGAATTATAATAAAAGCATAACTTGATCAAACAAGAATAGTCATTAAGAAATGACTACAATGAACATTTATGGTGTAAATGAACATTCGGACATGCAAACAATTAAGTGCATAGCAAAAACTAATTGCATGTCCAACAAAAGTATGATGCAATAAAGCGAACTAAAAAGCAAGAAGGTAATAAATAAACTGAATGCATCATGAAGGCTATATAAACCAAGTACAAAAGTACTAAAGAAAACCAAGTTTTAAACTAATGTACTGAAAGCTTGAATAAAGAAATGTAAATAAAGAAACAAGCTCTAGGAAGATTTCTACTCCCCCTCAATCTGTACTCCCCTGTAAGCTAAAACTACTTCCCTCTTTTGAACGGAATGACCAAAGTTGCTACTCATTTGGATCCATGTCTCTGAAGCGATCGAAGAGATAGGTAATCTGCTCTTGGAGGTAGACAAATTGACTTTTGGAGTGGTCAGCATGCTCATTAATGGACCTTTGTATGTGGTCTAGTCTAGCAAGAATCTAATCAAGGCGATTTGGAGCATGAGCTTGAGATTGAGCTTGTGTCTGTGGTTGTGGCTGTGGCTGTGGCTATGGTGGGAAAGGAAGAATGTCATCTAGACTAACTGTAAAATGATCAATCTCTTCATTGGTGTCACCACCTGCAGCTGTAGAGGCCTCACCTTGTGACTTCTTCCCTTTTGGTTCTTTATTAAAACTCAGAAGATGATATCTACTCCTGATCATAGTTGCTGATGAAATAGGATCTTCCCTCTTCATAGAAACCCAGCTAGTTGGAAACTTGACTCTGTTCAATAAGAATACTCATGATCAAGCTTGCAAATAGTATAGTCATCCAGACCTTCTTCTTCTTGACACATTTGGTAAACAAATGGTAGATGTGTGCACCGATGTTAATGTCCCTTCCTTTCTATAAATCATGAAGGAACAAAGTTCTTGGCTGGGACAATGTTGTAAATTTTTGACCGGATACAAGTTGAAGATCATGATGTATGCAAGTGCTATGACTTCTGGAGTAAAATCAACTATATGCATGGTCTGAATAGTAGAACATTCTTATTTACCACCAAGATCCATTACTGCTTCTGCAATCCATGTCCTTCTCTCATCGTAATGTAGAGATGACTCCAGAACTACTGTACGAGTTTGAAGCAGATTTTGGATTGATGCAAGGGAAACTGTGAACTCTATTCCTCTTACCTGGTAGTCCATCTGACGAGCATTCACAACTGCATTTAAGAAGAACTCCCGAACTAGTGGTTCACACACATCCCCAAAGCCAGTGAGAATGGGAGTCCATGTTCTCTCTTTGAACACTTCTAGAATGAAGGTATGAGATAGTGACTCAAGATTGACTTCTCTCTCTACAATGATCATAGCCTCCTTGTAGAAGTCAGTGAATGCAGGGTAAGCATCTCCATTCCTAAACCTCTAAGCATCATAGCTTACACGCAGGCACTTAGTAGATCGATTTTTAGTGGTTTTCTTCCTAGGAGCCATCTACATAAACAAACAATAACCAACAAACCATACAACAATGGCAACAAAATTGATTAAATGCAAGTTAGTCCAAAAACAAAGCAAAACACTCTAAAACTAAGTTGAAAAAGCATAAGCAACAAAAAATGACATGATATAGATGCTAGATAGACAAAATGAAACAAAATCATGAAGAATAGCATGACATGTCAAGGGTGATAAGGTTTGTGCACCATGGGCAAGCACACAAAACAGGCTGGTAGTGCATTACATGAGTTGGCCACGTCGCGAGATGAGTCGCAAGATGCCTTTAGGCACTCGACTCTTTAGCTTTCAACATGTGCTTCTCACGTGACCTTTCGTGGGTTGTCCACTCACGAGTCAGTCGTAAGCAATTCGCAAGTTGCTCTATTCTTTACATTTCTTCACCAATTTCACACACTAACCCATTACATTGAATCCAATAAACATACAAGGGAATGATTGAAGAAATACAATAAAATTTAACACAGAAATAAAGCCAACAACAACATAATTGAAAATCACAACTTTGCAAAAACTGACTCTAATTTTTTAGGATGAGGTTGAGATGTGACTTGTGAACACCAAGGGTGAGCGTTACATGGTTCAATTCCATATGAAGGATTTGTGGATGCCTAGATGAACGTTACCATGTAACTTGTGCCAATGGGACATAATGGGTATAATAAAGGGTGAAGAGCATTGTTGACTAAAAATACATTATCTCCACTTTTTTCTTCTCCCAACCAAACACCCACCAAAAATGCTTTCTCTCCACTTTTTTCTCCTCAATTTTCCATCCTCCTTAAATCCCTCCAAACAAACATACCTTGATTTAGGGCCAAAAAAATTGATTACCATCTCTAGACATTATCTTTCTTCATGTACTTTTTAGTTATTAATTGTGCTTATATTCCTCATTTTTATCATATTAGAGATATGCTTCTAATCAATACTCTCCCTTTTTTCTTTTTTCTTTTTCTTTTTTTTTCTAATGCAAATACAGCAATTTCCAGAAAATATAGTGCCTTGTGGAAGGACATGTATCGTGCCATGTGGAAGGGCATAGCAAAAGGTATGATCTTATTTTCCTTTATGTGTATGAATTATATATATATATATATATATATATATATAGGAATTCGGAACATAAAAGATATTCGATCTTCTTTTGAACACATTACACCTTTTAACGAGCCTTCTATTTGTTCAAAGATAAAAATTTTCATATTCCTACTTGGGGCATCTCTATATGTGAGAAATTTAGGGTGAGAACTCAGTAAAAAAGTAGAGAAACTCTACTTTTGATCTCATTGCATATGGGGTGCTTTGTTTTTATTGTATACTCGTAGTAAGTAACTAACAAACTAACGGTTAGAACTAACAGTAACTAATTAAACAAAATACAATAACAATCTTTAGAATCAGTTAATGCCATGTCATTGCCCTGTATCCACAACAGGTCGTATAACAAGAGAGTGTTGAGTTGTATTAAACCGCATGTCGTTTGGCTTGTGTAGCCATATGAGCTATAGGTCGTTTGGTACTGCCTTTATGATTCCCTCAAACTCCAGGGGCGAAATTCAGCTAGCAGTTTTTCTGAAAATAGAGAAATCGAGCAGATGAAGATCTCTTAGTGAAATGCCAGCATGCTAATCATTGGTGCTGACAAATTTAATCTAGAGATCACGCCAACACACCTTTTCATGAACAAAATGGTGTTCAACTTCGATGTGCTTAGTGTGAGCATGGCCAATGCAAAAACATTATGACACCAAAGAATTGGACTGTGGAGAGAACCACCCCCCCCCCCCCCCCCCCCCCCAAAAAAAAAAAAAAAAAAAAAAAAAAAAAATCCTTAAAAAAGCATGTGCAGCCAACAAACTTCAGTGGCAATGGAAGAAAAAATTCTATATTTTCCCTTGGTGGAAGGTTGCGAGATTCTAGGTTATGGCACACCAGGCAATTGGGTTGTGGCCAAGATAAATCAGGTTGCTTGCAATAGATTTTTGATCTTAAGGATGATCTGCCTACTTTGCATCGTTGTAGGTGTTAGGACATATGTGATTTGCTTGTTAAAAACATATGTCACTATTTTATGTAATTGGCAAATCTTTTGACAAAACGCATTTTACTTGTAATTGGGTAGATCTAGGATGTGTTGAATACTTCAAGAAACCATATTTCAAGATCAAGTGTTGAAGCCTTCAAGTCTGTCCAAGTAAACAAGCTGAAAGTGCAAAGTTACTAAAGCTTGACAGCTAGCCCGACAGTTAGCATGTGTCGAGATTTAAGGAAGCTGTTTTGCCCGTGGCTCGACAGCTATCTCGATAGATGCTCGACAGCTTCTATTTGCCGAGATTTATAAAATCAAAATTGTTGATCTGATTTCTTGGGATCCGTGGATGTGTCTTTGGGCCTTCTTTTCTTCTAACCCTAGACATATAAAAGGATTGTTTTAAGGGCCGTCAAAGTATTCACAAGTTGCACAAGCATTGAGCAAACTCTGTTCAAGCAAATTGTGACCGGAGACAAAGTTTGACCTAGTTCATCTCTTCTGAAGAAGTTGCTGTGTATGTGCACCTTTGGGTTTTGTGACCAAGCATCTTCTTGATCTTCATCGTGGATGAACTGAAGAACTTTGCAGCTAACAACTCTTTCTAGTTGGTGATTGAAGTCGCGTACTGGGATCCGCGTAATTGGTTAGTCACGTACTTGAGAGCCGTGCATCAAAAGGAGAAATTGTCACTACAGAACAAGTCCAATTGGGTATTGGGGTAACTGGTGGGGTTTTTGCCGTCAGGTTTTCTCCATTTGTAAACAAATCACCGTGTTATTTATTTTCCGCTGCATAATTAGTTTATTGGTGATTTGTTTGTGCTACCACGTGTTTGCATGTTAATTAACTTAATTAATTCACTTGGCTAAATTAATTGGTTAATTTATCACAAGGGGTCGATTCATTTTTGGCTTATCAGTAGGAAAACAATGAAAGATATGGCCAAGATAAATGAGATTGTTTGCAATAGATTTTCGATCTTAAGGGTGACCAGCCTACTTTGCATCGTTGTAGGCAAACAATGAAAGAGGGCCTATAGTGAAATGAAAGTCATGGTACCTTGAAGGTACTATAACTCTATAAGATATTTAGTTCCACTGAGTTGAAGACTACTACTTGTACATAACACTAGCCAAGGCAAACACAAGTGCTAATATGGCTAAATTCAGACCCTACATGTGGACAAGCTGTGAGAAAAGGGAGAAGGATGTTGGCAAAGGGAGAATACTTTGGCTCATACCAATAGTGTGATCATCTTGGAGAAGAGTGAAATATGCGCATGGCATGGACACCTAGCACCAGTGCAAAAGGGAGATAGCGACCCCTTATGGTCAGAGGCTATAGAACACCCCTCATTGGCTGAGGGTATGCTAGACCATTGCTGAGGACATGTGTATCACTATTGACCTCCCTGATGTCACTTTCCTTGTCTATTACTTGTTCCCCATGCGTAGTAGAGTTGCCCTTCATCCCACTACCTTAACATTAGCAAATTTTCTCTCTCCTCCAGCCATAGTATAGTACAATAGCTGTATTAGGGTTTGAATGGGGGAATGAGGGCTTGACACCTGTTTTTGTGTACCTAACAACATTCCTCGTACTATAAAATGAACATGTTGCTGAGCAATTAAGGTAAGAGATAGAAAGATAAAGAGAAATGTAGAAATCTAGGTAGGAAAGTGAGGAAGAGAGAGGCTTTCTTTGGGAAGAATATCACCATGTGTAAAACCTTAAACTTTCACATAATAGAGAGCTTAAAAGAGTGAAGGATATTCTGTCCTTCACTCGCTGTGGTTTTTCATCCCTTTCTAAGGGTTTTCCATATATGTTACATGCCTTCATTACTTTTCCTTGTTTTGCGTTTACATTCTTAATGTAGAACAGACAACATAACCTTCCTGAAGTAGCAAGGGCACTAAAAATCACAGTGCAAGATCAATGGGGGGTGCCAATAGAGGCCATTGGGGCGACGATGTCGGAATTGCATGAAATTTGGCAAGTTGAAGGGAAACGACATTCTAATCTAGACTTGAATTTTCAAGCTTTGTCTAAATTTAGGCAAATTCCTTCGTTAAGGCCCCAAAAACAATGTTTTTGCTATTTATAATAATTTTTTTTTCCTTAATAACTTTTAGTTTAAAAATAAGAATAAGGTCCTGTCTGTTTTAGAGCGGATTAGGGTTTCTAGGCATTTTCATAGCCGCCCTAGGGTTTCTTTTTCTATTTAAACATATTGCAGCCTTTAGGGCAATGGAGTTTTTAGATTTATAAAAATACAGACTTTGTCTATTTCTCTCTGGTGGATTCCAGAGCCCTATCACATTGTGGATTCAAGGAACCCCTCATGGATTTGAGGTTTTCATTCAAAAGCTAACGTGTAGTTTTTTTTTTTTCATTTAGAAATCAACGTGTTTGTTTCTTATAGCTTCCACAACATCAATTGGTATCAGAGCCTTGATTTATCCTAGTCTGATGGCAGATAAGCGTGACAATGACCACCCCATCAATGACAAAATTGAAGAGCCAGTCTTCACAAGGGCTGAGTTCCAACAATTTCATGAGGCAAGTAATATGCGATCTACCGCAAGTAGTCGTTGCCCTTCTTGCCAGGAATCCTAACCATGACGGCCATGGTGAACGCGACAATAGGAACGCGCATGAACCTCCTCTACCTAGTTATAATAATCGAAATAGGCCTCTAGCTTATATGATGAAGATGATAGTGAAGATGATGAGTATGAAGAACACGTTCATGGAGGATATCGTGGTCCTGTTAGGGAATGTGCTCGTGATAATCAGGAATACCGCATGAAGATGGAATTACCTTCTTTTAATGGAGATGTTACTATAGAAGAGTTTCTAGATTTGGTTACTGAAGTGGATAGGTTCTTTGCTTATATGGAGACTCTAGAAGATAAACAAGTTAGGTTAGTAGCCTACAAATTGAAGGGGGGAGCATTTACTTGGTGGGATCATTTGTAGTTGACTCGCACTCATCAGAGGAGAGCCTTAGTACGTTCATGAAGGCGAATGAGGAGGCTGATGGAGGAACGGTTATTGCCACCAAATTATCAGCAAGAACAGTTCAAGCAATACCAATATTGTCGATAAGGTTCCAAAACAGTCAATGCCTACATGAACGAGTTGATAGACTGGCCAATCGTAACAACTTGGAAGAGTTAGAGGATTAACAAATAGCTAGGTTTGTGAATGGGTTGCTTGTAGGAATTTGGGATCAGGTTTCCTTGCAAACCCTACATGTACTTAGTGACGCTATAACCCTAGCCAAGAAAATGGAGTTCCAGCAGAGCAGGTCAAACATGAAGTCCTAGTATGTTAACCAGAGTTCTCTTAATTTTGCACACTCTACAACCAATAAGGGGAAGCAACCAATGTTTCACAACCATTGCAACCTTTAGGTATCAAGGAGGTTAGTAGTAGTAGTAGTTAGCCAAAGGACAAAGCAATAGTTTTTACAAGATGACAGGGAGCCAAAGTCAATCCCTATGCCAAACCAATTAGGAATAAATGTTATAGGTGTAGTGAACCAGGACATTCGTCTCACTCATGTCCTAAGCTAGCCATTGTGAATTTAGTAAAGCAAGTGGAGGAGGAGGCTGAAGTAGAGAATGAAGATGAAGTAGGAGTTGAAGGTGTAGATCCTTATTCCTTTGCCCTTAATGAGATCCAGGATGATGAAAAGGGTGAGCCCTTAGGGAGGTCCCTAGTCATTTAGAGGTTGTTGTTCACACCAAGGAAGGAGTTGAATGATTAGTGATAAGAGATCTTTCGAGCACGATGTATCATCAACAAGAGGGTTTATGACCTCATTATTGATAGTGGCAGTGTGGAAAACATCAGTTCCAAGAGTCTAGTCACCAAATTATGGTTGAAGACAGAGAAACACCCCTCTTTATATAGAATAGGCTAGATTAAGAAAGGTACGAAAACTCTTATTACTCATCAATGTCGGATTAATTTTTCTATGGGTAAGAGTTATGTAGATGAGGTGCTATGTGATATTGTTGAGATGGATGCATGTCATTTAATTTTGGGAAGGCCATGGCAGTATGATTTAGATGCTACTCATAGATGTAGGGACAACGTGTATGTGTTCTTTAAGAATGGTAGGAAAATTGTCATTGGTCCTATCAAGGAGGACAGTGTACTTAAAGCTTCTAAAGTGGAGGGGAAGCCGTCACTTCTTCTTGTTAATAATGAGGATGAACAAGGAGGCTAGGGAATCAAAGTAGGTATTTGCCGCTCTGGTGACTAATGGCGGGCTCAAAGCAGTGCCTGAAATACTGGCAGCAATACAACATTACTTAAGGAGTTTGGGGAACTATTTCCAAATGAGCTGCCTGCAGGATTACCACCGATGCGTGACATTCAACACTACATTATTTTGGTCCTTGGAGCCAGCCTACCAAACTTACCACATTACCGGATGAATCTGCAAGAGAGCTAGATCTTGCAAGGTCAAGTGGATGAATTGCTTAGTAAGGGATAGATTAGAGAGAGCATGAGTCCATGTGCAGTACCTGCCTTATTAACACCCAAGAAGGATGGAATTTGGCACACCAACAAGATTACAGTCAGGTATCGATTCCCTATCCCTCGATTGGATGATATGTTTGACATGCTGAGTGGGTCCAAGTGTTACACCAAATTGGATCTGAAGAGTGGGTACCACCAGATTCGTATCCGAACTAGTGATGAGTGGAAGATAGCTTTCAAGACAAAATAGGGGCTTTATGAGTGGGTGGTTATGCCATTTGGCTCATCAAATGCCCCTAGTACATTCATGTGACTTATGAATCAGGTATTGAAACCATTTATTGGAAAGTTTATAGTTTTCTATTTTGATGATATCTTGATATACCGTAAGACAGAAGCTGCTCATTACAATCATGTGCATGAGGTGCTAAAGGTTTTATTGGCCAACAAGTTGTATGTCAACTTGAAGAAATGAAATTTCTTCACAAATAGGTTGTTGTTCTTGGGGTATGTAGTAAGTGCTGAAGGGATTCATGTTGATGAGGAAAAAGTCTGTGCTATTCGGGAGTGGCCAACCCCAAAGATAGTGAGCGATGTGCGGAGTTTTCATGGCCTAGCAACCTTTTACGGGAGGTTTGTTCAGAATTTTAGTAGCATAGTAACCCTTATCACAACATGCTTAAAGAAGGGGAACTTCTTTTGGGAGGAAGTAGCAGAATAGAGTTTTGCATTGATCAAGGAAAAAATGAGTACCACCCCATTTTTAACCCTGCCTAATTTTGAAGCGTTGTTTCAAGTGGAGTGTGATGCATCAGTTGTTGGAATCAATGTTGTATTATCATAGGTAGGTAGACTAGTGGCTTTCTTCAATGAAAAACTTCCTGAGTCACGAAACAAATGGTGGACATATGAGTTGGAGTTATATGCTTTGGTACAGACTTTAAAGCATTAGAAGCATTACTTAGTCCAGAGGAAGTTTGTGTTGTATACAGACCATCAAGCTCTAGAATTTACCAGTAGTCAAACTATCATCAACAGAATGCATTCCAGGTGGGTTGCGTACATACAACATTTTTCATTCTCCTTAAAGCACAAATCTGGTGTTACTAACAAGGTAGCAGATGCACTTAGTCAATGAGCTTCTTTGTTGGTCACTTTGCGAACAAAGGTCATCGGGTTTGATTATCTAAAAGAGCTATACGAGGAAGATGAGGATTTTGGAAGGGTTTGGATTCAATGTTAGCAAACTCAATTTGTTATGGATGGCATACACCTACAAGAAGGATTTCTCTTTCAAGGGAATCCGCTATGTATTCCTCGAAGTTCTTTAAGGGAACAGGTTATTCAAGAGTTGCATGGTAGAGGTTTGGGTGGTCATATGGGGTGAGACAAGACAATAGCATTTGTGGATAAGCAATACTATTGGCCCCAACTTAAACAGGATGTTGGCAATCTTGTGAGGAAGTGCCCTATATGCCGGACAGCTAAGGAGCACTCTCAAAACATTGGTCTCTACTAAAATCCCTAAAGCCCTCGTTAAGGCCCATTTTGTGGGGTAGTGTCTCTGAGCCCACACAAGGTTACTAGGCCAACTCTAATACCATATGTAACGACCCAAGGAAAAGTGCTAGCCATATCTGCACTATACCTCAAAAGGACTAGTCACAATTGAGACTCTTTGTAGTTGTTAATAAAGCCAGATTTACCTAGTAAATGCTCAATGTGGGACTCATCACACACCCACACATATCACACAATCAATCAAATTAGGGCATCACATTGACAGGTATTCGAAGATCTCTCATTTCATAGCCTATAGAAAGACCTTAGAAGCCATTCAAGTCTCCAATCTGTTCTTCAAAAGGGTAGTGTGTTTGCATGGAGTGCCCAAGTCCATTACCTCTGACAGTGATACCAAGTTCCTCAGTCACTTTTAGAGGACTTTGTGAGGTGGTTTGATACATCCCTTAATTACAACAGCACTAGTTATCCTCAGATTGATGGTTAGACAGAAGTTGTCAACCGAACCTTAGGTAATCTGATCCAGTGTATTTCTGGAGAGAAGCCCAAATAGTGGGATCTTGCCTTGTCTCAAGCCAAATTTGCTTATGATATCACTGTTAGCAAGAGTATGGGTAAGTCCCCTTTTGCCATTGTCTATTGTGTGCCCCCAAAATATGCGTTGGATTTGGTACCTTTACCTGAGCTTTCAAGAGTGAGCCAAGCTGCAGAAGATATGGCTGACCACATTCAGGCTGTGCAAGAAGAAGTTAGGCATAAACTTGAAGCTTCGAATGCTAAGTACAAGGAAGCTACCGATAAGAAGAGGCATGAGAAGATCTTTAATGTTGGGGATTTGGTATTGGTCTACCTTCGGAATGAGCAATTTCCTATTGGTAGTTACAATAAATTGAAGGACAAGAAGTATGGACCATTTTAGATTGCTAAGAAGATCAACAACAATGCCTATGTGCTTGCTCTTCTGCTAGACATGAACATTTCTTCTACCTTCAATGTTGTTGACTTGTATGATTATCATCCTCCTAATGAGCCAGATAGTGAGAACTTAAGTTGAGTTCTTTCCAAGTGGGAGAGACAGATGTAGAACAGACAACACAAGCCTTCTTGGAGCAACAAGGGTGCTGAAAGTCGTAGTGCAAGATCAGGGGGGGGGGGCAATAGAGGACATCGGGACAATGATGTCAAAATTGCATGAAATTTGGCATACTGAAGGAAAACGACATTCTGATCCAGACTTGAGTTACCTCAAGCGTCGCCTAAATTTAGGCAAATTCCTTCGTTAAGGCCCGAAAATAATGTTTTTGCTATTTATAGTAATATTTGTTTTTCTTTAATAAATTTTAGTTTAAAAGTTAGAATAAAGTTTCGTCTGGTTTGGGACTTCTCTTAGAGACAGTATTTTCAATTTCCGCAATTATCTAAATTTTGCTATTTTTGGCAAGAGTAGCTATTTTGCCACCTAATTATGTGTTTAGCACGAATTAGGGTTTCTGAGCGTTTTCATAACTATCTTAGGGTTTCTTTTACTATTTAAACATATTGTAGCCTCCAGGGAAATGGAGATTTCAGATTTATAAAAATATAGACTACATCAATTTCTCTCTACTGGATTCCAGAACCCTATCACCTTGTGGATTCAAGGGACCTCCTGTGGATTCGAGGTTTTCATTCAGAAGCTAACATGTTTAGTTTCTTTTCCATTCAGAAAGCAACATGTTGGTTTTCTTGTATCTTCGATGACATCAATTCTTTTGACCTTAAAGTTTTAAAGTTTCTTATTTTACTGTTCATGAGCTTTTGCACTTAAATGTAATGTGAGATCCATAACTTATCCTCTTTACAAGCTTAAAAATCTAACTTGCACGTACACTACTTTTGCCACAACTTTGTGGTGTTGTTGCCTATAACTTTTGTTCGGTTAAATAATTGACTCTAGATAATTAACCAATTATCCAAGTTGAATAATTAGTTTAATTACATGCAAATCCAATTAAGGCATTGTCAAATAATCAATTTATAGTTAAGGGTGGCAGAAAATAAATTTGATAGAGGTGATTTGATCACGATGGTAGGAAATCACTCGTAGGTAAAACCTAATTAGGTGATTACTCAAGTCACCACTCCTAAAAATTACACTAACAAGAACATAGGTTACAAAGACAAGAAATTTTACCCTATCTTGAAGTACCTGCCTACAGTAGAATTTATTGATCTATAAGGAAGCTTAACTCTAATACCAATTGGACTACTTCTTGTAGCAAACTTCTTCTTTGCACAAACTACATTTCGTGACTAACTCCACAGCAATAATTGATTGTTGCAATTGGGTGCAAAGTTCTTCAAACACACTTTGATGAACTGATAATAGCTTGGTACAATACCCTAGGTGCATTGATGTCACATCAGCTTCATAGTATGTGTGTCTTTGTGTGTGTATAATGACGGTTTTGAAAAGTAACTTTTATATGCTCTGGAACCCCAATGCATGAATTCCAAGATAGGCCAAGTCATCATAGGTTGAAAAAAAAAAAATTACCATTCAATTTTCATATAGCTTGATAGATCGAAACATACTGAGCTAGGTATTGAAGACCTGTTCCTCCAATTTTCAAACTTTTTATGTAATAATTTACTCTCTTAAAAAAAAAAAAAAAAATTGTGTATAAACAATAAGATTTAAAATTTTTGTATAAACAATAAATTTTTTTCCTTCTATGTGTAGAGTGATGGACAATTAACTTGGCGAATCTTGATAATTGTTCCCCCCCCCCCCCCCCCCCCCCAAAAAATCAAATTTAAATAGTAATTAGCTTCCCATCACCCAAATCTGTTCCTTTCATGGGTTAAATACTTAAACTTAAACTTAAACCCATGACCTCTCCTATTTGTGGAAGAGAAGTAAGCATTGCAAGTTTACAATGATTAGTAATTGTTTTTGGTTGAAAGTTTAAATAGCGTATAAAACACTATGAACGATTAGACCCCCCAAATAAACAAATTACCAATTCAATCTTTATATCAAACAATGTATGTGCGGAAAATGATTATAAGCTTAAACAAGAATTGATAAGCAATCTAAACCAAATAATATCATATCCACAGCAGAAATTAAATGGCAAAGATTAAGAGAAGAGAGATGCAAACATAAGGACAACACAGTGATGTGTTATCGAAGAGGAAACCGAAGCCCTTTGCGTAAAACCTCTCTGCCGCCCTCCAAGCGGTCAATAATCCATTAGAAAATGAAGTTGGGATACATGAATAGCAATAAACCCTCCAAGTCTGAAAGCTCAGAAATGTGTTGAAAACACAAGAGCAATGTAGACCCCCTCAATTAAAGTTACGGCTCGATAGTTTTTACACTAACTTAATACAAAGTGCAGAATAGTGTAAATGCGAGCGGATAAGCAAATAAACTACTCTAATCCATAAACTAAGCAACACAGCAGTATAATGGAAAATAAAAGAGTAGGGAAGAAAGATGCAAACACAAAAAACCCCAAGACGTGTTTTCGAAGAGGAAACCGAAGAACTTGGCGAAAAACCTCTCCGCCGCCCTCTAAGCGGAAATCGATCCATTAGACAATCAGTTGGGATACATGAGTAAGCAAGAGACCCTCCAAGCCTAATCTACCCGATGTACCTAAGCCCTCCAAGCTCCTACTCCAACAAGGCTTCTCGGAACCATGTCTTGTCTAGCACCCCGGATCCCACAACAAGCTCCATGTTGCATCTGCCATTCTAGGCTTCTTCCAATGCTTCCCAGCAGCACCAAAATGTCACTCAACACACTCAAAGGGTGAGGTAAGTGTTTGGGCTATCAACCTCTCAATGGTATGGAAATGGAGAGGAAAGGGTTGAGGAGATACCACAAGCAAGTGTATAGAGAAAGGTGGGGATGACAATCTCTAATTCCCAATGTGTTTGGCTAGGGTTTTCTCTCTGAAGCATTTCTCAACATTTGTGGGTAATGAGGGTATATATAGGATATGTGCAAAATGTGTGAGTTAGTCAGTACAGGCTGGCAGAACAACTTGTCTCGCGGGTGTCTCGCGGGAAGGCCTTACCCGCGAGATACTCGCGAGAGACAGCTGTCTCCACCTGGCCTGACTCTTCGCATTCCAGCATGTGCAGGGCACATGCTTCACTTCGCTGGAAGCTAGGCCGCGACATACCCGCAAGAATCCTTCAGCCTCCAAATGCTTGAGTTTTCACACACTCTCTCTATCACACAACCCTTACAACAAATCCCACAACAAATACAGGGTATAATCGATTGACAATAATTACAATCAAATTTGGCACGGAATAAAAGCCAACAAAATACATAGTTGTAAATAACAACTTTACAATCTCCCCCTTTGGCTATTCCGTGACAAAACCCTAAAACAGACTCTAGACTTAAACGTGAGTTTGGGAACGAAGGCAAAACTCACTCACACCTAATTCTAGATTCTGACAAGCTCTTGAAACATATGAACAAGTAACTCCTGAAACACAACAACAAAATAATATCATTGTATGCAGAAAAACTTGAAAGGCATATGGAGCAATAATAGCATGATTAAGCAAAATGAAATAGAAACACTAGATCATGACAAGATCAAACAAGTAATCACTATACACAAGCAAATACTATGCTCATTCACACAAGGAATGAACATTCGGATATGCAAGATGATAAGCTCATTTGAAGAGTATCATTTGCAAATCCAACACTCAACCAATGCTAAATACACGAAGTATTTGCATGTAGGAACAATCCTACTAGGGCACAAAAGTGTTCATCACTCAACCAATGCATAGAACATATATGCATCTAGGAACAATCCTACAAGGACACAAGAGTGATGTACTGAAGTAAAATGTATGACATTAAACTTCACGAACACAAGCATAAAAGGCTGCATAAACAAATTACAGCATATGCATGGCACAAACCATAAAAGCCTACAAACTATGCAATGAAACAAACCCTTAAAGCTTACAAAAGCAACATGGGTACATGCAAGATATGCTACAAAGCATAGAGAATATCACAAAAGAAACTACTGAAATTATACTTAAATAAAAAACAGAGTATCAAAGCTTTAAACCAAAAGCAGTAAACATGAAACATCAAAAACATAGGAACTGTTGACTTCTTCTCCCCCTATCACCATACTCCCCCTATCAATGACATCATCTCTCCCTTATTGTCATGGAATAGCTAGTCATTCTCTTCTAGCTTCCGTTGAATTTCGTCCAGCTGAGTTTGGAGTGATGTGAACTGTGAATAAAGACGTCGGTGGTGAGTGTACATGATAGTCACCAGCCCGGACATCTTTGTACTCATCTCTTGAAGAGCAATGAAGATATTGTTAAACTGTTCATCATAGGTACGAGTTGCAGAACTCGAGGTTCCCGATGGTGCATGACTTTCTTGCTTGGTGTTCTTCTTGGTGTGGCTTATACTCGCATGGAGAGAATGAATGTTAATTGGACTTGGCCTTGGATATGGATGTTCATCCTCCAATGGACAGACACCTTTGAGCTTCAAAATCTTTGAAATAAGGCGAGAGAAAGGAATACAATTCCTTGAAGCAGTCCGGTCAACTGTTTTTGCCAAAATGTGAAAAATATGAGAGCACACAGCAATCTCTATGTCCGTGATCAGATCATTCAAAAACAATGCTTGACCAAGATTCATATATCCGGTGCTGGACAAGGGATAGAGATTGCTGCACATGAATTCGGAAGAAAGGGATGCCACATTGATTGACTTCTTATTTGAGGAGAATTCCAAATTGGCTCCTAAAGACTGTTTGAGATATTCTTCATCTGGGTTCAGCTCATCATATACCGTTGGTATGGGGAGTATTGGCCGGTTAATGTGTAGAATTTCCGCCAAGTACATTGGTGTGACAGAAAAGCTCTTTCCTTGAACCCAACATTTAATCTCTTCTCCGACGACACTGGCATTGGCATAGAATTCCTTAACCATGTTCTCGTATGTATCCTCGAAAGTTGAAAGCAGATAGTTCCAATCTTTCGTGGCAAACCAAATGGGTATTTTTGTGTCCCTGAGTGATAGCTGATCAACCCCCCTTTCAACTAGTAAAGGAGCATCCTGAAAGTGGTTCTTGTAGGATTCAAAAGCAGCATAAGACTTAAACAAGTGAGGATAAAAAATTCCCATTGAGCAACGAGCTCTCTTTGGTCTAGGTGAATCAGCATCAACATCAATGATCGGCTCTTTCCCTTTGTTGCGGCCTCCTTTCACAGCTGAAGTCTTGAATGGAGACATCTGTGCAACAGAGCACAAAAAAAAAATAGAAGACAAGTGCACAACATACAGAACACAGAACACAGAACACAGAACACAGAATTTGATTAGATTCAAGTTAGTTCCAAATCAGAGTTAAACTAACTGAAAACATAGCATGGTTGACTCTTAACATCATGCTTAAAGACTCAAACCTATAAAGCATAATCACAATGCAAAAAATTAAGAGACAGTGCAAGTGTGTGTGTCTGTGTGCAAGTGCTGATGAGTGTGTGCGGCATGAGATGCATGAGGGGTGCCTGAGTGTGCCTAGGTGTGTGTCAAGAGTGTGCAAAATGAGAAAAGTGTATGAAACACACAATCAATGACCAAACGGAGTGAAAATTGGTCAAACAAGTGAGAACCCATAGATTGAAATCACTTGATTTCAATTTGGCACAAAAATGTCATTCGGACATTTTGTCGAACACCTAACATGCACAAATGCAAATATGACATGAATAATGCATGAACATGATGAAAACATGCCTAAATACACTTTAAAATGCCACAAGGGGCCAACACAGAAGCACAAACAACAAATGGGACACAGCCTAATCAAAAGATTTGACAAAACTTCACCCAATTTTGAAAACCAACCCAAATTTTGAAAATCCCCAAATATCAAAACCCTAACATAAAATTCTGCATAATCTAAGTAAAAACTTAAAAGGAATTGTTTATAAAACATACCTTGAAGAATAAAATGCAGAAAAGATGCTTGGTTTGAAGGGGATTGAATGGAATAGTGATTTGGGTTGAAAAGGTTCAAGAGAGGTTGAGCGAGGGAAGTTTTTTTTGTGATTTGAAAAACTGTCACATCAGCAATATAAAACTAAAAACACGCATTTTTCGCGGGTTAGGGAGTGGCGACACAGTAGCGAGACAACCACGAAAAATGACCACTGAAGCACAAAATTTTCGCGAGAAGCATTAGGTCGTGAAACAGTCGCGAGACAGTCGCGGTAACTTCTGTCTAAAATTGGAAAAATCCAATTTTTAGCTAAACAACATTTCGCGAGAAGCTGTTGGTCGTGAGATAGTCGCGATACAGTCGCGAAAGTTTCTGTGTGACAGGATAAAAAAATTTCCCTTAACCCCTTTTCGCGGGAAGCTCTAAGTCGCGAGCTTCTCGCGAAACAACCCCTGAACTAGATTTTGAAGGAAAAGCACAAAAATGCATTTTGAACAAAAACAAAAGACATGAAAGTATAAAATCACTTTCAAAAACAAATAAAACACTCAAAAATCTTTTTGGGTTTGATCAAACAAAGATTGAGCATGTGAAAACACATTTAATCAAGTACAATCACACAGATGAATATGACATTCATTGAACATAGACTTGTGTGTTGTGTGTGGATATCAAAAATGAGATAGTCCTTAGTCCAATGTGAAGCTTCAATGATCAATTCAATCAAGGCATACACAACTAGCACTAGATTATGTGACCTATCTCAATTATAGATACATGCATATATGACCTCCCATAAGTACTTGATGACAATTCTTTGAATCTTTTCATTTGGCTCCATATTCAACATATCATTTGCAACTTTTGAGCAAAGAAAATCTCATTGAGAGATAGATGCCTAAAATTTTTGATATTTCAATTGATGAGTTAGCCTTTGGCTTTTTGGACATCATACATTTTATTTTGGTCGCTTTCCCTTTTTCCTAGTCAAATACTAGTTTGTGCGACAGGCTTTTGCAGCTCTATATCTCTTTTCATTTGGAGATTTACATTTAGAGAGCTCTTTTAAGCAAAACAAATAAAAAGTGGGAAGATATATAGACATGAGTCTATGCATGTCTCAAGATCAACAAAACCATTCACTAATCCTTCATGACAAGGTTAAAGATCTATTTACAACAGTCACATAGATTTCAGAATTTCTTCCACAATGATATGAGTGCATGAGAGACAAGCTAAGCTCGTTAAAAGCACAAAGCCATAAGTACAAAGGTACAAGGCAAAACATGCTTTGAGACAAAACTCAACAAAGTGATCAAACTTTTTGGATTTTCTATTTTTATCTGTTTTTGAATTTTTGAACACACCCAAAACAGAACAAGAAAAGAAAGATCAACAAAAACTGCTGGTATAAACCAACCAGATAAATGAAAAAACTTCTAGACACTAAACATGTGGAACCACAACAACAAGTATGCAACAAAGAGTAGTATAGGTTCACACAAGAGATAGAGTTCAGGGAATGATACCGACACCGATGGTCTTACGCAAAGATTCAAACTTTGGGCCATCTAGAGGTTTAGTGAATACGTCTGCCTTCTGATTCTCAATGTTGATGAACTCTAAGTACACGGTCCTTTCCTCCACCAAATCTCGAATGAAATGATACCGAATTTCGATATGTTTTGATTTCGAGTGTTGAACTGGATTCTTGGACAAATTTATGGCACTTGTATTATCACAATATACACACATCGTGTCTTTAGTGATTCCATAATCATGAAGAAGCTTCTTCATCCATAGTAATTGAGCACAGCAACTTGCAGCAGCAATGTATTCAGCTTCGGCTGTTGATAAAGAGACTGAATTCTTCTTTTTGCTCATCCATGACACCAAGTTGTTTCCAAAATAAAAGCATCCACCGGAAGTACTTTTTCTATCATCAATGCACCCGGCCCAATTAGCATCAGAATATCCGGCTAAGCATTCATTTGAATCTCTTGAGTACCAAATTCCATAATCAGAGGTGCCATTTATGTAGCGGATAATTCTTTTAACAGCTGTTAAATGTGACTCTTTGGGGGCTGCCTGAAATCGAGCACACACGCCTACACTGAAGGCAATGTCTGGTCTGCTAGCAGTGAGGTATAAGAGACTGCCTATCATGCTTCGATAAAGCGTTGGATCCACTTCTATACCTGCTGCATCCCGACTCAGCTTTGATGAGGAGCTCATTGGAGTGGAAGTATGTTTCTTAGAGTCTAGACCAAATCTTTTAACAAGATTTTTGGCATATTTCTCTTGAGATATGAATATCCCATCTTTCCGTTGTTTCACTTAAAGCCCAAGGAAATAGTTCAGCTCCCCCACCATACTCATCTCAAACTCCCTTTTCATTTCTTCGGAGAATTCATGAGCCAAATGGTCAATTGTGGCTCCGAAAACAATATCATCCACATATACTTGAGCAACTAGGAGAGACTTCTCATTTCTCTTTACAAACAAGGTTCGATCAGCTCGGCCTCTTTTGAATCCATGATCCAACAAGTATGTTGTGAGACGATCATACCATGCTCTTGGTGCTTGCTTCAAACCATACAGTGCTTTCTTCAATCGTAGCACATGATCCGGAAAATGAGGATCTTGAAATCCCTTTGGTTGCTCAACAAATACTTCTTCATTTAGAAAACCATTCAGAAATGCACTTTTCACATCCATTTGGTACAGTTTGAAATCCATAACACATGCGATGGATAGTAGAATTCGAATTGACTCTAATCTTGCTACTAGTGCAAACGAATCATCAAAATCTATGCCTTCCACTTGAGTATATCCTTGAGCTACCAACCTAGACTTGTTTCGAACTACCTCACCGTCTTCATCAGTTTTGTTCTTGAAGATCCACTTGGTGCCAATGACATGGGTATCTTTGGGTCTTGGAACCAACTCCCATACATCATTTCTGACAAACTGATGTAACTCCTGATGCATAGACTCGATCCAATTTTAGTCTCTAAGGGCTTCCTCTACCTTCTTGGGTTCGAATTAAGCAAGATAACAATTGTACGTCACATGATTTGCACTGTATTTTGGTCCTTTTCTTAACCGAAGTCCCTCATTTACGTCACCAATGATATTACTTGATGGATGATTGAGGGTTACCCTTGATGACGGTCTCTTGGAGGTAGAAGGTTCTTCATCTCGAGAGATTGGAGGTTGAACTTCCGGAGGGGTGAGAGGGCCCTTGCATTGATCTGGTCTCCCTTCTTGATATAGGGGGTGTAGACTCTTTTTCTGATGATTCTTTCTCGATCTCATCATCTTGTGAAATGTTGTCCTCAACCTCCCCCTTATTTAGGTTCGATCCTTCACAGTCATCCCTTTCCCTTTCAGATATGGTATCATCAATGACCACATTTATTGACTCCATTACCGTCTTAGTGCATTTATTGAACACCCTATACGCTCGGCTATTTAATGAATAGTCTAGAAATATCCCTTCATCACTTTTAGCATTAAATTTTTCGGGATTCTCTCTATCATTGAGAATATAACATTTGCTCCCCAAATATTCGGAAATACTTCACCTTCGGCTTCTTTTCTCTCCAAATTTCATACGATGTCTTCTTCGTTCCTGCTCGGAAGTAAATCCTATTCCCAATGTGACATGAAGTGTTCACAGCTTCAACCCAAAACTTCTGTGGAAGATTTTTGTTGAGTAACATTACTCGAGCCATTTCTTGAATCACCCGGTTCTTCCTTTCAACTACTCCATTTTATTGTGGAGTCTTTGGGGCTGAGAATTCCTTCTTGATACCGTGTTCATTGCAAATGCTTCAAACTTTGCATTTTCAAACTCTTTCCCATGATCACTCCTGATTTTGATGATAGGTACTCCCTTTTCATTCATCAATCTCTTGCATAATTTTTCCATCTTATCACATGCTTCCGATTTCTCTCTAAGGAAGTCCACCCAAGAATACCTTGAGAAATCGTCAACTATCACCATAATGTACCGCTTTCCACCCATGCTCTCTGTTCTTGTAGGACCCATCAAATCCACATGCAGTAATTCTAAGGGACGAGAAGTTGCAACCACATTCACTTTAGGATGGCTTGACTTTGTTTGTTTTCATAATTGACATGGACCACAAACATTCTTCTCAATTTTCCCAAACTTAGGTAGACCAACCACAGCCTCAAGCTTCGAGACTTTCGCCACTTGCTTGTAATTTGCATGTCCAAGCTGTTGATGCCACAACTCCAAGAGGTTTACCCGAGCACTTCGACATGCTATGCTGGGTTTTGGAATGATCCCATAGCAGTTATCAATGGTCCTTAGTCCCTTTAGAACTTGAACACCTTCTTCATTCAAGATTAGACACCCTTTCTTTGAAAATTGGACCAAGAAATCTTGATCACAAATCTGAGTGATACTTAATAAGTTCACTTTTAATCCCTTAATATACAACACATCAGTCAACAAAGGCAGACTCGGAATATCCACCGTTCCCTTTCCAAGAACTTGTGAATGACTACCATCCCCAAATGTCACAAATCCATCTTCCTTCTCCTTAAGAGTTTTGAACAAAGATTTTTCTCCAGTCATATGCCTAGAACACCCGCTGTCAAGGTACCACAAACATGAATTAAACACTTTCAATGCGGTATGAACAAAAAGACATGCATGAGAGAAACATTCTTGACCATCAAAACAAGAATCATTTTTCCTTGTTTCATTCAAGGATGAGTGAAGTTTCCTTTTTAAACGACCAAGTTTATCACTTAACTGTCTATTTCTTCTCTCATATTCATAGTTTAAAGACTTTGACTCACATAGGCTGTTATGTATATCATGGTTCCTATGAACTAATGATTTCAGCATGTGACTAAAAATTCTAGCATGTTTCTTAGATTTAAATAACTCTAAGATCGCATTACTGGAACAATCTTCAAATATGCTCATTGAGTCATTTTCATAAACAAATTTCAAATCCTTCATGGTAGTTTTAACAAGAACACTTTTCAAAACACACCAAGGGGTCTAGGATCACACTTAGGTATTAAAACCACAGCAAGTGTACCTGCTCTGATACCAATTGAAAGCTCAGAAATGTGTTGAAAACACAAGAGCAATTTAGACCCCCCCAATTAAAGTTACGGCTCGATAGTTTTTACACTAATTTAATACAAAGTGCGAAATAGTGTAAATGCGAGCGGATAAGCAAATAAACTACTCTAATCCATAAACTAAGCAACACAGCAGTATAATGGAAAATAAAAGAGTAGGGAAGAAAGATGCAAACACAGAAAACACCAAGACGTGTTTTCGAAGAGGAAACCGAAGAACTCGGCAAAAAACCTCTCCGCCGCCCTCCAAGCGGAAATCGATCCACTAGACAATCAGTTGGGATACATGAGTAAGCAAGAGACCCTCCAAGCCTAATCTACCCGATGTACCTAAGCCCTCCAAGCTCCTACTCCAACAAGGCTTCTCGGAACCGTGTTTTGTCTAGCACCCCGGATCCTGCAACAAGCTCCATGTTGCATCTGCCATTCCAGGCTTCTTCCAATGCTTCCCAGCAGCACCAAAACGTCACTCAACACACTCAAAGGGTGAGGTAAGTGTTTGGGCTATCAACCTCTCAATGGTATGAAAATGGAGAGGAAAGGGTTGAAGAGATACCACAAGCAAGTGTATAGAGAAAGGTGGGGATGAAAATCTCTAATTCCCAATGTGTTTGGCTAGGTTTTTCTCTTTAAAGCATTCCTCAACATTTGTGGGTAATGAGGGTATATATAGGATAGGTGCAAAATGTGTGAGTCAGTCAGTACAGGCTGGCAGAACAGCTTATCTCGCGGGTGTCTCGCGGGAAGGCCTTACCCGCGAGATACTCGCGAGAGACAGCTATCTCCACCTGGCTTGACTCTTCGCATTCCAGCACGTGCAGGGCACATGCTTCACTTCGCGGGAAGCTAGGCCGCGACATACCCACGAGAATCCTTCAGCCTCCAAATGCTTGAGTCTTCACACACTCTCTCTATCACACAACCCTTACAACAAATCCCACAACAAATACAGGGTATAATCGATTGACAATAATTACAATCAAATTTGGCACGGAATAAAAGCCAACAAAATACATAGTTGTAAATAACTTTACAAAGTCTAATCTACCCAGGTACCTAAGCCCTTCAAGCTTCTTATTCCAACGAGGTTACGCCGAACCTTTGTCTTTTCTAGCTTACCGAATTCCACTATAACCCATAGCATTAACCAATAACCATTGGTCCCTTCTGAACTGCTTCCCAAAGCACTAAAAAGCCTTCTCACAGATGTGGGTATGGTGAGAAAAGGATTTGGGTAAGAACCTCTCAAGGATGTAACAATGGAGAGGATGAGAGTAGAGGAATTTGAAAATTCTCTATGTGAAGATTGTGGATGAATCAATCTTGTTTTTCTCTAGGGTTTCTCTCTTAAAATTCTCTTTGGAAGCTCTCTACATTTCGTTGGTTTAAGGGGTATATATACTTGGGTGAGAAGGGAATGCGAAGAGTTAGTTTTTCCCCAAACAGGGTGGTCTGGCTGCTTGGCCTTGCGACTTGACTGAGTCGCGAGTTCAAGCCGCGAGATAACAGAACGGCCAGGCTGGACTTTTTGTCCTGTAGTGCTCCAGCTAGCACAACTGTTCATCTTCTCGCATGCTTTACTTGTGTGCTGCATTTAGCGGCTTACCAGTCGCGAGTCACCCGCAAGTCTCTGCATTCTTGCACAATCTCAAGTATTTCTTCACACTCTCTCACTCACTACCTTTACATGATTCCCACTTAAACACAGGGTTCCTAATTGCTAAATTACAAGCAAAGTTGGCACAGAATAAAGCCAATACAATGGTTGATTAAATTCAACCTTACATTGGTAAATGTTAAAAAAAAAACTTTATTCATAATTAAATAAGAAATTGTAAATTTGGATAAATTCGATTCTAATTAATAAATTTCAAAAGTTTTATATTAGTACTTCTTTAAATTTAAAATGTATTGAATTTACTCATTTATCTCTTTTTTCTTTTTTCTTTTTTCTTTTTTGTCCAATTTTACATTAGGTGGTATAAATTTATCAGATGTTTAAAATTGTGTAACTCAATAACATTGTTTGATCTCTTTTATAAGAAAAATAAAGATTCAAACTCAATTACCACATTCAATAAAAAAAAATAAAAAAAAATCAATTGTTACCCTATGTAGGAGAGAGAGAGAGAGAAAGATTTTTGTAAAGGTTGGCAAGAGGGAACATGATTCAAATTACTCATTTCTAACTATCAAATGGGCATTAGTCATTATATATGTTATAATTGGTGGTTTAAATTTGAGGTGCACTGATTTGTGCCACATAGGATCATAGCCTTGGATGTTTTATTCCTTCCCAAGTTATACATTTGTGTTGGGTACGTACTACGTAATGGACTTCAATTGAATAGGCATTAAGTCTTAACTAACGTAAGGAATATTAGTCCTTATTTGCGTAGGACTTGTAGTGCGGCAAGACCTAATGGTAAAACATATATATAATGCTGTTATTGTCAATTGTAGGGTGTGCCGCAATATTAGAATAGGTTTCTCTATTCTCTGTTATTGTATAGAGTTTTAAGCTGTGACCTTGTTTTAGAGATTTTCAGGTTTTTCTAGTCACGAGCTTTTGGTGAGTAAGAGTTTTTTTTAGGTGTATTTGGGATTTGGGCTTTGTGAGGATATTTTGATAGCACATTTGTAACCTTTTTCTTTTGTCAGTGAAATTTTCTCCTCTACGCCGCCTGTAGATGTAGGCCAAAAACTAAACCACGTAAATCTTTGTGTTCTAGTGAGATTATTTATTTTGTTTTCTATTTCTAATTTGCACAAACCCACTGTTATTTGGATACACACAACAAATAGATATTTAGGCTTGTGCTATTCTCAACATATTGGTATTAAAGCTTCTGCTTTTACAACAATATAAGATACTTAGTGATCTCTCTCATGCATAATATATCTTGTATAGAATGTCCCGCTATCAGTAAACTCTGGCAGATGAAGGTAAAGCATACATCGGCTTTAGAACTTACCAAGACTCTAGTAAAGAATGATTCTACATGGTTTCATCTTCACTTTTCTAAAATAGAAGACAGGACGATTGACATAGCAGGGGGAACAGGTTTGGATAACAGTGCTGGTTTAAACCCAAACCAAGCATCAGGCACAATCGAGGAACAAACCGATGACACGAATCAGACATCTTACACCCCATTGCTTATTGCAGCTAGCAAAGGAATAGTGGAAATAGTTGACAACATCATTGAGCTGTATCCTCAGGGAATTGAGCACACCAGTAGCAACGGGCAAAACATATTACATGTGGCCATTAGCCACCGTAAAAAGGAAATCTTCCAGCGCATGAAGAAGATGAAAACAATAATGACTTGTAGGCTGGCTTCACGGATTGATAAGAAAGGCTACACTATATTGCATCATGCTGCAGACACGAAGAACTATGATGGAGGACACCAACCTGGTCCTGCTTTCCAATTGCAGGATGAGTTGAAATGGTTCAAGGTATGCATCTCTATTCATCGCTTCACCCCAAATAATAATAATAATTTTAAGGAGCAGTAGTAGTAGATTTAGCTTTATTGGAAACATTAAAATTAGAAAATTCCTAAACCAACCCGATCTGTTACTTATATGTGTAGAAAGGGGTTGGGTTGGATTGGTGGACTATGCATTTGTGTTTACATTTTTCATGTCTTATAAAAAAGAAACTTTCATAAACTATTAAAACAACTTATTTTTAATAAATTATTAAAATTTACATATTATGCCTTATTATATTCATTAAAATTTTAAATTCATTATTAAAATTTTAAATTCATTAAAAGTAATTTTCAAAATACCAAAATAAGTTAAAATTAAAAAAAAAAAAAAAGAGTAAAATAAAATAAACTAATATTATGGTGGGTCTAATTGAGTTGGATTGGCAAGAAAAACTATCAACTCGTATCCGAATAAAAGCCCATCGACAAAAGCTAATCCAAGGTGTTGGGTTGGATTGAGTTGGCTGGATTCATCAAATTGGTGAATTGGATGAACACCTATATATAGTTTCCAATTTGTTGGCCTTATGACTATCTATACAAACACTTGATAGTTACATCATATTCACATTAAATAAAGCTATTAAAAGCTAAAAACACAAATTTTAGCAACTCATTCCACAAAAACACACTACAATAGACTGTCATAGATGACAGTCTATTGTAGCTCAAAACTTAAATTTAATTATAGGTGATAAGTTATTATTAGTTCTAATTTAAATTTACAACTAAAATTAATTTTTTGCTTATTTATAACAACCAATCACAACCTAACACTTAGAATTTGTTGTAAAAATGTTGTGGACATAACATTTTTCTTAAACATATGACCTAATCCGGATATTTGGACCTTATTTATGTCATGCATATATGCCCTATATCTTAGGGATAGTTGACAAAATATTGTTGATTGTATAATAAATTAAGTTTTAGAGGCTTGAAGGAAACGAATAATAAATATGTGGAATCTGGATCTTCAAGATCTATTGATATGAAATCCAGGTTTTAAAAAATAAATAAATAAAAAGAAATTCCTTCAAACGTGAATCAAAATCTTCAACGTCCATATTTTTATTGGAAAACAAATAATGGAATTCAATTCTTGATTTGCTTTGGGTGAAAAGAATTAACAAAAATTGGAATTCAGATGTTCAACATCCAGATTCATTTTAGAGAAAAAAAAAAAAATGGAATCCAAATATTCAACATCTAGATTTTCTTTTGAAGAAAAACATTAAAAGAAAATATCCAAATATTTTCCTAATATTTATAAATTGTTCCCTTCGACCTCAAAAGTTAATGTGTTTTGTCATTAACAATATTTTGCGTATTAACTCCCCTTACGCGGCCTATGCGTGTCAATCAAACCTCCAACCCAATTTTTTCTTAAGAAAGTTTATAAATGCAAAAAATTTCACATTTGGTCGATGTGGTAGATTGTTTGTGATAAGTAAAAAATAATATTAATAGTGACGGTAGATAAGAAAAAATAAAAAGTTGGCAGCTCAACTGTTATGAAAAGTATTGTGTAATTTTTTTTTTTTTTTTTCTCAAGTGTTGTGGGCTGGGTTATAATTGTTTTTGGGCTGGAATTTTTTTAGCCATATTATTGCTATTGCCAATGGGCTTTGGCTTGTTAACCACCTTTCTGATATAAAAAATAAAAATTAAAAAAATTAAAAAGGAGAGAGAGAGAGAGAGAGAGATTCTTATTAGTAGCCTTAGTCTATCATTTTTCATTTGGCCAAGCTTAAAAATCTCTCAACTTCTAACTTCATATCTCGCTCTTTCTCATGATTGCTCTCGATCCGACTAGACATTTGAAAGGAAAGGGTTTTTCTTCTACCGAGTTAATTCACTTTAGGTGGCATGATTCTATAATATTATGAGATTATTCTTTGCTTTCACCCTTTAATTCTAGCATATTCTGTTCTTGTTGCTTATTAATTAAACATTTTTTTATTCTTCCCTCAAAAAAAAAAAAAAAAAAATTTATTTTTTTCTGAACCGAATTTATGGAACTTTATGAAAATTGTCCAACATTCCCGTCATAACAAATAATTAACCAGAAAACACTTTCTTTTTACTAAAGGAAAAATCAATAGTTTTCAATGTGAAATTTCTTTATTCAACTTCTTACTAATTATTGATAAATAAATAAATTTTACTTTTGTCTCTTTATGTTGGGTTGTATCCATTTTGGTCCTTTAAATTTAAAATTTTTAATTTGAGATCCCTAAGTTTGAGTCCTTTTTCAAATCGGTCATTCCACCAAAATCTATTACTCTAACTTCCATTAAAAATGTCAACTAAGCCAACAAATCAGCTTTTTTACTTTAAAAATAAATAAAAACTAAAGATAATTCAATAAAATACAATTAACCATTTCTCTATTTGCTTTTTTCATTTTCTTCTTCTCCATTCTTATCTATAATTCCCTCCCTCTCCACCTCATTTCTTTCCTCAAAACTCAGCAAATTAAATTCAACAAGATTTTGGGCAAGTTAGAGTTTACTTTGAGAGAGTGATTGCCTTTTTTCTTATTTTCCTTTACGCCCTGGAAATGTGTCCTGATTCTCCTGAAGCAATTGGACTACTTCTAGTTTGGACCTTTTTCAAAGAGATGAGAGGGAAGCTAGGTGTGGTGTTTCCGCAAAATGGGCTCTTACTCTCTTATTCTACCACTACTAGTCTGTACATAAACAATAAATTCAAAAGACTATCAAATTAAATATCCGTTAGTAATACTAGAGGCTTGGCATATAAAGATTTGGGAAGAAATAATCTTAGGGACGGAGCTGTTCATGTACTAGGGGGTGGCAATGCACCCAATTTTATTTTATTTTATTAAATATATATATATATATTTTTTAAATCATGGTAGTATATATATTCTGAATTTTTTAACAATTAGGTCCAAGATAATTACTCTTGGCCCACCTCTTCTTAAAAATTTACAAATTGGCCCATAGAACCCAACCAAAAAAATAAATTTATATCTAAGTTTTGTCTTTAGTATATATTTAGAGTGAGCTACAAATTTTAGTAGATAAATATGATATATTGATGTGTCATTTGTTTATTAGGTGTTGAAGCGGACCTATCACATGCTTTAATACATGAGTTTGTAAGGTTTTTTTTTTAGTGAGCCTAAGGATTTTTCTATATATATATATATGGGCTTTTCTTATCTTCTTTTTGTTTACATATTCTTTTTAATTATTTATCAATAGAGCTATAAGGTTTGAAATTGATGAAACATCTGAAAATTAATTAAATAAATAACAAAATGAACTATTAGAAACATTAGTTTTTATAAGATAGTCTCATTTAGTAACAAGTCCAAAAAAAAAAAAAAAATTAGCATATCTTTTGCCCCTTAAGTCTAAAGTCTGGCCTATCCCTAAATAAGCTAATGAATTGTGTCACATGGAGCTTCGGCCCCCAACTCCTACAGTCCTGTGTGCTTTAACTTAAGCTCGAACAAACTTGTTATTTGGAACTTGATTTAAAGTGGTTTGGAATTACTCGGGCTGCAAATTCTAGCGAGTGGGCTTAGATGGGTAAATCTATGGGAGAGAGGACAAGCTTAATTATGCATGCGTGTCATTAGATTTCTAGTCCTCCCAACTTTTGAGGATGAGATGGCGATAAAGACGCGTGAGAATTGCAGAGAAAAAAGTGGGAAAATTTTTATTTTTTAATTTTTAAAACCCTAATTTTGTTTTAGAGAAAGTCTAAATGCACAACGGAAACTCACAAATTTTGTTCATAGCACCTTTGTTTTAAGTTGTGATAAGTCCTGATATAATCTTCTTTTTATTTTGATTTATGTGAACTGAAACCTCAATTTGTTGTGAAATTTTATTGTTTTTTTAGAAAATTTCTTTGTTTTAATTATGATGTGACAACATTTGACATGTGGAGAAGTAAAAAAAAAAAAACATTTGACATGTGGATATGGTTGGGTATGGTGGTACATGACTAGGCATGCCTCGGGTAGTACTATTTAGCACCATTAGCAAGATCGCTCATGGTAGTGAACGAAATAACTATTATAAAAGCGGACTCAAAATTAAGTAATTAAAACGAAAGCTTTTAAGCTTAATTGTCTCTCTCGCTCTCGCTCTCTCTCTCTCGCTCTCTCTCTCACATACACACACACAAAACTCCAAAAGTGAAATTTAGTCTCAGAAATATGAATGAAGATCGTTCTGACCATGTAATTTGTTTATTTCATGAATGTAGCGTGTGCAGAATATAATTCCTAGCCATTATGTCATGCACCGCGACATTGAAGAACATAAGACAGCAGATGAGTTATTCAAAAAGACACACTCTGATCTTCTCGAGAAGGCGCAAAAGTGGATAAAGGAGACCTCTCAATCATGCTCTGCAGTCGCGGTACTCGTTGCCACTGTAGTTTTCGCGGCTGCCTACACTGTCCCAGGGGGTAACGACAACACAGGCCATCCAGTTTTCCTTCACTCTCCATTCTTCCTCTTCTTCACTATCATGGACGTTCTCTCCCTTGCGAGCTCTTTGACTTCCGTTGTCATGTTCCTCTCGATCCTCTCTTCTCCATTTGAGTATGAAAATTTCCGTATATCACTTCCGCGGAAGCTGACATTAGGGTTCACGTTGCTCTTCTTCTCTGTCACAACAACCATGCTTAGTTTCGCGGCTACTATTTTGCTCATTATTCATTTTAAGAAGACATCTTGGACTACGACTCTGATTTACACTGCTGCGTTCCTTCCTGTCTCTGTGTTTGCGCTTATGCAATTCCCATTGTACAAAGCATTCTCCAGTACTTTGCGAGCCCTTACCAAGAAAATATTGAAGAAGGTACTTCCCCAGAAATTCACTCCTCGTTACTTGCTGACAACCATTCAGCGCAAGGCTTCTATCATGAGGTTCCCTGCAAAAAAGCAATAAACTCACTTTAAGAAAATGGGTTTAACTTCCTCTTCCTTTTCCCATCATGAACTAAATGTAAAAAAATCTAATCTATATTACTGTATTGCCATGATTTATTTTTATGTAATAAGGCAATGAGAAATTAGATATTTCTCATCCCTGTGCGTGCTTTTATGAGTAATAAACGAACTTCTTTCTAGCCAGTGACGGGACCCAAAAAACATTTTTAGGAAGCTAATTATATTAATAACTAGTATCATTCCCATATGCATTGTTTTGACTATAAAATTTTAGAATAATTTTATTAAGAAATAATAAATTGATAATCACTTTAGTCTAGTCCATATAAATTATATATCAAGTAAAGGAAAAACATAATTCTCTTCTAACTTATCAATTGTCTTATAATGACATTTTAAGTTACTTTTGAATTGTGTTATGCACTTGAAGAGCATATAAACTACATGAGATTTTTTTTTTTAAAAACCTTTATTTAGAGTTACGTTTTGATACACTAATAGCATCTTTGATCTAAATAGGATCTCCTTAAAGATGAGTGGATAGTTGTGAAAATTTAATATTAAAGGAGTCCTAAGGTAGAAAAAAGATATAAACAATTGTTAAAAAAAAAATTAATCAGTTCAACCAAAGTGGCAAGATCATGTTGAGGTGAGGATTCTTTTTCATGATGTAGATTTAATATTACTTGATTATAGCAATCTTGTGAAGAAATATATTGTTAATATTCATCACATGCTACGTTATAGATTTTATTTTTCATGAATATTATTCAAATATCTTGTGGATGCTAAATATTGATATTTGTTAAAAAAAAAAAAAAAAAAAACAAAAACAAAAATTTAATTATAGTGAAATTAAAAAAAAAAAAAAAAGTTACATGCTCATAATGTTAGAAAATCTCTTCCACACACATATAGGTTGCGTTTGAGATTTGAGAAAAAATTAGTTTATTTTACTTTTTAGCTTATTTTTTGCTCCTAAAAGTGGGTCCCATTGCTCCAGAAGTCAGCATTTAGCTTTTTTTTTTTTTAACATAGTTTCAGTAGAAAATTTTCAGTTTCAGCAAAATAAACGATTTCCAAACAGACCCATAATATTACTAACAACAAAAATAAAAATGAGAAATAGTAACATAAAAATTTTAAAACTATTCAAGAAAATTAATTTAATTTAATAACACACATATAAATATAACACAAATACAAACCACGAATAAAAAGATGAAATCCTTGTTTTAGGAGAGAATAAAAAATTTGATAATTCTCAAATAATAAATAGATAAATCATAAATATTTATACAGGTTTATATAATGGATTTCATGGATTTAAAATTTCTTTTATGACTTATAAGAAAAACCTTTAAAACACACACACACACACACAAAACAAAGAAGAGAAATAAATACATGTAATAGTGTGGGTGATAGGTTTGATAAAGCATTCTACTATAGAATTCACAAACGTGAAATTCCCTAAGTAATAAGGAAAAAAAAAAAAAAACAAAACAAAAAGAGAGTTAGATTTTTAATCAACATAGAAATCGTAGGGGCTCGATTTGTGAGGGATCCCCAACAATACATTTCTTAGAGAGTGGGACGAAGGGCTAGGCGCTAACAGGCTTCCCGCGAGTCCTCCGGAGTCCCTTTTTCTTCGAGGGGACTTAGCCCTGTTCTTCTTGACTTGGGGTTGCTCTTCGGCTCCTGTCCGAGGAGGCCCCCCTCCCAAGAGGGGCTCCTCGCATTATATATATTCCCTTCGGTTGATCCTGACCTTACAGCTGTCGAGCATCCAGGCTACTTGCTTAAGAACCTGTCCCATCAGCCACGTTCCCAACCTTACTGTAGGTTGCAGCACCCAAGATTGTGCTGTTCAGGAGTCCCATCCGCATTCATGCGGCCAGGGTAGTCTGATACATGCATTAAGTGTGGAGGTGACTACCTATTCTGGGTTTGTCCCCCACCTGGAATTAGACTAGGTATGCCGAGGAAGGGGGGTGTCCTCGGCATGGGTCCAATGAGGCTGAAATCCCTAGACAACAGTCTGGGCCAATCGCCCTTCCTCGGCATGGGCCTTAGGCCAGCCTAAAGGCGGGCCGAGCCCTTCAGGCCCACGGGCCCCACAATAGCCCCTCAAAATCCTGCTGCACGTTCCCTCGGAAGGGGAGGAGGGTTTTGATATCCCCGACCCTCATATTCCGTAAGGCCTTTCGCTAGCTAATTCTCCCCCAAATAGTTAGTTTGACACTTCAATTCCCCGACAAGTACTTAGTTTCCCCGTAGGCTTGAGTCCGAGGACCATGCAGTTCCTTGGTCCGAGTGCTACCTTCAGTATAAGTGGTTAGCTCCCCGTAGGCTTGAGTTCGAGGACCATGCAAGACCTAGGTACAATGCTACCTTCACTATAAGTGGTTAGCTCCCCGTAGGCTTGAGTCCGAGGACCATGCAAGACCTAGGTACAATGCTACCTTCAGTAGAAATGGTTAGCTCCCCGTAGGCTTGAGTCCGAGGACCATGCAAGACCTAGGCACAATGCTACCTTCAGTATAAGTGGTTAGCTCCCCGTAGGCTTGAGTCCGAGGACCATGCAAGACCTAGGACAATGCTACCTTCAGTAGAAGTGGTTAGCTCCCCGTAGGCTTGAGTCCGAGGACCATGCAAGACCTAGGTACAATGCTACCTTCAGTATAAGTGGTTAGCTCCCCGTAGGCTTGAGTCCGAGGACCATGCAAGACCTAGGTACAATGCTACCTTCAGTATAAGTGGTTAGCTCCCCGTAGGCTTGAGTCCGAGGACCATGCAAGACCTAGGTACAATGCTACCTTCAGTAGAAGTGGTTAGCTCCCCGTAGGCTTGAGTCCGAGGACCATGCAAGACCTAGGTACAATGCTACCTTCAGTGTAAGTGGTTAGCTCCCCCTAGGCTTGAGTCCGAGGACCATGCAAGACCTAGGTACAATGCTACCTTCAGTGTAAGTGGTTAGCTCCCCGTAGGCTTGAGTCCGAGGACCATGCAAGACCTAGGTACAATGCTACTTTCAGTATAAGTGGTTAGCTCCCCGTAGGCTTGAGTCCGAGGACCATGCAAGACCTAGGTACAATGCTACCTTCAGTATAAGTGGTTAGCTCCCCGTAGGCTTGAGTCCGAGGACCATGCAAGACCTAGGTTCTGTCTAACACTCTTTTAGTAGGAGTTTGTCCTCGGCTCCGAGAGTCTCGCTTTTGGTGTAATGATGTCCTCGGACCATTAGCTGGGAGCAGTTCCTCCTTGGGCTGGACTATGATTTCACACGTGACGTTGACCTCGCCTCGAGCTCGTGTCCCCCATCTTTTTCGTTTACGAGGCGTCTCTTGGCCATTCGTGCCCCGCGCTTGACGTTTCAGTGCGCGAGACGCGTCTTCATTAATGTCCTCGTGAATTAACATGAATCCGGCGGTTTACAATCCCCTTGGAATTGGGTAAGAATTAATTCTGTTGACAGTCCTCCCTTCGAATTCTGTGCGGCTCAACTCCCACCGGTTTTCGCCCTCTATATAAGGCGTTCTGGGGGAAACGCTTCTCCTCATTCCATGGACCCTCCACCACAACCAGCAATACATCCTTTCACCTCCCTGAGCCCATTTAACAGCACCGCCAGGATTGTGACCAAAGTTGGGAGATATGGCGTCAAGGACCACCGTGGCCGCAGCCCCCACTGGGCTTCCGGCGCGGCAGAGTCTGGGTGTGACCCTGGCGGTGCCGTACGCGGTGGCCAGGAGGGATGTTGCTGAAGTACCTAACGTCTCTCCCCGGAGTGCACTTCTACCGGAGGAGACACGCGAATTTATGTCATGGCTGGTGCCCGGGTGTTGCCGTCTCCAACGGCCAACGCTCGTGAGGATTGGAGAGAATCGAGGAAACATCACGGGGGAGGGCGTCCCGGTGCCCCTGCATCTGCTCCTCGCTTTGTTCAAGCTTCCGCCTTGAAGCGAGCCAGCCTCAGCCCCCTCCCGCCCTCTTATTGTCAAGTTCTCCCATTCTCTTGATGCCAATAAGAGCACGGGTTGACACTTCCCCCTCCCTTAGCTAGTTCTAGAATCGGTCCGCCTGGGCCTCTGATTGTAGGATTAGCTTGTAGAAAAGCTTGTAAAACAAGCCTGCCTGAACCTCTGATTGTATTCTGTAATTTTCTTTTCGTGAAATAATATCAAGCTCTTTTTTTTGCTGTTGAATCTTCTATTTTGCTGTGACTGTCTTCTTCTTCTTTTTTTTACTTTCTGCGAAGTGACCGCTCAGAATGATCGCCGGTTGCACCGGCCAGCGCACTAACCCTTCCCATAGACGGCACCAATTGTAGGGGCTCAATTTGTGAGGGATCCCCAACAATACATTTCTTAGAGAGTGGGACGAAGGGCTAGGCGCTAACAGGCTTCCCGCGAGTCCTCCGGATTCCCTTTTTCTTCGAGGGGACTTAGCCCTGTTCTTCTTGACTTGGGGTTGCTCTTCGGCTCCTGTCCGAGGAGGCCCCCCTCCCAAGAGGGGCTCCTCGCATTATATATATTCCCTTCGGTTGATCCTGACCTTACAGCTGTCGAGCATCCAGGCTACTTGCTTAAGAACCTGTCCCATCAGCCACGTTCCCAACCTTACTGTGGATTGCAGCACCTAAGGTTGTGCTGTTCAGGAGTCCCATCCGCATTCATGCGGCCAGGGTAGTCTGATACATGCATTAAGTGTGGAGGTGATTACCTATTCTGGGTTTGTCCCCCACCTGGAATTAGACTAGGTATGCCGAGGAAAGGGGGTGTCCTCGGCATGGGTCCAATGAGGCTGAAATCCCTAGACAACAGTCTGGGCTAATCGCCCTTCCTCGGCATGGGCCTTGGGCCAGCCTAAAGGCGGGTCGAGGCCTTCAGGCCCACGGGCCCCACAGAAATCATAAGAGAATAATAATTATTAATAATGGGGGAGAGAAAAAATTGATTAGAACAATAAGTGGTGTTTCTATCCACATATAAAAAGAAAAGAAAAAAAAAAGAAAAAAGGAAAGAAGTAGCTATAATTATAGGAGAATGATCATTATTAGGAAAAACCTATCACAATTAATATTTAAAAAAGAATAAAAAAAACAAAATGCAAAAATTATATCACTTAGGATGCATGTTTATGAAGTAATTTTTTTTTAAAAAAAATACATAGGGAAAAAAATACAAACTGAATTATAAGAGAACAAAAATTATTATATATATATATATATATATTAGGAAAAAAATTGTCACAATTAAAAAAAAAAATTTATTAAAAAGAGAACAAAACGTAAATCTTAAATCACTTAGGATGCATGCTTTGTTATTTTAAATTTGATGTAGTTATTTGACGCAGGCTTCTAAGCCCAAATTTTATAATATAGTATATGATTTTTAATTCCACAAAATAATACACATATAAATGTATAACTTATACATAAAATATATCTTTAAAAGGATTTATTATATATATTATTTTTCTTGTATATTAAAAACTTTATTTAAATAATTTTTATATAATTTAAAATAAATATTTTCTTCTATTAAGTCTTATGTAATTAGTATTTAGTCTTCTTCTCCAAAAGTAAATATATATATATATATATATATATATATATATATCATTTAAACTATATTTATCACAACTAATATTCTTCAATTTTTTTAATTTAATTTTTTGTTAAATAAATTATAGATTATAGATTATAGATTAGAGTATAATAATAATTTTATAAAATATAAAATGCATATAAATTAATTAATTTCAAATAAATTAAATAATAAATGTCACTTTTGCATGTAGTGGCATTTACAATGTAAAATAATAGAAATATAATAATAACAATAGTAAATGATATATATATATATATATATAAATTGTTTATGGATGATAAAGTAGAACAAGTCCAGAAGTTTTAAGTGTAAAAATCATAACATGCTTTTTTTAAAATGGAAAAAAAAAAAAAAATAATCAATGTATTCCTATTTCCCTAACTCTCTAAGTACAAAATGAAGAAGAGTGTTTTTTTTTTTTTTTTTTGGTGGGAATAGAAAAAGACTTTTTATTAAAAATATTTTCATATATATTTTTGGAAATATATACTTTAAATACTATTAAAGTTAATGAGTTATATGAAAAACTATTGAATATTAAAAATATATATATATATATATATGATAATACTTTTATTGAATATTTGTACAACTTTTTCAAAAATATGGGGGTATATTAAGTGAAATTTTGACATATTTCCAAATGATGTAATTTGGATTGAGGACTCTCCTCCTACAGCTTTGGAATCTCTATAATTTGATTTAGCTCATATTACTTCTTAAATAAAATTTTTATCTGTTTTTTTTTTATTTTTTAAGTGAAATTTAGACAAAATTCAAAAAATCAATAAAATAGAGAAGGAAGAATTATCCCACCCCCCCCCCCCCCCTAAATAAAAAAATAAAAAAAAAATAAAAAGAAAAAGAAAAAGAAAAAGAAAAAGTGAGAATTTTGAAAAAGCCAGGGGAGCATGGCCCTACCTCCGCCCCAATTTTGAAACTTACTATGCTTTGAATTTTGAATTTGTCAAAATAATTTGCACTGCAAGCATATGTTATATTTTTGTTTTCAAGTATTGAGGTCTTAATGAGGAAAAATTCATCTACACTTAAAATTTGTCAATTTCTTGGTATCTATCCAGAGAAGTACTACGACCACAAAATTTTTACAATATTTTCACAACAAATCACAGGTGATTAGTTGTTATTAGTTCAAATTTAAATTCATCACTAAGATTACTTTTTTAACCCAACAATAACAACTAGTATCAACCTCCTACTTAGGATTTGTTGTAAAAATGTTGTGAACATATCATTTCTCATCCATTAAATATTACAGCTCAAAAAGTGTTTCCAATATTATGTCATATAAAATTTTTAAATGACATGGCATTCTAAAATCTAAACACAAATTATACATATAGTTTATGCTTATATTCTACTAGTCGCTAACCGCGTGATGTGTGAGATAGTTAAATAAATATTTAATTAATCAAACTCACATTAAAAGAAAAAGTTAAAAGAATTAGAGAAAGGCTGATTTGCTCACCAAGAAAACGCTAGAAAGAAAAAAAAGACATTGAAAAAGAAAGAAAGAAAAATTATTTTTTTAAGAAAATAATGTTGAAAACTGGAGTAACATTAAGACAACGTGACAACTATTTGCAAAGGATTGCAACCTTTGTATATATGTTTACTTGGCTCAAAGTCAAAATCCAAATTCAATTTTGAAACAATGAAAACATACAACTTTATATTAATTGTAAATTAGTCATACTACATAAATTCACTTTTCACTCTAATGTATTTTGTAGATCAAATACTATCAAAAGAATTCCAATAAACACTGTTGCCACATCTATATTTGTTTGAGGCATTTAATTTACATAGAAGCCAATTGCAACCACAATAGCTATCTCGGTTGCCCAATGCTATGACAATCTAGATCCAAACATTCTCCTCCTAGAACTTTATCTCTTTTCTTTAAACCTGCACATCAAGCTTTGTGGATGTGCATCCCCCTCATATTCACTAAAGAACAAAAGAAAATGAAGTTGACAACTGTATATTTATTGGCTGCTTTGCAAAGGAACACCACTCTTTCAATTGATGACATAAGTGTAGCTTATACACAATAATCACCAAAGGCAATGGTGAAATTGACAAAAAATCAATTACGGGTTTGAAAATAACATGTATACATATAACATATAAGAGTTTAATACTCATTGATAATTGTCCACAAAACTGCATGAAGAAAAAAAAACCACCAACAACAACAACAAAATATGCTTTACAAATTAATGCCAAGTGCATGTTCTCCCCAAATGATCTCTTAGGCAACCCCTTTTATGTTGACCATAGACTAACCCAATTTCCTTAACCTAAACCAATCCGCCACAATATCAAAACTAAGTCATATTTAAAATCCAAATTAAAAAAAAAAAAAAAAAAAAAAAAAAAAAAAAACCACCTTACCGGTGGATGTATATAGAGGGTTGTCTATAGAAATTGACCCAAATTAGGGTTTCAACCACTATAAAACCAACTCTAATTCAAAACCAAATCTAGCACAATTACATACAATGCATTTAGTGAGTCCTTGTGGTGTAATGCGTGGACTTGTATGATAAAATATGTCAAAATATCTATGTGGAATTGGGGAAAGCAATGGAATAATGTTACTATATTATTTTCTTTTCTTGGACACCTGCCATGCTTGGTTAGTTAACAGCCAATAGTATTTTTGTTTTATTGTAGGATGAGAGTATAGGTGGTGTTTTAGTGTGTTAGCAATTCCTATGACAACTAAAACCAAGAGACATAAACCATAAAGTTGACTTAAAATAATGTGAGAGTATAACTATCAAATTCTAAATAAATAAATAAAAATGCAAGAGGGAGTAAGATTTTTTTTCAAACAAAACACACAATCCCAATAGGCAAACACAAATTGAATATACCAATATGAATATGTATGTAGAGCTTACATAGGTCAATCCCACATACATATAAAAGATGTGTTCAATACATCTATTCCATAAGAAAATTTTAGAAAGAACCTAACATTATACGGTGATATCCATAACATTGGAGTGCTATTACATAGCTTTGCCATTTACGCTACATATATTTAGATAAAAATAATTTATGTAGTGAAGTCATAGGTTGCAGTATCATTTTCAGCTGTTTAAAATGATTGTTTAAATAAAAGCACAACAATTAAAAAGAAAACCAAAATTCCAAAGAACTAATCAGCAAAAATCACTACTCTTAACCAAAATTCTAAAAACTTATAGTTCTCTGTTAACAAAATAATAACTCACAGTTCTAGTTGTGAGTTGTAATAGAAATTCTCACCAATAGTACCTACTATAATTCATAGATAACCCAAAAAAATCAACTTATAGCAACTAATAACCTGAAATACTAAACCTAACAGCATAATAACATATAAAGAGAGCAATAAAAAATTTCAGACTTTTTCAACCAATCCAAACATATTCTAACTTTCACCAATCCAAAATAGAGGACTTTCACTAAACAGATGTAAATTTTTTACCAAGCCTTTAATCTACACTGATTCTAATTTCTTTGAGACATCTTGTCAAACACTTAGGGTTGGCCTATTTTCAAAAAGGATACCAATTCTTATATCATTCTTTCAACCATTATACCAACAAAAACATGAGAGAGAGAGAGAGAGAGAGAGAGAGAGAGAGAGAAAGCAAGAAATCTGGTGAATTTGTCAAACAAAATTGGATTTTGAATAACATAGCCCTTCAAATTGTTCATCCTACTACAGTTCCATAAAGTGTTGAATACATACTTCAAGAGTAATGTCTAGTATCTACAAATTTCCTCTACATATAAATTTTAAGTTTCCATTTTAAAGAAATACATTCAATTGACAACCCATGTACATAGTTACTCTTGTAGGCCTTTTGTCGAACACCTAACAGATATGGCCAAGAAATAGAACTTAGTTGATGTATAGGTGCTAAAACAGAGGAACTTAAAAAAAAAAAAAATAGTAATGTAATCTAGAAATTAAAAACTTATTGACAAAAAATTGATATACCACCAATTTCAAGCTTTAGCTAGAAAATCCAATTTATATTCAATACATACAAAAAAAGAATTGGGCATGAGGATAACCTTATTGCAACCCATGAACACCATTGTTAGTCTGTTACCCCGCCCAGCAAATCCATCTCAAAGAGCTCCTTGATGGTCATCACAATTTTCTTTGACACAAATTTCCACCTTAAATCACCAGAACCTAAAGCAAAAAAAAAAAAAAAAAAAAAAAAAAAAAAAAAAAAAACCCTGTTTTGATACTGGCAAACCAAAGGTCAACCATTCAACCATAGCAACCCAAAACACCAAAGTGGATCACCCACAACCACAAACAAAATTCCATGAACAATTGAAGTGGAGAAAGAACAGTATATTGGAAGTAATAACTGGGCAGGTAGGTTTTCAATTAAAGAGCAAATCAAAATTCTTACCTCGGGTTTGGACTTCCTCTACAGAGGAGGTTAGCTTCAGTTGCAATTGACAGCCAAAACCCAACACACCTGAGGGTTAGGAAGTGAAATCCCTAAAATGACAGAAAAACCTAATTAAAAACGAAATCCCTAAATTGGCAGAAAACCTAATTAAAGACAATAGGAAAAGATATTATTCATAGATTATTTGAGAAATACCAAGAGAGAATAGTTTGATACAAAGAAGGGCTTTGGCCGACTTGTATTTGCGATTGGAGTGAATCAATTCAAAGGAGAAGGGGAATGGGATCAAGTTTCGTTGGAGCTAATATGGGTCTGGGTTTTGAATGATGGAGACGGGGTTTGGCCATGGGATGTGTTTTGAACGGGGAAGGATCAGGGGAATGGGAGAAATAGAAAATCAGAATTTATTTTTCTTTTGTATTATTGGGTTTTATATATTATTGGGTTTTAGAAAAAAAAAAATCAAAATTTTTGTTTTTTTTTAAAGTAATGCTGACATCGAAAATTGTGGAGAAGTCAGAGGCTTCGGTTTTATATATACTAGCTTTTAACCCACGCAATGCGCGAGAATCTTTTATTTTATTTATTTGTTATGTTTTATCTTTAAATTCCTTACAAAGCAACTTCTATTGCACTTTCAATTTTTTTTTTTTTTTGGTTACTTTTCATCTTTAAATGTTTTCCCAAAAAGAAAATAGAATTTAATCAAATGTATTATATAATGTGTAGAAAGAAAAAGGAGGAATCATTTTCACGTCTCTTGTAAATTTCAAATACTTATTAAACTTGCATGGTTTTAATATAGAAATCCAAATGTTCAAAAGTTCTACACATTCATATTGTCACATTTTTAACCTATAGTACTAACAAAAGCATAAAGTACCAGACATAGAATTTCATAAAGGTATAGAACCAAAAAAATAAAAATAAAAATAAGACTTGAAAGAGTATGTCTTATCCTTCAAATCAATGCATATAGGTTGAAACAAATGTTCCTCATATTTTTGACTCTAGCCAACATTTTTTTGTGATTTGTAACAACTGTTTAACTACCACTAAATATATTAATTTTTTGCTAGTGAATAACTAAAATATAATATATATAGATTCTGCTAATGATAAAATTTCTCGTAATCTTTAAAATGTCATTTGCTAGAGGAGGAATATCAAGACACATAAAATACTTCCAAGATCTAGAAATGTGACGTAACTTAAGATCTTTTTTGCAATTGCTATAACAACTAATATTTTGTCTAATTTTTTTTAAAAAAATTTCTTTGACTTTCCTTTATTTTGCATTTATTTCATATTTTTTGGGCAAAATTTCATTTTATTAATAATCAAAGGCATGAAATTTAATTATGACCTTAGAATAAAATCATATAACCGATTGCTCCACAAATATATAAGTGGTAATGTCATTTTCATCTAACACATATATTGGATAACCTCAATACGATGCTTCATCATGTTAATAATGACAATCATATACAATGTTGGCAAAAAAAAAAAAAAAAAAAAAAAAAAAAAGAAAAGGAAAAAAAATTTAGTAAAAGAAAACAAACCTGAAAGAGAAAGAAGCTGAAGTATTTGATATCACAGTTACAGTAAATCCCTTTTTCCCACATACATACCACATGTATGAGAAAATGAAAAATAGATCCTTAAATAGTAGCTATCATGAAAAAAATTATCATATTCAAGAAATTGTCACTCTAATTTTAACCAAAAAAGATGAAATGCTTCCAATCAGAGGTATATTTTTCTATTTCTCGTCTTCTTTGTTTCTTAAATTTATCATATATATTTTCAACTCTTTTCCTTTCACTTGTGACTCAATTGGCTTGAAATTTCATGAAAACAAATAGCAAAACATACAGATAAATTGCTCATTTACATGATTTTTCTAAAGATAACTTGATTGTCCAACCTTTTCATTAATCTTCGTAGTTAAAGTCTAATATATAGAATATTAAAAAAATATATATTGTTTCTATAAAGTGTTTTTATATAATTCAAAAAATTGTTTATATTATTTACGTGTAATCTAACATACACATATTAGTGTGTTTGAGGTCCAAAATATGTAATTACTTAATTCATGTTGAACATTATTGACATCTCCTTGTTTAAAATAATTTGTCTTTTTTCCTAGTTTGCCTTTTGGCTGTAGTTGCATATTCTAAACACATTGATTCTAATTCCTTTTCATCTATTTGTTAGTAGAGTAGTAGAGAGTTTCAATAGAACTCATTTGTGTGAGCACTTGGATTTTTCTTTTCCCTCTTTTGTCTCTTCTTTTATTTTTTACTTCAGTAGTTTAGATTGATTTTAGCATTCTCAAATAGCAGAGTAGTAGAATTTTAGTTGGACTCATTTTACTTAGAGCAAAAATTGTGTCTTCACTGAGTTTTTCTTGGAGTTGTGAATTTTCTTTATTTATTTATTTATTTTATGCAGCAGCTGAAATTTATATGTTTGAGTAAACTAATTTTTTAAGAAATCTTTTAGTAGCAGGACAATAATTTCTACAAAACTGGCTATGCCTATAACAAATTTATACAATAATGGTTATGTGACTAATTAGAAGACAATGAAATACATTAAAATTCTTCTAGGGCATGTTGTATAAGTTGACTGATTGTTAAATAAACCAACCTTAAACTATTAAACTTTAATTACGGAAACTATATTTCATAACAATTCTAAAATAGCTGTATAGAACAACTTAACATAAAAATTATATACATAAAAAATCAATAGATAAATATGTGATACAAATGGATAAATATAAGGTTTGTCAAGCAAGATGAGGTTTGGAAAAAAATAGAAGTCTATCTATATCTTGTGATAATGACAAAGACATAGCAAGTATTGATAAGGGTAATTTCTTTCTTCACCTTCTGATCATGATGAAAAAGCAACCACCAACAACCTGTTATGATATAGTGGGTCAACCTGTTATGATATAGCACATTAAGGGAAATAATTAATAAATCAACCAAAGAATAAAACATACATACGGACACAAACAAAAATAGAACTCTCACTAAAGTATTTTAACTTCCTTAGACAATATGGCTCAAGCCATAGCAAACCCTTACATGTAAATTAATGGGGGGGAAAACCTGTTAGGTTTTTAGACCCCTTAAAACACAATTGGATTAACCTAGTTTATTTAGCCAAGTGATTAACTTAGTCAAATTATGCAAATCTAGGTTAACATAATCAAATAATCATATCAAGAAATATAGCAGCAGAAATATAAATAACACAATGATATGATTACCCAGGAAAACCAAATAGGTAAAAACCTAGGGAGGATTTAACCTAGCTATCCTCAAGGTAAACTTGAATCCACTATATGAAAGAATCAAAGTTCATACAAAAGGACTTACAAGCACCCACGCTCGACTTCCTAATGCTACCCACCAGTAGAACTTACTGACACGACCACGTGCAAGCTCCGAATCCACAGACTCCTTCTTTCTTGGATTCTCCAATCAAGATACAAGCACCCTCGCTTGTGTTTCTTTAAGCTCCAATTGCAGCAACTGAGTTGATCATCAAGATGTTGATATAATCTCTACCTTGAAAACCCTAAGTTTATGTGAAGGAAAGCTCCTCAAGGATCTCACAAGAGATTCACACAAACAGCAAAAATATGAGCAACAATACAACCAGAGCAACTCTCAAAACGTGGCTAGGGTTTTGCCTTATATACTTAGGGCAAAAACATAAAACCCTAAACATTTAATGAGGTAGAGCTGGGTTGGAAATTCTGCAGAAAAAAACATTTTGGCCGACTTTCAATCGATCGAGTCTATCCTTCGATTGATCGAGCCAGGCCGAAATGCACTAATACATCTGCAGCCACTCAATTCCAACTTTACATGAATTACACAACTTTGAGCAAGCCTAAACAAGACTAAACATATTGTTTTGATCATGGTTTGCCAACATTACACATTAGAGTTCTAAATACATCAAATCCTAAGTCTTTAGAACCTAACAAAACCCAATGACTATGACACTTCACAACAAAGATTGAATAATTATAAAAATGGAAAATAAATTGAATTGAAATTAAGTCAAGTCAATGTCAATATAAGTTTTTTTTTTTTTTTTTAAACATTTTTTTTTTCACAGCAAATCTAGTAAAGAAAATTGAGTATAGCACATACACAGCACTGGAATAGTGAAAAGTAAAAACAGAGATAAAGGGAAATTAAAGTTTGAATTGTAACACATCCCAGTAAAGAAAATTGTCAAAAAAAGAAAAAAAAAACCTTCAAATGATCCAAGTTCAATCAAACAAAACTATCAATTTATATAAACAGAGCTGACATGGTAACTTCACTTTCTTGCTTAGCAACAAAACAAAACAATTAATTATGAAATTCAAACATTACTCCAAAAAAATAAAGCCTAAAGCCTCGTCCTTGGACTTGCTCACGGTCCTTGGTGTAAATAAATCTTCTCATGCCTTCAAAAATCTTCTTAAGTACCTCTTTGTTTGATTTTTGAATGCCCTTACAAACACAAAATGTCATTGAGCAGCATTTAGAAATTCACCCAGTGAAAGATTTTAAAATTCTGTACTTTGAAAAGTTAAATTGAAATCTTACAAACATGAGAATGTACTAAGTGACTCTAGTGGAAAACACTTGAACAACATGACTAACTCTCTAAAATAGCAAAATATTATAACAAATTAAGATGCATCAAACATGAAAAGAGCAAGAAATTAAATGCATATGAAAGGATAAATAAGAAAGGATAACACATTAAAATTTAAAACAACAATTCCATAGCTAAAGAGTAAAGGGTTCTTCAAATTGTTCATATTATTAAACTCATGTCTCAAAGGAAACAACAATTTTTGAAAATTTTATTGATTCAAAATTGTTAAATATTGGGACTCGAAGCTCAAATATTTGACATCTAAAAATATTTGTCACTATGTGTATTTCTCTGCATACCTGTTGATCTGTATTTCTCTGCAATCTGCATACTTGTTGCTCTGAATTTCTCTGCACATACCTATTGGTCTGTACTTATCTACTGTATTCAGCTTCTTGTTTCCTCTATAATTGGATTTCAGGGCCGTCTTATATGTATTTGTTTTCATCTGTTATCAATAACTAGGAACGAAAATCCAATTCAGATGCAAAGTATGCAATCTTAGCCCTATTGATCAAATATGGCCAACCTCATTCTACATTACAAAGTTTGTGTATGCCAACGAAATACAATTTAAAAATAAAATTGACACAATCACTACAATATATGAACTATATGGGGAAAAAATCTAATACAGAGAAGTATATACTGGAAAAACTTGATAACAACGCTAGAAAAGAAACATGGGAAACGAAATTATAAAGGGAAAAAATGTTTCAACAAAAAATTTAAAACAGAATAAATAAAATGAAAGCTTTAAAGTGTAGAGATATACTCAAAACAAATTAAACCCAAATATCCCAAAGGAAAACCAAATCCAACACAAATAACAGATATTAAAAACCATTCTTAATCCAAATTCCTTATTCAAAACAAATCTAATCCAAACAACTTAATGCAATCCAATCCAGTCAAAATACCCAAACCTAAATCAGATTTGATCCTAAATTTAAAAAAAAAAATATTAAAAAAAAAAAAAAAAAACCAAAACACAGAGCCTAACTGGTGGAGGGAATGGGTTTGACGATGACAGAGGACTGGACTGTTGCTTGACGCAGTTGAGGGCAAATTCCTCAATTTTTTTTTCTTTCTCTCCACTCTCTGTGCCTAATTGGCTCACTCTCTCTCTCTCTCTCTCTCTCTCTCTCTCTCTTTTAATCTAACCGTGTTTTCTGTTTTAAATTGTGTAGGTTGCACAATAAATAGTTAAAATTTAAAGCCTCAAACGGTGCAATGTGCGGTATTTTGTAACTTTCAAATTGTAAGCGTGACAGGTTTTTGAGTGGGCAAATTTCCTAATGTGTCATCACAACCTTAATTACAGGGAAAGGCTAAAGCAACGGAAGTAAAATTAAAAGTCATATGAAAGAATTGCAGGTTCATACTAAAGCAATAAACCAAAAACACTACTACCATATAGATCTTTAGCAAAAGAAAGTTCACAAACTATAAACAAAAAATTGACCAAAAGATATAAAGATTATACCACTAAACTGGAAAGAATTAATCAAAATTGTTTTCCTATAGCTAATTGATTAGAAATATACCCAACTATTTCATTTTTCATCCTATTAAGTGTCAATGGAACTAAAAAAAAAATTGTCAAGAACTATATAAAATCATCTATCACCAAACACAACTGTATCCTTATTTTGGTCATATATCCATGAGTTTCAAAACTGGGCAAGTTGAACATAAATGAATCAATCCTTGAGAATGCGCACATGTTTAGATTTTTTGAGGAGAAACACAAATTTTAAGAGTTGGATTCACTACTTCCAAGTCATCTGAAAGATTAATTAATCTTTGTGTTGATCATGGCAATATACACCTAAGCAATTATATTTTTAAAAAAATTAAAAAAAGATATATGTAAAGAAACATCCAATAGATGTCCTATAAATAAATAGGAAAAAGTACAGATTAACTCTTATAAGAAAGACATAAAAGTATAAATGCATGTTTATTGACAAATTGTTGTAGGCAGAGAAGCTGTATTCAGCAAAGAAGATATGATTGGCAACATTGGCCACGCTTTGAATTCTTTCGTCCCCTCACTATGTAGATTGTAAACTTAATTACAGAATAGCTCCAAAGCCAATTCAATTCTTAATATTGAAAACAAAAACAAATGTTTAAACAAAACAAATTCTAATTTTCTAACCCAAATTCTTGAATCAAAACCAAATCTAACCCAAATGCCTAAATCCAACCAAATTGGCCCATAGAACCCAACCAAAAAAAAAAAATTATATCTAAGTTTTGTCTTTAGTATATATTTAGAGTGAGCTACAAATTTTAGTAGATAAATATGATAAATTGATGTGTCATTTGTTTATTAGGTGTTGAAGTGGGCCTATCACATGCTTTAATACATGAGTTTGTAAGTTTTTTTTTTAGTGAGCCTAAGGATTTTTCTATATATATATATATATATGTGGGCTTTTCTTATCTTCTTAATGCTCAATTTTCAGTGGTTGGAGACCAATTGTGGTGGTGGTCTGAAATTTATCTCAACGTCATTCCCTTTGTGCCGTACTACCATTTCTCTCTCTCTCTCTCTCTCTCTCTCTCTCTCTCTCTCTCTCTCATTACTTTTTCTGTGGGTTTTTGTATTTATAAACTCTAAACTACATAAAGAGCATTTCATAAACTGCATAGAGAGTATTTCAAGAAGAAAAACAATTGAAGTATAAGCATTAGATTTTAAGTTAAAACATAGATATATTGAAGATTGAAGATTGAAGATGCTAATTTGAATAGGAGAAGAAACAATGAGATGATGCGAACCCGTATACGTTGCAAAGAGGAGATGGGGGAAGAGCACAAATACAAACAGCAGATGCCAGAGAGAGGAGATGGGTGCAGAGCACAAACCCATCTATTAGAACAGGTCCGTTTAACTCTTCTTTTGGCTTAAAATTGTGCCACAATACACTGCCATCTTTCATTTAAAGAGCCAGTTTTGAGAAATTCATCTAACTCTTCTCAAATTTATGTGGAAAAATAATTGTTATAAAGTCCTCTATAAGTGGATTATCAAAAAAAGACCTCTAGAAGTGCACAATTGCGGCAATAAAGATGAAGCAAACATTAGACACATTAATTCCAATGCTTTTAAGATTTCTAAACCTTGATTATCCAAAACCAATTGTAAATACCCTAAAACTAAACCAAAATTAAAAACGAAATTAATTGAATCCAAATACTCCCAAAAGTTTTTAGTATTCTAAGAAACTAAATCAAATAAAAAAATTAAATCAAAACCTAATGTAACCCAAATACCTAAAAAGTCTAAAACAAAAACAGAATATCATGCCCACTGTCAAAATGTAGTACTCTCAAAATGTAGCAAAACCGAATACCATAGTTTACTAAAGACAAACAGATATTGTGGCTGCTTCAATGTGTGAATCCCTTTATTTATAAGTCTTTTCCACCCATAATTATCTTCCAAAATAGACCTTAAAAGTATAAGAGGATTAAGAAAACTGTTCGAAGAAACTTGGTACATTACACTATAGATTAGGCAAAACAAATACTTCCATCATTCATAAATTGAAAAGAAATTGTCTCAATTGAGTTAAGTACTATATAAAGCCTTGAATTACTAAATTTTCTCATGTGACTACATGATAGATTCTCTACTAATCATCTCAACTTGCTGAAATTTCATGGTATTTAAATATCATAACTAGTTGCAATTCTCTACTTATCACCATAATTCACAGATTAGCAAAGTAAACTAACAAATTTAATTTAAACTAAACAATTTAAAACCTTCAAAACTGGTTACAATTCCTTTTACTATTGTTTCACTTTTGTTTCTTAGTACTAAAAAGATTCTCAATGAATTTTCAAGAATGGCATACAACATGAAAAACCCAAAAAACCAAATATTGTAAACACCAAAACCAATACCTTGTGTGCAAATGCAATCACTGTACGTTGTTTACTTTCTTTTGAACTTATTTTGGGTTCTTTTTTTTCTTTTTTTTGGGGGGGGGGGGGGGGGGGGGGGGGGGGGGGACATTCTTCATACTAACTTCATTTGGTTTATGAAGGCAGGTTACTCAAGTTGATAGAAACTTGCAAAATGTTACCTGACTTACCTCTCAACAAAGAAATATGGGGTCCAAGTTTTCATGCATGATAAAAGAGGCTAAAGTTTTGGGCATAGCACTTGGCATCCCTTGCTTTAGATGGGTAATGTCTACTGATAAGGTAAATTTTTTTAATATAGGATTATTCTCTACCATAACATACAAAGTAATCAATTTTGTACAAAGAACATTATACTTTCAGATTTAACAATTTAAAACATGCAAAACCCAGAAAAACCCAACATCAAAATAATAAAATCATGACTTAAAGTATCTTTTAAAAAAATATTGTCTAAAATCTACAATGTATAAACAAAATAACAAAATATTTTCAGATTTCAAAATCCCACAACCAACCAATGGATATTCAAAGTAATTATAATTATTATCCTTAACATTGAAACTATATAATGCACCACCAATCTGACTATCAAATATGTTGGAACTCTTACGTTAATTAAGAACTTAAGAACAAAAAAAAAAAAACCTCATGTTACCCCAATTCTTATTACCATTTACCAAAGTCCTTATGATTAGGGGAAAATACAAAACAAAAGGGATTGAACCCACACATAGGATAACATGAGAATTGTAGAGAGTAAATGGCAAAAAAGCAAAAGCAACAGAGTAACGCAACTAAACAAAAAGCAATGCAGAGCAACCCCAATGAAACCAAACGACACACAGGGGCAGAGCAAGAGTAATAGCAAAATCGAAAACAAAAACCAACACACCGTATCGTCTACCCGATGCCGATATGATTCTAGCCAAAACCCATTAAGCGAATACAACATAGTGTCTCCCCAATGAAACTGTCTTAGTCCTTGAAACTTGATCCGTCTCAATCACCAATTTGTCGACATGCCAAAAATAGTGTATACGACCGATACTCAGACATTGTAAATGCCAACCTAAACCTTGTAAATGGTTTGAGAGGCAGAATCTTGGGAATGGAAAATAAGTGGTGGTTTGGGGACGTTGGAGATGCAAAGGAAGGGTTTGAGGGGAGATTTATGAGGTTTTGAAGGGTTTATTTGAGATTTGGACAATGAAGAAGAAGAAATAGAAGACGGATTGGAGTATATCAGTGTTTTGTTTGAATCATATCAGTGTTTTAGATTTTGTTTCTTAAAAAAATCAAAAATCAGAGAAAGCAAAAAAAGAAAACTCACCCTATAACAGAGCACCACCGGTTGAGGGAAGCAGGATTTTGAGAGAGAAACACCACCGTCGTAGCCTCTACTCTCTATTTCATCTCCGTGTCCCAGGCCTCATCGCCTCTTTCTCTATTTCTCTTCGAGTCCCAGGCTTCTCTATATCGCTAGGTTTTTTTAGTTGCAAGCCCTTTTTTTTTTTTTTTTTTAACCGGTTTTTATTTTATATATATATATATATATATATATATATACACACACACACACAAAGACTATCAAATGGTGTTAATGCTGGGAAACAACATAATTTATTGCCTTTTTAACACATACGTGTCTGTATTTTAGATAGCCTTTTTTCCTAACGTGGCAGCACCTCTTTAAAGGCTTCTGCTATTATATATAGTATTTGATATATTGAATAATGATAATGGTCGTATAGTTACTTGTTGTGCATTTTTTTTTCATGTTTTTGCCATAATTTAAAGTTAATCAATTAATTGAAACACAAATATATTGGTGGATCCTATCGTAATCCATAACATATTTAAGTGTAAACTGGACTTGATCTCCAAAAAAAAAAAAAATTATAAGTTGGGCTTCCATTTTGCTTCATGAGGGTCTTGGTTTGCTTCATGTTAACAATATAAAGTGAGAGAAAGACTGAATAGTCTGTATATTGATGTGTGTAAAACAATGTACAAAAGAAAGCCTTATATAGGCTAGGTATGTGTGTAGTACAAGTAACATGAGTGTCGTACAAGTAATATACTAGGCTAAGCCCAATGTGCTAATCTAGCCTAATCTGTACACTAACATCCCCCTTCAAACTCGAGGTGGCAAGGAGGAAGCCAACTAGAGTTTGGATATAAGATCTCAAAGACAACCAGGCGGGTGAGACTTGGTGAAGATATCAGCAGGCTGGTCAGCAGATGAGATGGAGAACAACTTGAGATTGCCTTTCTTAAGATGTTGGTGAGTGATGTGGCAGTCGATCTCAATGTGCTTGGTGCGTTCGTGGATGACATCATTATGAGCAATGTAGATAGTACTACGATTGTCACAATAAAGAGGAGTAGCAGTGGGCTGTGGAGCATCCATGTCAGCCAAGAGCCAGCGAAGCGAAACAAGCTCGCAAGTGGTGTCGGCAAGGGCACGATACTCAGCCTCAGTACTGGAACGAGAAACAACATCATGCTTATTGCTGCGCCATGAGACAAGAGAAGTACCCAACAGAAAACAAAAACCTGTGATAGAACATCGATCAATCGGATCACCTGCCCAGTCCGTGTCTGAATAAGCATAAAGCTCGAGAGAAGACCGAGAGGAGTAGTGTAGACCATGATAAAGTGTGCCCTTGACATATCGAAGAATCCGAAGAACAGCAGCATAGTGGACAGAACGAGAGGCATCCATGAACTTACTAACCATACCCACGACATGTGAAATATCCGAATGAGTAACAGTGAGATAGATCAGACTACCAACTAACTGATGATAGCGAGTAACATCAGATATAGGTTCACCATCCAAGGGTGTGAGCTTTGCATTGTATTCCAAAGGAGTGGAAACAGTCTTGTTGTCGGTGATACCAACTTTGGAGAGAAGATCAGAAGCATATTTAGCTTGGGAAAGATAGTATCCATCAAAGGATGAGGTAACCTCAAGCCCAAGAAAATAGCTGAGAGTGCCCAAATCTTTCATCTCAAAATGCTAACTAAGGAAGTGCTGAAGAGAGCGGATACTTGCAGAATCATCTCCAGTAGTAATCATATCATCAACATAGAGAAGAATAAGAGTGATACCAACAGAGGATCTTCGGACGAAGAGAGCAGTGTCATGAGGACTTGAAGTGAAACCTTGCTGAACAACAACTGAGCTAACCTTTTCAAACCAAGCTCAAGGAGCCTGCTTGAGGCCATAAAGAGCACGGCGAAGGCGACAAACTTGACTGCCTGAGTGTGGATAGCTAGGGGGTGGTTGCATGTACACTTCTTCTTGAAGGTCTCCATTGAGGAAAGCATTCTTCACATCCATTTGATAAAGAGGCCAACGACGAATAGCAGCCACAGCAATGAGACATTTGACAAATGTAAGGTGAGCAACAGGAGCAAATGTTTCCTCATAGTCAATGCCATACTCCTGGGTAAAGCCCTTGGCAACTAGGCAAGCCTTGTATCATTCAACAGATCCATCAGCCTTGGTCTTGACCTTGTAAACCCACCTACAAAAACCTTTGTCCCTAGACATTTTTGTTGCCCGCTTAAGCATTTGACACTGCACTTTTTCTATGCCGATGCATACGGGTGTCATATCATGATTGGCGGGCAACAATGATGAGATGATTATTTATGCCTTTCTCTTAGGATTTTCTAGTCCTACCCGTCAAAAAGAGTGATATGAGTGTTAAGTTCAAGAGATAACTTAATCTTACTCATCACAAACAAGAGCCACAAAGGTCACTTGCTTAGTTGTGCATAGAGATGCTCATCTAAGCTACAAAAGATACAAAGTTTAGAAAACTCTATTTCATTAGCCATCCAAAGTACACAAGTACCAAAGTACACAAACACACACTGTTTTTGTATTTTTCTGATTTTTCTTTTTTATTTTTATTTTGAAAATAAAACAAAATAAAAACTAAACAACCAAACAAAAACAGATAAACAACATGAATGCATGAAAGAAATATGTATATGCATGAAGGCATGATAGAAATATGCAGGTGCATGAAAACATGATTCCAAAAGCAGATAAGAAATCAAGCAAAGAGAGTCCTTCTTTAGATAGAAAGAATCAAAGCAGAGGACAAACAGAAAAGACAATTAAGTCTTAGGCTCCTTTCTCACCCACACAGCACGAGTCTTTGGCCGTGAAGATGAAAAGGCACGTGTCCTAGTATGTCTACTAAAAGACATAGAAGAATTAGAATTCTCCTGAAATTGAGTTAAAAAGCTCAAGACTTTTAATAACTCTCCAAACAAAGGTGTAGGTCCTTGAGAGGAAACTTGTGACCGTTTGGACAATTGCTTGTGAGGATACAATTTAAAGCAATTAGGACGAATGTGTCCAGCAACACCACAATGATGACAAACATGAGGCTTAACAAAGGATTTAGAATTAGCCAAATCAATTTTGGATTTCATACCTTTATCACCTTTCTCAGATTGGGGCACAAAGACAGTCCTTGATCCAAAAGCCGTCGAAGAGGAGGGACTGGAGGAAACAACATATCCTAAGCCAGTCTTATCAGAACTAGGCTTTTGAGCACTCAAGACCTCATCAAGTTTTGCACTAGACATTCTCTCTATTTGAGTTCTAGCTTGACTAAGCTCAACCTCAAGATTCTTAACCTTCTCTTCAAATGAGGTGTTCTCCACAACAAGAGTCTCAACTAACCTTGTAGTCTCATCTAGTTTGACTAACAGATCAACTTTTTCAGTTTTTACCTCATTAAGCTCTTTTCTACAAAGATGAGAAGTCTTTTCAGATTTTACGAATTCAGTGCATAGCTTATCATAGGCTTCTTGAAGGGTCACCTTCTTAGGTACTTCATCATCAAAAGAATCCTCACTGTCACTAGCACTCTCCACAATCACCTTATCAGTTGAGGCAGTAAATGCCATAACTTGACGACATTCATCCACAAACTCATCAGAAGAGTCATCCTCAGTATCACTCCAAGTAGCAACCAACCTTTTATCTTTTGACTCCTTGGTCTTTTCCATCATGAGGTAGTTTGGGCACTCTATCCTCATATGACCAAAACATTTGCACTCATGGCATTGGATGAGGGGTTTCTCATTCTTGCCCTTCCTAGAGGATTTAGGTTTCCTAGGAGGCTTGCCCTTATCCTTTTTCCTAAATTGAAGAAGTTTGATAATCTCATCAGTTATGAAGGATAGATCCTCATCCTCATCATCATCTTCATCTTCACTTTCATAGTCCTCAATCTCTTCCTCTATACCCTTAAAAGCCAAGTTTTTACTCTTTCCACCTTTTCCCATTGAGCCTAATCCCATCTCATAGGTTTGAAGGTTCCCTACAAGCTCAGTCAAAGGAATTTGATCAATGTCCTTTGCTTCTTCAATGACAGTGATCTTGGCATGGAATCTTTTAGGTAAGGACCTAAGGATTTTTCTAACAATCTTGGATTCTGCAATACATTCTCCAAGGTTGAAGGCAGAATTCACAATATCCTTGAGCTTGGCATAGAACTCATCAAAGGTCTCGTCTTCCTCCATCCTTATTTCTTCAAAACTGCTTGTGAGTTGTTGAAGCTTCATAGTCTTTACTGCCTTGGTACCTTCATAGGTGGTCTCAAGAATGGTCCATGCTTCCTTGGCAACTTCCGTGGATGATATTTTCTTGAATTCCTCATTAGTCACCCCACAAAACAGAGCATTCAAAGCCCTACTATTGAAATTTGCCACTATGATTGTTGCATCATCCCAATCCACAGCGCTTCCTTTAGCTTAATCCAGCCAACTTCAACAGCCTGCCATACCTGTTCACCTAGGGCCTGCAAAAAAACTTTCATACGAACTTTCCAGTACGCATAATTAGTTCCGTCAAATAAAGGAGGAATCAAAAGAGATTGTCCACGATCCATGACAACAGGAGTCAAGGATCACACTCAGGAAATTAATCCAATCAGAGTGAACCTGCTCTGATACCACTTGTTAGGAAATTTAGACCCCGGTTGATAGAATTAATAAGTTTTAAACCCAAGTTGTTAATTAGATTTATTATGAATCAAACTTGTTAAAACAAACAAACATCAATATCATGTCAAAATCATGTAGCGGAAAAATAAATAAGACAAGATATGATGACTCAGGAAAACCAATGAAACCAACCAGTTTCACAGTAAAAAACCTGGGGGGAAACCTTCCCAAAAAGCAATCCACTATAGTAAAGAGAAGTTTCAGATCTAGTACAAAACCTTTGTCCCTAGACTCTACAATCCCCGTAGATGAACTCGCGGTAGAAACCTTCTACCGCTTCAGAACCTTTAAACTCTTTAATATATGAACGCCGCCCTTTTTGTTGCACGGATCCCAGTACGTGACTAACTCCTTTGCACGAATCCTAATACGTGACTCACTCACCAACTTGAGAAAGAAGAATGGCTGCAAAGTTCTTCACTTCATCAATAATAAAGATCAAGAAGCACTTGGTTACAAAACCCTAAGGCGCAAAGATGCAGTAACTTCTTTTAGAGAGAATAAGGCATCGGTCACCTTTTGCATATGTTCTCCTTGTATTCTCTCATGTGACGACCTCTAAAATAAGCCTTATATAGGTCTAGGGTTGTGAGAAAAGAAACTCTACACAAATACAAAAGCCTTGCCCAAAAACAGAAATTTGAATTCCCGTAACCTCGACAAATAGTAGCTATCGAGGAGGTGTTGAGAAGATGTCGAGGGGACAGAAACTTTCTCGATCGATCGACCAGCTATCAAGAAGCTATCGAGATTGCGATAAGCATTAGCTAAAGATCTTGACAGATAGCCAGGTGTCGAGAAGCTATCAAGCAGGTGTCGAGATTTAATGAATTTGCACTTCAGCTTGTTTTTCTTGGACAGACTTGATGACTTCAACACTTGACCTTGAAACAAGGTTTCTTGAAGTATTAAACACATCCTAGATCTACCCAAATACAAGTAAGGTGCGTTTTGTCAAAGGATTAGCTAACTACATAAAATAGTGACATATGTTCCTAACATGTGAATCACATATGTCCTAACACTACATCTACTGCATCCCAAACAACCTTGTCGATTGAACATAGGAATGCCCTCATCCTAACTTTCCAAAAGGCATAGTTGCTACCATCAAAATATGGTGGAGCATTTAAAGATTTAGACCGGTCCATCTCAAATTGGGTCAAGGATCGCACTAAGGTAATTACACCATAGCTAGTGCACCTACTCTGATACCAATTGAATGTTCAAATAGTGTGTAAAACACCTCAAACATTTAGACCCCCAAATTAAAAATTACCAATTCAAGCTTATTATCAAAAAATGTATGTGCAGAATATGAAAATAAGCTAAAACAAAATTGATAAAACAATCTAAACCAAATAAAATCACAACCACAATAGAAATTAAATGGAAAAGATTAAGGGAAGAGAGATGCAAACACAAAGACAACACAACGATCTGTAATTAAAGAGGAAACCGAAGTCCTCGGTGTAAAACCTCTCCGCCGCCCTCCAAGCCGTCAATAATCCATTAGAGAATGAAGTTGGGAGACATGAACAGTAGAAGACCCTTCAAGCCTAATCTACCCAGTGTACCTAAGCCCTCCAAGCTTCTTGCTCCAACGAGGTTACGACGAACCTTTGTCTTTTCTAGCTTACCGGATCCCACTATAGCCCATAGCATCAACCAATATCAATTGGTCCCTTCCTAACTACTTCTCAAGCACCAAATAACCTTCTCACAGATATGGGTATGGTGAGTTAAGGATTTGGCTAATGTACCTCTCAATGATGTATCAATGGAGAGGGTGAGAGTAGAGGAATTTGGAGAATTAAAGTATAAATATTGTGGATGAATCAATCTTTTTTTTCTCTAGGGTTTCTCTCTCAAAATTCTCTCTGGAAGCTCTTTACAATACATGGGTATAAAGGGTATTTATATTGGTGTGTGTTTGGAATGCGAAAGGTCAGTTTTTCCCAAACAGAGTGGTCTGGCGACTTGGCCTTGCAACTTGACTGAGTCGCGAGTCTGAGTCGCGAGCTAACTGCCTAGCCAAATTGGAAGTTTTGTCCTGTAGTGCTCCAGCTGGCGTGACTCTTTAGCTCCTCTGCATGTTTCACACGTGTGTCTCCTTTGGCGACTTGCTAGTCGCAAGCCAGTCGCGAGGCCCTGCTGAGTACACACCATTGAGCTTTTCTTCACACTCTCTCACACACTACCCTTACATGATTCCCATCTAAATACAAGGTTTCTAAATGCTGAATTACAAGCAAATTGGCATGGAATAAAGCCAACAAAATGGTTGATTAAATTCAACCTTACAAAAGATTTAGCCATGCAAACTTTAGACAAGTGGTGAAAGTGCCTAAACTTGAAGCCGTTATAGGGCTCCCAAAATTTGTGAAGGTGGAGAAGACCGTTTGTGGCGTTTGTCAAATGGGGAAACAAACAAAGTCGAATCATCAAAAGGTGAATGTGATCTCAACATCACATTGCTTAGAGCTTCTTCATGTTGATCTAATGGGGTGCATAAGAACCGAAAGCCTAGGAGGAAAACGGTATATCATGGTCATTGTTGATGATTTCTCAAGATACACTTGGGTGGAATTTCTTAGAGAGAAATCAGAAGCATGTGAGAAGATGGAGAATCTTTGCAAGAGACTTCAAAACAAGAAAGGGGTTCCAATTGTCAAGCTAAGTAGTGATCATGGTAAGGAGTTTAAGAATGCAAGATTTGAGTCTTTCTGTAAGAAGAATGGGATCAAGAAAGAATTTTTAGCTCCTAAAACTCCTCAACAAAATGGGGTGGTTGAGAAGAAGAACCGGGTGATTCAAGAAATGGCAAGAGTTATGCTATTCAACAAGCAAATTCCACAAAAATTCTAGCGAGAAGCTATGAACATCTCATGTCACATTGGCAATAGAATATTCTTCCAAGCGGGAACAAAGAAAACTGCATATGAAATTTGGAATGGGAAGAAGCCTAAGGTGAAGTACTTCCGATTCTTTGGAAGCAAGTGTTACATCCTAAATGATAGGGAGAACCTTGGAAAATTCGATGCAAAAAGTGATGAAGGTATCTTTCTTGGCTACTCAACCACTAGCCCAACATATAGAGTTTTCAAGGAGAGAACAAAGACGGTGATGGATTCCATTAGTGTGGTGATTGATGATGCCATAACAAAAGTAGCGATTGATGATGGTGGAGAAGGACCATGCTCCAAAGAAACCATCATTGAGGTTGAAGCCCAAGATGTTGAAATGGAAGGACTTTCACCAGAAAAAGAATCAACTCTTGTGAATTCTAGAATGGAGACAAGATCAATGTCTAGATCCTCAAGTCCTCTCACCCCTCCAGAAGTTCATCCTCCTATCTCCCGGAATGATGAAGTGTCCACCTCAAAAAATCCATCATCAAGAGTGATTAAAAATCACCTGAAAAGTAACATTATCGGGTCTCGAGATGAAGGTCTTCATCTTAGGAAAGGAAGCACACTTATTGCAAACCATGTAACGTATCATTGCTACCTCGCTCAATTTGAGCCGAAAAAGGTAGAAGAAGCCCTTCAAGATGAGAATTGGGTGGATTCAATGTACGAAGAGTTGAATCAATTCGTGAGGAATGATGTATGGGAACTTGTTCCAAGGCCTAAAGACACTCATGTCATCGGCACCAAATGGATTTTCAAAAACAAGACCGATGAGGATGGCAAGATAATAAGGAATACGTCTAGGTTGGTGGCTCAAGGTTACACTCAAGTAGAAGGAGTAGACTTTGATGAATCCTTTGCTTTCATAGCTAGACTTGAGTCTATTTGCATCCTTTTGTCAATTGCATGTACTATGGATTTCAAACTCTACCAAATGGATGTGAAATGTGCCTTTCTCAATGGGTACCTTAATTAAGAAGTCTTTGTTGAACAACCCAAAGGATTCCAAGATCCTCACTTCTCGAATCATGTCTTGAGATTGAAGAAGGCACTCTATGGTTTGAAACAAGCACCTCCAGCATGGTACGATCAGCTCACAAAATATCTTTTGGATAAAGGATTTAAAAGAGGGTATGCCGACCGAACCTTATTTGTCAAGAATAATGAGAATTATCTTCTTGTAGCTCAAGTGTATGTTGATGACATAGCATTTGGAGCCACCATAGACGCTCATGCTATAGAGTTTTGTAAGGTTGAATTTAATCAACCATTCTGTTGGCTTTATTCCGTGCCAAATTTGCTTGTATTTTAGTATTTAGTAACCCTGTATTTAGATGGGAATCATGTAAGGGTAGTGTGTGAGAGAGTGTGAAGAATTGCTCAAGATTATGTAGTGAAGCAGGGACTCGCGACTGGATCTTGCGAGTGGCTCACGACTTGCTAGCCGCCAGAAGATGCTCACGTGCCAAGCTTGCAGAGAAGCTGAAGCGTCATGTTAGCTGGAGCACTACAGGACAAAAAAGTCCAGACTGGTTGTTCAGTTACCTCACGGCTTGAACTCGCGGCTTAGTCAAGTCGCGAGGCCATGTCGCTAGCCAGCTCTGTTTTGGAAAAATGGCTCTTCGCATTCCAAACACCCAGCACTATATATAGACCCTTATACCACGAAATGTATAGAGCTTCCAAAGAGAATTTTGAGAGAGAAACCCTAGAGAAAAACAAGATTAATTCATTGACAATATTTACATAGAGACTCTTCAAATTCCTCTACTCTCACCCTCTCCATCGTTACATCCTTGAGAAGTTTTTACCTAAATCCTTTTCTCACCATACCCACATTTGTGAGAAGGCTATTTGGTGCTTTGGGAAGCAGTTAGGAAGGGACCAATGGTTATTGGTTGATGCTATGGGCTACAGCGGAATCCAGTAAGCTAGAAAAGACAAAGGTTTGGCGTAACCTCGTTGGAGCAAGAAGCTTGGAGGGCTTAGGTACACTGGGTAGATTAGGCTTGGAGGGTCTATTACTGTTCATGCATCCCAACTTCATTTTCTAGTGGATTATTGACCACTAACTGCTTCCCAAAGCACCAAGGGCTTCGGTTTCCTCTTCGATAACACATCGTTGTGTTGTCCTTGTGTTTGCATCTCTCTTTCCTTAATCTTTGCCATTTAATTTCTATTGTGGATGTGATTTTATTTGGCTTAGATTGTTTATCAATTCTGTTATAAGCTTGAATTGGTAATTTGTAATTTGAGGGTCTAAACCTTCATAGTGTTTTACACGCTATTTGAACATTCAATTGGTATTAGAGCGGGTGCATTCTTTGTGGTTTAAACACCTTAGTGCGATCTTTGACCCCATATTGAGATGGACTGGTCTCAATTTTTAAATGTGCCACCATATTTTTATGGTAGCAACTATGCCTTTTGGAAGGTCAGGATGAGGGCATTTTTGTGTTCAATAGATGAAACCGTTTGGGATGCGGTGGATATTGGATGGACTAGGCTGGAGGCTGCCAAATCCACGTGGGATAAGGTAACCCTTGCAGCGTCTAATGCAAATAGCAAAGCACTTAACACTATTTTTTGTGGTGTGTCTCCAGAAGAGTTCCACAGGATATCACGCATTTCTATTGCCAAGGAGGCATGACAGATATTGGAGACCACATATGAAGGAATGAAGAAAGTGAAGGATACCAAGCTACAAATGCTGACCACTCATTTCGAGGAGCTGAAAATAAGTGAGGACGAGTCTTTTGACTCTTTCTATAGAGCTGAATTAAGTAGTCATCGGCAAGTTCAACTTAGGGGAGAAAATGGAGGACTTTAAAGTTGTGAGGAAAATCCTTCGTCCGTTGCCAGAAAGCTTCCGTGCCAAGGTGACAGCGATTGAAGAGAGTAAGGACCTTGATGATATCGAAGTCCAAGAACTGATTGGCTCACTTCAAACTTATGAATTGTCATTGCCCACACAAAGGAAGAGCAAATCTCTTGCTCTCAAGACAGTTGATGAAAGGGTTTAAGCTCACGACTCATCAAATGAGGATGTTGTCAATAAAGATGTGGCATATTTAGTGAAGAATTTTTGAAAGTTCTTGAAATTCAAGAACAATGGAAAATTTGGTGGTAAAGGGAAATTCCAAAGTTCCGGAAAGGAGAAAAAGGAATTCCAAATTTCCGGAAAGGAGAAAAAGGAATTCAAAAGGAAAGATGGAAAGGAATCCCAATCTACACAATGAATCACCTGCTTCAAGTGCAACGGACACGGTCATTTCAAGAAAGAGTGTCCCAATTATTTAAAATCGAAGGGCAAGGCATATGCCACAACTCTTAGTGACTCGGATTCATCCAATTTTGATTCTGAGGAAATTTGTGACGGAGAAGGGAATTACTCCGCTTCTATGACTATTGCTTATGTTGAGTCTTCGAAGGACTTGAATTTGCTTGTACAAGAGCTTGGGGAGCATAGTGATGAGGAATCAATGGGAATTGTAGAAGAATCGGATGTTGAAGAAGATAAGAGTATAGGGGGCCATCATGAAAACTTCAATTCACTCCTTGAGAAGTTAGGAGAATATGCACGTGTGGCCAAGGCAGCCGTGAAAAAGATGAAGAAGGCAGAAGAGGACTATAGAAGTCTCCTAGTGTGACATAAGGAGGCCAAGTGTGAGATAGAGACGCTGAATAGAGAGCTGACTGAAGCCTACTCAAAGATAAAATTTCTTGAGCTTGAGGTAGTTCAAGCGAATGCCAAGGTAGAGAGGGTCTCCACCAAGAAACTAGATGATGTCATTTCCTTTCAAAAACAATTCTTAGACAAATTTGGGTTGGGATATATCGGAGAAAGTAGTTCAGCTGTCAAAATCACTAAAGAAGTGAAGTTTGTGCAAGCCAAAGAACTTGTAGTGGTTGCTTCTACACGGAAGAAAGTAGGGGATGAAAAGAAGAAGAACGTGGCTAACCAAAGAGTGTTGAACAAGCCCCGTAACCAATCAATGATCAAACCTGAAGCTAGAGGGAAATCTCTTCCAAGATTACAAAGAGGTTCGAGAACGAACCATTTTTGTCATCATTGTGGACTTCAAGGACACACCAAACCGAATTGTCATAAGCTTAGAGCATTGAAGAATGCAACTGATCAAAGGTCAAGAGGACCAAGAAATGACAAGATGACTTGGGCTATTGAGTCATCAAGAGGTCGAAATTGTGATTCCGGTGTGATGGACGTGATGAAGATGATCGGTGCATTCACCACCTGCTTGGAAAGCTTCACTAAAAGGTTTGAAAGTACTAACTCTCGTACCCAATCCTATAGGGATATCACCCCAGACGCACGTGACATGTGAGTGAAGAGGGATACTCATGCATAAGCATTACAACATGTCCATGCATCAATTCTTCCTATGCTTTATGACTATGCTTGGTTGTGTGCTTTTTGCTTGTTTGTGTTGAAAATTTTTTGTTTGTTTATTTATTTCTTTTTAGATGTTTTTACATTGTTGTTTTGATCAATCTCTTCTTGCTTTTGTGGCAAAAATCCAAAAACACATAAAAAATAGAAAATCTAAAAAAGTTTGATCGACATTGTTAAGTTTTGTCTCTAAACATGTTTTTCCTTGTACCTTTGTACTAATGGCTTTGTGCATCTACGAGTTTAGCTTGTTTCCTATGCACTCATATCATTGTGGGAGAAATCTTGAAATCTATGTGACTGTTGTAAATAGATCTTCAACCTTGTCATGAATGATTAGTGAATGATTTTGTTGATCTTGAGACATGCATAGACTTGTGCCTATATATCTTCCCACTATTTTATTTTATTGCTTTTACTTAAAGAGCTCACCAAATATAAATCTCCAAATGAAAAGAGATATTGAGCTGCAAAAGCCTGTCGCACATACTAGTATTTGACTAGGAAAAAGGGAAAGTGGCCAAAAATAAAATGTATGATGCCCAAAGAGCCAAAGGCTAACTCATCAAATTAAAATATCAAAAATTTCTGGCATCAATCTCTCAATGAGATGTATTGTTTCAAAAAGATCAAATGATGTGATGTACATGAAGCCAAATGAAAAGCTTCAAAGTTATGATTATCAAGTTGTTTGTGGGAGGTCATATATGCATATTTCTATAATTGAGATGGGTCACATTATCTTGTGCTAATTGTGTACGTCTTGGTTGAATTGATCATTGAAGCTTCACATTAGACTAAGGACTATCTCATTTCTGATATCCACACACATCACACATGTCTATGTTCAATGAATGCCATATTCATTTGTGTGATTGTACTTGATTAAATGTGTTTTCACGTGCTCAATCTTTGTTAATCAAACACAAAACGATTTTTGAGTCTTTTAGTTTGTTTTTGGAAAGTATTTTGTTTTTACAAAAATTATCAAAAGTTCAAAAACTGTGGTGCCCTGTTTTGGCGACTCAGTTGCGGGTTAGTCCAGTCGCATGCCCCAGTCGCGAGCCCATACAGAGATTTTTCGCTGCTCACTGGCGGGTCAATGTCCCAGTCGCGAAAAATACTTAGAATATTTTTCAAAATTTGGGTTTTTATGTTTCTTGCGGCTCACTGTGGCAACTTGTTCACGGGTGGAAGGTCCAGTCACGAGGGGTACACAGAGATTTTCGCGACTTACCTCGCGGCTTTCTCGCGGGTAGACCTTCCAGTTGCGAAAAACACTTAGAAAATTTTTTCAAATTTTTGTTTTTAAGTGTTCTGGCAGCTGGCCTTGGTGACTTGCATGTAGCTTGACTCAGTTGCGAAAATCGCGTATTTTGCGTTTTAAGGGCAGTTTTTAAAATTTTTTAGTTTTCCCTCAATCTTTTGTGACTGTTCATTGTCTTCCCCATTTCAACTCTCTCTCTCTCTCTCAAACTCACTGGTGGATCGATCGAGAAAGTTCCTGTCTCCTCGATACCTCCTCGATACCTCCTTGATCGATCGAGCTTCTGTTCTTTGAAATTGGTTCTTATATCTCGACACCTCTCGATACCTTTAGCTGTCGACGGCCATTTCCTCGAAACCTTCCTCGATACCTCTCGACACCTCAACTGTCAAGATTTACTGAGGTGTCTATTTAAGCTCCTGTCGCGATTCTTCTCTCATTTCACTTGATCTCTCTCAATTTGTCCGTGGCGGTTCCTCTCCTAAACACCTTTTTCTCACTCAAAACTTCAAACCCACTTGATTTTCGGTCTTTCCTTGGTTCCAATCACTTGGTAAGATCTCATTTCCCTTCCTTTCTCATGCATTTCATGTTTTGAAACTTAGGTTTTGGGATTTTTGGAAATTTTTGGGGTTTTTCAAAATAAATGAGTTTTTCTTGAAATTTTGGGTTGGGTTTTCACTTAAATGTTTTCAAAATGTCATACATTGCATTTCATGTGCATTAGAATGATATTTACATGTATTTAGATGTGTGCTCTATGTTTGTGTACTGGTAGGATTGGATTGGGCTAAACCCATGATGCCTTTTAATTTGCATGTCACATGTTCATGCATTCCCATGCATACGTAATTTTTGTTCAATATATTTGATATATGTGAACTGTGTTGGGACTTTTCTGATTGTCTCCTTCTCTATCTCTTTCTCATTCTTTTACGTTAGTAGTGTCTATGGCACCCAAACGTAAATCCACTCCGGCTTGGAACCCTCTGCGTTTTGGAGCTTCCTCTTCTTCTGATTCTACTCCTCTTAACCTTCGGTTCCGTGATGGAGATGCCCACAAGGCATTTTCTAAGAACTTTTCTAAACGAGGTGTTCATTCGGAATGCCAAGTCATTTTGGCGGACTTCGTTGACACTGACCTTCCCTCTGTCATTCACAGTAGGGGATGGGAGTCACTATGTGACATCCCGGTCACCTATCGTCTCGTGCTGATTCAGGAGTTTTACTCCAATATGCACGGGATAGATCATTCAGTACCTCTCTTTTTCACTCGCGTTCGAGGTACGCGCATCCCTGTCACACTGCAACTGGTTGCGGATATGCTTAGGGTTCCTAGGATAGATTTTCCTGACTATCCTTCCTGTGAGCATCTGAGGACTGTGTCTAAAGAAGAGCTCATTTCTGCTTTTTGTCAGCGCCCAGCTGATTGGGGTGAGCATCAGTACACATCATGTAGGTCTTTTGCTAAAGGTCCTAGATTTCTAAACATGGTGATGACTTTTGTACTCCATCCACTCTCTCACTACAACTCCATCATAGAGCCTCATGCTTGATTTTTGTTATCTCTTCTTGAGCATCTTACTATAGATTTTCCTTCTCATTTCATTCTTTCTATCATAGATGTTCATTTAGATTCAGCGTCCCGTGATAAGCTCATCTTTCCTTCTGCTATCACAAGGATCTTACGCCATTTTTCTATCCCTTTTCTTGTGTCCGACCACTTCACACACATATGTGCCATAGATGCCGCTACCGTAAAACGTAGTGAGGCTCAGTTAAGGTCGCGACTAACGGATTCCACTCCTCCCTCCCGTTTAGCTCCATCCAGATCTGCTCCATCTACATCTGCTCCTTCTTCCTCTATGGGCGATATATCTCTTGGAGACATTATGGCACAGCTGCAGTGCATGGATACTCGCCTCGATACACTCTCCTTTGGTTGTATTAGGTGAATGTTCGTGTTGGTCATATTGCACGACGACAGGCGACCATGGGTGGTTTTGCTCCTAAGGCTACTCCTTCACCACCTTCTCCAGCGGCTTCAGACTCTGAGGATGATGATGGAGATGCTAGCTCTACTGATGAGATGTCTACATGACACTCTACCCTTTGTCACTCGTGACAAAAAGGGGAAGTAGTTTTGGGTTATGAGAGTAGTCATCTTAGGAAGAGAGTTAGTATAGGACAGTTTTGATAGGGGGGAGTGTTGATATTTTGAGGGATGTAGTGAGGTTTTGATGTATCTTTTCTTTTCTATTCTTTATAGATACATTGATCTTGTATATGAGGTCTTTTGACCAGTTTTACATACATTGTACTTATTTTCTCTCTATATGTGGATGTATGTTTCTTTCACCTCTCTCTTCATGTGTTATTTCTTCTCTATCTTTATACACATGTTCTTTATACTTGTATGCAATCTATTATTTCTGTTTTACACAAAGATGCCTTGATGAGTTTTGTTTAAAGTGTTTCAGAAATATAGGTTGTCAAAGTTTACTTGCCATAAACTCTCTTCTTGCAAAGTTTTTCAAGAGTTTGTGTTAGGATAGATTTTATTGTATTCAACAAGTGAATATGAGTTGAGTGATTTATGACTTCTCTCATATGTTCATTTGTTTGTTGTGATTTTGTCACAGATTGCCAATGGGGGAGATTGTTAGGACATATATGTTTTCACTTGTTAAGAACATATGTCACTTATTTATGTAAATTGGCTAATTCTTTGACAAAATGCACTCTACTTGTAATTGGGTAGTTCTAGGTGTTTTTAATACTTCAAGAAACAAGGTTTCAAGATCAAGTGTTGAAGTCATCAAGTCTGTCCAAGAAAAACAAGCTGAAGTGCAATTTCATTAAAGCTCAACACCTACTCGATAGCTACCTCGACACCTGCTATCTGTCGAGATTTATAATTTTAGATTTTCTGATCTGATTTCCCTGGGATCCTTGAATATACTTTTGGGCCTTCTTTTCTTCTAACCCTAAACATATAAAGGAATTGTTTTAAGAGCCGTCAAATTGTACACAAGTTGCAAAAGCATTGAGCAATCTTTGTTCAAGCAAATTATGATCAAAAGATGAAGTTCTTGACCTAGTTCATCTTCTCTGAAGAAGTTGCTGTGTATTTGCATCAAAGGGTTTTGTGACCAATCATCTTCCTGATATTCATCGTGTAGGATGAACTGAAGAACTTTGTAGCCAACCTCTCCTTCTTAGTTGGTGTTTAAAGTTGCGTACTGGGATCCGCACATTGGTTAATCACGTACTTGGGAGCCATGCATCAAAGGTGGGAACTGTCGCTACAGATCAAGTCCAATTAGGTATTGGGGTAAGGGTTCAACTGTAGGTTGGTAAGGTACTTGGGATTCCTTTACTTGTAACTGCTTGATTTGATAATAGTGGAGTTTTGGGAGTGATGACCTGAAAATCACCCGGTGGGGTTTTTGCCGCAAGGGTTTTCCCCATTCGTAAACAAATCACCGTGTTATTTATTTTCCGCTGCTTAATTAGTTTATTGGTGATTTGTTTGTGCTTCCACGCGTTTGCATGATTAATTGATTAATTAACAACTTGGCTAATTAATTAATTGGTTTAATCACAAGAGGTCATTCAGATTATGGCCTATCAAATTGCTACTGTGTTTGTGATTAATTATGTTTTAAAGTATTGTACCAATTTGTGTATTGCTTATATTTATCATTCTGCACATCAATTGTTTGAATATAAGCTTGTATTGGAAAAATTGATTTTGGGGTCTAAACAATCACAAGTGTTTATACACTAAGTGAGCTTTCAATTGGTATCAAAGCAGGTACACTTGTTTTGGTTTTATTACCTAAGTGTGATCCTTGACCTCTTGTGTTTATTGCCATGGATAGTGCTTTGTATGCTTCTATGGATGTTTGTGAGTGTAACATGCCATGTGTTTGTGAAAATGCCTTTATAAGTGTTAATTCTCATAATTGTGATGAGATGTTACTTGAATCTATGGGTGTTGTTGAAATTCCAAATGACAAACTCTTTAAGAAAGAGGCTAAGAAGTTTCGTAAGAATTTGAGCAAGTTTATTTGTGAAAATGATGATTTGATTGCTAAGCTCAATGAATCCAACAAATTGGTTGAGAAATATAAGAAATTTGCTGAAAATTCTCTTGAAAAGTTGAAAGAGTTTGAATGTTTGAATATGAACTTGGATGCTAAACTTGTTTTGTCTAACAAACTTGTTGATGAGCTAAAATGTAAAAATGAATATCTTAAGATGCATGGCAAGTGTTTGATTGCTAAATCTATTGCTAAAAATGATGAAAATATTTGTTGCAATCATGTTGTGGTACCCAATTTTGTGCCTATTGTGTGTTCTACCTCAAATGACAAATCAGTGTATATTCTTCCACACAAAAGAAATCAAAAGGTGGAGAGAAGGCTCTTAAGCCAAAGTCTCCGTTTAGGTCTTAACCTAAGGTTTTTTATGGATCTAAGTTTGTTCCAACTTGCCACCATTGCAGTGTGATTGGTCATATAAGACCTCAATGTCCTAAGTTGAAGAGAGAACAAAACCATGTTGTTAGATCCCTTCCCAAAAAGCTTAGTGGACCTAAACACATTGTTTGTCACCATTGAGGTGCCTTTGGTCATCTTAGACCTCATTGTTTTAAGTTTCAAGCTCTTAAAAGAATCAAAAGAAAAGAAAAACTTGAACTTCTTGGAAATTGTGCTATGTAAGCAAAACCTGTTTTGGGGGAAAATGGTAAGTTGTTGAAGAAAGTTTTTGATATTCTTACCTCTTTGTCTATGTGCATCTCTAGTTCTCATTCTTAAGTAAAAAAAATAATGATTAAAAAAATGCTTTTCATAAATTAACTTTAACACAAATAAGTTGTGCTCTCTACATTCTTGTATTGTACTAAAATAGGTTTTAAATTACTTTACAAAAATGCAGCTGTAGGAATATCTTAAAACAAAAACCAAAAAAAAAAAAAAAAAAAAAAAAAGTAGAAACTATACACATCTTTATTAGTAAAGTAGTTCTTCGTTTTGTTTGTTTTGGCGATAATATTTTCTAGAAAATGAGTCATTTAAAAAATATATATATATATATATATATATATTTTTTTTTTTTCCCCTATAAAACTATCTCATTTTCTTATGTTTGGTATCAATCTTAAATGAGTTGAAAAATAATTTTCTAATTTCCCTTTTTAAGCTTATTGTGTGATAGAGTTGTCTTACAAAAAAAAAATTAGTGGAAAACAATATCTAAAAATAAGTCATTTTTTCTCTGTTGACTAAAAATAGTTTTCCATTAACTAACTTTTTCTGATACTACCAAACAATAGAAAATACGGGAAAACTATTTTTACACAAGGTTTTCCATTAAAACAAACAGAGTTGTAGTATCATTCATAGGTTAGAGAAAGAGATACCATGGCCTCCCCTATCTCTGCCGGTGGCTAAAATAGAGCATTTTCACAAAAATATTGTTCATATTAGAAATATAAGAAATACATTGGCAATCATATGAAGATCCAAGAGTTTTTTTTTTTTTTTTTAGGGGGGGGGGGGGGGGGGGGGGCGCCAAGCTTTTGAATATGAAGATTTAAATACTAAGAAGGCATTTGGATACAGATGAAAAAGGCCAGCATCTAGCATTTTCCATTTTCCATTTTTTTTTTAAATTGAGAAGCACGTGATGATGTTGTCTGTCACTATTCACGGGACAGTGATAGACATTTGACCAGAGAATAAGCGGTGGACAATGCACTATTCATGAGACCCATAAACCTTTTTTTCAGTAACTTTTTCATTAAAAATGGATCTCATGGCACTATTCATGCATTTAAAAATTATTTTGCTACAGTGTTTTCATTTTTCAGTTTTCAGCTTTCAACAAAATAAACGGTATTTAAACGCACCATAAATACAAGATCCTAGTAAATGAATCTTCAAGAAAATAAAGACATCCTACTAAAAGTCTTGTGGTTACACTATTCATACCCCCTAATTAGGGGACAAAATTGCCAAATGCCCTTTTCAGGCAAAAATAGCAGCTCTTTGCCCTATTTTCCAAACTAATTAGGGAAATGCCCCTCTTTTGTAACTCGATTTGTGATAAATTGAGTTTTTTTTTTTTTTTTTTTTTTTTTTAAATCCTAGAGCCCTATAGCGGCATTTTTAAGGACCTATAATGACGTTTTAAGAACCTATAGTGGCGTTTTGTTACTCGACCTCCATGAAATCGAGTTATTGGCAAATTTTTTTTAATTTTTTTTACCTATAACTCGATTTCATAGAGGTCGAGTTACAAAACACCACTATAGGTCCTGAAAACGTCACTATAGGTTCCTTAAAAACGCCGCTATAGGGCCTAACTCGATTTATCACAAATCGAGTTTCAAAAGAGGGGCATTTTCCTAATTAGTTTGGGAAATGGGTCAAAAAGTTACTATTTTTGCCTGAAAAGGGCATTTGGCAATTTTTTCCCTTAATTAGGAGAAACTGAATTCAGATATCACTTTCATTTGTTGCAAGAAAACAAAAATCCAGTAAACAAATCCTAAAATAAGTGAATGATGAAAAGTGTGATTATAGTTTGATACGGTCTGCCCCCAAACGTGATTAGGGGAAGAAATTAATCACACCAAGGTTGAGCACTGGAGCCCGACAGCTATCTAGTTCCAAAAATATGATTAGTACGGCCCACTAAATGGCCCCTAGGCCACTTGGTGCACATGGATTAGGCAACTAGGTTAGTTTAATGGTTAAAACTCTTATTTTAAAATTGTCTCCACAGTGCACTACAAGCTAAATTCAACGAGCCTTAAGTCAAATTCTTATCATAATTGATATGGAGACTTACTATAGTTATGCTTAGGTAGGAAAGCCACACGGGTCGTTTTCTTCTATACATTTTTTTTTAACAAATATATATATATATATATATATATATATATATGTGGGAGGGTTTCTTGTCTCAGCCCCCAATCAGCAGGTATTGTCCTCTTTGGCTCCTGGCCTCAAGGTTACTACAACAAAATGTATTTTTAGTGACGAAAAGTAGTGAGGAAATATTTTTCGACACTAAAAATACAGCTTTAGTGATGAAATATGAATTTCATCACTAATAATGAAAAAAATTATAACATTTAGTGACGAAAATAAAATTTCGTCACTATTGTGATCTGAAAAATGGGTGCCAATGGAGGGAAACTTTGGCGCCAGTTTAATTAATCTATAGTGATGAAATATTTCGTCACTAAAAGTTGAAATTTTTAGTGACGAAATATTTCGTCACTATAGGTATTACTATGGTTAGTATTAGTGACGAAAATCCTTTCGTAACTATAAGGAAGAATTAGTGACGAAAAATATTCGTCACTAAAAATAATAATAGTGTTGCACTTATATGTTTTTAGTGACGAAATTATAATTTGTCACTAAAAGTATGATTTAGTGACGAAATATGAATTTCGTCTCTAAAAATCTTAGCAATGCCCGGTCTTTAGTGACGAAACTGGAATTCGTCACTAAAGACTTTTACAATACATGTTTCAGTCAAAAAATAAAAAGACTCAGAGCCATATCAATACCCAAAGACTCAAAGAGCCATTTCAATACATGTTTCAGTCAAAAAAATAAAAGAAGCAAAGAGCCATTTCATACTTTTAAGCTCAGCTGAAAAAATCGTCGCCGATTAAGCTCAGCTGTTGCTAATGAAGTTCAAACCGTCGCCGATGAAGCTCCGTTTAGAGCAAACTGTCGCCGATTAACCTCAACGGCGACGCTTCAGCTCGCCATTACAATCCACACCGATACCTCAACGGCAATGCTTCTAAATCGCATCGGCGACCCTTCGACTTCGCGGCGACCCTTCGCATTCCTTCGAACCGGCGATCCTTCGACTTCCCGGTGACCATTCGCATTCCTTCTTCCCGGAGACCGTTCGCCTTCCTTCGAATCGGCGACCCTTCGCCTTCCCGGCGACCGTTCGGCTTCCTTCGAATCGCGACCCTTCGCATTCCTTCTTCCCGGCGACCATTCGCCTTTCTTCGAATCGGCGACCGTTCGCCTCCTTCGAATCAACTACTCTGGGGTTCAGGTTTAACCTCTCTTCCTTCTGCCTTCACAAAACAACATTGCAATTTTTTGTCTATCGGTTTTGTATCTATTCTATAATTTGTTTGCGTTTGGGTTTATTGAATGGGATTCGGAAGAGAGTTGAAATTTTCATGGGTCTTTTGTTTTGTTTTGTTTGGCTTTGGCTTTGGCCATGTGGTATTGGTAAGGCTGGGATTGTCAATAACGAGGTTTGGTGCTTGGGTTGCTTTAGTTTTGTTAAGGAATGGTTGGAGATTTCATGTTTTTCAGATTTAAAAGGTTTGTCTAACTGAAATGCAAGCAATTAACTGTTCGATGAAATGCCTCTGTGGGCTGTGTATTTTGATGCGTGAATTTTTTTACTGAGGTTTTGAGCAATTGTACACAGATTTTGAGTTCTGGTGCCACAGTGACAAGGTTAGTAAAGTTTGAACTTTACTACGTGTGTTTGAGCAATTGTACTCTCTACTTTCTACTTATTGGTTGGTTCAATCTCTTGGGTCCTCATATTATTGAGTGTAAAGCTTTTGTTTTTTTCTCTACTCCATGCTCATTCTATAGTGGGTTTCTTAAGTATTTAAGATCTGGGATTCTGGGTTGTGCTTATATTTGTGTTTTCATACACCTTTTTTTTTTTTACTTCTTGCAGTAGTAGGTGGGTGTTGAAGTTTTTGTTTCCTAGTGAGTTTTAGAGAGAAAGATAGAGAGAGAGAGAGAGAGAGAGAGAGAGAGAGATCAATGGCTAGAGGAGGAGGAGGTGATGGTGGTGGTGGTGGTGGTGCCACGCCCAACCTGCTTTAAATCTAAAGAAACTGATTTTAATTGGATTGGTACTTATCTTTATAGTGATTTTCTATTACGTGTGTTGCCAATCATGTATGTCCATGGAACTTGCTTAAATAAAAACCATCGGACTAAGCTAACTAGTACAGACGAATGATATATAAAGTAGTTGTACGTATATGAAAATGCAAATTTTTTATTGTTTTTTTCTTCCAACTTTTTTGTTTGCACTTTTTGTCTTGTTTGTTAACTTTATTTATTTTTTTTGGTGATCTGTGCATGATTTAAAGTAGTTGTTATTAACGTCATTATTTATCTCCTAATTCAAAAAATTCCACCTCATTTGTTTACAACCTGTTTCATAAATGTATGGTCTGCTTCTTTTGATGTTCCTAAAAGAAAAGGTGTATTTGATTTGCAAAATTGCATGTCTGTAATTGAACCTGCTAGAAACATATAATGCAGACCTTGCTCTCCAGGTATGCCTGTGAAGCTAAACCCACCTTCACTCCATTCACTGCAACTGCTGGCATTTTTGATTCTACACACGGGAAAAGAGAGAGAGACAGTGCGTGCATGTGGATTTAGCTTATAATGGGCGTGTGAGATTTTGTGAGCTAACATGAGAATATTTGTTAGAGTTAGAGTTTGTGTTACAAGTTGGTGACTAAATTGTGGGTTTTGATTGGATGAACCCTGAGTTGGATGCAAACTCCTTTTGTTTAATCTTTCATTTTCCTTTTTTTTTTTATTTTTTTATTTATTTATTTATTTATTTTTTTTGTATGTGGGCTAAAACTAACTAAAAGTTATCTTTCTTTTATCTCCAGCTCTGTTTCTTTTTGTGGCTGAAGAAATTGTGAGGAACAAGGTGAAGAACACAAGTTAACTTTGGATTTTTTCTGAAAGTTGTAAACTTAGCTTGAGCAAAGTAAGTAAATTCTAATTAAAAACTTATAAAACTCTATATATTCTTGTGATATTGGAAATTGGTTTTGTGGTGGGTTGTTGTGTTGGAGCAAGCGGGTGGCTTGCATGGTGTTATAAGGTAGTTTAAATACATATTATGAATGTTTTTCATTTTTTGTAAATGTGAAAGAACCTTGTTAATTAGATGTAATGAATAGTATTTTATTTGATTTCAATACTTGTAAGCATTATAGTTGTGATGTTTGTGATTGGTTTTGTGGTGGGTTGTTGTGTTGGAGCAAGCGGGTGGTTTGTATGGTGTTATAAGGTGGTTTAAATACATATTGGGAGTGTTTTTCAATTCTTGCAAATGTAAATGAGTATTGTTGATTAGATGTGATGAATAGTATTTTATTTGATTTAAAAACTTATAAAACTCTATATATACTTGTGATATTGGAAATTGGTTTTGTGGTGGGTTGTTGTGTTGAAGCAAGCGGGTGGCTTGTATGGTGTTATAAAGTAGTTTAAATACATATTGAGAGTGTTTTTCAATTCTTGCAAATGTGAATGAGTATTGTTGATTTGATGTGATGAATAGTATTTTATTTGATTTAAATACTTGTAAAACTTTATATTTGTAATGTTGGAAATTGATTTTGTGGTGGGTTGTTGTGTTGTAGCAGGCGGGTGGCTTGCATGGTGTTATAAGGTGGTTTTTAAACTAATATTGAGAGTGTTTGAGTGTGCAATGTATATTTCTTTAAGTATTAATATAGACTTGTGCATTCATGAATAGAATAGAATTTTATCTAAGTGGCTTATAGACTTAGATATTAGAATATATTATGCATGAGTTGTCCTTATTTTACTAAAGTAGCATTCATCTTGTAATTGTAGTCAAACATGGATAAAAGTTGGATGACAATGGGTAAGACACCCGATGGCAGATTAAGTCATCCATATATTGAAGGGGTCAATGCATTTATTAATTTTGCAAGAGTAGTTGTGGACTTGAGTGGTAATATTCCGTGCCCGTGTATTCATTGTGGGAATTGCTATCGACAATCTCTTAATACTATGCGTATCCATTTGCTTCATCGTGGGATTATGCAATCTTACATTAATTGGTATAATCATGGAGAACCTCATGTATTGAACGAGAACATTCATGATAATGAAATGTCGAATGGTGATCATATGGATGGTATCGATGCCTTGGTAGGTGATCGAATTAGAGGGGAACCAAGAAATGCAACTGAAGATGAGGAGGTGCGTCATTTTGACAAACTTGAGGAAGATGAAAAGCGTGAGTTGTATCCGGGTTGCATTGATTATAGTATCTTGAAATTTGTTATTGAGATGTTGAATGTAAAGGTAATGACCAACTTGAGTAATAAGGGACTTGATATGATGCTAGAATTGCTGACAAAGGTTTTACTGAAAGGTAACTTGGTTCCAAGGTCAACTTATGAAGCAAAGAAGATATTACGTGACTTGGGCATGTCATACGAGCATATAGATGCATGTAAAAATGATTGTGCACTATTTTGGAAGGAAAATATAAACCTTGATAAATGTCTGGTGTGTGAAGCGCCTAGGTACAAGGATACACGTGCCCAAGGTAAGATGATTCCTCATAAGGTATTGCGTTACTTCCCATTGACACCGAGATTGAGGAGATTGTACATGTCAGGCCAAAGAGCTAAGGACATGAGATGGTATATAGACAAACGTGTGGATGATGGGATAATGAGGCATGCGGCTGATAGTGAGGAGTGGAAGGAGTTTGATTTGCAACATCCTAATTTTGCCCTTGAACCTCGCAATGTAAGGCTGGGGTTGGCTACAGATGGATTTAACTCTTTTGGGAATATGAACAACAACTATAGTATGTGGCCTGTCATATTTATCCCCTATAACCTACCGCCTTGGTTGGTTATGAAAGAGTCATATTTTATGTTGTCTTTGCTTATTCCTGGTCCCCATCAACCAGGAAATGAGATTGATATTTACTTAAAACCATTGGTTGACGAGTTGAAGGAGTTGTGGGAAGAAGGTGTAGAAACTTATGATGCTTATAATAAAGAGCATTTTCAGATGCGTGCAACTTTGTTGTGGACAATACATGACTACCCTGGATTTGGTAACGTGTTTGGGTGAAGGACAAAGGGTTATCATTCTTGTTACACTTGCAACGATGAACCATATTCAGAAGCTTTGGAAAGTAAAATTGGATTCATTAACCATTGAGCTTATTTGCCTATGGAATATCGTTGGAGACATAGTCGGTTGCATAATGGTTTATCGGAGAAACGAGAAGAGATTTTTAGAGTTACAAGTGGGAAAAATACAAGAGCAGCTAGATAGAATGCCAAATATAACTTTAGGAAAGCATCCAAGTAACAAGAAGAGACAACTCATTGGGGAACCAAATTGGTCAAAAGTAAGTATTTTGTACAAACTTCCATATTGGAAGAATAAGAAGCTTAAGCACAACATTGATGTCATGCATGTAGAGAAGAACATTAGTGAGAGTACTTACGGTACTTTGTTGGGCATTGAAGGGAGAAATAAGGATACCGACAAGGCATGGATAGACTTGCAAAATATGAACTTTAGGCACACGTTGCATTTGAAACAACGTCCTGATGGATCATATGATAAGCCTCGAGCTTTCTTTTCATTAAGCCCAAATGAAAGGGATGGTTTCTATGACTTTTTGAAATCAGTCAAGTACCCGGATGGCTATGCAGCGAACATATCAAGGTCAGTGAATGCAAAAAATGGTAGATTATCTGGTTTGAAAAGTCACAACTATCATGTGCTACTACAACGAATTCTTCCAATTGGGTTCCAAGACTTATGCTCAAGGACCCTAAAGCGGAGTGAATTGGAGAAACTAGAAGAACGTATAGTTTTTATACTATGCAAGCTTGAGAGGTTCTTTCCTCCAGCATTTTTTGATGTTATGGTCCACCTTGCTGTTCACTTGCCTCGAGAAGCAATTCTAGGAGGCCCGGTACAATATCGGTGGATGTACCTTATTGAAAGGTAATTAGATCATTTGATGCATCCATCAATTGCATTTTTTCATGTGGTATAAAATCACATAATGTGCATATTTTTTCCTCGTAGGTACCTTGGAAAATTGAAAAGATACGTTTCAAACCGAGCTCGACCAGAAGATTCGATTGCAGAGGCTTACATTCTCAAAGAATGTATTAACAACTGGTCTTTGTATATTGATGGGATTGAAACTGTGCATAATCGAAGAGAAAGAAATGAAGACTTAGGTGAATCTAGCGAAGGATTGATAGTTTTTTCACAAACTGCCCGACCTACAGGTGGTAGGCGGAATGATGACAACTTGTCTTGTGCATTGCTTGATACTGCTCATTGGTACTTGTTGTACAATAGTCTTGAGCTAGAGCCTTATTTAAAGTATGTGATTTCATATGTATGTATTGTTTGATCAAATTTTGAATATTATTTGCAATGCTTAGCTGAAAATAAATTACCTTATTTTTAACAGTGAACCCAAAAGCACATTGCATAATCCTATTGGAGAAGCCATAACTCAAATTCAACAACAAGAGTTTCCCAACTGGTTCAAAGATCGTGTAAGCATTTGAAATTTAATCACACACTATTAAAAATTAAACATTTAAAAGTTTCTTCATTGCTTATTACTAATTAATATCACTTGTTGTATGTCATTATAGATGAATAGATTGAAAGTTAACGAGTCGCCAGAAGCTACTAAACAGTTATGGTCATTAGCAAATGGTCCTAAGCTGCATGTGAAGGAGTACACAGTTTGTATGGTCAATGGTGTAAAGTTTCATACAAGGGACATAGACAATCGTCGTGTAACCCAAAACAGTGGTGTATGTACTGAAGGGGATCATGAGGGAGAAATGCACGACTTCTATGGTCATGTGTCCAAAATTTGGGAATTGGAGTATATGTTTCGCCATAAAGTTGTTTTGTTCCAGTGTGATTGGTACAATACTGGTACCAATGGTCGAAGGAGAACGATAAGAACCGATGCACACTGCATAAGCATTGATGTTACAAGTCGGTGGTATGAAAATGACCCTTTTATACTTCCTAGTCAAGCGAGACAAGTTTTTTACCTTCAAGATACCAAATTGGGTGAACCTTGGAAAATTGTGCAATCCATCCAACATAGGAGAGTGTTTGATGTCCCGGAAGTCGGGGGTGGAGAATCCAATGATAATACAGAAGATAGTGACGCATTCCAACAAGAAGCGATTGTTGATGTTGTCTCTATCAATGTTGAGGACAATATTATTGACTATTGTATGGGTGATGTTGAAACTGAGGTTGTTCTTGAAGGTGGAACTTCAAGAGATGCTAATGAAAATGAAGAGCATGACATACCTGATGTTGATCTTGATATGGATTATGATATGTAGAGTTCATAACAATTGTATTAAATGTTGTGTGCTTGTCTTAAAGTTTTATGCTTGTCTAAGTAGCAATTGTTTTGTGCTTATCTTGAACTTGATATGGATATTGATGTGGTCATTTGTTGTGTTGAGTTAGTAGTAATTGTGTTTAAATTTAGCACTTGTGAATTGCTTGATATGGTTAATGGTGTAGACTATAATATGTAAAGTTAGTAGTAATTGTTATTGAGATGTTTTGTACTTATCTTGAACTTGATATGGATATTGATGTAGTCATCTGTTGTGTTGAGTTAGTAGCAATTGAGTTCAAATTTTACACTTGTGAATTGTTTGATGTTAAGTTAGTAGCAATTGTACTTATCTTTCATGTCAATACATAGTTTCAAAAAATGCCCAAAAAGGCCAAATACACTCGTAATATACCGAGGTATAAGATGGCAAGATTGGATAGAATGAGGCAAAACCAAGAGATAATTGATGCTTTGGGATTGAAGCACATCTCAACTTCTCTAAAGGATTGTGCAAAAGGGAAAAGAAGTAGAGCTAATGTTGTGGTAGATGATGATTATATACCACCTATTGGTGACGATGACAATGATGATGACTCATCTAATTCTGTAATCCATAAGGTATAATAGATATTCCATAGGATACAATAGATGATAATTACTTTATTGTTCCATTACTTGTAATGACTTTGTTTTTCTATTATATGTATGTTACTTACAGATGGTACCAGGACGACTTACACGCTCGCGAGGTGAGGCATTTATCCCGGTGGTCAGATCTACGGTCCAATCTACGGAAACACCTCTTGAAGCAAATCCTCCTACCCAAAGTTCTTCTAGTGCGGAGGCGCAAACTACAAGCGCATTAACTAGCACAACTGGTAATTTACATAGAACATACTTAATTACAACTGCACCCTGTTTTTACTATTGAGATTATACTTCACTTAATTTAGTTATAATGTACGTGGAATGTATAATTTTTTAACATTAATAATGTTTAAATAGGATCTGCTAGCAGAACTACCCGTGGAGCAACACGTGGTATAGTAGTACGGGCACTTGTTGAAAAAAGTGGTAAGCTACCAGTACGTATAGCTGCAGAATATGATGCTCCTGTTGGGAAGAATGCGTGCAAGCTTGTCAATCACGTTGGCGTACAAGTGCGAAATAATTTGTCCAGTTACAATGTGAAAAATTGGAAAAATGTTGATGCTGCTACTAGAGATGTGGTGCTTCAAAATATTGTGGTAAATTTACATTGATAACGTCTAACTCATTTAATTCATATAATAATATTTTTATAATATATATGCACTTCATTTTACAGGATCAGTTTGAGTTAGAAGGAGATTCCAACTTGGTAACGAAAACATTAAATACAAAATGTGGAAGATTATTGAGTTCCAACTCCCACAAGTTGCATTAGGCTTATAAAAAGCTCAAACAATCTCATGGTGCTGACTATGCAAGAAGCCACCCGCAAATGAATGCTACACTTAAGCAGTGGACTGAACTCATTGATAGGAGATGGACCAATGAGGATTGGCTGGTAAATTATTTATGCGTATATTATTATTATTATCCAATGTTTACTATATCATGTTGTCAACTGATTAGATTAATATTTAGATGAAGTAAATGTATACTGTTTTATTCATGATCTAATAAATATCTTGAATGTTATTTGTTAGAAAAAATCAAGAAAGAACTCTGAAAATAGGAATAAAACTAAAGGCAAACATAGATGCGGGACAAAGACACTTGCTGTTAGGGTTGATGAGTAGGTGCGTATTTTTTCATTTTCTTAAACCTTAGTATATTGCATATTGTGATTAATTAAGTATATCTATCTAACACTTGAATGTTAATTAATTAGACAAATAATAATGATGGTCAAGTTTTTGAATTGGCAAAAATCTTCAAAGACGTTCATTTCAATCCAAATACAAATATGTGGATACACCCTGAGGATGAAGCGACATATGTATGTGTATCATTCCATCCCTATTATGTTTGTAAAGTTATAACATATGTAGTATTAATGTTGTGGTTGTTTGTTTCTTTCTCTCTTTTAAATGATAGGAAAATATTCTCAAAGTGCAAGTGGATCATTGTCAAGATCCTAATGCAATTCCTCTTACACAAGAGGAGGTCTCAAACTTGGTGTTTAAGAAGAAGTCTGGTATTGTAAAAGGACTTGGCATGAGACCTTCTTCTTCTCTAGTAACCACCACATCCTCTAATTCATCGGTGGAGTACATCCAACAGTTAGAAAATGAGATAATTGAGCTCAAAGAGGCAAGAGCTAGAGATCAAGAGCAGCGAGCTAAGGACCAAGATGCACGAACTAAGCAAGATGAGGTCCAAAAGAATATTATTAACTTTTTGAGGAGCAAGGGTTATGATGATGCTCTTACTTATGGGGGTGGTTCAACTTCAAGTTAAAACACTTTTTGGTTAGTACTTTATTTGCTTTCTACAATTTATACATTAGGAGTTGTGATTTAATTTATTGGTGTGGTTACTCCTAATGCATTGTTAGAAATGTTTCTTATAACATAATTAATGTTTTTACTTTATGATTTTAACGAAGCATTGTTTTTATATTTATGCAGATTTCTTATTGGTGGTTCTTAGGAGATTTACTTTTGGCATTACTTGAAGACATACGATGACATCTTCCGTTAGTTCTAAAATAGGGTTTAGGTAGAGTTATCATGTATTGCAAACAATTATTGTATGGAAGAAGTTTAAATTAGATACTTATTTTATTTTTTATTTGTGAAATGTATGGATCTTTTTTTATAAATGTGTTGTTGAAATAAATGTGTTATTCAAATGTGAGATTTTAATAATATAATGACAGGTTACAGGTTAATATTAAAGTCATGAAAAAATAAAAACAGAAAATAAGTTTTAGGTACGAATTCTTTCGTCATAAATATAGCAACAAAAAATTGTTTTAGTGACGAAAATTTCGTCACTATATGTGCCTGGATTTTCTTAAAAATAGTTTTAGTGACGAATTTTTTCGTCACTATAGTTTTAGTGACGACATTATTCGTCACTAAATATGATTTAGTAAACTAAAGTGTTTTTAGTGACGAAATATGTTCGTCACTGAATAGTGTTTTTAGTGAGGAAAACATTTAGTGACGAAACGTTTTCGTCACTAAAAGTTTTTAAAAAAAAAATCAAATCAGACTTTTAGTGACGAAATTTTTCGTCACCAGGACTTTTAGTGACGGGGCTACAGTGACGAAATGAGTTTCGTCACTAAAAGTCTAATTTCATCACTAAAGGTCCTTAGTGACGAAAAACCGGACTTTTAGTGACGAATTTTTTCGTCACTGAAAATACATTTTGTTGTAGTTTTGCTCAATCCCACATCGGGGAGAGACACCTCCCACATGTGCCTTATAAGTTTGAGCCCAAGACACATGTGTACCACTACTACACAGGTTTAATGTGGGAGGGTTTCTTGTCTCGGCCCCCAATTAGCAGGTATTGTCCTCTTTGGCTCCTGGCCTCAAGGTTTTGCTCAATCCCACATCAGGGTGGGAGCTGAGACAAGAAACCCTCCCACAATATATATATGGGGACCTGCTCATATATACTATTGCAAAAACAAATTTTTTGTCACATTTTTATGTTCCACCAATTACAATTTATCATGTATTTATTTGATATTATTTATAAAATAACTAAAATTAAAAATTAAAAATTAAAAATAATCAAACACTAGATTAAAAAAAAAAAAAAACCAAACACGACATACTTTGATTGGTAAAGTATATAATAAAATACAAAAAATGGAACAAGATGATTTGTGTTCGTCTGTTGCATCCCAACTTTTGTAGAAAACATACATAGAAGTAGAAAATGAGTTACTATTTGTGTGAAACTCATTTGTAGTCCAACTTGATGTCTAAAAATATATCAATAGGAGTATAAAATTCTTCATTTGGCTTGTAGAGGTTGTGATGTAGCACGTACCAAAATAATACTGAGTTAATATCATAAATGCAATCTTGGTTTCATCATTTACAATCGTGGAGGGTGAGGCATGGCTTCATCGTCGATCATAGCATGAAAACAACCTCTGAGTCTGCGTTTCAAACTAATTGCTAGGCCGCCTTGCAAATTGAAATGACAGTGTACTATAATGATTGAATATATGATTGACATGAATTATCTTATAAAACTAAAAATAATTACATGAATTAATTCAGAAACAACCTTATAACTTACACCAAATCAAGAATATCGAATGAACAAATAGCTCATTACAGAAATTAATGAAAATAATCATTACCAACAGCAACAGCCATCAAATATTGGTGATGGTTCGCCTTTATTAGTCACACACTGTAACAAATTCATCTATAGCTATAGGTATAATGAAACACATTAATATTCTAGTATATATAGCTAGCTTGCTGCACAACTAGTTGATCCTGATTGGTTTGAAGTTGGTTTTTCATCTTTAACTTTAAGCATAGCTGCACATCCCATATACGCATACATTCCCTTTCTTGCACTTGTTGCCACAACTTCCACAATGCTTTTTGTTGGACCTGGGGTTTACACACGCACCTTTGCAACAAATCTCTGAGTACTTACATTTCTTCCCACACTTCCCACAATTGAGCCTGTCTGTTAACACATTCACACATTTCTTCTTACAACAATCTCGCCCCGGGCTGCCTTTGGCACGACAAACTCTAGGGTACTTGTCACATGTCATGACAACTCGGGCATTTTTCTGAGCTAGAAACCGGCTAGTCCCTCGGAGAGAAATTCCTTCTTGAGTTTCATCATCCTCGTTAAGGAATTGTTCATTGTTAGATGTTGTAGCGGAAAGAGTAATGAACAAAGCCATGAGATTGACCAGGACAAAGAATAGCATTAGGGACTTCATGTTTTTGGGTGTGTGTTTGTGTAAGAAAGAGAGATAGAGAGATTATATGAATGGAAGTGGGAATGAACTAAATGAGAATAAAGGGTAAAAGGTTTGAATGCTTAGGATGGAAAGAATGGAGGGAGGAATACAAGTATTTATAGAGAAGATTGGAGACTAAAAGATAACGTGTTTGGTTGAAAAAGAATTAAATTGCATATATTCTAATGCTCCTTAGTCCTTACTATTAGTGGAGTGGTCTAATTCAACGGCCTATCAGAGTCAAGTAAACGAAGGTTAGGCTTCGAAAGAAATATTAAACTCCAATTTCGGCTGAAAATGGAGAAAGAATAACTCAGAAGATCCAGCTCGGAATTCTTGCTAATGAGCCCCAAAGGAACAACCAGCTTGCTTAAGGACGTTGTGGATATACAATTGGCTTATAGATATATTTTAAGGCACTTTGAGATAGTTTTGCATGCTATGCATGCAATTCATTTGGCCCCCATTCGATAGTGGAGTATTTGGTCAAATAAGTTGTACACCTTGTACCTTATATTCTTTCATTAATAAAATTTCTAACGTTTTAAGTCAATAAATAAAAAATAAAAAGTTAGGCGGGTTAGGCTATTTCCTTCCCTTTTTCAAGCAAATCTTTGGGCTTACTCGTTAACAAAATTTGAATGTTAATCAAAATTACAGTAACAAAAAGGAGGAATATTCAAATATATAAAACGAGAAGCATGCATAATTGATTTGTTTTTCTTTATAGAATAAGAAATCCACATGTCTTACATGATGATAGTCTTGAAAGAATATGCATTTGTGGGCAAAAAAAAAAAAAAAAAAAAGATCTCATGTGAGTCACTGAGTGACTTGCGTAATTGAGTTAGTTTGATAATATCTAGTATAACTTTTGTCAGTGTTACATAACTTGATAATGTGTTAACTTTACAAAATATGAAACTCACATAGGCATAGCATAATAGACTTAAAAAAATATGATTCAATTGAGTTAGGATCAAATTATACTTACTAGAATATATAACTTTTGTCAATATATATAATTTAATAATTTTTTTTGATTAATTAGTTGTTGGATTATATTTTCTTTTTATACCTTCTATATTTATAAAAGATCAAAAAAAAAAATTAATAATTATTTCATTCATAAAATGTTTAACTTTTTAATTCTTTTTAACTTTAAAACTATATACATAAATAATAAGTTTATGAATTGAACTAACACGATATTTGGCGCAAGTGTTGAAACAAAGAGAATCTTCAATCCACTGATGGAATTTTGCAAATAAGAGCATCCGCATCTGCAATTGTAAATGCCATATGTAAGCTTCATTTAGCATTTTTCTCTAAAAACCCTTCCATATCCGAAATGCTATATACCAAGTATTGCAAAAAAATTTGCAATAGTTATAGTGCAATTCTAAAGGTAGAATTGCATTGTAGCAGTATTGTTAAAAAAAAAAAAAAATTATTCTCTTTCCTCGAAATTTCCCTCTCCTCTCTCTCATTATTTTTGTTCTCTTCTCTCTCTTCCTTGTCTCTTTCTCATTTGCTCTTTTCTCTCTTCAAACCCAAACACCATCCTCCTCCCGACATCAACATCACACATCACAGTGGTTCATTTTTTTTGGTGGGTTGCGATCCAGCGGGTTCTGTGGTTGTTTTGTTTTGTTTGTTTGTTTGTTTTTGTTTTTGTTTTTTTTTTTAAAATTTTTTAATATAGGTTTTTGTTCCAGTGGGATTTTGGTGGGTAGCGGGTAGTGGTGGCGTGGTAGGCATGGTGGAGGCACGGTGGTGGTGACTGGGCAGTGGAGGTGTGGTGATAGAGGTTGAGGGAAGGTGGAGGAGAAAATTGGGAAAAAACAAAAAATGAAAAAATATATTTTATTGTGTAGATATATTATTTTTATGAGTAAAATAGAAAAATAAAAGTTGAGTGCTGGATGTATTGTAAAATAGTATTGTATAATTGATAAAGTGATTTTTTGAGATGGTAAAATGAGATGAGATAATATTTTCTGATGCAAATGCTCTAACAATGTAATAGAAAAGTTATTAAATTACGTACAATCGGTATTCTTTGGTACCACTTTTTTTTGGCGCCCAAAAGCACAATCCTAAGAAAATAGGCTTCACATATTTGGAAAAAAACTGCTACTCATCAAGAAAAATCTAAATCACTCAAGAGTCAAGACCTGGACGAAGCCCATGATGAATTTATTGTGAGAGAAGCTGAAAATTACATGGAGAAATGCATTCCCTGTTGGATAAATGCAAGCTCTCAAATCTCAAATATGCCGTTATTGTTAATTCAATCAATATTTAATGAATGAGTACTTTTAAAATCATAAACTAATTCAATTTTTTGTTACAACTATTTATATCAAAGGTTAAGATTGACAATATTTGTCACTTTTACATGATCCTTTATATATAAACTCTCAATTTTTTTTTTTTTTACTATTCACAGTCAGTTACGTGAATAGTTGTGAATTAGTTTTTAATTCTAAAATTTTTGTTAACGAATATTGACATGAACTTCCAAATTCATCAGCTTAAGAAAACTATCATTGCCTTTATAACAACAAATCATCAAATCCACCCAGATCCATCAACATACCATGCTTAGCATACAAAGCAAAACCAACCCAATCCTCCAAAAATATCATTCACCTCAATGCTCAGGACATGCTCTAAGAACTAATGTTTTAAGCAAGTTTTCTCCTTTCTCCGGAGAGGAATTTACAAAATCTTTCAGATTGTTATAAAAACCAGAGGAGGTCTTTCATTTTCAGACATACTAGAAAGAATGTCACACTTGCATAGTTGCATTGCAATTTGCATCTCTAGTCTTACCTGACCAGTCTCTGAGATTTTTGAATCTCAAATTTTCTTGTTCAAACTTCAAACTTCAAAGGCCACGAGGAAAACAGGTTGCTCTTTTCCAAGTAGACCAAAAACCGTCAGGGAAGCACTTTGACTTAGTTCCTAATATCTTTGACAATTAATTGCAAATATATACTAATACTAGTATAATATTTGTTTTTTCATGAATAATACAGTATAATATATTTGAAACATATGGTTGACTATATATATATATATATATATATATAATCAGAACTCACAAGAACTTCTTGTGAGTTCTGATTTTATATGTCTCAAAGGGATGTACGAGAGAAAGAGAAAGAGAAAGAGAGAGCTAGAGATGAAGAAAGAAAAATAAAAGCAGCGAGGAGTCAGAGGACACGTTGTGTCGAGGAAAAATAAAAACAAGATGAGAGGAGTGGGGATGGGGATGGGGATACGTGTCTGAAGGAGAAAAAACAAGAGAAAAAAAAGAAAAAAAGAAAAAGAAACGTATGGTCCGTATGGAGAGTCTTTTGGCTAAATATTGCTAAAATTAAAACATATTTGCATTATAAGTACTGTTTGAAGTTATTTGTGGAAATAAGGGGAGAGATTGAATTTCGGCAATAGTGTTGCCGAAATTCAACAAAAAGTAGGAGAGAGAATGAGAAAAAGAGGAAAGAGAAAAGCGTAGTGTCAAGAACAGTGAATCTTGAATTTCGGCAACAGTGTTGCCGAAATTCATCTGCCCAAATTTCCTGTGCTGCTCGGATGTGTGAGAAGTGCAATAATGAGTGAGTGCTAAAAAAAAAAAAGTAATTGTGGCAATGGTATTGCCAAAAATGGTAGGGAAAAAAAAAGTGAATGCGGAAGAATTAAAGGAAAATATAATGTGTTACGTACACAATATTTTTACAATATTTTCACAATAAATCACAGGTAACTAGTTATTATTAGTTCAAATTTAAATTTGATAGATTACTATTTTAATTTAACAATAACAACAAGTAACAACCCAATACTTAGAATTTGTTGTAAAAATATTGTAAAAATTGTGTACACTTATTATTTCTTAAAAAAAAAAAAAAAGTGTAATGGATAAATTTTTTTGGCAATTGTGGCTTGCCGAAAATGGGAGGGGAAAAAAAAAGTTTTAATGGGTTAGTGGCAATTTTTTTTTTGGCAATTGTGGCAATGTCATTGCCGAAAATAGGAAAAAAAAAATTTCCTAATTGTGGCAATGGTATTGCCGAAATTGCGGGGGGGAAATTTTCCCCCCAATTTCGGCAATGTCATTGCGCCATTGCCACAATTTGGAAATTTTTTTTTTTTTTTTTACTAATTGTGAATTTTTTTTTTCCCAATTGTGGCAATGACATTGCCAAAATTGGGAGGAAAATTTTCCCCCCGCAATTTCGGCAATACCATTGCCACAATTAGGAAATTTTTTTTTTTTTCCTATTTTCGGCAATGACATTGCCACAATTGCCAAAAAAAAAATTGCCACTAACTCATTGAAACTTTTTTTTTCCCTCCCATTTTCGACAAGCCACAATTGCCAAAAAAATTTCGGCAAATCCATTACACTTTTTTTTTTTAAAGAATAATAAGTGTACACAATTTTTGCAATATTTTTACAACAAATTCTAAGTATTAGGTTGTTACTTGTTGTTATTGTCAAATTAAAATAGTAATCTATCAAATTTAAATTTGAACTAATAATAACTAGTTACCTGTGATTTATTGTGAAAATATTGTAAAAATATTGTGTACGTAACACATTATATTTTCCTTTAATTCTTCCGCATTCACTTTTTTTTTCCCCTACCATTTTCGGCAATACCATTGCCACAGTTTTTTTTTTTTTTTTTTGAGCACTCACTCATTATTGCACTTCTCACACATCCAGGTAGCACAGGAAATTTGGGTAGATGAATTTCGGCAACACTGTTGCCGAAATTCAAGATTCACTGTTCCTGACACTACGCTTTTCTCTTTCCTCCTTTTTCTCATTCTCTCTCCTACTTTTTGTTGAATTTTGGCAACACTGTTGCCGAAATTCAATCTCTCTCCTCATTTCCACAAATAACTTCAAACAGTACTTATAATGCAAATATGTTTTAATTTTAGCAATATTTAGCCAAAAGACTCTTGTATGGATGGAAGGAAAGAGAGGAAAAAGAATAAAAATCACAATCAAATTTTACTACAATATTTTATAATGAATTTTAAGTAATAGATTGTTATTAGTTAATATTGATGAGTAAAAAAATAATTTTAATAGTGAGTTTAAATTAGAACTAGTAACAATTTTTTACATAAATTTTGTTGTAAAAAATTGCTTAAAATGTTGTAAAAATATCATTTCATTACTCTAATGTTTCTGACCCACCCACCTACCCATGTGCTTTGATTGGACAATGCTACTTTAATTCAAAATTTTGTATTATAAGCCAGAGTTATGAACATGGAATGGAACAAAGAGCTTTTTATATTATTATTATTATTATGCTACTTCAATTTTTGTTCAAAATATCTAAGTGCATCACTACATTTATTGTTTTGTTTTTGTTAAGAAAATGGCATGTTAAATAAATTATGGAATTTTTATGAAAAATATATTTAATTTGATTATTTCTATTTGTATTAAATTAATTATGACGTCATCACGGTTCGATCATGTTTCAACGTTAGTCCGACCTTCAAAACCTTGAACCTTTCCCTTTAACGATTTATTGAACTATCCGATTTTGAAAACCATGACAAGAAGTAGTTGACAGGTTATTTAGACCCCTAAAACAACTAAATTGCGTAGCCTAGATTAATTAGCCAAGTTGTTACTTAGTCAAATTAAGCAATTCTAGGTTAAAGCAATTCAACAATCATATCAAGAATAATAATGCAGCGGAAAATAAATAACACAAGATATGATCACCCAGGAAACCACACGGTAAAAACCTGAGGAGGATTTGACCCACCGATCCTCAAGGCATAAAAGAATTCACTATGAAAGAATTGAAGTTCTTACAGAAGGACTACAAGCTCCCCGCTCGACTTCCTAATGCTACCCACCAGTACGAACTTCCTGACACGACCACGCGCAGGCTCCGAATCCACGGACTACTTCTTTCTTGAATTCTTCAATCAGCTACAAGCTCCCCGCTTGCTTTTCTTTTAAGTTCCAATGGTTGCAACTAAGTTGATCATCAAGAGATTGACAACCCTAAGTTTATGTGAAGGAAAGCTCCTCGAAGATCTCACAAGAGATTCACACAAACAGAAAATATGAGCAACATAACAATATGGACAACATCAAAAACGTGGCTAGGGTTTTGTTTATATACCTAGGGTAAAAACATAAAACCCTAAACGTTTAATGAAGTAGGGCTGAGCTGGAAATTCTGCAGAAAATTTAACCTGTGCGATTTTCGATCGATCGAGTCTAATCTTCGATCGATCGAGCCAGGCCAAAAGTCCCAAGTACTTCTGCAGCCACTCGATTCCAACTGTACAATAATAAACCAACTTTGAGCAAGCCTAAACAAGACTCAATACAATGTTTTGATCATGGTTTGCCAACATTACAAATTAGAGTTCTAAATACATAAAATCCTAAGACCTTAGAACCTAACAAACTCCCCCTTTGGCAATCCGTGACAAAACCATAATTAAAAACTCAAAGTTTTACAAGTAAAAGCCCTTTACAAAAGTAATGCTCATAAAATCAAATTCAGCCTAACTACTATCCATCAGTTGCAAGTGTAGACAGCAGCTTAGTTGAATCAACCTGTATATTCCTGAAATACTCAACAAACGCATAAACGCATGTGTGACAGAAAAGAGTAAAACAACAGGTATAACATTCTTGTAAGATTCACACAACACAAAATAAAGACATATATGAATGATCAACTCATAAATATAAATCAATAAGCAGTGAATCATAAAGCAACAAGAATCAATGAATATAACATGTATATCAATCAATGTTACTCCTCCTAACATGAATATCCCCAAAAATGATATACAAAGTAAAGCACCTAGATACAATCTAAAAAACTCCACAAGCTCCTCAAAAAAAAAAGTCTCCCCCTAACTACAAAAACCCCTCAACAAGTCAAAAATACCACTCCCCCTTTTTGTGACGGAATGCCAAAAAGCAATCACAAGTCGCCATCAAAAGGAGGTGGTGAGGGTGAATGAAGACGCGCCAAGTCAGCTCGTAGAGCACGAAACTCATCTAGCAAGTCCACCAAAATCTATCCATGAGCCGCCTGAACGGTCATGACAGTCTCCAAAGTACGACGAACATCGAAGTCGGCCGAAGGAGGTGGAGGATTATCAGCAGCAGCAGCATCATCACCAACTGGATCAGTAACATCCTCACCAGCAAGACCTGCAGAAGAAGAAGGAGGAGGTGCGCTACTAGAGGGCTCAGACCTAGGGTGTTTAGAACCAGCTCGAAGATGAGCAGCCCTTTGTCAAGAAAAGACGCACCTATAGGAGCAATAACATGAACGGGCTCAGAGGAAGGGAAGCCACCAAGATCAAGATGAAGGAGAATCCTATGAATGAAAATAGGATGTACAAGAGCATGAGCAGAAGATGAACTCCTATAGACATCGTTCAAAGAACGAAGAAAAAGATGAGGAAAACTAATAGGAGCATCAGTAACCAGAGCGTACAAAAATACACACCTCTCAAGAGGAATGGTGTGAACATGAGAAATTGGCCAGATAGAATGACACGCTATCCTAAAGAAAAGATAGTGTAACCCGGAGAGCTCAGCAGAGGTGATCCGAGGATCAGAACCCCACTGGACAGTAGTCCCAGTGATGTAAGACAAGACATCACTAATCTCGGGAGACACGTCATATGGATAGACAGGATGTCGAACCAATGGTACCCCTAGAGCATCAGCCACTACCTCAGGTTTAAGGGTGTACTCTACGCCTCGTATCCAACTCTTGACTAGAGTGTTGGAATCATAGATGCGGATAGAGATGTTCGAATAGAACTCTCTAATCAAGGCAGAAGGTGGAGGAGGATCAGAAACATCCACCAAGGGTAACCAGCCCCTACGCTCAAAGTTTGCCCTAATGGCAGGATTAAGTTCATCTAAGTGAACAGAACGCTCAGCCCAAATTTTTCTCCTAACATTCAGCTTCTCATAAATCTCTTGGTTTTTCTCACTCGAAAACTTCTCACGATCATAGGATGGAGGGGGTGAAGGAGAAGGTGAGGGAACAGTCCTACGGGCTCTAGTTTTCCTAGGCATAGTGCTAAGGAAAGGACAGAGACACAAAGTGAAAAATCAAAAGAACAAGAGAAAACAGAACCAAGGGTAGACTGCAAATTAGCACAATAGAAAATATAGAACAAAAATCTATATGATGCATGAACATTAATAATGTTGTGATGCATGATCTAATGCAGTAAACAATTAAGTTCAGTTGAGATTGAATTGACAAAATTGGCTTGAACATGGAATTTTTATCAAAAAACCAAAAATTGAAAACCACTTGTTGAAATTTTTTTTACCAAAAAGATGAATTGAGCATTACAAAACACATTACATAGATTATAATGCTTAATTACAACTACACAACAAGTCAATTTCATCAAAGTCATCCCAATTTAACAAAAGCCCCAATTCGGATCAAGAACAAGCCCTAGATTTTTCAATTTTTCACCAAACTCAAATTTGATCAAATTAACAGGTAATAATCATGTTAATGAAGTGTCCCCACAAAAACCCAATGATCAATTTCATAAAATAAGGCTTGAATCAAAAGAAAATCCCAATTAAGCAAATTCCAAAAATTACCCTAAAATGCATGAATATATGCATGAAAACATGAAAATAAATTCAAAAGGAAGGGCACAAGTGTCTTACCAACTTGAGGAGAGAGAGATTTTGCAAAAAGAACGGAGGAAAACAACAAAAATCTTCTGATTAGAGCTTGCCAACGCGGAGAGAGGAAAAAGCTTTGAAAAGTTTTTGAAATAGGAACTTTGAAAAAGTCAGAAAAGTACCTTTTAAAAAGCTTTTTCACGATGTTCGATCGATCGAAAATCAGATTCGATTGATCGAAACACACAGTCATTTTGAGACAAATGAAAGCACTTTTTCGATTGATCGAAAATCAGATTCGATCGATCGAAACACACAGTCATTTTGAGACAAATGAAAGCACTTTTTCGATTGATCGAGAATCAGGCTGGATCGATCGAAATGGGCAGAGGCTCACTAAATTTTGAGAAAAATCACAGTTTTGAAAGACAAACCAAATTTTGAAAAACAACTCCTCAAAGCATTAAATTACAGAAATAAAATGCATGAGTTTGAAATGGAATGCTTTTTCAAAAACCCAAAATTTTAAACCCCAATTTTCTCAAAAACAAGTTTCAATCATTCTTCCTTTGAATATTCTCAAACAACAAATATGTTGTGCACAAATCTCAAGATAATTTCAAACTTGGTTGGTCAGACCAAAAACACACACTAGCATGTACAGTGTTTAACAAAGAGTAACTTGTGTAGTGTGTGATACTAGCAAAAACTTGAGATACATGTGAGGTGATATGTGAATAGCAATCAAACACAAAGTCTACACAATTCATCACATAGAATTTAAAAGAGACTATCACCTAAAGAGTTACATCCTATAACTCCCACATCTCCTAGAACAAAAGCTTGCAATCATGTAAGTTTCTTGTATTTTTGCCCCATTATTTAGGTGAAATTTGGCATAAAGCCTAATAGTACACACCAGATTAGATTATGTGAAATGGCATCAAGCCTAATAGTACACACCGGTTTGAATTAAGTGAATTGGCATCAAGCCTAATAGTACACACCAGATTAAGCATTAAGCATTTAAGCATTTAAAGAGGCTACACCTTATGTTCTTTTTGTGCATGTGCTACACTTTCTCGAGCACAAAATCTTATGATATGCACTAAGGTGTTCATGATTGACTAGTGAACAGTGGTGAGATGGTTATTTATGTCTTTCTCAAAAGGATCAAGTCCGACAGTCAAATAACATGTGACTTCAAGATCAAGACAAAGTGATTAATAACCACAAACATCTTTCCCACACAACATGCACTACAAAGCTTTAACTAGTCAAGTGCAATATTTAAGCTCATCAAAGTTAAACAAGGTACACAGAACATGACATGTGTCAAAAGATAGACCAACCTTGTTTTTCAAAAATCAAGAAAAATAGTGTCTAACATAATTTTTGCTTTCTCTTTTTCCTTTTTTTTTTTTTTTTTTTTTTTTTTTTTTTTTTTTTTAAAGGAAAACAAATAAATCCTAGAATGAAATGCATGAATGTAATGCAATGCAAGTCCTAGAACAAAAACAACAAAAAGACACAAACCAAAGAACAATGGTCACCAAAGAATAGAGCAATTAAGCACAAGGACCATGTCAGAAAGACTCAGTTAGTTCGAGTCTTTTGCATCCAAAACTTTTTAGATGCACCACGAGCATTGGAGTTCTTATTCACATTCGAGTGATTCCCAACTCCAGGATTGGAATAAAGGTTTAACACCTTTACCAATTCACCAATTAGTGCCATAGGATCATGTGCTTGAGGCACAGGCACTTTTGGTTTAGTTGCTCTCTTATCAGCTTGAAGCTTGTAACAGTTAGGACGAATGTGTCCAGACTTACCACAATAATGACAAACCCAAGCAGGTTTACCATGCATCTTGTCCTTAGATTTGGTAGTCTCCTTAGGTTTAGATTCTCTTAAATCTACCCTAGTCTTCTTAGGTGGTGAAACTTCTACGGGTTTAACTATCTAACTCACAGGTGGTTTGACAGTTTCACTCACAACCTCACTCACAGAAGGTTCAGAAGAACAGGAAGGAACAAAAGTAGTGGAATGTGGTCCAGAATCAAAAATGCTTTCAAGATATCCTAACCCAGTTTTATCAGCAGGAGACTTTTGAACATTCAGCATGTGATCAAGTTTAGAACTAGCAGATCTAGCAACAGATAAATCATGTTCCAAAGTTCTAACTTTATCAAGTAAAAGCATGTTCTCAGATTTAACATTATTCAAAAGCTCATTAGCATCAAACAGTTTAACAAGCAAATTTCTCTTTTCAAGCTCAAGAGAATCAATTTTCTTTAGGCCAAGTTCAACTTTCATAGCATCCTTTGCAGCAACTTTGCAAAGTTTGTTATAGGCCTCTTGAAGATCTGCATCTTCAGAGAGTTCCCCATCAGAAGGGTTCTCCTCAGCAGATATGCTTTCATTGACTATAGCAGTAGCCGTGAAAGCAATGAAGTTTCCATCCTCGTCACCACCGGACTCATCATCAGAAACCTCATTATCACTAAGGGTTACAGCCATAGCTTTACCCTTATTCCTCAAGAATGTAGGACATTCAGATTTCACATGACCATACCCTTGACAGCCAAAACACTGAGGACCCAAAGAGTTATTAGAAGATTGACCAAAATTTTCTCTAGGTTTTTCAAAATTGTTAACCTTAATGGGATCATTCTTCCTAAAATTTCTAGGTTCAGCAGTGTAAGTCCCTCTTGCCTTTCTATTTGTATTCCTCAGAAAGTTCTTAAAGTTTTTGGCAAGATAGGCAATCTCTGTAGCAGAGAGCTCATCATCAAATCCACCACCCTCAACATCATCAACTGACTTAAGAGCCATTGATTTGGATTTGTTCACTTTAGGTAGGTCAGACTCATAGGATTGAAGAGATCCTACAAGCTCATCAATAGGGATGGAGTCCACATCCTTGCTTTCAGTGATGGCAGTCACTTTGGGTCTAAAATCTTCAGTTAAAGATCTAAGAATCTTCCTAACAATTTTAGGTTGATCATAGATTTCACCCAAATTAAAAGCAGAATTGACAATATCATTTAATTTAGCATAGAATTCATCAAAAGATTCATCATTAGACATTCTAATGCTTTCAAATCTAGAAGTCAATTGTTGCAATTTATTAATCTTAACTGCCTTTGTGCCTTCATGCACAGTTTGGAGGATTTTCCATGCAACATGAGCAACCTCAACATTAGAGATCCTCTTAAATTCCTCCATAGAAACAGCATTAAAGATAGCATTCATAGCTTTGCTATTGAAGCTTGCTGCTTCTTTTTCAGAAGTTTGCCACTCACTCACAGGAGTAGCGGGTTTCACCCATCCGTATTCAACGGAATTCCAAACCCTTTCATCAATGGATTTCAGGAATGCTTTCATCCTTACTTTCCAATAAGCATAGTTGTTCCCATCAAAATGAGGAGGAACAAACAAAGAGTGTCCATGCTCCATGACAACAGGGGTCAAGGATCAGCTCAGAGATTAAAAATCTCAAACACACAAAGAGCTACCCGCTCTGATACCACTTGACAGGTTATTTAGACCCCTAAAACAACCAAATTGCGTAGCCTAGATTAATTAGCCAAGTTGTTACTTAGTCAAATTAAGCAATTCTAGGTTAAAGCAATTCAACAATCATATCAAGAATAATAATGCAGCGGAAAATAAATAACACAAGATATGATCACCTAGGAAACCACACGGTAAAAACCTGGGGAGGATTTGACCCACCGATCCTCAAGGCATAAACGAATTCACTATGAAAGAATTAAAGTTCTTACAGAAGGACTACAAGCTCCCCGCTCGACTTCCTAATGCTACCCACCAGTACGAACTTCCTGACACGACCACGCGCAGGCTCCGAATCCACGGACTACTTCTTTCTTGAATTCTTCAATCAGCTACAAGCTCCCCGCTTGCTTTTCTTTTAAGTTCCAATGGTTGCAACTAAGTTGATCATCAAGAGATTGACAACCCTAAGTTTATGTGAAGGAAAGCTCCTCGAAGATCTCACAAGAGATTCACACAAACAGAAAATATGAGCAACATAACAATATGGACAACATCAAAAACGTGGCTAGGGTTTTGTTTATATACCTAGGGTAAAAACATAAAACCCTAAACGTTTAATGAAGTAGGGCTGAGCTGGAAATTCTGCAGAAAATTTAACCTGTTCGATTTTCGATCGATCGAGTCTAATCTTCGATCGATCGAGCCAGGCCAAAAGTCTCAAGTACTTCTGCAGCCACTCGATTCCAACTGTACAATAATAAACCAACTTTGAGCAAGCCTAAACAAGACTCAATACAATGTTTTGATCATGGTTTGCCAACATTACAAATTAGAGTTCTAAATACATAAAATCCTAAGACCTTAGAACCTAACAGTAGTAAATTTCCTAGAAAGGTAGTCTTGTTAAATTTGGCCAAATAAGAAAAGGAAAAAAGTAATATGTTAATCACCATGAATACTTTGGTCTGACGATGACACGATTATTATATAACAACTAGTTGAGTACGTATGTAACTTTATTATTTATATTTATTTATATATAAATATCAAAATATGCAAGAAATGTCTGGGTTTTATAAAATAAAAAGGACAGGGAAAGAATAAAGGCAAAGGTATTGATTGAATAATCTTTGTATTTTATCATTTATATGTCTCAAAGTGGTGTACAATGGGTTAGTAAAAAAAAAAAACGATTTACAGTGTATATATATATATATATATATGTATGTATGTATGTATGTATACACACACAAAAGTATTAGTTCCAAAAAACATAATTATATAGTACTATTAGTACTTGATAGTTGACTTATGGACAGCGAATTGATTAACTTAAAATCAAGGACAATTAATCAAGGACAAGAATTTCATAACTCAACTAATTTAATTTTTTTTGTGTTTTGAAATGAAGATATTTAGGGTTTAGATTTTCATTCCTCCAATGATTGAAATATCAAAAATTAAAAAATGTTTCTTGAATTTAATCATAATCATGCACTAACCAAGATATACAATATGAAACATGTGCTAATATTTTCATATTTTTACATTCACATATGAGAGCAAGAAAACTTCACTTCAGTCTTTGGGGGTATGGAAATCATCTTGTCGGGCTCATATTGATCTCATAAAAACAAAAACAAAAACAAAAACAAATTTCAAGTGAATCTTTCCTTCTTCTTTTTTTTATGTTTTTTATTTTTTTTAATCGCTTGAGTAATGTCATATCATTTAATAATTTTATATTTGTATGAAATTTATCAAATATATTGTTGGATTATATTTTTTATACTTTCCATACTTGCAAAATTTCATGATGATCAAAAATCAATTGCTCTCTCATCTATAAAACATTTATATTTCAAGTTTTTATAATTTAAAATTATACATAAAATGTGAGTTTTTAAATCTAATAATAAGTAACTTTCAATTCACGTGAAATTTGACACGTGTTAAAAAAATGAGAATGTATAATCCAATTAAGGGAATTTTTAAATTTTAATTCAATAAAAAGTTCATGAGTAGAATAAGATTTAATAAAGAATTATATTATATGTAAGTTTATCATGACACACACACACAGACACACAGAGGCATGTGACAAAGTCCCGTCAATTATATTGATGACTTGCCTTTTTTTAGATACACATTTCATAAATTTATAAATAGCAATAATAGAAGTTGTGAGTAGTTTATCACAAATTATAATTCATATGTCACATAAAGCAAGTGACCAGTTACAAAAGTAATTCTAAGATCCATTTATTGTATTGTTAAGGAGGTACCAATTACATTCATTATGACATAAATTTAAAATTTTTTTGAAGTAAAGTCAATAGTTCTAGCATTCTTAATAAGTTATACATTCATTTCTAAGAATAGCTATGAAACTAGTTTATCTTGGTTTCTTTTTATGCGTGGCTGCACATCCCATACACACAGGAAGTCCCTTTCTTGCATTTGTTGTTGTAGTTTTCACAATACTTCTTGTTGGACATTGGGTTCATACACTCATCTTTGCAGCATATCTCTGAGTACTTGCATTTCTTCCCACACCTCCCACAATTAGGTCTGTCTGCCCTCACATCCACACATTTCTTCTTGTAACAATCTGGCCCTGGGCTGCCCTTAGCATGGCAAACCCTAGGGTACTTGTTACATGTCATCACGACCCGGGAGCATTGAGCAAGAAAGCGACTTTTTCCTTGAAGAGAAATTGGTTCTTGGGTTTCAGAGAATCAAGGTTATTTTGCTTTGTAGCACTATCTCATCATTGAGAAAGGAGTCATTTTCATAAGGTGTTGCCCTAGTAATGGCTAAAGCCATGAGCATGACTAGCATAAGGAAAGCACTTGGGGACATCATGATTTTGTGTGTGTGTGTGTGTAATATAAGGGAGTCTGGGAGAGATATTTGAAGCATGAAGGAACTAAAAGAGTTGGGAACAGTTTGAATGGATAAAAATGTAGCTAGAGATAGGTATTTTTATAGAGAATCGGAAGGTCATGATAAGGAAAGTAAAGTTCGTAGTTGCATGGGCCATATGGTGTGTTCATTAATTGGTGAGATGGTCTAATTCAATGGTTAAAAATGGATTCAGTAAACGAAATCAGTCTTCCAAAGAATTTTTAAGCTCCAAATTAGGGGAAAATTGAAAAAGTGACACAAATTACATTTAAGGTGGTAGGCTACTATGCCCTTACTCAGTCCTTACTATTAATTTCTGTGGATCATATAAATCATTGGTAATAATATCATATTTGATGGGATTGAATTTTAGGTTATGTTTGATTTAGCTGTAAAGAAATTTGAGAAAATATTTGACACCTTTGATAGTGTTAAGGTAAACATGTGTTAGGTTCTAAAGATTTAGGATTTTATGTATTTAGAACTCTAATGTGTAATGTTGGCAAACCATGATCAAAACAATATGTTTAGTCTTGTTTAGACTTGCTCAAAGTTGTGTCTTTTATGTAAAGTTGGAATCGAGTGGCTGTAGAAGTATTGGTGACTTTCGGCCTGGTTCGATCGATCGAAAGTCGCGTATCAGCAAAATCAGCAAACGTAAAAAGGCCATAACTTATTCGTTTGAAGCCCAAATCGCGAGCCGTTTTTTCCAATATTTAAAGGACATCATAAGCTAACCCTAGGTAGGGTTTTCAGAGCTTTTTAGAGAGATTAGAGTGCCTTTTGTGCCTCTTTGGTATTTTAGGGTTTTGTACCCAAATCTCTCTAAGGTTGTTGCTCATATTGCTATTTTGTGTAAATTTCTTGTGAGATCTTTGAGGAGCTTTCCTTTACACAAAGCTTAGGGTTTTCAAGGTAGAGATTATCTACATCTTGATGATCAACTCGGTTGCTGCCATTGGAGCTTAAAGAATAACAAGCGTGGGTGCTTGTAGCTGATTGGAGAATCCAAGAAAGAAGGAGTCCGTGGATTCAGAGCTTGCACGTGGTCGTGTCAGTAAGTTCTACTAGTAGGTAGCACTAGGAAGTCGAGCGAGGAGCTTGTAAGTCCTTTTGTATGAACTTCGATTCTTTTGCATAGTGGATTCAAGTTTACCTTGAGGATAGCTAGGTCAAATCCTCCCCAGGTTTTTACCTTGTGGTTTCCTGGGTGATCATATCATTGTGTTTTTATATTTCCGCTGCTTTATATTTTTGATATGATTGTATGTTTGTGATAACCTAGAATTGCATAAATTGACTAAGTTAATCACTTGGTTAATTAACTAGGTTAATCTGGTTGGTTTAAGGGGTCTAAATTTCTAACAACATGAAAATTTGGTCAAATTGAAAATAAATTCAGTTGATCGGAAAATATGGTGACGTGGAGTGTAATATGCTTACCCATAGCTCCACTGCAGCCTTATGCCTTCTCTCACCGAACCTTTGTCATTGTCGTCGTCATCGCTCACCAATGCTCCACCGTGACCCACCCACGAATTGATCAGACCACCCTAACCCACCCATAAACGAACTGATCGAACCACTATGCCCACCCACCGACTAACAACAACCACCGTGACTAAATCGGACCACCTCTGCTTCGACGGGGCCTTTAGATCTCACCGCTGATCTCATCGTCGTTGCTTCTCTCTCTCTTAAGCTCGCCGTTGCTGCTTCTCTCTCTCTTAAGCTCGCCGTCACTGCTTCTCTCTCTCAATCTCAATTTGAGAAAATATTTTACATCCTTGATAGTGTTTGGGAAAACATGAAAATTTGGTCAAATTGAAAATAAATTCAATTGATCGAAAAATATGGTGACGTGGAGTGTAATATGCTTACCCATAGCTCCACCGCAGCCTCATGCCTTCTCTCACCGAACCCTCGTCGTCGTTGTCATCATCGCTCACCAGTGCTCCACCGTGACCCACCCACAAATGAATCAGACCACCCTAACCCACCCACAAACGAACCGATCGAACCACTGTGCCCACTCACCCACTAACAACAACCACCGTGACTAGATCGAACCACCTTTGCTTCGACGGGGCCTTAAGATCTCACTGCCGATCTCATCGTCGTTGCTTCTCTCTCTCTCAAGCTCACCGTCACTACTTCTCTCTCTCAATCTCAATCTCACCGTCACCGCCTCAACCCTCTATTTTTTCTCTCAAATCTCTCTCTCTCTCTATATCACGATCTATTGTTGGGTTTGTGCCATAGAGATTTTTTTTTTTTTTTTTTTTTTTTTGTTTTTGTTTCTTTGGGTTTATATATTGGGACTTTTATTATAATATTTGTTTGGAAGCTGGGAAAAATGTGAGAAATGGTAGAAAATGCATTTTCTATAGCATTTTCAAGAACACAAACAAACACATGAAAATATTTTCCAAAATTTTTTTGGGAATGCAACCAAACACCTAAAAATATTTTCCTTTTCCAAAAATATTTTTAGCTGAAAATATTTTATGTTGAGCCAAACACAACATTAGTATTTTAAGCAAATGACAGACTTGGTTGGGCAGATCCAAAAGTAGAATAACGAAAAGCCAAAAAGTTTTAAATTTCTATCTTTGCTTTAACGTTTAAACTAACTTGAAAAAGCCGACAAGTTGTGAATTGTACAACTTTACTCGGATATATCATTAATATATTTTTTAATTACTATACATTGATCACAAATTCACAATTAGTGTCATTTTAACAATTATGAATTAAAAGTAATCATGAAATAATTTAGTTTTAAAAATTGGATAATAATTATAAAAAAAAGGACGGCAACACATGCGAAAGAGCACTTTAGGAAGAATAGTACATATGTAAGAGAGATTCGGAAAGGCTCTATAAAAGGCTCGTTTAATTCGGAAAGAGAACTTTTTCTTTTCCGAGATTAAAAAAACAAAAACAAAAACCCAGTACGGAAGCACATCCATGTAGTCTATGTTTTTATTTTTTTTTATTAGTATTTTTTAATAGATTTGATAGAAATTTAACTTATAGTGCCTACACTAACTAAGAACCCATTATATTATTGATACCATATATTTGAACTTATAGTATCTACTCCGTAATAATTACTTTTTATTATCATGTTAAAATATCAATTAGTTTTAGTATAGCAAGGATTTGGCCTTGGTTCTTATTCAATCCTAAGGGATTTTATTAATTGAACTATTTCATTATTATTATATTATGAAGTGTAAATGATAGAAGTATCCTTGATCCTTTATAGGCTTGCAATCTAAATGCCCTTCAACAAGGTGTTTTATTTTGGGTGGGAGAGGAAATAGTTAGTACATTTAGATTTATTGTATTTAACTAGATCATTATAAACTAGATCCAGTTTAAATAAAAAATATTGAAAGAATCACTTTCCATAGAAATGAAGAAAGAAAAAGCCTTATTCACTGCTTAGAAGCAAAACAATCACATGAATATCCATCATACGCTCCATTATATATACTAAAAATATTTTATTCCAAATTACATTCACAATATCTGACTCCATTTTTCTTTTCTTTCTCCTTAAAATTTCCCTTTGTATTTTTATTTTTTAAATTATATATAGTGAAAGGAGTACTTCCTCCTAAGAGATGGCTATTTTAAATCAAATGTGATTAAGAATTTTTATGTTTTGGGACTCTTTTGAGCTTTGTGTGCGTGCAAAGATCGTTACAAATTTACTTTTTGATTTTGAGACAAAATTGTTTCGGAATGATTACAAAATATACAAAAAAAGAAAGTATAAAATAAGGCAGAGTTTTATTTAAGGCCAAACTAAAAAAAAAAGAAAAAAAAATCAAATTATACCGATAATGACTTCTGTATTCTTTCTCCAAATTACATCCGGACCACAAACGTAAATTTAGTTGAATACCTCAAGTTATTTAAAAAGAAGGCTAAAGATGGTACTTATGTTATGTGTCTATATATATATATGTGTGTGTGTGTGTGTGTGTGTGTGATGTATTATATGGTTTTTTTGTTAAGGAATTAGTAGATGATTATTATTATAATAAAAGAGAAAAAAAAAAAGAAGGAAGAGAGAGTTTTCAGTCATGAACAAGGATAAAAAATGATTAGATTCACTTGTAGGATTACCCTGCATAAATGGCAATGTTTTATCAATTGAGAAGACTGGGGAGGACCGTTTAAATACTTGGTATCACCGTTGCACATGTAGCGGCAATCACACAAAGGCGAGTCCCATCCCATTCTTTTTCCACGGATGAGTTTTGGACAAAAAGTCCAAGATGGCAGTTTAGGATGCAGTCAAACGTCTGACCCATTGGTTTAGTTGTTAAATTCAACTCTAGATTGGGCTTGTCATACTCACTATTCTATTCACATGCATGGTTGCTAAAATGTTGCTTTCCTGCTGTTGCCTTTGCGGTTTGGGCCTCTTATCATTTAGTAGGTTATTTATTTATTAATGTTAACAGTTTTTCCTTTAATCAGTCAGTTCAAATTTTCAATGTAAAAATGTAAATAGAAATTACTTTTTTGGGGGGTAGGGGTGGCGGAGGTTAAAAAAAAGGAAGCAAAATAAAAGTTTTGTATGTTGTATTGGGCGGAGAGAGAGAGAGAGAGAGAGAGAGTTTTACATTAAAAAAATTACACAATTTATGAGAATATTACTCAACGTTACATAATTTTTCTTTTTTTGATAGAAGTATTGTGCCCAAATAATCGAAAGTACATCAATCAACTAATAGATAGCACAATATTCTCACATACTAAAATCATGTTTAATTTTGTGTTACAATAAAAACCAATTACCCACGTATATACATATTTGTAATGTGTAATGTGGTTTAGCATAGATGGAAATTACAATTGCAAGCATTAAGCATGCTCAAATATTATAAGATAGAGAGGTAATTCTATACCTTATTACCACAAAAAAAAAAAAAAAAAAAAAAAAAAAGCCAATAATTAAATAGTATCACACCAATTACACCAAAAACAAGATAAGCAATATATTTCACACCAATAGATATGTATGTTGGCAAAAGCGTATGAAAGAGTGATCATCTTGCCTTTATTTGTTACCTAAAATCATACTTCCTCCTTTGGTCCTTTGGTCCTCTGTATGTATTACTATCACATTTTATCCCTAGCCATTTATATATATGAAGCATAACATCTTTGCTAGTTGTTACTACCAGAAAAGCACTAGTCCGATTAGCATAGCATAGCCAATACTCACATGAACTTCCCCTGCTGCACTTCTTGTTGCACTGGCCACAGTGTCTTTCATCACTGGATGGGTTCACACATTTCCCTTGGCAACACATTTCAGAGTAGTTGCACTTTTTTCCACACTTCCCATAGTTAAGTTTGTTTTTCATCAGATTAACACATTGTTTGTGCAGCAATTAGGCCCTGGGCTGTTCTTATCGCGACAGCATTTAGGGTACACTTCACAAGTTCTCACAGCTTTGACCTGTTGGGCAAGAAATCGACCCCTTCTTGTGTTCCTCGCCTTATGGTAACACATGTTCATTAGCGTTATCATTCTTTATGTTGACATGTGATTCATCATCAACAGTTGAAAGAGATAAGGCTATACACATAGTTAAAACCAGCAAGGTGAGCATGATTTTTGATGAGTTCATTGCCATTGTGCGTATGTGTATGTGTATGCGTGTGCAGAGAGAGGAAGTAAGAGAGGGTTAATTATATGAGTAGTTTGAAGATGGGAAAGAATATGGGATGTTAAAGCCTCAAAGGTACTTATAGAGGGGTATATGATGGTATGTAAGTTGTCTTGGAGTAGTAGTCTATCAACAGCATATGAAATTCAAGTAAATGGGAGTTTAGTTTCCAATTAAATTCATATTTTCCAATGTAAGAGAGACATTTGGGAGAAGAAGAGAACCAAAAATTGGTACATGTCTAGTGTGTTGACTAGTGCATTGTAGTAGGCGTTCAGGAAATTTCCCTTGATCGCATAGTTAAGTGATATAAACTAGGTCCTTGTAATTAGGTCCCTCTCCCTTTCTCAGCGAGTAAAGCAACTTTTTTTTCTTCTTCTGAATTTTATATGATTAATATTAAAGATATTATAAATTTTAGTATCTAACTCTAATCACAAGATAAAAAATAATTAGAAAATTTATTTATCATGTTGTTGATGTGAGATTAATCATCGTTCTCATTTCAATAGTAAACATTTTATAAAAAAAAAGTCCATAACTATAGCAAATTTCATTCATAGTTTGAACCCTTCCTAAAAAAAAATTATCTATTTATTAATAAGTTGATAGTTACAATGAGATGTGCTAATTAGTGAACTACACGGCTCTAGGCTTCATAGTTTACACCTTAAGCCTCCATTTATTGAATGGAGAGAAATATATTACAAACAATGAAGCATTATCCCATATTAGCCTTATAAATTATAGGATAAATTTCATATAAATACATTTGCATGGGATTATATTATGGAAAATGATTAGGTACTCTTGGAGTAAGGAGAAATGGTGTTTCATAAGTACTTAAGAATTACACTTGAAAGCTTTGATTTGTGTAAATACACTAGAGCTTGTTCAAACTCCCAAATAAAAATTACGGCTAGATTACTTTTACTCTAACTTAAGCTAAGTGCGGAATAAGAGTAAATGAGCGCAAACAACCGATAACACTACCCTAAGCCGTATTCATCCATTATCAACAGTAAAAGGAAAGCTTAAAGAGTAGGAAAGAGAGATGCAAATACAAGATACCGAGATGTGTTATTGAAGAGGAAACCAAAGAACTTGATGGAAAACCTTTCCACGATCCTCCAAGTCGAAATCGATCTACTAGAGAATAAAATTAGAGTACATGAATAATAAAAGACCCTCAAAACCTAGTCTACCCCATGTACTTGAACCCTCCAAGCTCTTGCTACCAACTAGCTTTTCGAAATCTTGTCTTCTCTAGCTTTTTGGATCCCGCAATTTAGCCCAATTGCATCCGCCAATGAGTGGCTCCTTCCAATGCTTCCCAACAGCACCAAAATCTCACTTTACACTCAGAATGGGTGTGATAAGTGTTTGAGCTATTAACCTCTCAAGGATTTAGAGATGGAGAGGTAGGAGTTGAGGAAAACCACAAGGAAATGTGTAGATGATTGTGGGTATAACAATCTCTAACTCTCAAGTGTATTTTCTGGGTTTTCTCTCTGAAAAACAGTCATTACAATTTGTGGGTAATGTTGGTATGCTGTTGCAGGCAACCAAAAATAAAACCTCTACTCCTAAAAATAGATGTAGTGGTGTGAGTAAGGATCATTCCCACGGAGAGTATCTAGTCTAGTTTTATGCTACGTGAACAAGGATTTTGGGGGAGGGGGGGGGGTTGAGTATAACGAAAACAATTATAAGAAAAACAACTAAGGAACAATTTAAGTTAAAATATTGAAATCAATCAAAAGAAAAAACCTTGGTCTAAGTCAACATCCACCATTGGAATTTTACAACTGATCATCGATGCAATTATATATCAATTCAAACTTTGAATATTCACCGTTAGAACTATTTTCCTATTTCTCCTTAGTCGCAGTTAATTAGAAAACAAGCGATCTAATAAATCCTAACTACTAAACAACCCAAGACAAGCACTAAAGATTTAATCTAGTAGCAGCCTTAAGAATTAGAGAGATCGATGAAACTAAACAACACAAGCACAAGCAATTGTATTTAATTTAGTCGAGTTTTCTTCCTAAGATCTAATAATTTATGATGCACCAAATCATTAAATCTTGGTTGCTTCACAAATTAAAAAGATCAAACAATTACGGTTTTGATATCTAACTTAGCAGTAGATTGCAACGAATAATAAACTAGCAAACCTCCTAGTAATTAAATGAGACAATCATGAAAATAGGTACAGAAGAACATCTGATACTTAAAGCATAAAATTGAACAGTAAAAACAAATTAGATCTCACAGTTTTGTTGATTTTGAGGCTTTTGTTTCCTTCGACCAAGTATAAAAGTTTAGCCAAGCTGGCTCATGATGAAAACTCAAAGGAGAAAATTAGAGAAGAGGGGAGAGAGAAGAATTTGTGTCAATTCCCCCTTTTCCAAGCTTACAAGACCTCCTAAAAATATTCTAAATATTATCCTAAAATAACAACATCCAAATCTGATTAATTAAAGAAAATATAAAAAAATAAAATAGAGTCCTAATATAACTAGGAAAGTGGTGTTTTCAACTGGAAATTTTGTGTACTAGATCTGGAAAACTTCTAAAAATAAACCACATCAGATCCGCATATTAGAATTGTAGGCTAAGGAATGTTCTAGAACATCAGTAGTGCAGGTGCGACAACTTCAAGCCCGATTACAACCTTGATGCAGCGAGTATCTCTCAAAACTCAAAACATGAAAGTTGTAGAGCGTTTTCTTGGCGTTCCATAGAATCTTGAATCATCTTTGTTAAATTACCGATTGTCCCAAAAGGTTAAGCTGTTAGGAAATGGTGAATATAATCACTTAACCATAAATCTAACACTCCCCCTCACTTGTGAGTTTAAACTTCCCCTTAATAAGTGGGGGCCAAACAAATGGGAATTTAACATTTTAAATGGGAGGTAGACTAAAGATAGGGATCGAACTCAAGATCTCCTGCTCTGATACTATGTTAAATTACCGATTGTCTCAAAAGCTTAAGCTGTTAGGAAATGGTGAATATAATTACTTAACCATAAATCTAACAATCTCAATCGGAGCTCGGATTAGAGAGTTATGCCCAGATTATGAAGAGATGTCAAAACTGTCCAGAATCGCTTAATTAGTTTTGTTTTGCACTTAACGCCTCCATTTGCATCCTAAATCAAAATATAAGAATAATGAGTACATTTAGGCACTAAATGAGTATAGAAGACTAAACATTAAGGGAGAAAATATGACATTTTGCATTCTTATCATGAGGGTATATATAGTGTGGGTAAAGACTTGATAAAGCAAAACACAATTTTTTCCCAAACAGAATGTTTCGCGAGTACTTTGCGGGTTGGCCTTACCCGCGAAACACTCTCAAAAACCTCTAGGCTGGCATGACTCTTCATCTTCCAGTCAAGTGTTCTACACTTAGCTCTTTTGCGGGTAAGCTTCTCCCAAGACACTCGCGAAATCTACTTGTTCATCCTTTGAAGCTTGAGTCTTCACACTCTCTCACACTCATTCCTTACAATTAAAAACCCACATAAATACAAGGAAATATGATTGAGGAAATTTACAATCAAATTGGCAGGAAATTAAAGCCAGTATAAAATAGTCGGTAATTACAACTTTACAATCTCCCATTTTGGCTATTCTGTGACAAAACTCCTAAATAGACTCTAGACTTAAATGTAAGTTTTGAAATATAGGCAAAACTCACAACTAATTCTAGAAGCTATGAAGCACTTGCACCGTATACACCTGTATCCTGAAACACTTGCATAGACAATAAACTTTCATTAAACTCATGACAAGTAGAATACAAGGTATGTATAGGAACAAGTAAAATGCGATCAAGATACCAAAAGAGATATAAGCTATGAAGCATAACTTGATCAAACATGAACACTCATTAAGAAATGACTACAATGAATATTTATCCAGTAAATGATCACCCGGACCTGCAATGCAATTAAGAGCAATGCTAAAATCACCCGGACACGGCTATAAAAACCAAGATACACAAAAAGTACTAAAGATAATTAAGTTTTAAACTTTCTAAACTAAAGTACTTAAAAGCTTTAAACGAAAGCAATGTAAAAACTATCCAAAAGCTATTAAAACTTTAAAGTAAACTAGAAAACCACTATAATAAACCAATGTATACTAAGGTGTGCTAAACTGTGCTCCCCCTTAAGCTGTACTCCCCCTCAAACTACTCCCCCTTTTTAACCGGAATGGCTAAAGATGCTAGAATGCCATAGACTCTGACTCTGAGTTCTGCTGCTGCTGGTCCCTCGTTATGTTATCAATCTGAGATGAGAGAGCAGTGATTTGGCCTTCTACGTAGGTGAATTGAGATGAGGAGTGTCGCATGTGGGAGTCTGGCATGCCATACATCTGTTCAACCCTTTCGATTAGATGATCAAGACAATCAGGTGCTTATGCACGCGCTTGGGAAGAGGGTTGTGTAGTGTCCTTCGAAACTGAAGTGAAATGCTCAATTTCCTCTTCAGTGTCTCCACCTTCTTTAGCAACATTGTCTCTTGGAATTTGAGAGACACCAATCGATGGTCTGGGGATATAAGCTTTGCTTCGGGTCATGGTTTGTGCACTTATTGGATCATCTATTTGCATCACTGGAAGTTCCCTCGGAATCTTCACCCTTGCCCTTGTGATAAGAGACATGACAAGGCTTGGAAATGGTAGAGTCAGCCTTGAATTCCATTTTGTGATGCATTTGGTGAAGAGGTGGCAGATGTGACTACAGATGTCGATCTCCTTGTGGGTGAAAAGATCAAATAGGAATATAGACCGTGGTGCTGACAAGTTCGTTAAGTTCCTCACCGGGTAGAGGTTGAAGATCATGATATAGGCCAAAGTTCATATCTCCAAAGTGAACAGAATGGTGTGCAAGGCCTTCTTATTGATTTGTCCACCAAGGACTTCCACAAAGGGTTCTAGTTTCTCCCTTCTCTCATTATATTGTAGGGATGTGTGAGGAGTCATTGGACGAACCTCCAAGATCTCTTGAATTGATTCCCTTGTGATATAGAACTCTCTCCCCTTCAGCCAGCAATTTATGCGACCCCCTTCCATAATGGCATTGGCATAGAATTCTTGAATGACTTTTTCATAAACATTGCCCATCGGATTCAACAGCTTTGCCCACGTCCTTTCTTTGAACAATTTCGGAATGAAAGTGCCTTCTAAGGACTTTAAGTCCACAGTCCTTTCCAAGATGATTGGGCCCTTGTTGTAGTGATTGTTAAAGGCCATATCAGCATCATCGCTTCGGAATGCATCTGAGGAGGTGCGTTGATGCTTTGAAGACTTCTTTGTGGCTGATTTCTTAGGAGGAGACATCTACAAAACAAACACAAACACAAAGAAACAAAGACAAAAACAAACAAGGAAACAAACTTGATTAGAAACAAGTTAGTCCAAGAAAACGAATAAAAGTCCTAAAAGGAACATAAAAATGTAAAACCTAATGCCACAAGACCATGTTTTAAGTGTTAAACATGAAACAATACTTACCTAGCATGAGTAAAATGCAAAACATGTCAAGTGATCAAGTGTGTGCATCATGTGTGCATGTGGTGTGCATATGTGATGCATGACAAAGCATGATAAAGCACTCATGGGGTAAAGTGTGTAAAACACACAACCAATGCTTAGAACATGTTAAGAATGTAAAAACATAGTAATCCCTAAAATTTGGTACTCATCGGAGTTCAAAACAACGATAAAATGCCATTTGGGCATTTCATCAAACACTTAGAGTGCATACAGGCCACTATTATGTAAAATAATGCATGAATATGTTGAAATCTTTCCTAAATACATTTTAAAATGCCACTTGGGGCCAATACAAACACAAAAAAACACAATGGGACACAGACCAATCAAGAAAATTAAAAAGATTTACAAGAAAATTAAGTTTTTCCCAACCCTTTCAAAAATGACTCAACCCTAAAAATGTTAGAATCTAAGACTTAATCTAAGGAAATAATAGTGAAAAAGTGTTGAAACATACCTTAGTTGAGTCTTAGGAGGGGTTGATCTTGAGTTTTGGGTGAGTTTTTGAGAGAAAGTGTGTTTTGGGTTGAGAGAGACATGGAGGAGGAAAAATGAATATGTTTGAAAAACTGTCACTGTTTGGCTTTAAAAACTGTAGATTCACGCATTTCATGGGTAAGCTTCTCGTGAAGTTGCTTGTGAAATTGCCACTGAAGCGTACTGACAATTTTCGCAGGTAGCTCTTACTTGCGAGCCAGTCGTGAAACTCTCTGTCTAAAATTCATTGTATTCTGAAATTTGCCATCCTCATTTTCGCGGGAAGGGCTTAGTCACGACTTACTTGCAAAAATGCCTCTAGAAGTGTTTTTTGATAAAGACATTTTGGACAAAACTCTAAACACACAAAATACATAAAACACTTTCAAAAACATATAAAAAAAATACTCAAAAATCTTTTTGGATTTGATCTACAAGAAATTGAGTATACACATCACATTTGAACACGTACAATCATACAAATGGAATAAGCATTCGTTGAACATTAAACTTGTGTGATGTGTGTGTGGATCAAGTATGAACTAGTCCATAGTCTAGTATGAAACTTCAATGATCAATTCAATCAAGTCATACACAACTAGTACGAAGTCCAGTGACCTATCTCACTTGTAGAAATGAACATATATGACTCCTCACCAAAGTGATTACATTTGATTGAAAGCTTTTCATTTGGCTTCCATTTTTCATACTTTTGATCAAATACAACTTAAATTTCTAAGAAGCAATTATATGAACTTTTTGATGTATTTTTGACAAATAAGATTTTGGCTTTGGCACCATACATTTTAATACATATTTGCTCCACCTTTTTCTAGTCAAACTAGTTTTCAAAGCAACGCTTTTTCAGCTATTTCTCCTTTTGGAGATTGACATTTGAAGAGCTCTTTTGAAAAAGAAAAAAATGTGAGGAGATATATAGGCACAAGACTATTCATGTATGAAGATCAAGCAAAACTATTGACCAATCATTCATGACAAGCTTGAAGATCTATTTACAACAATCAAACGTAGATTTCTAGATGACGCTCACACTTAGAAAATGTGCATACATAATGCACTAAGCCATTAGTACGGAGGTACTAGGCCGAACTTACATGTGATATACACAACACAAGCGATCAAATTTTTTGAGATTTTTCACTTTTTATGGGTTTTTGAATTTTTCAACACACTCAAAAATGACAAACAAAGTAAGATCAACAAAAACAACAAACAAAAACTTGTAAAAGAAACATGCTAAAAACGAAAGCAATGACATAAGAAGATTGCATATGCCATGATACATGAAACTATAACCCTAATACGTTGGAAGTATTAATGCATGGGCATAGTGAATGATCATGCATGAGTGCCCTTCTTCACTCACACTGTATGAGTGTTTTGGGTGAGATCCCTAGACGGAGGGGTACGATCGACATAACTCTCAAACCTCGGGGTGAAGCTAGCAAGGCATGATGAAATGTTCTTCAACATCTCCATAACATCTCCAATGAGTTGTCCCTCATTTCTCCTTTAGCTTGAATTTCCTTTGGCATTCTTTTTAGGTGTCTTGGCCATGAAAAGAATCAGCCCTCTTGAGTGCTTGAAGCTTGAAGCAATTTGGCCTTGTGTGCCCTCGTACACCACAACGATGACAAAAATGCTTCACTTGAGGCCTCCTTTGACTTTTGGGTAATGACTTCTCCTTTTCCTTTGGTTTTGTACCAATGGTTCTCTTTGCAACAACAAAGGTCTCAATTTCGAGCTTCTCCACTTTCGATTTCTCAACATTTTTGGCCAATATGAACCTCACTTCCTTCTTGGGTTCGCTGCTTGAGCTTTCTTCACTGGTATAGCCTAGACTGGCCTTGTCATTTGAAGATTTTTGAGAGGAAAGCATGCTATCAAGTTTCTTGGTGGATATGCGCTTCACTTTAACATTTGCTTGAATGATTTCAAGTTTAAGGAACTTGATTTTTGAGTAGGCATTCACCAATTCTTCCTTTAGCCCTTCAACTTCACACTTTGCCTCCTTAAGTTGCACAAGTGTATACTTATGCTCTTCTTGAATTTTCTTCATCTTCTTTACGGAGTTGTTTGCAACCTTGGCATATTTGCCATAATCTTCAAGCAACGCATCATACACTTCTTGAAGGTTCTTCTCACCTTCGTTGAGACACACATCCTTATCTTCCGAATCTTCAACTTCTTCAACTTCGGAATGTACACCAAGCTCATCAACCAAGTTGCTCAACTCATCTTTAGAGTCAACCGTGGTAATTGCCATGAAGGCTAAATAGTTTCCCTCACTATCACATTCTCCTTCCGCGTCAAAATTTGAGCTTTCTGAATCACTAAGGGTGGTTGTAAACACTTCCCCTTTTCCTCTCAAATAGTTTGGACATTCTTTCTTAAGATGTCCGTGCCCATTACATTCATAGCACATGATTTCTTGAGTTAATGATGAGTCTTTCCCATCCTTTTTTCTTGAACTCATTCTTGTCATTTTTTGAGGATGAGAATTTTCCTTTACCAAATGACTTCCCATTGTTCTTCTTCTTGAGAAATTTTTGGAAGTTCTTTGCAAGAAACGCCACCTCCTTTTCTACATTTTCTTCTTCAGAGGAATCACCCATTCTCTCATTTATAGTTTTAAGAGCGAGTGATTTGCTAGACTTGTGAGAGGGGAGTATGAGCTCATAGGTTTGGAGAGATCCAATAAGTTCTTGAATCTTTATCTCATCCAAATTTTTACTCTCTTCTATGGCTGTAACCTTAGCCCGGAAGCTTTCAGGTAAGGATCTCAAGATCTTTCTCACCACTTTGGCATCTTTTGTCTTCTCCCCAAGATTGGGCTTGAAAATCACTATCTCGTTAAGTCTCCTATAAAAGGATCAAATAACTCATCGTCGCTCATCTTTACTTCTTCAAACCAAGTAGTGAGCATTTGAAGCTTAGTATCCTTAACCTTCTTGGTACCTTCGTAGGTTGTCTCAAGAATGGTCCACACCTTTTTGGCGGTCTTCACATGCGAAATCTTGTGAAACTCATCAGTAGAAACACTACAGCAAATAGCATTAATAGCTTTGCTATTGGTGTTTGCCAAAGCAAGAACAGCCTTATCCCATTCGGATTTGGCGGTAATGGGTCTTACATATCCATTCTCAACAAAATCCCACACCGTCTCATCAATGGCACAAAGAAAAGCACGCATACGTACTTTCCAAAAAGCATAGTTACTCCCATCAAAGAATGGAGGAGCATTGAGGGATTGAGATCTATCCATCTCACTTGGGGTCTAGGATCACACTAGGATAATGAAATCCGGTAAGTGTATCCACTCTGATACCAATTGAAAGCTCAGATTTATGTAAATACATAAGAGCTTGTTTAGACTCCCAAATAAAAATTACGGCTAGATTGCTTTTACTTTAACTTAAGCTAAGTGTGAAATAAGAGTAAATGAGCACAAACAACCGATAACACCCTAAGCCATATTCATCCATTATCAACAATAATAGGAAAGCTTAAAAAGTAGGGAAGAGAGATGCAAACACAAGATAACACCGAGAAGTGTTATTCAAGAGGAAGTCGAAGAACTTGGTGAAAAACCTCTCCGCAACCCCCCAAGTCAAAATTGATAATAAAGTTGAAGAATATGAATAACAAAAGACCCTCCAAGCCTAGTCTACCCCATGTACTTGAGCCCTCCAAACTCTTGCTACCAACTGGCTTTTTGGAACCTTGTCTTCTCTAACTTTCCAGATCCCGCAATTTAGCCCGATTGCATCTGCCAATGAATGGCTCCTTCCAATGATTCCCAACGGTACCAAAATCTCACTTTACACTTTAAAAAGATGTGGTAAGTGCTTAGGCTATCAATCTCTCAAGGATTTAGAGATGGAGAGGTAGGAGTTGAGGAAAACCACAAAAAAATGTGTAGATGATTGTGGGTATAAAAATCTCTAACTCTCAAGTGTATTTTCTAGGGTTTTCTCTCTGAAAAGAACTCCTTACTATTTGTGGGTAATGAGGATATATATAGTGTGGACACTAGCGATAATCTCCTGGCTGGCATGACTCTTCATCTTCCAGTCATATGCTCTACATGTGGCTCTTTCGCGGGTAAGTTTCTCACGAGACACTCGCGAAATCTACTTGTTCATCCTTTGAAACTTGAGTTTTCACACTCTCTCACACTCATCCCATACAATTAGAAACCCACATAAATACAGGGAAATATGATTGAAGAAATTTACAATAAAATTTGATACGGAATTAAAGCCAACATAAAATATTTGTAAATTACAACTTTATAACACTTATATTATATACGGGACAAGTAAGAGTATGGTTGCTATGTATGTACCAAAGGCGTGCATGTATCTATAGTGTAGTTTCTTTGTACGTGCTAGAGGCACACATATATTTTGTAGAAATGTAAAAAAAACAAGTCAGTATTAAAAATTTAGGAATATTCATTTAATTTTATTTCGAACATAAGTTGAGTTCAGATCATTAATAAATTCGATTATATGTTAAAACTTGATTTATTTTCTTATCAAACAAGCTCAACTAGTAAAACTTGTTCATGAACAACTTGTGCTGGGACAGTAACTGCAGTTTCAGCTGCTGGGGCCTTAGGAGTTGTAGGTGGAGTATGATACTTGAAGAAAGTGAGAGCCAAGGCACCAGTAACATGTGGGGTTCAAAGCAACGAGAACAGGCTTTTCTGAAGACATTCGACGTTTAACCAAATTCCTTTCTTTTCATTTCTTAATTTTTTGATTGCTTTTTACACTTTTAACATGTCTGTTTTGATGGCTTCTGTTTCTTTGTCTATATTAAATTATTAAGAGAGCACATAATTATGCTTTAATTTTACAGTTACTAGCTACAATTTATGCCTCTTTTTCTTATGCATCCTTCATAATTAATATATATGTTGACTCAAAAGTGAAAGATTTAATGAAGATCTGTAAAAAGAGGAGGCAAGGTGCAAATCTGTCTTTTGCTTGATATCATACAATAATTTCAATCAACCTTCAATTCAAATGCATAGCAGGGATCAGCAGAGTACTGGCACATATCCATTTGGTTTTGTCACAATGTCTATAATAATCAATACTTCAAGAACAATAGTGTCTTCCTTTTATATTGAAAAAAAAAACAAAAAAACATAATTTAAATTAAATATTATAAATATAAAGTTGTATTTAGAACCATATCAATTTCAAACTTAAATGACGCTATACCATGAGCATTGCTAAGTACAAAGTATAAAATTTTAACAATAAAATAGACTAAGAGAAGATTTGATTCCTTTCTCACATAATAATGGTTTGCTTTAAATAAATTCATGATAAAGTTTTATATTCATGTGAGATGAGAGGTCACTACCCCGAAGTGGTGAATAATTTTCACCAAAATATATATATTTGGTAAAAGGATTTTACATTTATTGACTAGGAACTTATTTTGGATAGTCTCAAATTGATATTTATGATTGATTACAAGCTCTCAGATACACTCATACACGTTCCCTTCCAATTACTCTCTAGTGCTAACTGTGTTACATGCTTCAATGAAGCTTGTTGTATATCACTTCAGGGAGGGAGGAAGGAAAAAGGTTGTAACAAAAATACTTAGCCAAATTAACAAGCTTTACCATATACACATTTCAAAGGACCAGCACTAGACGTCAGAGCAGGCACCATTGATCCATGAGCAACCACAAATGATTGAGCTTGAGAGTAGTATGGATCGCAATTTCCCCACCCAGATTGAACAAAATAAGCACCATTGAGAAATACATCCTTAGAAGACCTCCATTTCCAATTCTTCCATCCATTGCTTGCTTCTCTCTTGGTAACCTATCATACAAGAAAGAGATATGCCCTAAGAAAATCTAAAGCAATTAAACACATCTATATCATTTTGAATAATTCACTCGCTAGTTGCTTCCAAAGGTTTTAGTGAACATCTTGCTCATTTTGTTACCTGTTTGGAAAAGCGAAGATTAGAAGCTACAAAATAGTTTCCTTCACTGAAGATGGTTGGATTAGAACTGCCACCAATAGCATACATACTCCACTCTTCATACTTATTGTTGGCTACATGGGCATATCCAAACCTTATCCTGCAATATTCACATAATTGATATGAGAATAATGTGACTGCTTTTAACTTTTGGAAATCATAAAAATAGTCTCCCTCACCTTGGCATCCTTTGTACAAGGCCAACGCCAAAATGGTTAAAGGCTATTGTAATTCTCATAATTTTATCTGCAGTGAAATTATCGTTGTGTCCAAGTAGCATCACCTGCAAGCACAATCAATATTTAGTTACATATAATCCAAATAAAACCTATTTGGAAAGTAAACTTAAGTTGATGATGGAGCTCATGGTGGTACTAATATATGTTTTTTTCAAGGCACGGATAGGTTTCTCATCAAATTCTAAGACATTCTAGGAGCCAATGATTTTTAAATCAATTGACACTTTCTAGCGTTTTTTTATGAAGATGTTCGGGGTTCGAAATTTGAGATCCCCTTCTCGTTTAAATGCATATAAAAAAAGATTCTAGAAAAAAAGAAAAAAAAGGCTAACCCTTTTTAAACTGAAACTAGTTGCCTGACCATTTTCCCCCTTTTTAAACTGAAACTACTGTGGTCGAGCCCCATAAATTAGGCCACCTTAATGTACGTGGAGGTGAGACTCATTGACCTTAGGACTCAAAATTTTAAACGTGAGCCAATATAGTGAAAGGAAAATGTTATCTCCATACTTTATTATGCTGGGAGAAGTAGTTGTTAGAGATTGTGATGGCAGTTGAAGCATGAATTATGTCAATAAGGCCATCAGTGCAATGGGAAAGAAAGCAATGGTCAACCCAAACATACGAAGACGCAAATATGGAAATGGCATCTCCATCTGAGCCTCGACGATGTCCAGCATGTGTTGGACTACTCCTAACAAGTCCAGATTTCCCTGGCTTACAATCATGAATACTAATCCCATGTATTATAACATGGCTAACACCTTGCACTGTTATGCATGGCCCGTATGCAATCTCAACTTTAGCTCCTCTTCCATCTATGGTCTTGTAACTATTCATAATGAGCTCATTCTTGAGTGTAATGACCATGTCCTTAGCAAAAATGATCCAAAGAGGTTGTGTTTGGATAACACCATATCGAAGTGTGCCTGGTTTTGGATTTACAGGGTCATCTTCAGCTGTTGTGACTACGTATATTGCACCATATTTCCCTCCTATTGCATCTTTGCCATAGCCTACAGCACAATCTGCTAAAGCACCGCGATTTGAGGCCCAATTTGATTTGGTGCGCCAACATGCGTCTATTACATTCTTAATTTTGTTTGTGGGCAAGGAATTAGTAATGGGGGCATAGCTCCAAGGTGTTGGGGAGTAATTTGCTTCTGAGATTGAAGCAATGTGTGTTAGAGAACATGAAAGCAATAGTAAGAGAAGGGATAGGGAGGCCATGGCTATATTGTATGTGTGAGACAATGAAGTAGGCGGGATAAAGAGAGAAATATAAATAGGTGTTGATGTAGAGAAGTTGGTGCACACGATTTAGGGGATGAATTTATATTTGTTAATTTGGTATGATTTTGGCCACCAAAATAAACGTGGGTGCACGAGCTTAGCTTGGCCGACTTGTCCCACAGATATCATAGAAAATATACGAGTCTTGAGTGGTTTTTTTTTTTTTTTTTTAATTGAATATTATTCCTTGGTCCTTGCATATCTACAAATATATAGGGAGGAATTTTCGGGGGTAGGCTTAGAAATATATTATGCACTGACCAGAAATAATGTCAATAATTTCTATATCTACAAAGCTGGGGAATTTGGTTTCAATTAATGAATACGATTACAATTAGTTTTGTTATTACTACATGTCAAATGTCTAACTATAGATACATTATGGAGACCTCTCTTTTAAAAAATATAAATTATAAAGACGTGGGAGCTCGGAGTTGTGTTTTCAACATTTGCATGTCCGCGGGTTGATCCTTCTACGATCAGTCTCAACCTTAAACGGTAATTTCTTTTATTTGCATCAACATGGAGTTCCCTTTCACTAAGGGGCTTGCTGCTTTGTATTTCTTGGAAAGTCAAGTCGAACACTCAATGGACCATGATTGATATATCAGGGCAAAATTATGTCAACTTTAATTAAAATATTGGAAACAAGATTTAGGGTTAAGTGCCAAAAATAGCGGTGGTCAAATATTAAACATTGAGAATATCTACTTCCTATTTCTATATAAAAAGATGCACCACGCACCAACTTATTTCACGGGAGCAAGCACTCAATTATACAGGTGGAAGCTAGACTTATTAAGAACCTCCATATGCCTTTCGGTAGAGGCTGAGGCCAAGGCTTTTTGGAGGAAGAAGTTAGCTTTGCTTGGGATGTATGCATGTATTCTTGATGCCGTGTTTGAATGTGACTTAAAAATTGTAGCTGCTGCGGTTTTGAGTTTTCACACTCCACCGGTGGCTATTAATAATGTTATAGTGGGGATTTGGCAAAGATGGCAAGATTTTAGATCGGCTCAAGTATCTCATGTGCGGCAACTCAGCATATATCTTGGCATAATTCACTAAGGGTATTGATAGTTATGTAATTTGGATAGAGAATAATCCTTATATGATTGAGTCTATTTTGGCAAAAGATGTATCACTTTTATCTTTTTCATAATGAAAGTTGCTATCTCCTTATAAAAAAAATAATAATAATAAAGAGTAAAGACCAACGCGATATTTAGTATGTCAATGAAGAAAAATAAATGAGTAGATTGTTAAGGAAAGAAAAATGGTGGAGTTACTGTCAATTTTATTATAAAAGGTTACAACCTGGTATTAGGATGCATTTTATGGTCTAGAAGATTAACCATGAAATGGAATTTCTCTATTGTTTCATTTGAAATGGAGAGGATGATTTTTCTACAAATTGACCGAATAGTAAATGTGATTAGCATTAAAATCTTTTGTGTTTAAAATTCATGGAATTCGTTTATGCGGTATATATAGTACAATTTATATTATCTCTTAGCTTAAAGAAAACTACAAAACTAATTACTATTATTAGATAGTATTCAAATTCTCTAAAATAATAATAAAAGTGACTGCCTACCACTTTATGCGATTGTCAATTTAATTCTTGCATCTTTAATTTGTTGGACTTTATGCTTTTGACCAAAAAAAAAAGCCTTCTACTAAAATTTACTGTTAAATATTACCAAGATTTAGTTAAATCACTAAAATCAATGGCAAACTCAGAAATTTTTTTTTAGGAAGACGATGCTAAATATAATAAAATTCTTAAGTAAAAAAATGCTTTTCATAAATTAACTTTAATACAAATAAGTTGTGCTCTCTACATTCTTGTATTGTACTAAAATAGGTTTTAAATTACTTTACAGAAATACAGCTTTAGGAATATCTTAAAACATAAACAACAAAAGTAGAAACTATACACATCCTTATTAGTAAAGTAGTTCTTCATTTTGTTTGTTTTGGTGATAATATTTTTTAGAAAATGAGTCATTTAAAAAAAAAATATTTTCTATAAAACTATTTCATTTTCTTATGTTTGGTAGCAAACTTAAATGAGTTGAAAAATAATTTTCTAATTTCCTTTTTTAAGCTTACTGTGTGATAGAGTTGTCTTCAAAAAAAAAAAAAATTGTGGAAAACAATATCTAAAAATAAGTCATTTTTTCTTTGTTGACTAAAAATAGTTTTCCGTTAACTAACTTTTTCTGATACTACCAAACAATAGAAAATATGGAAAAATTATTTTTACACATGGTTTTCTATTAAAACAAACAGAGTTGTAGTAGCATTAATAGGTTAGAGAAAGAGATACCATGGCCCCCCATCTCTACCAGTGGCTAAAATAGAGCATTTTCACAAAAAATATAGTTCATATTAGAAATATAAGAAATAGATTGGCAATCATATGAAGATCCAAGAGTTTTTTTTTTTTGGGGGGGGGGTCCAAACTTTTGAATATGAAGATTTAAATACTAAATACAAGATCCTAGTTCTTCTCAAAAAAAAAAAAAAAAAAAAAAAAAAAAAAAAATACAAGATCCTAGTAAACGAATCTTGAAGAAAATAAAGACATCCTACTAAAAGTCTTGTGGTTACACTATTCATACGCCTTAATTAGGAGAAACTGAATTTAGATCTCTCTTTCATTTGTTGCAAGAAAACAAAAATCGGGTTAACAAATCCTAAAATAAGTGAACGATGAAAAGTGTGATTATAGTTTGAAACGGTCAGCCCCCAAACGTGATTAGGGGAAGAAATTAATCACACCAAGGTTGAGCACTGGAGCCCGGCAGCTATCTAGTTCCAAAAATAAGACTAGTACGGCCCACTAAATGGCCCCTAGACCACTTGGTGCACATTGATTAGGCAACTAGGTTAGTTTAATGGTTAAAACTCTTATTTTAAAATTGTCTCTACAGTGCACTACATGGCTAAATTCAACGAGCAATAAGTCAAACTCATATATACTATTGCATAAACAAATTTTTTGTCACATTTTTATATATGTTCCACCAATTACAATTTATCATGTATTTATTTGATTTTATCTATAAAATAATTAAAATTAAAAATTAAAAATAATCAAACACTGGGTTCAAAAAAAAAAAAAAAAAAACGACATACTTTGATTGGTAAAGTATATAATAAAATACAAAAAATGGAACAAGATGATTTGTGTTCGCCTGTTGCATCCCAACTTTTGTAGAAAACATACATAGAAGTAGAAAATGAGTTACTATTTGTGTGAAACTCATTTGTAGTCCAACTTGATGTCTAAAAATATATCAATAGGAGTATAAAATTCTTCATTTGGCTTGTAGAGGTTGTGATGTAGCACGTACCAAAATAATACTGAGTTAATATCATAAATGCAATCTTGGTTTCATCATTTACAATCGTGGAGGGTGAGGCATGACTTCATCGTCGATCATAGCATGAAAACAACCTTTGAGTCTGCGTTTCAAACTAATTGCTAAGCCGCCTTGCAAATGGAAATGACAGTGTACTATAATGATTGAATATATGATTGACATGAATTATATATCTTATAAAACTAAAAATAATTACATGAATTAATTCAGAAACAACCTTACAACTTACACCAAATCAAGAATATCGAATGAACAAATAGCTCATTACAGAAATTAATGAAAATAAACATTACCAACGGCAACAGCCATCAAATATTGGTGATGGTTCGCCTTTATTAGTCACACACTGTAACAAATTCATCTATTGCTATAAGTATAATGAAACACATTAATATTCTAGTATAGCTAGCTTGCTGCACAACTAGTTGATCCTGATTGGTTTGAAGTTGGTTTTTCATCTTTAACTTTAAGCATAGCTGCACATCCCATATACGCACACATTCCCTTTCTTGCACTTGTTGCCACAACTTCCACAATGCTTTTTGTTGGACCTGGGGTTTACACACTCACCTTTGCAACAAATCTCTGAGTACTTACATTTCTTCCCACACTTCCCACAATTGAGTCTGTCTGTTAACTCATTCACACATTTCTTCTTACAACAATCTCGCCCCGGGCTGCCTTTGGCACGACAAACTCTAGGGTACTTGTCACATGTCATGACAACTCGGGCATTTTTCTGAGCTAGAAACCGGCTAGTCCCTCGGAAAGAAATTGCTTCTTGAGTTTCATCATCCTCGTTAAGGAATTGTTCATTGTTAGATGTTGTAGCGGAAAGAGTAATGAACAAAGCCATGAGATTGACCAGGACAAAGAATAGCATTAGGGACTTCATGTTTTTGGGTGTGTGTTTGTGTAAGAAAGAGAGATAGAGAGATTATATGAATGGAAGTGGGAATGAACTAAATGAGAATTAAGGGTAAAAGGTTTGAATGCTTAGGATGGAAAGAATGGAGGGAGGAATAGAGGTATTTATAGAGAAGATTGGAGACTAAAAGATAACGTGTTTGGTTGAAAAAGAATTAAATTGCATATATTCTAATGCTCCTTAGTCCTTACTAGTAGTGGAGTGGTCTAATTCAACGGCCTATCAGAGTCAAGTAAACGAAGGTTAGGCTTCGAAAGAAATATTAAACTCCAATTTCGGCTGAAAATGGAGAAAGAATAACTCAGAAGATCCAGCTCGGAATTCTTGCTAATGAGCCCCAAAGGAACAACCAGCTTGCTTAAGGACGTTGTGGATATACAATTGGCTTATAGATATATTTTAAGGCACTTTGAGATAGTTTTGCATGCTATGCATGCAATTCATTTGGCCCCCATTCGATAGTGGAGTATTTGGTCAAATAAGTTGTACACCTTGTACCTTATATTCTTTCATTAATAAAATTTCTAACGTTTTAAGTCAATAAATAAAAAATAAAAAGTTAGGTGGGTTAGGCTATTTCCTTCCCTTTTTCAAGCAAATCTTTGGGCTTACTCGTTAACAAAATTTGAATATTAATCCAAATTACAGTAACAAAAAGGAGGAATATTCAAATATATAAAACGAGAAGCATGCATAATTGATTTGTTTTTCTTTATAGAATAAGAAATCCACATGTCTTACATGATGATAGTCTTAAAAAAATATGCATTTGTGGGGAAAAAAAAAAAATCTCATGTGAGTCATTGAGTGGCTTGCGTAATTGAGTTAGTTTGATAATATCTAGTATAACTTTTGTCAGTGTTACATAACTTGATAATGTGTTAACTTTACAAAATATGAAACTCACATCAGCATAGCATAATCACAACAAAAAAACGGGGCTATCCCAGCGTTTTCAAAACCACTGGGATAGCCCCAAAAAGCGCTGGGATAGGGTCAAAATGCCTATCCCGGCGTTTTTTTTCCCGGCGCTTCAAACCGCCGCGCAGTGAATGTGGGTATAGGGTCGCCGGACCTGTACCGGCGCTTTTCAAAAGTGCTGGGACAGGCATACGCCCTATACCAGCGCTTTTGAAAGTGCTGGTATAGGCGTTTTAAATTTAATTCATTCAAGACCTATACTAGCGCTTTTGAAAGCGCTGGAATAGGTACTACCTATGCTAGCGCTTTCAAAAGCGCTGGTATAGGCCTTGAATGAATATAATTTAAAAAGCCTATACCAGTGCTTTTGAAAACGCTGGCATAGGCAGTACCTATTCCAACGCTCTTGAGAGCGCTGGTATAGGTCTTGGATGAATAAAATTTAAAAGGCCTATACCAGCGCTTTTGAAAGCGCTGGCATAGGCAGTACCTATTCCAGCGCTCTCAAAAGCGCTGGGATAGGTCATTTCTTTTAAAAAAAAAAAAAATTTTAATTTTTTTAGCACTTGTAATGTACCTACAATACATATTTTCCAATATCTATTTTATAGCAATTGTAATGAAGCACAGAAAATTTCACAAGGTAATCATTATGAAAAATAAAGCCTGCCCCTAAAGGTATATCTATTATCATGTGCTTAGATAGGTCATATGCATTAACCACTGGTGCCTAACTAAACCAAGAATCACAAAAAGTCCAGTCACACAACCAACCACCAAGCTAGTTTTGGATTAAATAATTTATGAAGGCAAATTAACCAATGAGCCTAGGTGTAGAGCTGTTCACACACCAACCATCACATTCCACCTTTGACAAAATTTCACCAACCCGACTAGCAACAGCAGTTACCAACAATATTGACATGGTGGTTGGTAGGATTTTTGCCAAAACCCCTAGGCATTTTGTCTCACAATGAGTGAATCCTTTTAGGGGGTCAGGGAAAAAAGAAAGAAGATGAAAACAACACAAAAACAAACACAGACAAACAAATCTGACAATGACATAGATGCCTATGTGCTGTTTATAACGTCACAGAGACCTGAAGATAGATCCCCAGAGGGCATCAAGGTTGAATTAATAATAAACATAAATACATAATTAGCAATATAATTCTTCTCACTTCCTATTGTAGCTCACTTAACAATTCCTTAATCCCAACATGATGTCAGCTACATAATTCTTTTCACCATAGGTCATAAGAATTCACTACTCAGTCTCATTAGATCAAAATATGGATGGTAAGCTACTTGTAAGAACTGGCACCAACGATCAACCAATGGCCACTGCTTTTCGGCAAGTAGTAATTGCCACATTCCAATAGTTGTATCCAATGCTAAAGATTTTTGACCCTGAAATACTAAGAAAAATCAGCTACCTGCATATGTAACCAGAATTTGGGTAACAATGACATTGTATAAAAAAAAACACATAAATAATTGAATTTTTAGGTGTTAAATATAATTTTTAGTAAAGTATATAAAATGTAGCACAAAGCTATCATAGAAGCTAAAGGAAAAATCTATTTGTAATCATGCGTGCACATGCTGTGTGCATGCATACACACATGCATCCCCATGCTTTTGAATGAATAGCCTTTTAAGCTTAATGAAATTTCACACCCATCAGGGATCATATCCACCTAGACAGCCATAACACTTCGCAAAAAATTCAGCAAGTGGCTCATTGTCTCTTTGCTATGTTTCAATTGGCTCAGTAATGTCAGCATGTCTCTCCATATTGTAAAAATTCTGGAAATTATCATCCATAGGGAACTGGAAAAATGCATTTAGCTTCGCCATCTCTGCCTATCAAAAATTCGCCTATCCGTGTTTATTCCAACAAAAAAGGGGAAGGAAACATTGTATAAATGAAACTTAAAACATCTAAATCCCCCGCCATTGTTCTAGGGATAATAGTAATGAAAGCTTTAAGAGGCACCTATGCATCAAAGATTCAGTCATTTATCGTAGTTCTCAAAAGCTCTGATTCCTGCTATATCCATGCAGTAGTGACTTTCTGATGGTATTATGCACATACAAGGATGCTATATATCTCAGCATAACAGGACAATAATAAAATCCAAAAGAATAGGTCACTATATAATTTAAGAACTAATGCAAAAAACTGTACATTTCTGGTTCGAGTTTTAGCACCTCAATCTAAGCTATCTTCCCAATAAAATTCAAATTCTATGAGCAGCCAATGTCACACAACATGAAATGAACACAGGTATCAAACATACTTAGACACCTTCAATCATTCTTTCTCAAAACTATTTTTCAGTTTCATGAATAAGTCAAAATTTACTGTTTTGGATATTCTATAATAATGTTACATCTACATCTTGTATGCCCTCAAGAAGAAATCAATTCCTAGTTCACTTATACATCACTGAATTAGAAACAGATATTAAAAAATAAAATAAACCAAATTTGAAGCCAAGAGAACATCTGCGTTCATGGATCTAACATCCATGCCAAAATGCACCTCAGTCTAGACATTTCCACTCAAAATTAATGGCAGATTGCATGCAGGAATTAATCATGTTAATTTTTAACGATAACAGAAGGGCATAAAGCAACTCTAGCACACTCAGAGCACACCCCATTCTGAGTTCAGAGTAAAAAGATGAGCTTATTGTGCATACACTTCATCTAAATGTTAAATAAGTGATATCACCTTTCAATGCTGATTTTTCTAATAAAAGGAATTATTCAGGGAAAAAAAATAGCAATACCAAGTACTATACCTATCTAAAAGACTAAAGGGAGTAGGAACAAGAACAAGTGGAAAAGTGGGGAAACAATCAACATTATAAATTGGCAATATATAAAAAAAAAAAAAAAAAAAAAAAAAAAAAAAACACAGAAAAACCAATCCTGGATTAACCAGGAGTCCAAAATAAAAATAAAGAAACTGAGAAAAGTGAAAAGCTGAAAACTATTAAAGTCTTCATTTTTAGTAGTGGAAATAAATATCCATAGGTCAAGAGTATGTATGAATCCAAGCATTCACACAGAGAAAAGAGTACCTTTTCTTTTGCCCAACCAAAAGCAAAGTTATATATCTCACGGAACTTTTCTGAACAAATACAAGCAAAAATCATTTTCAACAACAAAAGCACAATAATTGTACCTCTAGCTTAGAAATGCTAATCAAACCAACCAATGAGCTTTAGTTTAAATGGTACCTCCTCCCTTGTAAAAGCAAGGTGGAAAGTGGGCTCAAGAGTTCATGACCTTTGGGTGTGTGTTTAACTTACCGATAAATAAATAAAACTTTTAAAAAAAGAAATTGCTAACAAAACCAATCACTTTGACTTTTCAATAAATATATCAGTTTTGGGAGTGTTTTCGCCTAAAAGCAACATGAATTACAATATTAAAACTAAAGTTTAGAAGAAATTATAATTCATGAACACTTGCACATACGATCATCTTTCAACTCCATGCGCATAAATGGAATCTTTTCATAGAATTTCTCCAAAGAGTCTATCTTGCCATCAGAATATAAAGCCTTAATCAAAGTAGTCCCAAACTCTTAATTGATATTCGGTATCATTAAACTCGAGAATAAGTATAGCATAAATAACTATGTATATACTTAACCTAGCCCTTGTAATCCACCTATAAACTGCTGCTTGGAAAATTCACACATGGTAGTAGCTTTCATGTGCCATGACACAACTAACTGCAATAACAGCAGCAAAAACATGTATTCAAAAAAATTCATAAGCTATACATACTGATACAAATCATAAACAAAGAGGAACTATGAAGATTGAAAATATTCTGACTCTATGAACATCCATAGTTTCCCTGTTTTGTGTATTTGGTAGGGCAAGGGGGAGGGGATTGAGATTCAAAATTAAACTCTGTTCTTGCCAAATTTCCAAACACTTCAACACGGTTACATTTTATATAATAATTTCCTTGCTACTATAGGGTCAGAATTTTTAGATTTGAATTTAAACCTCATATTAAGGATACTTTCTTCATAATAATCAAAAGATATTTAGGTATGCATGCCTTGGATAGCAATAGCTTCAAAGAATTATACATACCATAACGATATCTTGCGGATCCACCTGCCAAAAGACAAAGACCCATATATGACCAAGAACCACTTTCATTGAAAGTTTTCACATACAAAAATCAACTAAATTTGTCAGATGCCATCCCTTTATTTTAGAGTCGACTACTAGCTACAAATATATATTTTATATAATTATTCATCTTGATCTAACTATGTTTGAGTTCGATTCTATAGTATTTACTTCTCACTAAATACTAACCCAAATTCATTATTAGAAAAAAAAAATTTGAGCGTTTAAATGGCTTTCATTTCTATTGATTCCATTTCTATTAAAAATCAAAATGCCTTCTCACTTAATAAGATTGTCAAGCTCTTCTTAAGCATCAAGCTAATAGCCTTAAGTGACTAGCATCTATAGCTAAGCCAAACATATGATTATAGTCAAACCCAAAAAGACAATTCAATTTTCATTCACAAGAAATTTGAAAGCAAGCACCAGAAGGTTTGTTGCACCATAACTTATACCCATTTTTTCACAGTTTTAAGAAAAATATTGTTGGAAGTGTAATAATTATATGAAGATAAAAAGGGGAGCAGGGGCTAGGATGCAAGAAAGAAGAAGAAATAATAGTAAAATATCTTTTTATCTAAAAAAAAAAAAAAAACTATCTTACATAAGAAATCTATCTAAAGATATTGATACTGGTAAAAAGTATCATATATACTATTTTTTTTTATTAGTCATATATACTAATTTATACAATTGAAATTTCTAATTGTTTGAAAGAAAGTTTAGAGAGTCAGGATGTTTGAATGAAGCGAACAGATCAAAACGTTATTGAATACTTTGACAATAACTAATCACCTTAAATGCCAACCCACCACTTAGTTACAGGCTAGATCCCTCCCCTGAGTTAACTGGACTATTTTAAATAGTTATTATTTACTTTTACATGTAAGATCAAAACATAGAATCAACACTATCTCACACACCTATTTACTAGCTGAGCTAGTTGAAAACATTGGCTGTCCAACTTTCATACAAACTCAGCTCAGCCCCATGAGACTCCATTTGGTTTAGTTCTAACTAAAGAATTGATTACACTGGATATTGATAATAATATGAAGATAAACTTCTAAAACTTCAGAAACAAATGATACAGAAAATTCTATGATAAACTAAAAATCTAAGCTACATTGGCTAAGGATCATTAACTAGTTAGGACAGCAACCATAGTCTATTGACCTGTGTCTTAACAAATACCAGTAATCAGTTTAACCAGCATATTGCACAAATGGGAAAGGTTCACAACCAAAAAGCAAATGGAATGAGGAGACCTACATATTTGCCAACTCCTTCTGCATCCGACTTCTATCTATTGCAAGAACTTGATCAACACATGAATCAAGAGACCTACCAAACCTCCACAACCCAAAGCAAACAGCAGCTCCTGCAAAAAGAAAGGTTTGATAAAATAGAGAAGAGGGGGGAAAGACATGTAGATGCATAACATCAGCAAAACACAGATACCATGAAGCCCACAAATCACTTAATAGATATGTACACTCTTGCTAAATCTCATGTCCTAAGCTCTAGTCACTTATATTTTGAAATTTTAAAATATATCAATTTTAACAAAATTATTGCTCAAAAGTCTTGCCTCCATGTAACAAACCAAAAAGATTTGCAAGCAGTTCCGACTCTCTAGATACAACTAACTCAGCTATCTAACTATATATTTAGGAAATAAGAAAGTTTTGCAAGCTGTCCCCACTCTTTTTATTGCTTTGACTAATGAAATCAATAGGAAATAGCCTGGTAACATTAATATGATTGTTAATCTTGATAATATATAATCAATACAAATATCAATTCCCATATTAAGGATTTAAAAATGTGCTTTGACGAATCAAATCAACAGGAAATGGCCTAGTAAAGTTAGTAAGATTTGTTAATCTTGGCAATATATAATCAGTACAAATATCAATTCCTATTAATGATTCAAAAAAAATTTAACAATGAATCGTTTAATAAGGAAATATATACAGGCAATTGATAGTTTTAGAATCTCACTAACGTTTGAAATTTTTTTTCTAATTACTAACTAACATTTTTTGAGATAAAATATAGAAATTATAGAAGAGTTGAAACAAGACCACACCAATTTGAAAAACACAAACAATATTGGCACCAAACCCACAACTAGAATCTTCCAATATCCAAGAATTAAAGCATAAATAAGTTTGTCATTTCCATGGAACAGTAGAGTACTTTAACTCCATAATCAGGTCCATTAGCCATGGACACTACTATCACAAGTGGTTGAAAATTAAATTCCAAAATAGAGCAAATTTTTGTTAGCACTACTGCCACCTACAATTCCTCCAAAATAGAGCAAACTTTAACCAAAATCAAAAATAAAAAGCCACAAAATCAACTAAACTTTAACCAAAACCAAAACCAAAACTAAAACCCACACAATCAACCAACAGTTACACAAAAATATACACATAACCCAAACCAAAATTCAACCAAAATCAAAACTAAAAAACCAGAAATTTAACAACAAATATATATACAAATATTGCTACAAAATAGAAATGAGAGCTAGAGAGACTTACCTTGCTTTGGGTAAACTTTAACAAAAACCAAAACCCACACAATCAACCAATAGTTACACAAAAATATACACATAACCCAAACCAAACTTCAACCAAAATCAAAACTATAACAAACCAGAAATTTAACAACAAATATATATACAAATATTGCTAAAAAATAGAAATGAGAGCTAGAGAGACTTACCTTGCTTTGGGTAGGGTTTGTGGTTTTGGGTAGTATTTTTGTGCATGAAATTTTGGAAAAGAAATGGTGGGTTTTGAGTAAAGAAGAAGAGAGGAGGAGGGGAAGTGGGTTAAGGAAGAGGGAGAGGGAGAGAAAATGTGGGTGAGAGGAAAACATCTAAACTAAAGAAGTGGGAGACCAAAAACGAGAGGCCAAACTGGTGGGAAAGTGAAAAAAATAAGTGGGAAGTCTGAAAAATTTTAAGTGGTACGAGGGACCTATCCCAGCGCTTTTGGAGACCTATCCCAGCATTTTTGGAAACGCTGGAATAGGGTGACCCTATTCCAGCGCTTCCAAAAGCGCTGGGACAAGCCTTCCTCCATAAGGAAACGGAGGGGCCTGTCCCAGCGCTTTTGGAAGCGCTGGGATAGGTCCCATATAGATTTTTTTTTGTTTTTTTTTTATTATTTTTTTTTTCCAAAATAGAATTTCTACTTTATCTATATTGATAATTAATGAAAATTAATTATATTTATGCATTTTGTTTTTGGTAAACAAACGATGCATTAAAAAAACCAAACTAAGTAGTTACAACAGGTTCATCACACATCCTATTATAACATACACCATTCAGGTCATCCTCCAAAGCATTGCAAATGTCCACAGGTGGACTTACAAAAGTAGTATAAAAAAAATTTTTTTTTTTTTTTTTTTAAAAAATATGCAATTTGGTGAAGTCACTGCTTGGTCATTTTATTAATGAGCTATGAAATAAAATTTAAAAACAAAAAACAATCATATATACTCAATAAAATTCACCACAGAACTTTCTAAAAAAATACCACACAACAAAAATTATCACACATTCTATCTCATTTAAAAAATAATAATAATAATAGCTAATATTAAATTTATGTAAAAATTTTAATATATGATTAATTACGTTTACTTTTTTAAACAAATAATATGACTAATTGGATGGTCAAATTGAGAGGAGAATATATATATAGTCATATAGGTACACAACACATGTCCATCACGTGCCATTCTTAGATTTGAAATTTAACTGTTGGATTTGAAGAGTGTAATGAAATTTAATCATTGGATTTGATGACATGGCTATTAATCTTTGATCACCTTGAAATTTTTTAAGTATGAAAAATATATGAAGATAATGTAATCTAACAGTAGGTTTGTCAAAATTCACATTGAATTAAGAAATATAGGGTTGGGTTCAAGTTACACCTGATGCAACTCTAAAAAATGTTACACCAATCAATAACTTATTATTGAATTCATATTTTGAAAATCCAACCGTTGGATTTAACATGCATGCCAATTTTCATGCCAATCGGATGTAATTTACCATTTGATCTTAGCTGCTCATCTTTTATGCGTTATTTTAAACTACAAAAACTTGAATTTAAACAATTGATTGATGACATGGCTATTAATCTTTGATCACCTTGGAATTTTGTAAGCATGAAAAATATATGAAGATAATGTAATCTAACGGTAGGTTTGTCAAAATTCACATTGAATTAAGAAATATATGATTGGGTTCAAGTAACACCTGATGTATTTTGGAGGTATTTCGGTCATTTCGATGTTTTGGGGGTATTTCGGTCATTTTTTTATGTTTCGGGGGTGTATTAGTCCTTTTTTGGGTGTCGGTTGTGTTTTGGAAATTTTTTATCTTTTTGGGGGCATTGTGGTCATTTATCAAACTTATAGGGGTATTTTGGTCAATAATCGAGGCTATTTTGGCTAGTTTTAGGCACAAGGGGTACTTCTGTCAGTTTCGATGTCTTAGGGGGTGCTTGGGTCATTTTTTTATGTTTTGGGGGTATTTTAGCCATTTATTAGGTTTGGGGGGTATATCAGTATTTTTTTAGGTATCGGGGGTGTTTTTGCTCTTTTTCGATGTTTTGGAGGGTACGTTGGTCTTTTTCTAGGTTTAGGGAAGTATTGATCATTTGATAATTAACAAATCCCTCCACAAGTATAAGTGCTAGAGTAGAAATTCTATCTTGTTAAAAAAAAAAAAAAAATTCCCTATAGGTGACCTATTCCAGCGCTTTTGGAAGCGCTAGGACAGTCCCCTCCGTTCCCTTATGGAGGAAGGCCTGTCCCAGCACTTTTGGAAGCGCTGGAATAGGGTGACCCTATCCCAGCGCTTCCAAAAGCGCTGGGACAGGCCCCTTCATTCCCTTATGGAGGAAGGCCTATCCCAGCGCTTTTGGAAGCGCTGGGATAGGCCCCATATAGGCTTTTTTTTTTTTTTTTTCCAAGATAGAATTTCTACTCTATCTATATTGATAATTAATGAAAATTAACTATATTTATGCATTTAGTAGTATTAAAAAAATTATATTTATTTTTAAAAAAAATATGCAATTTGGTTAAGTCACTGCTTGGTCATTTTATTAATGAGCTATGAAATAAAATTTAAAAACAAAAAACAATCACATATACTCAATAAAATTCACCACAGAGCTTTCGAAAAAAATACCACACAACAAAAATTATCACACATTCTATCTCATTTAAAATAAAAAAGAAATAATCATAGCTAATATTAAGTTTATGTAAAAATTTTAATATATGATTATTGCGTTTACTTTTTTAAACAAATAATATGACTAACTGGATGGTCAAATTGAGAGAATATATATAGTCATATAGATACACAACACATGTCCATCACGTGTCATTCTTAGATTTGAAATTTAACTGTTGGATTTGAAGAGTGTAATGAAATTTAATCGTTGGATTTGATGACATGGCTATTAATCTTTGATCACCTTGAAATTTTTTAAGCATGAAAAATATATGAAGATAATGTAATCTAACGGTAGGTTTGTCAAAATTCACATTGAATTAAGAAATATATGGTTGGGTTCAAGTTACACCTGATGTATTTTGGAAGTATTTCAGTTATTTTTTATGTTTCGGGGGTGTATTAGTCCATTTCTGGGTGTCGGTTGTGTTTTGGACATTTTTTTTATCTTTTTTGGGGCATTGTGGTCATTTATCAAACTTATAGGGGTATTTTGGTCTTATTCAAATAATCGAGGCTATTTTGGCTAGTTTTAGGCACAAGGGGTACTTCGGTCAGTTTCGATGTCTTAGGGGGTGCTTGGGTTATTTTTTATGTTTTGGGGGTATTTTAGCCATTTATTAGGTTTGGGGGGTATGTCAGTATTTTTTTAGGTATCAAGGGTGTTTTTGCTCTTTTTCGATGTTTTGGAGGGTACATTGGTCTTTTTCTAGGTTTAGGAGAGTATTGGTCATTTGATAATTAACAAATCCCTCCACAAGTATAAGTGCTAGAGTAGAAATTCTATCTTGTAAAAAAAAAAAAAAAATCCCTATAGGTGACCTATCCCAGTGCTTTTTGAAGCGCTGGGATAGGTCTTTCTCCATAAGGGAATGAGGAGACCTATCCCAGCGCTTTTGAAAGCGCTGGTATAGGATCCCCTATTCCAGCGTTTTCAAAAGCGCTGGGACAGGTCTCCTCATTCCCTTGTGGAGAAAGACCTATCCCAACGCTTTTGGGCGTCCTATACCAGCGTTTTTAAAAAATGCCGCTATAGGCCTCCTATTACAGCGGTTTGTAAAGTGCCGGGAAAAAAACTCCGCAATAGGGTTTCCTATACCAGCGCTTTCAAAAAATGCTGGTATAGGCTTATCTATAACAACGGTTTTGAAAAACGCCGGGAAAAAAACGCTGAGACAGGACGATTTTTTTGTAGTGAATAGACTTAAAAAAATATGATTCAATTGAGTTAGGATCAAATTATACTTACTAGTATATATAACTTTTGTCAATATATATAATTTAATAATTTTTTTGATTAATTAGTTGTTGCATTATATTTTCTTTTTATACCTTCTATATTTGTAAAAGATTGAAACAAAAATAAATTAATAATTATTTCATTCATAAAATGTTTAACTTTTTAATTCTTTTTAACTTTAAAACTATATACATAAATAATAAGTTTATGAATTGAACTAACACGATATTTGGCGCAAGTGTTGAAACAAAGAGAATCTTCAATCCACTGATGGAATTTTGCAAATAAGAGCATCCGCATCTGCAATTGTAAATGCCATATGTATGCTTAATTTAGCATTTTTCTCTAAAAAACCTTCCACATCCGAAATGCTATATACCAAGTATTGCAAAAAAATTTGCAATACTGCTATAGTGCAATTATAAAGGTAAAATTGCACTGTAGCAGTATTGTTAAAAAAAATATATATATTCTCTTTCCTCGAAATTTCTCTCTCCTCTCTCTCATTATTTTTGTTCTCTTCTCTCTCTTCCTTGTCTCTTTCTCATTTGCTCTTTTCTCTCTTCAGACCCAAACATCATCCTCCTCCCAACATCAACATCACACATCACAATGGTTCATTTTTTTTGGTGGGTTGCAATCCAGCGGGTTTTGTGGTTGTTTTGTTTTGTTTTGTTTGTTTGTTTGTGTTTGTGTTTTTTTTTTTTTTAATTTAATATTGGTTTTTTTTCCTGTGGGATTTTGGTGGGTAGTGGATAGTGGTGGCGTGGTAGGCATGGTGGAGGTGCAGTGGTGATGACTGGGCAGTGGAGGCGTGGTGATAGAGGTTGAGGGAAGGTGGAGGAGAAAATTGGGAGAAAACAAAAAATGAAAAAATATATTTTATTTTGTAGATATATTATTTTAATGAGTAGAATAGAAAAATAAAAGTCGAGATGCTGGATGTATTGTAAAATGGTATTGCATAATTGATAAAGTGACTTTTTGATATGGTAAAATGAGATGAGATAGCATTTTCTAATGCAAATGCTCTAACAATGTAATAGAAAAGTTATTAAGTTACCTACAATCGGTATTCTTTGGTACCATTTTTCTTTTTGGCGCCCAAAAGCACAATCCCAAGAAAATAGGCTTAACATATTTGGAAAAAAACTGCTACTCATCAAGAAAAATCAAAATCACTCAAGAGTCAAGACCTGGACGAAGCCCATGATGAATTTATTGTGAGAGAAGCTGAAAATTACATGGAGAAATGCATTCCCTGTTGGATAAATGCAAGCTCTCAAATCTCAAATATGCCGTTGTTAATTCAATCAATATTTAACGAATGAGTACTTTTAAAATCATAAACTAATTCAATTTTTTGTTACAACTATTTATATCAAAGGTTAAGATTGACAATATTTATCACTTTTACAAAGACCTTTATACATAGACCCTCAAAAATTTTTTTACTATTCACAGTCAGTTACGTGAATAGTTGTGAATTGGTTTTTAATTCTAAAATTTTTGTTAACGAATATTGACATGGAACTTCCAAATTCATCAGCTTAAGAAAACTATCATTGCCTTTATAACAACAAATCATCAAATCCACCCAGATCCATCAACATACCATGCTTAGCATACAAAGCAAAACCAACCCAATCCTCCAAAAATCTCATTCACCTCAATGCTCAGGACATGCTCTAAGAACTAATGTTTTAGGCAAGTTTTCTCCTTTCTCCGGAGAGGAATTTACAAAATCTTTCAGATTGTTATAAAAACCAGAGGAGATCTTTCATTTTCAGACATACTAGAAAGAATGTCACACTTGCATAGTTGCATTGCAATTTGCATCTCTAGTCTTACCTGACCAGTCTCTGAGATTTTTGAATCTCAAATTTTCTTGTTCAAACTTCAAACTTCAAAGGCCACGAGGAAAACAGGTTGCTCTTTTCCAAGTAGACAAAAAACCGTCAGGGAAGCACTTTGACTTAGTTCCTAATATCTTTGACTATTAATTGCAAATATATACTAATACTAGTATAATATTTTTTTTTTGATGAATAATACTAGTATAATATATTTGAAACCTATGATTGACTATATATATATATATATATATATAAAATCAGAACTCACAAGAACTTCTTATGAGTTCTGATTTTATGTCTCAAAGGGATGCATGAGAGAAAAAGAATGAGAAAGAGAGAGCTAGAGATGAAGAAAGAAAAATAAAAGCAGCGAGGAGTCAGAGGACACGTTGTGTGGAGGAAAAATAAAAACAAGATGAGAGGAGTGGTGATGGGGATGGGGATACGTGTGTGGAGGAGAAAAAACAAGAGAAAAAAAAAAAGAAAAAAAAGAAAAAGAAACGTATGGTCCGTATGGATGCAAGAAAAGAAAGGAAAAAAAATAAAAATCACAATAAAATGTTACTACAGTATTTTCATAATATTTTATAATAAATTTTAAGTAATAGACTGTTATTAGTTAATATTAGTGAGTAAAAATATAATTTTAACAGTAAATTCAAATTAAAACTAATAATAACTTTTCACATCAATTTTGTTGTAAAAATATTGCTAAAAATGTTATAAAAGTATCCTTTCATTACTTTGATGTTTATGAGCCAGCCACCCAGCCACCCACGTGCTTTGATTGGACAATGCTGCTTTAATTCAAAATTTTGTATTATAAGCCAGAGTTATCAACATGAATGGAACAAAGAGCTTTTTGTATTATTATTATTATTATTATTTTACTTCAATTTTTGTTCAAAATATCTAAGTGCATCACTATATTTATTGTTTTGTTTTTGTTAAGAAAATGGCATGTTAAATAAATTATGGAATTTTTATGAAAAATATATTTAATTTGATTATTTCTATTTGTATTAATTTAATATATTTATTTATATTTTAAATAATTACTAAATTAATTATGGCGTCATCATGGTTCGATCATGGTTCAACTTCGATTCGACCTTCAAAACTTTGAACTTCTCCCTTTAACGGTTTATTGAACTATCCAATTTTGAAAACCATGACAAGTAGTAGATTTCCTACAAAGGTAGTCTTGTTAAATTTGGCCAAATAAGAAAAGGAAAAGTAATATGTTAATCACCATGAATACTTTGGTCTAACGATATGATACGATTATTATATAACAACTAGTTGAGTACGTACGTAACGTTATTATTTATATTTATTTATATATAAATATCAAAATATGCAATAAATGTCCGGGTTTTATAAAATAAAAAGGACAGGGAAAGAATAAAGGCAAAGGTATTGATTGAATAATCTTTGTATTTTATCATTTATATGTCTCAAAGTGGTGTACAATGGGTTAGTTAAAAAAAAAAAACAATTTACAGTGTGTGTATATATATATGTATGTATGTATGTATGTATGTATACACACACAAAAGTATTAGTTCCAAAAAACATAATTATATAGTACTATTAGTACATGATAGTTGACCTATGGACAGCGAATTGATTAACTTAAAATCAAGGACAATTAATCAAGGACAAGAATTTCATAACTCAACTAATTTAAAATTTTTTGTGTTTTTAAATGAAGATATTTAGGGTTTAGATTTTCATTCCTCCAATTATTGAAATATCAAAAATTAAAAAATGTTTCTTGAATTTAATCATAATCATGCACTAACCAAGATATACAATATGAAACATGTGCTAATATTTTCATATTTTTACATTCACATATGAGAGCAAGAAAACTTGCACTTCAGTCTTTGGGGGTATGGAAATCATCTTGTCGGGCTCATATTGATCTCATAAAAACAAAAACAAAAACAAATTTCAAGTGAATCTTTCCTTCTTTTCTTTTTTTTTCTTTTTTTTCTCGCTTGAGTAATGTCATATCATTTAATAATTTTATATTTATATGAAATTTATCAAATATATTGTTGGATTATATTTTTTATACTTTCCATACTTGCAAAATTTCATGATGATCAAAAATCAATTGCTCTCTCATCTATTAAACATTTAAATTTCAAGTTTTTATAATTTAACATTATACATAAAATATGAGTTTTTGAATATAATAATACATAACATTCAATTCACGTAAAATTTGACATGTGTTAAAAAAAATGAGAATGTATAATCCAATTAAGGGAATTTTTAAATTTTAATTCAATAAAAAGTTCATGAGTAGAATAAGATTTAATAAAGAATTATATTATATGTAAGTTTATCATGACCCACACACAAACACACACAGAGGCATGTGACAAAGTCCCGTCAATTATATTGATGACTTGCCTTTTTTTAGATACACATTTCATAAATTTATAAATAGCAATAATAGAAGTTGTGAGTAGTTTATCACAAATTTTACTTCATATGTCACATAAAGCAAGTGACCAGTTACAAAAGTAATTCTAAGATCCACTTATTGTATTGTTAAGGAGGTACCAATTACATTCATTATTTTTATTTTGTAATTGGTACCTCCTTACCAATTACATTCATTATGTATGTGTGTTTGTTTCTAAAAAAAAAAAAGAATGGGTAATTGTCCCACATTGCTTAAGAGAGTGTGTTGTGTGTAGTATAACTTGCCCCACCCTTTCTTAAAAGTTACCATGGTTTTTGAGTGAAGTTGTGGTGTGCCTTTGTGTTAGAACCCCTTTCTCTCTCCCTTGTGTGTGTGTGTGTTTGTTTCTCAAAAAAAAAAAAAAAAAAGGGTAATTGTCCCACATTGCTTAAGAGAGTGTGTTGTGTGTAGTATAACTTGCCCCACCCTCCTTTAAAAGTTACCATGACTTTTGAGTGGAGTTGTGGTGTGCCTTTGTGTTAGAACCCCTTTTCCTCTCCCTTGTGTGTATGTGTGTTTGTTTCTCGAAAAAAAAAAAAATTACATTCATTATGACATCAATTTTAAATTTTTTTGAAGTAAAGTCAATAGTTCTAGCATTCTTAATAAGTTATACATTCATTTCTAAGAATAGCTATGAAACTAGTTTATCTTGGTTTCTTTTTATGCGTGGCTGCACATCCCATACACACAGGAAGCCCCTTTCTTGCATTTGTTGTTGCAGTTTTTACAATACTCCTTGTTGGACATTGGGTTCATACACTCATCTTTGCAGCATATCTCTGAGTACTTGCATTTCTTCCCACACCTCCCACAATTAGGTTTGTCTGCCCTCACATCCACACATTTCTTCTTGCAACAATCTGGCCCTGGGCTGCCCTTAGCATGGCAAACCCTAGGGTACTTGTTACATGTCATCACAACCCGGGAGCATTGAGCAAGAAAGTGACTTGTTCCTCGAAGAGAAATCGGTTCTTGGGTTTCAGAGAATCAAGGTTATTTTGCTTTGTAGCACTATCTCATCATTGAGAAATGAGTCATTTTCATATGGTGTTGCCCTAGTAATGGCTAAAGCCATGAGCATGACTAGCATAAGGAAAGCACTTGGGGACCTCATGATTTTGTGTGTGTGTGTGTGTAATATAAGGGAGACTGGGAGAGATATTTGAAGCATGAAGGAATTAAAAGAGGAGGGAACAGTTTGAATGGATAAAAATGTAGCTAGAGATAGGGATTATTATAGAGAATTGGAAGGTCATGATAAGGTAAGTAAAGTTCATAGTTGCATGGGCCATATGGTGTGTTCATTAATTGGTGAGATGGTCTAATTCAATGCTTAAAAATAATGGATTCAGTAAATGAAATTAGGCTTCCAAAGAATTTTTAAGCTCCAAATTAGGGGAAAATTGAAAAAGTGACACAGATTACATTTAAGGTGGTAGGCTACTATGTCCTTACTCAGTCCTTACTATTAATTTCTGTGGATCATATAAATCATTGGTAATAATATCATATTTGATGGGATTGAATTTTAGGTTGTGTTTGATTCAGCTGTAAAGAAATTTGAGAAAATATTTTAAACCCTTGATAGTGTTTGGGTAAACATGAAAATTTGGTCAAACTGGAAACAAATTCAGTTGATCGGAAAATATGGTGATGTGGAGTGTAATATGCTTACCCATAGCTCCACCGCAGCCTTATGCCTCCTCTCACCGAACCCTCGTCGTTGTCGTCGTCATCGCTCACCAGTGCTCTAACATGACCCACCCACGAATTGATCAGACCACCCTAACCCACCCACAAACGAACTGATCAAACCACTATGCCCACCCACCCACTAACAACAACCACCGTGACTAGATCGGACCACCTCTGCTTCGATGGGGCCTTTAGATCTCACCGCCGATCTCATCGTTGTTGCTTCTCTCTCTCTTAAGCTCGTCATTGCTGCTTCTCTCTCTCAATCTCAATTTGAGAAAATATTTTTCACCCTTGATAGTGTTTGGGAAAACATGAAAATTTGGTCAAACTGAAAATAAATTCAATTGATCGGAAAATATGGTGACGTGGAGTGTAATATGCTTACCCATAGCTCCACCGCAACCTCATGCCTCCTCTCACCGAACACTCATCGTCGTCGTCGTCATTGCTCACCAGTGCTCCACCATGACCCACCCACGAATTGATTAGACCACCCTGAAAGTTCAATATGTGTCTAAAACACCCTTGAACTTTGAGACCCCCAATTACAAAATTACCAATTCAAGCTTTATATCAAACAATGTATGTGCGGAAAATGATAACAAGCTTATAATAGAATTGATAAACAATCTAAACCATAAATAATCACAATCACAGCAGTAATTAAATGGTAAAGATAAAAGGAAGAGAGATACAAACATAAGGACAACACGCGATGTGTTATCGAAGAGGAAATCGAAGCCCTCGGCGTAAAACCTCTCTACCGCCCTCCAAGCGGTCAATAATCCACTAGAAAATATAGTTGGGATACATGAACAGTAATAGACACTCCAAGCCTAATCTACCCAGGTACTTAAGCCCTCCAAGCTTCCTGCTCCAACGAGGTTGCACCAAACCTTTTTCTTTTCTAGCTTACCGGATTCCGCTACTAAACCATAGCATCAACCAATGAATATTGGTTCCTTCCAAACTGCTTCCCTTAGCACCAAATGAACCTTCTCACAGACGTGGGTGTGGTGAGAAAAGAATTTGGTTAATGACCTCTCAAGGATGTATCAATGGAGAGGAAGAGAGTAGAGGAATTTGTAGAGTCTCTTAGATGAAGATTGGGGATGAGGCAATCTTGTTTTGCTATAGGGTTTCTCTCACAAAATTCTCTCTCCAAGCTCTCTACATTTCGTGGGTATAAAGGTCTATATATAGTAGTGTGTGTTTGGAATACGAAGAGACATTTTTTGCCAAACAGGGCTGGTTGGCGGCTTGGCCTCGCGGCTTGTCCAAGTCGCGAGTTCAAGTCGTGAAGTAACGGCTTGGCTAGCTGGGACTTTTGTCCTGTAGTGCGACAGCTGGCGCGACCTTTCAGCTCCTTTGTGTGCTTCTCACGTGCTCGCAGTTGGCGGCTTGACAGTCGCGAGTCCTAGCCGCGAAACTCTGCTTCTTTGCACAAACTTGAGCTTTTCTTCATACTCTCTTCACATACTACCCTTACATGAATCCCACCTAAATACAGGGTTACTAAGTGTTAAATTATAAGCAAATTGGCACGGAATAAAGCCAACAAGATGGTTGATAAATTTCAACCTTACACACCCTAACCCACCCACAAACGAACCGATCGAACCACTGTGCCCACCCACCCACTAACAACAACCACTGTGACTAGATCGAACCACCTCTGCTTTGACGGGGCCTTTAGATCTCACTGCCGATCTCATCGTCGTTGCTTCTCTCTCTCTCAAGCTCGCCGTCGCTGTTTCTCTCTCTCAATCTCAATCTCACCATCACCGCCTCAACCCTCTATTTTTTCTCTCAAATCTCTCTCTCTATATCACGATCTATTGTTGGGTTTGTGCCATAGAGATTTATTTTTTATTTTTTATTTTTTTCTTTGGGTTTATATATTGGGACTTTTATTATAATATTTGTTTGGAAGCTGAGAAAAATGTGAGAAATGGCAGAAAATGCATTTTTTAGAGCATTTTCAAGAACACAAACAAACACATGAAAATATTTTCCAAAATTTTTTTGGAAATGTAACCAAACGCCTAAAAATATTTTCCCTTTTCAAAAATATTTTCAACTGAAAATATTTTATACTTTGAGAATATTTTACGTTGAGCCAAACACAACATTAGTATTTTAAGCAAATGACAGACTTGGTTGGGCAGATCCAAAAGTAGAATAACGAAAAGCCAAAAAGTTTTAAATTTCTATGTTTGCTTTAACGTTTAAACTTTAAACTAACTTGAAAAAGCCGACAAGTTGTGAATTGTACAACTTTACTCGGATATATCATTAATATATTTTTTAATTACTATACATTGATCACAAATTCACAATTAGTGTCATTTTAACAATTATGAATTAAAATTTGCATGAAATAATTTAGTTTTAAAAATTGGATAATAATTGTAATAAAAGGACGACGACACATGCAAAAGAGCACTTTAGGAAGAATAGTACGTATGTAAGAGAGATTCGGAAAGGCTCTATAAAAGGCTCGTTGAATTCGGAAAGAGAACTTTCTTTTTCCAAGATTAAAAAAACAAAAACAAAAACCCGGTACGGAAGCACTTCCATGTAGTCTATGTTTTGAACTTTTAGGGTTTTATCGTAAAACTATTTGGAAAAGCAGGGTGGACCATTTTATTTTATTTTTTATTTTTTTTCTTATTAGTATTTTTTAATAGATTTGATAGAAATTTAACTTATAGTGCCTACACTAACTTAGAGCCCATTATATTATTGATACCATATATTTGAATTTATAATATCTACTCTATAATAATTGCTTTTTATTATCAGGTTAAAATATTAATTAGTTCTAGTATAGCAAGGATTTGGCCTTGGTTCTTCTTCGATCCTAAGGGATTTTATTGATTGATCTATTTTATTGTTATTATATTATGAAGTGTAAATGATAGAAGTATCCTTGATCCTTTATAGGCTTGCAATCTAAATGCCCTTCAACAAGGTTGTTTTTTTTTTTTGGGTGGGAAAGGAAATAGTTAGTACATTTAGATTTATAGTATTTAATTAGATCATTATAAACTAGATCCAGTTCAAATAAAAAATATTGAAAGAATCACTTTCCATAGAAATGAAGAAACAAAAAAGCCTTATTCACTGCTTAGAAGCAAAACAATCACATGAATATCCATCATACGCTCCATTATATATACTACAAATATTTTATTCCAAATTACATTCACAATATCTACCTCCATTTTTCTTTTCTTTCTTCTTACAATTTCCCTTTGTATTTTTATTTTTAAAATTAAATATAGTGAAAAGAGTACTTCCTCCTAAGAGATGGCTATTTTAAATCAATGTGATTAAGAATTTTTATGTTTTGGGACTCTTTTGAGCTTTGTGTGCGTGCAAAGATCGTTACAAATTTACTTTTTGATTTTGAGACAAAATTGTTTCGGAATGATTACAAGATATACGAAAAAAGAAAGTATAAAATAAGGCAGAGTTTTATTTAAGGCCAAACTAAAAAAAAAATCAAATTATACCGATAATGACTTCTGTATTCTTTCTCCAAATTACATCTGGACCACAAACGTAAATTTAGTTGAATACCTCAAGTTATTTAAAAAGAAGGCTAAAGATGGTACTTATGTTATGTGTCTATATATATATATATATGTGTGTGTGTGTGATGTATTATATGGTTTTTTTTTTTTTTTTGTAAGGAATTAGTAGATGATTATTATTATAAAAGAGAAAAAAAGAAAAAAAGAAAAAAAGAAAAGAAAAGAAGGAAGAGAGAGTTTTCAGTCATGAACAAAGATAAAAAATTATTAGATTCACTAGTAGGATTACCTGCATAAATGGCAATGTTTTATCAATTGAGAAGACTGGGGAGGACCGTTTTAAATACTTGGTATCACCGTTGCACATGTAGCGGCAATCACACAAAGGCGAGTCCCATCCCATTCTTTTTCCATGGATGAGTTTTGGACAAAAAGTCCAAGATGGCAGTTTAGGATGCAGTCAAACGTCTGACCCATTGGTTTAGTTGTTAAATTCAACTTTAGATTGGGCTTGTCATACTCACTATTCTATTCACATGCATGGTTGCTAAAATGATGCTTTCCTGCTGTTGCCTTTGCGGTTTGGGCCTCTTATCATTTAGTAGGTTATTTATTTATTAATGTTAACAGTTTTTCCTTTAATCAGTCAGTTCAAATTTTCAATGTAAAAATGTAAATAGAAATTACTTTTTTGGGGGGTAGGGGTGGCGGAGGTTAAAAAAAAGGAAGCAAAATAAAAGTTTTGCATGTTGTATTGGGCGGAGAGAGAGAGAGAGAGAGAGAGAGTTTTACATTAAAAAAATTACACAATTTATGAGAACATTACTCAACGTTACATAATTTTTCTTTTTTTGATAGAAGTATTGTGCCCAAATAATCGAAAGTACATCAATCAACTAATAGATAGCACAATATTCTCACATACTAAAATCATGTTTAATTTTGTGTTACAATAAAAACCAATTACCCACGTATATACATATTTGTAATGTGTAATGTGGTTTAGCATAGATGGAAATTACAATTGCAAGCATTAAGCATGCTCAAATATTAGAAGATAGAGAGGTAATTCTATACCTTATTACCTCAAAAAAAAGAAAAAAAAAAGAAAAAAAGAAAAAAGAAAAAAAAGCCAATAATTAAATAGTATCACACCAATTACACCAAAAACAAGATAAGCAATATATTTCACACCAATAGATATGTATGTTGGCAAAAGCGTATGAAAGAGTGATCATCTTGCCTTTATTTGTTACCTAAAATCATACTTCCTCCTTTGGTCCTTTGGTCCTGTGTATGTATTACTATCACATTTTATCCCTAGCCATTTATATATATGAAGCTTAACATCTTTGCTAGTTGTTACTACCAGAAAAGCACTAGTACAACTCTTTAATTAGCATAGCTGCATAGCCAATACTCACATGAACTTCCCTTGCTGCACTTCTTGTTGCACTGGCCACAGTGTCTTTCATCACTGGATGGGTTCACACATTTCCCTTGGCAACACATTTCAGAGTAGTTGCACTTTTTTCCACACTTCCCATAGTTAAGTTTGTTTTTCATCAGATTAACACATTGTTTGTGCAGCAATTAGGCCCCGGGCTGTTCTAATTGCGACAGCATTTAGGGTACACTTCACAAGTTCTCACAGCTTTGACCTGTTGGGCATGAAATCGACCCCTTCTTGTGTTCCTCGCCTTATGGTAACACATGTTCATTAGCGTTATCATTCTTTATGTTGACATGTGATTCATCATCAACAGTTGAAAGAGATAAGGCTATACACATAGTTAAAACCAGCAAGGTGAGCATGATTTTTGATGAGTTCATTGCCATTGTGCGTATGTGTATGTGTATGCGTGTGCAGAGAGAGGAAATAAGAGAGGGTTAATTATATGAGTAGTTTGAAGATGGGAAAGAATATGGGATGTTAAAGCCTCAAAGGTACTTATAGAGGGGTATATGATGGTATGTAAGTTGTCTTGGAGTAGTAGTCTATCAACAGCATATGAAATTCAAGTAAATGGGAGTTTAGTTTCCAATTAAATTCATATTTTCCAATGTAAGAGAGACATTTGGGAGAAGAAGAGAACCAAAAATTGGTACATGTCTAGTGTGTTGACTAGTGCATTGTAGTAGGCGTTCAGGAAATTTCCCTTGATCGCATAGTTAGGTGATATATACTAGGTCCTTGTAATTAGGTCCCTCTCCCTTTCTCAGCGAGTAAAGCAACTTTTTTTTCTTCTTCTGAATTTTATATGATTAATATTAAAGATATTATAAATTTTAGTATCTAACTCTAATCACAAGATAAAAAATAATTAGAAAATTTATTTATTATGTTGTTGATGTGAGATTAATCATCGTTCTCATTTCAATAGTAAACATTTTATAAAAAAAAAGTCCATAACTATAGCAAATTTCATTCATAGTTTGAACCCTTTCCAAAAAAAAATTATCTATTTATTAATAAGTTGATAGTTACAATGAGATGTGCTAATTAGTTGAACTACACGGCTCTAGGCTTCATAGTTTACACCTTAAGCCTCCATTTATTGAATGGAGAGAAATATATTACAAACAATGAAGAATTATCCCATATTAGCCTTATAAATTATAGGATAAATTTCATATAAATAGATTTGCATGAGATTATATTATGAAAAATGATTAGGTACTCTCGGAGTAAGGAGAAATTGTGTTTCAGAAGTACTTAAGAATTACACTTGGAAGCTTTGATTTGTGTAAATACACTAGAGCTTGTTCAAACTCCCAAATAAAAATTACGGCTAAATTGCTTTTACTCTAACTTAAGCTAAGTGCGGAATAAGAGTAAATGAGCGCAAACAACTGATAACACTACCCTAAGCCGTATTCATCCATTATCAATAGTAAAAGGAAAGCTTAAAGAGTAGGGAAGAGAGATGCAAATACAAGACACCGAGATGTGTTATCGAAGAGGAAACCGAAGAACTTGACGGAAAACCTTTCTGCGATCCTCCAAGTCGAAATCGATCTACTAGAGAATAAAATTGGAGTACATGAATAATAAAAGACCCTCAAAGCCTAGTCTACCCCATGTACTTGAACCCTCCAAGCTCCTGCTACCAACTGGCTTTTCGAAATCTTGTCTTCTTTAGCTTTTTGGATCCCGCAATTCAGCCTGATTGCATCCGCCAATGAGTGGCTCCTTCCAACGCTTCCCAACAGCACCAAAATCTCACTTTACACTCAGAATGGGTGTGATAAGTGTTTGGGCTATAAACCTCTCAAGGATTTAGAGATGGAGAGGTAGGAGTTGAGGAAAACCATAAGGAAATGTATAGATGATTGTGGGTATAACAATCTCTAACTCTCAAGTGTATTTTCTAGGGTTTTCTTTCTGAAAAACAGTCCTTACAATTTGTGGGTAATGTTGGTATGATGTTGCAGGCAACCAAAAATAAAACCTCTACTCTTAAAAATATATGTAGTGGTGTGAGTAAGGATCGTTCCCACGGAGAGTATCTAGTCTAGTTTTATGCTACGTGAACAAGGATTTTGGGGGGGGGGGGGGGGGGAGGGGGTTGAGTATAACGAAAACAATTATAAGAAAAACAACTAAGGAACAATTTAAGTTAAAATATCGAAATCAATCAAAAGAACAAACCTTGGTCTAAGTCAACATCCACCATTGGAATTTTACAACTGATCATCGATGCAATTATATATCAATTCAAACTTTGAATATTCACCGTTAGAACTATTTTCCTATTTCTCCTTAGTTGCAGTTAATTAGAAAACAAGCGATCTAATAAACCCTAACTACTAAACAACCCAAGACAAGCACTAAAGATTTAATCTAGTAGCAGCCTTAAGAATTAGAGAGATTGATGAAACTAAACAACACAAGAACAAGCAATTGTATTTAATTTAGTCGAGTGTTCTTCCTAAGATCTAATAATTTATGATGCAGCAAATCATTAAATCTTGGTTGCTTCACAAATTAAAGAGATCAAACAATTACGGTTTTGATATCTAACTTAGCAGTAGATTGCAACGAATAATAAACTAGCAGGCCTCCTAGTAATTAAATGAGACAATTATGAAAATAGGTATAGAAGAACATCTTATACTTAAAGCATAAAATTGAACAGTAAAAACAAATTAGATCTCACAGTTTTATTGATTTTGAGGCTTTCGTTTCCTTCGACCAAGTATAAAAGTTTAGCCAAGCCAGCTCATGATGAAAACTCAAAGGAGAAAATTAGAGAAGAGGGGAGAGAGGCGTCTGTGTCAATTCCCCTTTTTCCAAGCCTACAAGACCTCCTAAAAATATTCTAAATATTATCCTAAAATAACAACATCCAAATTTGATTAATTAAAGAAAATATAAAAAAATAAAATAGAGTCCTAATATAACTAGGAAAGTGGTGTTTTCAACTGGAAATTTTGTGCACCAGATCTGGAAAACTAATGAAAATAAACCGCATCAGATCTGCATATTAGAATTGCAGGCTAAAGAATGTTCTAGAACGTCAGTAGTGCAGGTGCGACAACTTCAAGCCCGATTACAACCTTGATGCAGCGAGTATCTCTCAAAACTCAAAACATGAAAGTTGTAGAGCGTTTTCTTGGCGTTCCATAGAATCTTGAATCATCTCTGTTAAATTACCGATTGTCTCAAAAGCTTAAGCTGTTAGGAAATGGTGAATATAATCACTTAACTATAAATCTAACACTCCCACTCACTTGTGAGCTTAAACTTCCCCTTAATAAGTGGGGGCCAAACAAATGGGAATTTAACATTTTAAATGGGAGGTAGACTAAAGACAGGGATCGAACTCAGGATCTTCTGTTCTGATACCATGTTAAATTACCGATTGTCCCAAAAACTTAAGCTGTTAGGAAATGGTGAATATAATCACTTAACCATAAATCTAACAATCTCAATCGGAGCTCAGATGAGAGAGTTATGCCCAGATTATGAAGAGATGTCAAAACTGTCCAGAATCGCCCGATTAGCTTCGTTTTACACTTAACGCCTCCATTTGCAACCTAAATCAAAATATAAGAATAATGTGTACATTTAGGCACCAAATGAGTATAGAAGACTAAACATTAAGGGAGAAAATATGACATTTTGCATTCTTATCATGAGGGTATATATAGTGTGGGTAAAGACTTGATAAAGCAAAACACAATTTTTTCCCAAACAGAATGTTTCACGAGTACTTCGGGGCGTTGGCCTTACCACGAGACACTCTCAAAAACCTCTAGGTTGGCATGACTCTTCATCTTCCAGTTAAGTACTTTACAAGTGGCTCTTTTGCGGGTAAGCTTCCCCCAAGACACTTGCGAAATCTACTTGTTCATCCTTTGAAGTTTGAATCTTCACACTCTCTCACACTCATTCCTTACAATTAGAAACTCACATAAATACAAGGAAATATGATTGAAGAAATTTACAATCAAATTTGGCACGAAATTAAAGCCAGCATAAAAATAGTTGGTAATTACAACTTTACAATCTCCCCTTTTGGCTATTTTGTGATAAAACTCCTAAACAGACTCTAGACTTAAATGTAAGTTTTGAAACATAGGCAAAACTCACTCACAACTAATTCTAGAAGCTGTGAAGCACTTGCACCGTATTCACCTGTATCTTGAAACACTTGCATATACAACAAACTTTCATTAAACTCATGATAAGTAGAATATAAGGTATGTATAGGAACAAGTAAAATGCGATCAAGATACCAAAAGAGATATAAGCTATGAAGCATAACTTGATCAAACATGAACAGTCATTAAGAAATGACTACAATGAACATTTATCCAGTAAACGATTACCCGGACACGCAATGCAATTAAGAGCAATGCTAAAATCAATTGCATGTCCAACAAGCATAATGCACTAAGGAAACTAAAGCTAAGAGTAGTAGAAAGCTATAAGCATCAAAACGGCTATAAAAACCAAGATACACAAAAAGTACTAAAGATAATTAAGTTTTAAACTTTCTAAACTAAAGTACTTAAAAGCTTTAAACGAAAGCAATGTAAAAACTATCCAAAAGCTATTAAAACTTAAAGTAAACTAGAAAACCACTATAATAAACCAATGTATACTAAGGTGTGCTAAACTGTGCTCCCCCTTAAGTTGTACTCCCCCTCAAACTACTCCCCCTTTTTGATCGGAATGGCTAAAGATGCTAGAATGCCACAGACTCTGACTCTGAGTTCTGCTACTGCTGGTCCCTAGTTATGTCATCAATCTGAGATGAAAGAGCAGTGATTTGGCCTTTTATGTAGGTGAATTGAGATGAGGAGTGTCGCATGTGGGAGTTTGGCATGCCATACATCTGTTCAACCTTTTCGATTAGATGATCAAGACGATCGGGTGCTCATGCACGCGCTTGGGAAGAGGGTTGTGTAGTGTCCTCCGAAACTAAAGTGAAATGCCCAATTTCCTCTTCAGTGTCTCCACCTTCTTCAGCAACATTGTCTCTTGGAATTTGAGAGACACCAATCGATGGTCTGGGGATATAAGCTTTTCTTCGGGTCATGGTTTGTGCACTTATTGGATCATCTATTTGCATCACTGGAAGTCCCCTCGGAATCTTCACCCTTGCCCTTGTGATAAGAGACATGACAAGGCTTGGAATTGTAGAGTTAGCCTTGAATTCCTTTTTGTGATGCATTTGGTGAAGAGGTGGCAGATGTGACTACAGATGTCGATCTCCTTGTGGGTGAAAAGATCAAATAGGAATATAGACCGTGGTGCTGACAAGTTCGTTAAGTTCCTCATTGGGTAGAGGTTGAAGATCATGATATAGGCCAAAGTTCACATCTCCAGAGTGAATAGAATGGTGTGCAGGGCCTTCTTATTGATTTGTCCACCAAGGACTTCCATAAAGGGTTCTAGTTTCTCCCTTCTCTCATTATATTGTAGGGATGTGTGAGGAGTCGTTGGACGAACCTCCAAGATCTCTTGAATTGATTCCCTTGTGATATAGAACTCTCTCCCATTCAGCCAGCAATTTATGCGACCCCCTTCCATAATGGCATTGGCATAGAATTCCTGAATGACTTCTTCATAAACATTGCCCATCGGATTCAACAGCTTTGCCCACGTCCTTTCTTTGAACAATTCAGAATGAAAGTGCCTTCTAAGGACTTTAAGTCCACAGTCCTTTCCAAGATGATTGGGGCCTTGTTGTAGTGATCGTTAAAGGCCATATATATCAGCATCATCGCTTCGGAATGCATCCGAGGAGGTGTGTTGATGCTTTGAAGACTTCTTTGTGGCTGATTTCTTAGGAGGAGACATCTACAAAACGAACACAAGCACAAAGAAACAAAGACAAAAACAAACAAGGAAACAAACTTGATTAGAAACAAGTTAGTCCAAGAAAACGAATAAAAGTCCTAAAAGGAACATAAAAATGTAAAACCTAATGCCATAAGACCATGTTTTAAGTGTTAAACATGAAACAATACTTATCTAGCATGAGTAAAATGCAAAACATGTCAAGTGATCAAGTGTGTGCATCAAGTGTGCATGTGGTGTGCATCTGTGATGCATGACAAAGCATGATAAAGCACTCATGGGGTAAAGTGTGTAAAACACACAACCAATGCTTAGAACATGTTAAGAATGTAAAAACATAGTAATCCCTCAAATTTGGTACTCATCGGAGTTCAAAACAACGATAAAATGTCATTTGGGCATTTCATCAAACACTTAGAGTTCATACAAACCACTATTATGTAAAACAATGCATGAACATGTTGAAATCTTGCCTAAATACATTTTAAAATGCCACTTGGGGCCAATACAAACACAACGGGACACAGCCCAATCAAGAAAATTAAAAAGATTTACAAGAAAATTAAGTTTTTCCCAACCCTTTCAAAAATGACCCAACCTTAAAAATGCTAGAATCTAAGACTTAATCTAAGGAAATAATAGTGAAAAAGTGTTGAAACATACCTTAGTTGAGTCTTAGGAGGGGTTGATCTTGAGTTTTGGGTGAGTTTTTGAGAGAAAGTGTGTTTTGGGTTGAGAGAGACATGGAGGAGGAAAAATGAATATGTTTGAAAAATTGTCACTGTTTGGCTTTAAAAACTGTAGATTCGCGCATTTCATGGGTAAGCTTCTCGTGAAGTTACTTGTGAAATTGCCACTGAAGCGTACTGACAGTTTTCGCGGGTAGCTCTTACTTGCGAGCCAGTCGTGAAACTCTCTGTCTAAAATTCAGTGTATTCTAAAATATGCCATCCTCATTTTTGCGGGAAGGGCTTAGTCGCGACTTACTTGCAAAAATGCCTCTAGAAGTGTTTTTTGATAAAGAATAAAATAGACATTGTGGACGACTAAATTTCTTGGTTCGAAATGAGTGAAATAAGTAAAATAGTTTCACAAATGCGAATTTGTATTGATGAATGTGTGGTACAATTCTTTGAAATTACAAAAGAGTGATCCTCTGATTCGATCTCCTTGCAAGACTTATTGATGGGATTTGTGGTAATGTGATTTTGACTTGAACATAAAATATCATTCAATTTGGTTGAGGGATGGATCGAAGATTGTTGAAACAGAATTACAATGAATCTCTGGCTATGAGCTTATTAGAAATCCTTTGTTCTTCACGTTCTTCGTGTTCTTCGTGCATTCTTCGTCTTTGAAGGTTTGTGGTGGAAGTTCTTCAGGGCCTTAGGGGCTTGAATCCTTAGAGCTTCACTGATTTGTGATTTGTTGATGTTTCTGGAGGCTTTTGAGCTTGATTCCAGCAAACTTTAGGATCTAGGAAGATGGTTTGGATGATTTCTCTTCGAATGTTCTTCGAATTTGAAGTTGAAGTTCTTGGAGGCTTTAGGGCTTGGTTCCGGCAAAGCTCCTGTACTTCTGAGTGCTTCAGATGGCTTGGTGTCCTCCTAAATGTCTTAAGAAGGCTTTTATTTATAGGAGTTTAGAGGTGGATGAGTGACACGTGGCGGAGTCTGATTGGTGACACATGTCACAGCCTGATTGGTCCGCTTATGTCATCGCTTACACGTGTGAGGTTGATTATGTCATCGCTTACACGTGCGAGGTTGATTATGTCATCGCTTACACATGCGCTGATGTGTGATTGGTTTTTGCATGACACTTGGCAAATTTCTGTTGGTTTCTGAGTAGTGATAGCAAAACCTAGCAGCAATACGTGGAGTTTTGTAATTGGTTGTATTTTGTAGACTTAGTAGTGTGACGTGTCAGCTTGTGATAGGTCGGGAATTTTCCCTCTCTACAAATGCCCCTTCGAGACTCGTTCACGCACACAGTTTCGGAGTGTAGTGTGGGAATGAGTTTCGAAAACAGATTTTTGCACTTGACTTTTTAAGTGAAGTAGTTGAAGGTGGTGGAGCTTTCAGCAGGATGAGATAATTTTCGAGGAGTAGACCCACCCATATGAAAGGCTTTGATGAGACCAAAAAGGGGTCTGCGAGTATTTGAATGTACTTGCGTGACTGAGCCTTCTCAGCAGAGGTTAAGTTGAAGTAAATTCAGAAGAGTATTTTGGATCGTTGGTGGCGATCACAGGGTGTAGAAGATGGGGAAGAGGTGAAGATGTTGGTTGGGTACAACATACAGAGTCATGGGGCCAGCCTCGTGTTTTTGAGAACTTCTGGTGAAGTTATATCGGAAGAATATGCTTTGGATTATGGCGAGGACCTGTGGGAAAGTGGTTGAATGCGCATGCATCATCGTTTTACTCAGGTTAAGTTGAGGTAATTTCAGAAGCTTATGGATTCTAGGGATGCTGATGTTAGTGGTGAAGAAGACGGGGATGAAGCAAAGCGAATGGGTGAAACATACGCCACCATGGTACTGGCCTTGTATGTCGGGGACCCTCTGGTGTAGATGTTTCTATGAAGTACACCTTTGAATATGAGATTGACTATATGTTACATGGGGTTTGACAGCAAGTCGTAGAATGTGCATGCGTGATGGGACTATGCCGACAGACGTTAAGTTGAAGTAATTTCAGAAGAGTACCTTCTGAAATACTTCAAGCTAAATTTAAGTTGGAGTAATTCCAGAAAGTGTGTTTTAAGGTACCAGCAACGATGACCTTTGAGTCCCATACTGGCGGGGACATGGAATAAGGCTCTGGTAACCATTTACCGGCTCCAAAGGCTGAACTCTGATGAGCTGGTGCCTTGGAGGTTGTTTCAAGTGTTGGATGAAAGACAATTTGTAGGATACCCCAACACTTTTTACCATCTTCACTTACTGCTACTTGTTGGAAAAGCACAGAAAAATGAAAGATGGAGTGAGCTTGTGATTCTGGCCTTAGAAACCAGTCAAGTTGCTGTTTGTTCTGAACCGTTGCTTCTGTTGGAAGGCCAAGCAATTGGAGAGAGACTACAGGAGCCCTAAGGTTAGGAACAGGAGTTTCTGCTGGACTTGGATTTCTTGGCCAACCAAATCCAAGGAAGCATGAAACCACAATGCAGACCTTGTTATGAATAATTTTATGGACAAATGTGGTTGTTAAGTGGAGAAACAAAATTTGTTTAGATCTCAAAACTACAATGATGTTGTGAAGAGGGTTTCTATCGAACCATGAGAGGGTTGATTTCAGATGAATTATGAAGCAATATTGGTTGCTAAGTGTTGAGAATGATGAGGCCATAGTGAAAAACGGCTGTGAGAAGGAGGACTTGAAAATTTGAAAGAAGCAAATCTTCATTTATGACTCAATGTGTTTTTCTTGATGAGTTTTCAATGGACCCGACCCTTCTATTTATAGCGGAGAGATGAAGAATGGTAGATGGGTAGTTGAGAATGGCGGATGAGAATTTTTGGTGAGAATGGTAGATTTTCGACTGGTAGGCACCGAATGGTAGGTGGGAATGTTTGGCACCGAAAGGGGAATGGTAGGTTGGAGACTAGTAGGCACCGAGCAGGAATGGTAGGCTGAACTGGTGACTCAATGTAATTTCAAGTTCAAAGTACACTTGTGAGAGTTCATCTGTACTTTGAAAGGGGAGCTTTGATGAAGTCTGGAGAATAACCCTGAGGGGATCTAGACCAAGTGGATGAATCTTAAATTTTGATTTTGGGAGCTTAATTTTTGGACATTGCTAGTACTTCGGAGAAGTGGGTCACATAGGTAGTTTCCAAGTCCAAAACAAATAAGCGGATTTCAAAATCAGAATCTATGTGAAAATCTGAATAGGACAAATTTTGCTTGCACATCTTGATTCTTGGTCAAAGTTCACATTAAATCCAACAACTGTAGAATCACATGATTTGAGAAATTTCGGATTCTCAAATGAAGAAATAGACCCCAAAATCGAAATCTACGCGAAAAATTAGGCAAGATAGGTCCTTAAAAATTTTGACTTTTGGTTAGGATTTGTACAAAAGTCAACTTTCTGGAATTGGACAGTTTGCACAATTTCCGAATCTCGGACAAAGAAACGGATTCCAAAATCGGAATGTACGCGAAAAATTGAGTGGGACAGGCCCCTTTTGAAAATTTCGACTTTTTGGTCAAAGTCAAAAGTCAAACTTGGTCAAAGCATTTTCTTTTCTTTTTTTATTTTTTATTTTATTTTTTTAGTTTCTGGCGGTTCGGACCGGGTCAGGATCAACGGGTCAAACTGGGTCGGATCAGTACAGATGGGTCAATCCGGATAGTGGAGGATGACGTCATATAATGAGGCGCGCGTCAGATCGCGTGGCATGTGGGCGCATGGCACATAGGAGCGCGTAACCAGATGATGGTGGCGTGTGTCGGCGCGTGAGTCTAGGGCAATGAGCGCTGGAGATTCTAGTGGCGTGTGGAGGCGCGTGATGGCTCTTTTGGTCCCAAAATTTTTGGGTTTTGTCGATCTAAAGCCGTAGAAAACCATGGTTTTGTCATTTTTCTAAAATTGTGAACCTATTTGCATAGGTTTGAGAAACTAAACCGTAGGCCGTCATGAGCTTATGGCGGCGCGTGGTGGCACGTGGTAGCTCTGTTGTTGATGATCTTTCTGGGTTTTGTAGATCAAGGGCCGATGGATCTAGTGGTGTCATCGGATTTGTAAAAATTTTCTCGGATTTGTGCAGATTTAAATGAGAAACCTGCAGGATGTTGGGAGTTTTTGGCTGCGCGTGGCGGCATGTTACGACTCTACTTTGCACGTCTTTTTCTGGGTTTTGTTGCTTGAAGTCCTTAGAAGATTTTGGTGGGTTGATTTTTTGTGAAATCTTGTCAGAAGTTTTAGAAATCTAAACAACAGATATTGTTGAATTTGCTGCCATTTTGGTCTACTTTGGCCGTGGCTGCCCTGACAGGATGGTGCTTGCGCATAGACTTGAGGGTCAGGAGGTAGTTGGTAAGCTACCATATGCTGTATGTCATCTTGCATTTCAACATTCGGTGCAGTTTTCTTTGATTTTGAGTACATCCGAGTTGCAAAGGTTGACTTCAAATATTTTCTGTGTGATGGCAGCATTTAATGGCTTGCCAGATTTCTGAGCTCTCATTTTTCTTTTTGTTTGTTATCCAAGAAGTTTTCTATATAAAGCCACCCGGGGCATGCATTAATCTGTGCAAGTAGTTTCCAGTAGGTAGCATGATACGTAGAGAAATTATATTTTCTTTTTTTTTTCTTTTTCTTTTTTTTTTTCATCCTTGGCTTGTACTAACTCTTTTTTTTTTTTGACAGGCTAGAGATTAAAACTGCAGCTCTCTCTTTATTGATGATTTTTTTTTCAGACGTGCCATGAGATTTTCTTCTGACAAGTTCTTTGTTGTTTCTTGTTTTTGTTATGCAGCTGGCTTTTCTTTATTCTTTGGGCTTTAACGTCAAGCTTTACACCAACGTTCTTATAGTGATGTTTGTCTCCATCTTTACCGTTCTCATAGCAACAGTCATCTAGACAACAATATTATCAAAGATGTTCATGATTCAATGATGCTATTACTAGCACTTGACCTTGAAGTTGTACTGGCCTTTGTCTTGGCAATTAAGCTGTATTAACACTTGTCTTTTCAACACAACCCTCTCAATGATCCTTGCAACATAACCACGTCAAGAGTCTTTACCATGAAGCCGTGCTAGCATTTGTCCTTGCCATGAAGCAATATTTGCAGTTGCCTTCATAATGAAGCTACATTCATCATTTGTACTGAAGCCGCGACGAAACTTCACTTACACTTAAGCCGCGCCAACATTCATCTTTGCCATGTAGCCATGTCAACACTTCATTCGAATTGAAGCCGTGCCAACATCCATCTTTTCCATGAAGTAACGTTAACACTTCATTTGCACCGAAGTCGTGCCAACATCCATCTTTGCCATGAAGCTACATCAACACTTCACTTGCACTGAAGCCGTGCCATCATCCATCTTTGCCATGAAGCTACATCAACACTTCACTTGCACCGAAGCCATGCCAACGTTCATCTTTGTCATGAAGCCATGACAACACTCCACATTAGCACTAAAGTCACATTGAAGTTGCACCAATATTTGCACTAAAGTTGTGTCAACATTCATCTTTGCCATGAAGCCATGACAACACTTCATTCATATCGAAGCTGTGCCAACGTTCATCTTTGTCATGAAGCCACGACAACACTTCACATTAGCACTCGCACTCACATTGAAGTCGCACCAATATTGACATTTATAATAAAGCTACAATAGCACAAATTTTCAGAGGCAACATAGCTCAGACATCAATGGTGCATAGCACTGTAGCCAGACATCAAGATGTCAAAGATGCCATCAAGGCGTTGAAGATGCAAGGAGTCCTTATCAAGACTTTGAAGATGCCGAAACATGCCACCAAGAATTTTGACATTGCAAGAACATGTTCATAGAGGAGAGATGATGCAACACCGACTTCGGATATATAATCTATCATCATCTGGAGGAAGTTGACGTCATCCAGATTTCAGAAACATGATGTGAAACAACACCACTCAGAAGGGAGATGATGTGGTTCAAATTTCAGAGCTATGAAGTGGCACAACCTAAAAGAGAGACAATGTAGCTTAGACTTGCAAGGTACAAGAAGATGCTCCCAGGAGATAAGTGATGCAAAGCATACTTCAGAAACGTGGGAGAATGTCCATAGAAAATGAGCAATGCCATGCAGACTTTATTTCTTGCAAAAGAGGTTGAAGATTTTATTTCGCTCCACAACCAAGAATCAACTTATGTTTATCATCATTTCAAGGAAAGCTAAGCAATGTCAGCTCCTTACAGTCTTCATCTTCGACTACAACGATCTTTGATCATCCTATCGAGCAGTTGACTATCTTTAAGCAATGCCTTGCCAACTAAAGGAACCTTAAAAGCATATTGACAACCGTTGCAAAACTCTTCAAGCCAGACTGGCAATCCTTCTTCTTTTCATGTGACTGAACTTAGTGACGAGTACTAAGCTGCCTACGTACCCTGGAGAGGGATCAAGTCATCACGTAGTTCAACATAAATTTTTTTTTTTTTTTTTTTTGATATTTTTTTTTTTGATATTTTCTTTTTGGATGATTTCTTTGTTTTTTTTTTGGTTGTTTCTTTTTTTTGAAAAAATGGGGGCTCAGTGTGTAATAGTGGGTATCACCACTAATCGAACCGGAGACCCTCAAGGGCGACATGGGCATCCAACCACTACGCAACACTAGCAATTGGTGACATAAAGTGGGATTAATTTCTCCTTATTGGTATGCTGTCAAAGGTATTGGGAAGACATCATATACTTTTGCAGCGCTACAGTGGGTAGTTTAAACTCTTACCAAGGAGCAATCCTCGATGTTCAAGCGTAGAAGTGTTTAAGGAACTTTCCATTGATGGGGCCGATCCTTGCATCATCATTGTTGATCAACTTGTAAGCTTGGTTGGTGTTTACCCCCTGCTTGAGAGTCAGAAGTACATCGTAAGCAACGGTCACATGGTTTGACCCGACAACTTCATTGAAGTCTAGATCAATCTTGTTTTCTTTGGCAAGCTTCATGATTTGTTCTTTGAAGACGAAGCATTTTTGGATTGGGTGGCCAATGATGCGATGATATTTGCAGTAGTTAGGGTCATCAACTTTCCCTATGTCTTCTGGTTGCTTGCATTCTGGCAATTCGATTAGCTTCAATTGCAATAGTTGTTCTAAGATGTTTGGCACATCTTCATCAGGGAACGGATATACTTTTCGCTCACGTTCCTTAAAAGTTAGACGACGCATCTTGCTATTTTGCCATCCTTCAAGTCGTTCTTCATTTGCATTTGCTCCTCTTCTTGGAACCTTGACTTCAGTAGTGTTAACAATCATCGGGTCTTTGAGGCTGACCTTTGCATTCCTATCATTCTTCCTTACTTCCTTTTTGCTTTCCTCAAGTATAGGAGGGTTTGTACTTCCATGGTTAGCAATGCTTAACTCCATGTCGTGCGCACGAGTTGCTAACTCTTCAAATGTTCGAGGCTTTATCCCTTGAAGGATGTAAAGAAGTACCCAATGCATGTCTTGGATGCACATCTCTACAGTAGAAATTTCAGAAAGTCTGTCCTTGCAATCTAGACTCAAAGAACGCCATCGATTGATATAATCAATGACGGGCTCATCCTTCCATTGTTTGGTATTTGTAAGCTCCATCATGCCTACCGTGTGCCATGTGCTATAGAATTGGTTGAGAAACTCCCTTTCAAGTTGTTCCCAACTGTCGATTGACTCAGGTTCTAAGTCTGTATACCAATCAAAGGCATTTCCCTTCAGTGAACGGACAAATTGCTTTACAAGGAGGCCTCCTTGAGTCCCTGCGTTCTCACAAGTTTCTATGAAGTGAGTAATGTGTTGCTTAGGATTTCCATTGCCATAAAACTGCAAGAACTTGGGGGGTTGATACCCATTTGGCATCCTCATGTTGTTGATGTGCTTTGTGTAGGGTTTTGAATATGTGAGAGAACTTCCATATTGTGCTCGGATGGTATTTGTTATCATGTCTTGTAGTTGTTGGACTGACAATGAAGCAACCGAAGTAGATTGTTCTTGTCGGGGAGTGTTTTCAATTTCTCTCCCTTCGTCATCCTTCGCAGATGTGAATTTATGACCATGGCTTGATTCACCAAGATCTTGTACTTCGAGTTTGTTCATTAAAGTTGCAATTTGGAGGTCCTTATCTTCAAGTGTTTTTGTGAGAAGGACAATCCTTTGCTCCATTTCAGCCATCTTTTCTTCCATGGTAGAGGTGTTAGTCATCATGACTGACACAACTTCCCAAGATGATGAAGAAGCAAGTGAGTTGAAGTGAGCACGTGAAATCTCATCCTTTGGGTTTCCTTCGGCATGAGAGAAATCGTGCGACCAACTTCTTGTGAAGGAAGGAGGGGATTTGCCCCCATACTTGAGGTGTTCCAAGGTGGAGACGTCCTTGTTGATGACCTTGTTTCTTGCAAGAGGGTCTAAGGAGATGATTGTCTGGACCTTGGCTTCCTTGGTTGATTGAGATTGAAGTTTGTTAGGTTCTAAAGATTTAGGATTTTATGTATTTAGAACTCTAATTTGTAATGTTGGCAAACCATGATCAAAACAATATGTTTAGTCTTGTTTAGGCTTGCTCAAAGTATGTTTATTTGTAAAACTGGAATCGAGTGATTGCAAATTTATTGGACTAAATCTGTAAGGCTCGATCAATTGAAAATTAGACTCGATCAATCGAACCACGTACAGATTTATTTTTCTGCAGAGTTCCAGTTAAGCCCAAACTTTATTTAAATGTCTTGGGGATCAAGTAAAACATTCCTATATATAAGGAAAACCCTAGAACGTTTTTGGGACTTTTGAAGAGAGATATTAGAGTGCCTCCTTTTATTTTTAGGGTTTTGTACCCAAACCTCTCTAAGTCTTTGTTGTTCATATTTGCTGTTTTGTGTAAATCTCTTGTGAGATCTAGAGGAGCTTTCCTTTACACAAAACTTAGGGTTTTCAAGGTAGAGATAGTATCAACATCTTGATGATCAACTTGGTTGCTACCATTGAAGTTTAAAGAATATCAAGCGTGGGTGCTTGTAGCTGATTGAAGAATTCAAGAAAGAAGGAGTTCGTGGATTCGGAGCTTGCACGTGGTTGTGTCAGTAAGTTCTACTGGTGGGTAGCATTAGGAAGTCAAGCGGGGAGCTTGTAGTCCTTTTGTATGAACTTCGATTCTTTTGTAGTGGATTCAGGTTTGCCTTGAGGATCGGTGGGTCAAATCCTCCCCGGGTTTTTACCAGTGTGGTTTCCTGGGTGATCATATCATTGTGTCTTTTACTTTTCCGCTGCTTTATATTATTGATATGATTGTTTGACTGTTTTAACCTAGAATTGCATAATTTGACTAAGTAACAACTTGGCTAATTAACTAGGCTAACTAATCTGGTTGTTTTAAGGGGTCTAAATTTCCAACAAAATTGATTATAAGCTTTAGGTTGGCTACAATTGATTGCACCAATGTAGTTATTGGTGGTAGTCATACCAAGTTTAGTTGAAGTAGCTATTGTTGAAGCTTGAATGTTCTTGCTAGAGGCCATTTGAGCTGGTAGCAAGATGATGAAGATTTCTTTCTTTGAAGGAGAATGAGATGAGAGGCAGAGATGTCCCACCGGGCGTGCCAGAATATGTGGACGACTAAATTTCTTGGTTCGAAATGAGTCAAACAAGTAAAATAGTTTCACAAATGCGAATTTGTATTGATGAATGTGTGGTACAATTCTCTGAAATTACAAAAGAGTGATCCTCTGATTCGATCTCCTTGCAAGACTTATTGATGGGATTTGTGGTAATGTGATTTTGACTTGAACACAAAATATCATTCAATTTGGTTGAGGGATGGATCGAAGATTGTTGAAACAGAATTACAATGAATCTCTGGCTATGAGCTTATTAGAAATCCTTTGTTCTTCACGTTCTTCGTCTTTGAAGGTTTGTGGTGGAAGTTCTTCAGGGCCTTAGGGGCTTGAATCCGTAGAGCTTCACTGATTTGTGATTTGTTGATATTTCTAGAGGCTTTTGAGCTTGATTCTAGCGAACTTTAGGATCTAGGAAGATGATTTGGATGATTTCTCTTCGAATGTTTTTCGTATTTGAAGTTGAAGTTCTTGGAGGCTTTAGGGCTTGGTTCCGGTAGAGCTTCTGGACTTCTGAGTGCTTCAGATGGCTTGGTGTCCTCCTAAATGTCTTAAGAAGGCTTCTATTTATAGGAGTTTAGAGGTGGATGAGTGACACGTGGCGGAGTCTGATTGGTGACACATGTCACAGCCTGATTGGTCCGCTTATGTCATCGCTTACACGTGCGAGGTTGATTATGTCATCGCTTACACGTGCGCTGATGTGTGATTGGTTTTTGCATGACACTTGGCAAATTTCTGTTGGTTTCTGAGTAGTGATAGCAAAACCTAGCAGCAATACGTGGAGTTTTGTAATTGGTTGTATTTTGTAGACTTAATAGTGTGACGTGTCAGCTTGTGATAGGTCGGGAATTTTTCCTCTCTATAGTCATTTTGGAAAAAACTCTAAACACACAAAATACATACAACACTTTCAAAAACATATAAAAAATACTCAAAAATCTTTTTGGATTTGATCAACAAGCAATTGAGTATACACATCACATTTGAACACGTATAATCATACAAATGGAATAAGCATTCGTTGAACATTAGACTCGTGTGATGTGTGTGTGGATCAAGTATGAACTAGTCCATAGTCTAGTATGAAACTTCAATGATCAATTCAATCAAGTCATACACAACTAGTACGAAGTCAAGTGACCTATCTCACTTGTAGAAATGAACATATATGACTCCTCACCAAAGTGATTACATTTGATTGAAAGCTTTTCATTTGGCTTCCATTTTTCATACTTTTGATCAAATAAAACTTAAATTTTTGAGAAGCAATGCCATGAACTTTTTGATGTATTTTTGACAAATAAGCTTTTGGCTTTGGCATCATACATTTTAATACATATTTGCTCCACCTTTTTCTAGTCAAACTAGTTTTCAAAGCAAGGCTTTTTCAGCTATTTCTCCTTTTGGAGATTGACATTTGAAGAGCTCTTTTGAAAAAGAAAAAAAATGTGAGGAGATATATAGGCACAAGTCTACTCATGTATGAAGATCAAGCAAAACTATTGACCAATCATTCACGACAAGCTTGAAGATCTATTTACAACAATCAAATGTAGATTTCTAGATGACGCTCACACTTAGAAAATGTGCATACATAATAAGCTAAGCTCATAAATGCACTAAGCCATTAGTACGGAGTTACTAAGCCAAACTTACATGTGATATACACAACACAAGCGATCAATTTTTTTGAGATTTTTCACTTTTTATGGGTTTTTGAATTTTTCAACAAACTCAAAAACATGACAAACAAAGTAAGATCAACAAAAACAACAAACAAAAACTTGTAAAAGAAACATGCTAAAAGCGAAAGCAATGACATAAGAAGATTGCATATGCCATGATACATGAAACTATAACCCTAATACGTTGGAAGAATTAATGCATGGGCATAGTGAATGATCATGCATGAGTACCCTTCTTCACTCACACTGTATGAGTGTTTTGGGTGAGATCCCTAGACGGAGGGGTATGATCGACGTAACTCTCAAACCTCGAGGTGAAGCTAGCAAGGCATGATGAAATGTTCTTCAACATCTCCATAACATCTCCAATGAGTTGTCCCTCATTTCTCCTTTAGCTTGAATTTCCTTTGGCATTCTTTTTGAGGTGTCTTGGCCATGAAAAGAATCAGCCCTCTTGAGTGCTTGAAGCTTGAAGCAATTTGGCCTTGTGTGCCCTCGCACACCACAACGACGACAAAAATGCTTCACTTGAGGTCTCCTTTGACTTTTGGGTAATGACTTCTCTTTTTCCTTTGGTTTTGTATCAATGGTTCTCTTTGTAACAACAAATGTCTCAATTTCGGGCCTCTCCACTTTCGATTTCTCAACATTTTTGGCCAATACGAACTTCACTTCCTTCTTGGGTTCGCTGCTTGAGCTTTCTTCACTGGTATAGCCTAGACCGGCCTTGTCATTTGAAGATCTTTGAGAGGAAAGCATGCTATCAAGTTTCTTGGTGGATATGCGCTTCACTTTAACATTTGCTTGAATGATTTCAAGTTTAAGGAACTTGATTTTCGAGTAGGCATTCACGAATTCTTCCTTTAGCCCTTCAACTTCACACTTTGCCTCCTTAAGTTGCACAAGTGTATACTTATGCTCTTCTTCAATTTTCTTCATCTTCTTTACGACGTTGTTTGCAACCTTGGCATATTTGCCACAATCTTCAAGCAACGCATCATACACTTCTTGAAGGTTCTTCTCACCTTTGTTGAGACACGCATCCTTATCTTCCGAATCTTCAACTTCTTCGACTTCGGAATGTACACCAAGCTCATCAACCAAGTTGCTCAACTCATCTCTAGAGTCAACCGTGGTAATTGCCATGAAGGCTAAATAGTTTCCCTCACTATCACATTCTCCTTCCGTGTCAAAATTTGAGCTTTCTGAATCACTAAGGGTGGTTGTAAACACTTCCCCTTTTCCTCTCAAATAGTTTGGACATTCTTTCTTAAGATGTCTGTGCCCATTACATTCATAGCACATGATTCCTTGAGTTAATGATGAGTCTTTCCCATCCTTTTTTCTTGAACTCATTCTTGTCATTTTTTGAGGATGAGAATTTTCCTTTACCAAATGACTTCCACTATTCTTCTTCTAGAGAAATTTTCGAAAGTTCTTTGCAAGAAACGCCACCTCCTTTTCTACATTGTCTTCTTCAGAGGAATCACCCATTCTCTCATTTATAGTTTTAAGAGCGAGTGATTTGCTGGACTTGTGAGAGGGGAGTATGAGTTCATAGGTTTGGAGAGATCCAATAAGTTCTTGAATCTTTATCTCATCCAAATTTTTACTCTCCTTTATGGCTGTAACCTTAGCCCGGAAGCTTTCGGGTAAGGATCTCAAGATCTTTCTCACCACTTTGGCATCTTTTGTCTTCTCCCCAAGATTGGGCTTGGCAATCACTATCTCGTTAAGTCTCCTATAAAAGGAATCAAATGACTCATCGTCGCTCATCTTTACTTCTTCAAACCGAGTAGTGAGCATTTGAAGCTTAGTATCCTTAACCTTCTTGGTACCTTCGTAGGTTGTCTCAAGAATGGTCCACACCTTTTTGGCGGTCTTCACATGTGAAATCTTGTGAAACTCATCAGTAGAAACACCACAGAAAATAGCATTTATAGCTTTGCTATTGGTGTTTGCCAAAACAAGAGCAGCCTTATTCCATTCAGATTTGGCGGTAATGGGTCTTACATACCCATTCTCAACAAAATCCCACACTGTCTCATCAATGGCACAAAGAAAAGCACGCATACGTACTTTCCAAAAAGCATAGTTACTCCCATCAAAGAATGGAGGAGCATTGAGGGATTGAGATCTATCCATCTCACTTGGGGTCTAGGATCACACTAGGATAATGAAATCCGGTAAGTGTATCCGCTTTGATACCAATTGAAAGCTCGGATTTGTGTAAATACATAAGAGCTTGTTTAGACCCCCAAATAAAAATTACGGCTAGATTGCTTTTACTTTAACTTAAGCTAAGTGTGGAATAAGAGTAAATGAGCGCAAACAACCGATAACACCCTAAGCCATATTCATCCATTATCAACAATAATAGGAAAGCTTAAAAAGTAGGGAAGAGAGATGCAAACACAAGATAACACCGAGACGTGTTATTCAAGAGGAAACCGAAGAATTTGGCGAAAAACCTCTCCGCAACCCTCCAAGTCGAAATCGATCCACTAGAGAATAAAGTTGAAGTACATGAATAACAAAAGACCCTCCAAGCCTAGTCTACCCCATGTACTTGAGCCCTCCAAGCTCCTGCTACCAACTGGCTTTTCGGAACCTTGTCTTCTCTAGCTTTCCAGATCCCGCAATTCAGCCCGATTGCATCCGCCAATGAATGGCTCCTTCCAATGATTCCCAATAGCACCAAAATCTCACTTTACACTTTGAAAAGATGTGGTAAGTGTTTAGGCTATCAACCTCTCAAGGATTTAGAGATGGAGAGGTAGGAGTTGAGGAAAACCACGAAAAAAATGTGTAGATGATTGTGGGTATAAAAATCACTAACTCTCAAGTGTATTTTGTAGGGTTTTCTCTCTGAAAAGAACTCCTTACTATTTGTGGGTAATGAGGATATATATAGTGTGGACACTAGCGATAATCTCCTGGCTGGCATGACTTTTCATCTTCCAGTCATATGCTCTACACGTGGCTAAGTTTCTCACGAGACACTCGCGAAATCTACTTGTTCATCCTTTGAAACTCGAGTTTTCACACTCTCTCACACTCATCCCATACAATTAGAAACCCACATAAATACAGGGAAATATGATTGAAGAAATTTACAATAAAATTTGGCACGAAATTAAAGCCAACATAAAATAATTGTAAATTACAACTTTACAACACTTATATTATATACGGGACAAATAAGAGTATGGTTGCTATGTATGTACCAAAGGCGTGCATGTATCTATAGTGTAGTTTCTTTGTACGGGCTAGAGGCACACATATATTTTGTAGGAATGTAAAAAAAACAAGTCAGTATTAAAAATTTAGGAATATTCATTTAATTTTATTTCGAACATAAGTTGAGTTCAGATCATTAATAAATTCGATTATATGTTAAAACTTGATTTATTTTCTTATCAAACAAGCTCAACTAGTAAAACTTGTTCATGAACAACTTGTGCTGGGACAGTAACTGCAGTTTCAGCTGCTGGGGTCTTAGGAGTTGTAGGTGGAGTATGATACTTGAAGAAAGTGAGAGCCAAGGCACCAGTAACATGTGGGGTTCAAAGCAACGAGAACAGGCTTTTCTGAAGACATTCGACGTTTAACCAAATTCCTTTCTTTTCATTTCTTAATTTTTTGATTGCTTTTTACACTTTTAACATGTCTGTTTTGATGGCTTCTGTTTCTTTGTCTATATTAAATTATTAAGAGAGCACATAATTATGCTTTAATTTTACAGTTACTAGCTACAATTTATGCCTCTTTTTCTTATGCATCCTTCATAATTAATATATATATGTTGACTCAAAAGTGAAAGATTTAATGAAGATCTGTAAAAAGAGGAGGCAAGGTGCAAATCTATCTTTTGCTTGATATCATACAATAATTTCAATCAACCTTCAATTCAAATGCATAGCAGGGATCAGCAGAGTACTGGCACATATCCATTTGGTTTTGTCACAATGTCTATAATAATCAATACTTCAAGAACAATAGTGTCTTCCTTTTATATTGAAAAAAAAAAAAAAAACATAATTTAAATTAAATATTATAAATATAAAGTTGTATTTAGAACCATATCAATTTCAAACTTAAATGACGTGATACCATGAGCATTGCTAAGTACAAAGTATAAAATTTTAACAATAAAATAGACTAAGAGGAGATTTGATTCCTTTCTCACATAATAATGGTTTGCTTTAAATAAATTCATGATAAAGTTTTTATATTCATGTGAGATGAGAGGTCACTACCCCGAAGTGGTGAATAATTTTCACCAAAAAATATATATTTGGTAAAAGGATTTTACATTTATTGACTAGGAACTTATTTTGGATAGTCTCAAATTGATATTTATGATTGATTACAAGCTCTCAGATACACGTTCCCTTCCAATTACTCTCTAGTGCTAACTGTGTCACATGCTTCAATGAAGCTTGTTGTATATCACTTCAGGGAGGGAGGAAGGAAAAAGGTTGTAACAAAAATACTTAGCCAAATTAACAAGCTTTACCATATACACATTTCAAAGGACCAGCACTAGACGTCAGAGCAGGCACCATTGATCCATGAGCAACCACAAATGATTGAGCTTGAGAGTAGTATGGATCGCAATTTCCCCACCCAGATTGAACAAAATAAGCACCATTGAGAAATACATCCTTAGAAGACCTCCATTTCCAATTCTTCCATCCATTGCTTGCTTCTCTCTTGGTAACCTATCATACAAGAAAGAGATATGCCCTAAGAAAATCTAAAGCAATTAAACACATCTATATCATTTTGAATAATTCACTCGCTAGTTGCTTCCAAAGGTTTTAGTGAACATCTTGCTCATTTTGTTACCTGTTTGGAAAAGCGAAGATTAGAAGCTACAAAATAGTTTCCTTCACTGAAGATGGTTGGATTAGAACTGCCACCAATGGCATACATACGCCACTCTTCATACTTATTGTTGGCTACATGGGCATATCCAAACCTTATCCTGCAATATTCACATAATTGATATGAGAATAATGTGACTGCTTTTAACTTTTGGAAATCATAAAAATAGTCTCCCTCACCTTGGCATCCTTTGTACAAGGCCAGCGCCAAAATGGTTAAAGGCTATTGTAATTCTCATAATTTTATCTGCAGTGAAATTATCATTGTGTCCAAGTAGCATCACCTGCAAGCACAATCAATATTTAGTTACATATAATCCAAATAAAACCTATTTGGAAAGTAAACTTAAGTTGATGATGGAGCTCATGGTGGTACTAATATATGTTTTTTTCAAGGCACGGATAGGTTTTTCATCAAATTCTAAGACATTCTAGGAGCCAATGATTTTTAAATCAATTGACACTTTCTAGCGTTTTTTTATGAAGATGGTCAGGGTTCCCTTCTCTTTTAAATGCATATAAAAAAAGATTCTAGAAAAAAAGAAAAAAAAAGGCTAACCCTTTTTAAACTGAAACTAGCTGCCTGACCATTTCCCCCCTTTTTAAACTGAAACTACTGGGGTCGAGCCCCAGAAATTAGGCCACCTTAATGTACGTGGAGGTGAGACTCATTGACCTTAGGACTCAAAATTTTAAAAGTGAGCCAATATAGTGAAAGGAAAATGTTATCTCCATACTTTATTATGCTGGGAGAAGTAGTTGTTAGAGATTGTGATGGCAGTTGAAGCATGAATTATGTCAATAAGGCCATCAGTGCAATGGGAAAGAAAGCAATGGTCAACCCAAACATATGAAGATGCAAATATGGAAATGGCATCTCCATCTGAGCCTCGACGATGTCCAGCATGTGTTGGACTACTCCTAACAAGTCCAGATTTCCCTGGCTTACAATCATGAATACTAATCCCATGTATTATAACATGGCTAACACCTTGCACTGTTATGCATGGCCCGTATGCAATCTCAACTTTAGCTCCTCTTCCATCTATGGTCTTGTAACTATTCATAATGAGCTCATTCTTGAGTGTAATGACCATGTCCTTAGCAAAAATGATCCAAAGAGGTTGTGTTTGGATAACACCATATCGAAGTGTGCCTGGTTTTGGATTTACAGGGTCATCTTCAGCTGTTGTGACTACGTATATTGCACCATATTTCCCTCCTATTGCATCTTTGCCATAGCCTACAGCACAATCTGCTAAAGCACCGCGATTTGAGGCCCAATTTGATTTGGTGCGCCAACATGCGTCTATTACATTCTTAATTTTGTTTGTGGGCAAGGAATTAGTAATGGGGGCATAGCTCCAAGGTCTTGGGGAGTAATTTGCTTCTGAGATTGAAGCAATATGTGTTAGAGAACATGAAAGCAATAGTAAGAGAAGGGATAGGGAGGCCATGGCTATATTGTATGTGTGAGACAATGAAGTAGGTGGGATAAAGAGAGAAATATAAATAGGTGTTGATGTAGAGAAGTTGGTGCACACGATTTAGGGGATGAATTTATATTTGTTAATTTGGTATGATTTTGGCCACCAAAATAAACGTGGGTGCACGAGCTTAGCTTGGCCGACTTGTCCCATAGATATTATAGAAAATATACGAGTCTTGAGTGTTTTTTTTTTTTTTTTAATTGAATATTATTCCTTGCATATCTACAAATATATAGGGAGGAATTTTCGGGGGTAGGCTTAGAAATATATTATGCACTGACCAGAAATAATGTCAATAATTTCTATATCTACAAAGCTGGGGAATTTGGTTTCAATTAATGAATACGATTACAATTAGTTTTATTATTACTACATGTCAAATGTCCAACTATAGATACATTATGGAGACCTCTCTTTTAAAAAATATAAATTATAAAGACGTGGGAGCTCGGAGTTATGTGTTTTCAACATTTGCATGTCCGCGGGTTGATCCTTCTGCGATCAGTCTCAACCTTAAACGGTAATTTCTTTTATTTGCATCAACATGGAGTTCCCTTTCACTAAGGGGTTTGCTGCTTTGTATTTCTTGGAAAGTCAAGTCGAACACTCAATGGACCATGATTGATATATCAGGGCAAAAATTATGTCAACTTTAATTAAAATATTGGAAACAAGATTTAGGGTTAAGTGCCAAAAATAGCGGTGGTCAAATATTAAACATCGAGAATATCTACTTCCTATTTCTATATAGAAAGATGCACCACGCACCGACTTATTTCACGGGAGCAAGCACTCAATTATACAGGTGGAAGCTAGACTTATTAAGAACCTCCATATGCCTTTCGGTACAGGCTGAGGCCAAGGCTTTTTGGAGGAAGAACTTAGCTTTGCTTGGGATGTATGCATGTATAATTGATGCCGTGTTTGAATGTGACTTAAAAATTGTAGCTGCTGCGGTTTTGAGTTTTCACACTCCACCGGTGGCTATTAATAATGTTATAGTGGGGATTTGGCAAAGATGGCAAAATTTTAGATCGGCTCAAGTATCTCATGTGCGGCAACTCAGCATATATCTTGGCATAATTCACTAAGGGTATTGCTAGTTATGTAATTTGGATAGAGAATAATCCTTATATGATTGAGTCTATTTTGGCAGAAGATGTATTACTTTTATCTTTTTCATAATGAAAGTTGCTATCTCCTTATAAAAAAATAATAGGCGTAAATGCACTTTTAGTCCCTACATTTTGACTTTTTTCCATTTTAGTCTCTACATTTTAATTTTATCACTTTTAGCCCCAAAATCAATTAACACATTCCATTTTGGTCCTTTTCATTAGCCCACCAACAGAAATTGCTTAGGTAGTAAACTGATGCTGAAGTGGCCAATTAAAAAAAAAAAAAAATTTAATTAGCATTTAAAAAAATGTCATGTCAGCTTCTAAATACAAAAAAAAAAAAAATTATTAATCAATTTTAACGAAATTAAAAAAGAAAAAACAAAATTAAAAACAATAAAATACATCAATTCAGATCTAATTCATTTTGAACAAGAACACACAAGGGTATTGATAGTTATGTAATTTGGATAGAGAATAATTCTTATATGATTGAGTCTATTTTGGCAGAAGATGTATTACTTTTATCTTTTTCATAATGAAAGTTGCTATCTCCTTATAAAAAAATAATAGGCGTAATGCACTTTTAGTCTTTACATTTAGTCCCTACATTTTGATTTTTTTTCCATTTTAGTCTCTACATTTTAATTTTACCACTTTTAGCCCCAAAATCAATTAACACATTCCATTTTGGTCATTTCCGTTAGCCCACCAACGGAAATTGCTTAGGTAGGAAACTGATACTGACGTGGTCAATTAAAAAAAAAAGGTTAATTAGCATTTAAAAAAATGCCATGTCAGCTTCTAAATACAAAAAAAAAATTATTAATCAATTTTAACAAAATTAAAAAACAAAAAACAAAATTAAAAACAATAAAATACATCAATTTAGATCTAATTCATTTTGAACAAGAACACAATCACAGATTTAAACATCAACATAAGAACATAAAGCACAAACCCTGAACCAAACACAAAAAACACAAACTCAAATTTAAACATTAACATAAGATCACAAACACAAAGAGCACAATAACAAACATAAACTTAAAAAAAGAGTAATTAAATTTTTTTTTTTTTTTTTCTTTTCATTATTTTCGGAAGAACAAAGTAACATGTTCTTTATATTCTTCGGGAAAGAACATGAAGGTTGCCCAGAAAATTAAAATAATCAATATTTTCTTTTATTTTATTACATTTTCTCAGCAAATAAACATGCAAAAATTCATTCAAAATCCCTTTTCTCCACCGAATCCTCCAACAAATCAAACCCTTAAACTAAGATAGAAATCCAAATATTATTTCCAATTAATATATAACAACAATCCAACCGGTATAATTAAAGTGACGATGATATATGCATCTTATATGTCTGGCTTTTTATACTTATGTAGCACTTCTACCTTGCTGGAAATCCAGAAGATGAATTTCAGCTACAAGGTTGAAGCCCATCGGAGGCAAAAAAAAAATCGACAAAATCTCAACCACCGTGAACCCTCTATGACCCATTCCAAACGCACCTGAGACCCACAGCCACACCATCTGAGATCCACCTGAAACCCACGGCCACACCATCTGCAATCCACGAAACCTCGCCTGAGACCCTCTGCCACACCATCGAGCACGGCCAAACGCACCACCGTACCCATGAACCCATAACACCAACCCAAATCGCCAATGCCATACCCACCCACCAATCTGACCACCACAAAGTTCAAACCCATATCACAACCAACAAAACCCACCCATCATACCAAAACCCAACAACCACAAATCACAAAACCACGAATCCGATCTCACCTCACCAAATCAGACCCACGAATCTCTCCTCTTGACCATGAGTTAGACCCACAGGAGAGAGCGAAGAGAAAAGAGAGAAGTGAGAGAAGAAAGAGAAGGGAGGAGTTTATGTTTGTCATTGTGTTCTTTGTATTTGTGATCTTGTGTTTATGTTTAAATTTGAGTTTGTGTTTTTTGTGTTTGGTTCTAGGTTTGTGCTTTATGTTCTTGTGTTGATGTTTAAATATGTGATTGTGTTCTCTGTTCAAAATGAATTAGATCTGAATTGATGTATTTTATTGTTTTTAATTTTGTTTTTTCTTTTCTAATTTCATTAAAATTGATTAATATGTATATATATATATATATATATATATATATATTTGTATTTAGAAGTTGACATGGCATTTTTTAAATGCTAATTAAAAATTTTTAATTGGCCACATCAGCATTAGTTTGCTGCCTAAGCAATTTCCGTTGTGGGCTTACGGAAAGGACCAAAATGGAACGTGTTAATTGATTTAAGGACTAAAAGTGGTAAAATTAAAATGTAGGGACTAAAAAAAAAAAAGTTAAAATATACAGAGTAAAAGTGCATTTATGCCAAAATAATAATAATAATAAAGAGTAAAAACCAACACGATATTTAGTATGTCAATGAAGAAAAATAAATGAGTAGATTGTTAAGGAAAGAAAAATGGTGGAGTTACCGTCAATTTTATTATAAAAGGTTACAACCTGGTATTAGGATGCCTTTTATGGTCTAGAAGATTAACCATGAAATGGAATTTCTCCATTGTTTTATTTGAAATGGAGAGGATGATTTTTCTACATATTGACCTAATAGTAAATGTGATTAGCATTAAAATCTTTTATGTGTTTAAAATTCATTGAATTCGTTTATGCGGTATATATAGTACAATTTATAATATCTCTTAGCTTAAAGAAAACTACAAAACTTACTATTATTAGATAGTATTCAAATTCTCTAAAATAATAATAAAAGTGACTGCCTACCACTTTATGCGATTGTCAATTTAATTCTTGCATCTTCAATTTGTTGGACTTTATGCTCTTGACACACACACACACACAAAAAAGAAAAAAAGAAAAAAAAAAAAGAAAAAAAGTAAGGCCTTCTACTAAAATTTATTGTTAAATATTACCAAGATTTAGCTAAATCACTAAAATCAATGGCAAAGTCAGAATTTTTTTTTTTTTCCAGGAAGACAATGCTAAATATAATAAAATTCTTAAGTAAAAAAAATAATGATTAAAAAAATGCTTTTCATAAATTAACTTTAATACAAATAAGTTGTGCTCTCTACATTCTTGTATTGTACTAAAATAGGTTTTAAATTACTTTACAGAAATACAACTGTAGGAATATCTTAAAACATAAACAACAAAAGTAGAAACTATACACATCTTTATTAGTAAAGTAGTTCTAGAAAATTAGTCATTTAAAAAAAATATTTTCCATAAAATTATCTCATTTTCTTATGTTTGGTAGCAACCTTAAATGAGTTGAAAAATAATTTTCTAATTTCCTTTTTCAAGTTTACTGTGTGATAGAGTTGTCTTCCAAAAAAAAAATTAGTAGAAAACAATATCTAAAAATAAGTCATTTTTTCTTTGTTGACTAAAAATAATTTTTTGTTAACTAAAATAATTTTTTGTTAACTAACTTTTTCTGATACTACCAAACAATAGAAAATACCGAAAAATTATTTTTACACAAGGTTTTCCATTAAAACAAATAGAGCTGTAGTAGCATTCATAGGTTAGAGAAAAGATACCATGGCCTCCCCTATCTCTACCGGTGGCTAAAATAGAGCATTTTTTCAAAAATATTGTTCATATTAGAAATTGAAGAGGAAGAATTGAAGGTGACAAATCATGTATGGACAGATGTAGGGTGGACGGATTAAATAGCCACGTGTCATTCGACTTGTTCTTATATGGTTTCCAAGAAACCCTAAATGGAAAATACTTGCAACACACGATTAGCCCTAGTTCATGGAGTCCCAACATAAATAGAATTCGAGAAGGAAAAGAATTCCGGAATATATGCGCATTAATAAGGATCTTCTCTGTAAGGAAATCACTTGCGGCACAAGTAAAGAAGTCTGGCTCTACTAGACTATAAATACCTAAAGACCCCCAAGAAAAAGGTACACATAATTCACCCCACCTCTAGCATTGTAGAGTTGTGGAAATGTTTTTCTAACTTAACTTTAGGAGGGTTTTTGGCTGGTACCACACCGGTACTCTCCTAGGGTTTTCGCTTTTTGATTGTGCAGGGATTGTTTCGAGAACGTGAGGACTGTGTAGCTCACTGGTGATTTTCTTGTCATCATTAGTTGGCGTTGTCTGTGGGAAACAACAGTGACTTGTAAGCCATACAAACGCTTCCCGGACAAAGAGTTGCATGGTACTCACTCGCTCGATGGCGACCACCAACAACATCCAAGGAGACTAGCTGCAACACACTGCCCTAGAAAGGCAGGTCCAAACCCTTACAGCCACAATAGAACATCTCACCTGACAAAATCAAGACCTAGAAGAGTAGCTCTGTTAGAAGAATGCGGGACACAACACCCAGGAGGAGGACCAAGAAGGTACCAGTGCTGAATGAAGAGACCAGGAAAGGCCGGAAGGGAGTAATGCCCCAAGCAAACCGGAAAGGCAGGACATGAGCCGTCCATCAATCACCGATATGGCTCCACCCCACATTGTGGCAGAGATGCAGATGATGAGAGAACAGATGGATTTTATGATGAATGCACTTAAGGGGTGAGTATCGAGCGACCTCGATGACTTGGTCCATCGAATGGATTCGCCATTCACAGCACCCGTTACTTCTTTCCCCCTTCCACCAAAGTTTCGCATGCCGCAGGTTGAAAACTACAATGGAAACAAGGATCCGTTGGATCACTTGGAATCTTTCAAGACCCTGATGCACCTTCGAGGGGTACCAGACGAGATCATGTGCAGAGCCTTCCCAACCACGCTGAAGGGCCCTGTAAGGATCTGGTTTAGCAGACTGACGCCCAACTCAATCAGCACCTTCAAGGAGTTAAGCGCCCAGTTCGCCTCACACTTCATCGGTGGGCACAAGTACAAGAAGTCCACTGCATGCTTGATGAACATTAAGTAACGAGAAGACGAGATGCTGAGGTCTTACATCACCTGCTTCAACAAAGAGGCCCTTTCGATTGACGAAGCGGATGATAAGATACTCGTGGCTGCCTTTACAAATAGACTGCAAAAGGGTAAGTTCCTGTTTTCCTTATACAAGAATGACCCAAAACTATGTCGGATGTGCTATACAGGGCAACCAAGTACATGAACGCAGAAGATGTGTTGCTGGCCCTAGAAGAGAGGCCCAAGAAGAGGGAAAGATAGGAAGACATGCGGCAAGACAGAGAGCCAAAGAGGGCAAGGACTGAAGAACAACGGGAGGACAGGCGCTCAAAGCCCCCCACGGGGAAATTCACGAGTTTCACCCCGCCATCTGCTTCGATCGACCAAATCTTAATGCAGATCAAGGACAAAGGAGCCTTGACCTTTCCCGGTAAGCTGAAAGGAGATCCTAATAAGAGGCATAGGGATAAGTATTGCTGGTTCCACCTGACTGTTACGATCACAGCCATGACACATCTGACTGTTACGACCTGAAGCAATAAATTGAAGCCCTTATACGACAAGGAAAGTTGTAGAGATTTGTCAGCAAGGAGAGGACGGACCAGCCGCAAGAGCAGGCCCTTCGGCGGGAGAATGAGCGCCCCAGGCTACCCATAGGGGACATAAGAATGATAAGAGGGGGCACGACAGCCACCGGGTCATCCAAAAAGGCCTAAAAAAACATACTTACGGATGGTTCAAAATGTTCAGCTAACGGGCTTCATACCAAAAATACCTCGGATGGACAATCCCGTCGTTGTGTTCTTAGAAGAAGACGCCCAATGTCTTCACCACCCACATGACGATGCACTTGTGGTCAGCGAATAGGTAGGAGATTACAATATGCACCGAATTTTGGTTGATAACGGCAGCTCGGCTGACATTCTCTACTACCCAGCATTCCAACAAATGAGGGTTGATAGAGAACGATTGATTCCAACAGACGCTCCGCTCGTTGGATTCGGAGGAACACGGGTATTCCCCCTGGGTGCAGTCACATTATCCGTGACAGTGGGCGACTACCCCCAACAGATCACTAAGGACGTAACCTTCCTTGTGGTTAGTTGCTCGTTCACTTACAATGCTATCATAGGACGGCCCACCCTCAACTCATGGAAGGTAATAACCTCGACCTACCACTTGATGATCAAATTCCCTACGAATTACAGAGTAAGAAAGCTGTGCGAAAATCAGGTGGCAGCGAGCGAATGCTACATAGCAATGATGGAAATGGATGACCACCTCCAAGCCATGAATATAGAAGAGCATTGGATGATAACAGAACCTATGGAGGAGCTCAAGGAGATACCCCTCGACCACTCTAGAAACGACCGAACAACGAGGATTGGTACCCTCACTAGCCCGACGGTTCGCCAAGCACTGACAACCTTCCTGAAGGATAACTGGGACGTATTTTCCTGGAACCATGAGGATATGCTAGGGATAGATCCCTCTGTTATGGTACATAAGCTGAATGTGTCGCCCGCCTTCACACCCGTTCGACAGAAGAAAAGAGTATTCGCCTCTGAACGGGACCAAGCTATAGTGGAGGAAGTCCGCAAGCTGCAAAAGGATAACTTCATTAGGGAAGTCTACTACCCCGACTGGTTGGCAAATGTGGTAATGGTAAAAAAAGCCAATGGCAAGTGGAGGATGTGCGTAGACTTTACCGACCTAAACAAAGTGTGTCTAAAAGATAGTTATCCCCTCCCACAGGTTAATATCCTTGTAGACTCTACGACACAACACCAGTTGCTAAGCTTCATGGATGCCTTTTCAAGCTAAGGCTACAACTAGATCATAATGGACGAAGCCGATCAGGAGAAAAATTCGTTCGTTACCAGCCAGGGCCTCTTCTGCTATAGAGTAATGCCCTTCGGCCTCAAAAACGCGGGCGCAACGTATCAGAGGCTTATGAATAAGATGTTTGCATGGCAAATTGGGAGAAATGTTCAAGTCTATATTGATGACATGCTGGTGAAAGCCGAAGGGAGGAAGATCACTTAACAGACCTTAAGGAAACATTTGACACCCTTCGCTCCTATAACATGAAACTTAACCCAGGCAAGTGTGCTTTCGGAGTGACAGCAGGAAAGTTCCTAGGGTTTATGGTGTCTTAAAGGGGTATAGAGGCCAACCCAAACAAGATCTGGGCCATAATCGAGATGGCACCTCCAAAGAATGTCAAGGAAGTCCAAAGCCTCAACGACCAGATAGCAGCGCTAAACAGATTCGTGTTAAGGGCTATGGATAAGTGTCTGCCATTCTTCCGAACGCTAAAGAAGTCTTTTGAATGGATGACTGAGTGTCAGCAGGCATTCAAGGATCTGAAGGCCTACCTCTCATCCCCTCCGTTGCTTAGTCCTTCCCAGCTCAGGGAAGAGCTGTTCCTTTACCTAGTAGTATCCTCAGCGGCCGTCAGCGCAGCATTTGTAAGGGAAGAAGATAGGGTACAGAAGCCGTGTACTACACAAGCCGCATGCTCCGAGGCGCAGAAGAGAGATACCCACCGATGGAGAAGCTTGCCTTTGCCTTAGTGACTACGACTCGCAAACTCAAGCCCTACTTCCAAGCTCACACAGTAATCGTCCTGATGGACAAACCCTTAAGAAGAGCAATGAGTAATCCAAAAGTTGCTGGACGGGTGGCGTTATGGGCAATCGAATTGAGTGAATTCGACATACAATATCGCCCTCGTATTTCCATCAAGGGACAGGTGGTCACCGATTTCATTGCAGAATTCACCAACGTAGAAGAGCAGGGGGCAGAAGAAATCCCACTATGGAGCGTCCACCAATAAGCAAGTAGGTGGAGCTGGAGTAATGCTTCATAGCCCGGAAGGGGATAAGATCGAATGCATGGTTCGTTTGAACTTTCGTACGACAAACAATGAAGCAGAGTATGAAGTCTTAGTCGTAGGACTCGATCTTGCCATGGCCACAGGAGCTAAAAAACTGGTCCTCTATTGCAACTCTCAAGTAGTGGTGAGTCAAGTTAACGGAGAATACGATTGTAGGAGTGACCGGATGAAAAAGTATCTGGAGCAGGTGAAGGACTGGGTCAACAATATCTAAGCCAAGTTCATTTAAATCCCAAGGGAGGAGAACGAACACGCCTACTGACTCGCTAAAGCAGCATCAGCAGAACATATGGTCATCCCCAGTAAAGTACTATCTTTTGTCCAAGTTTGACCACTAATAGAATGTGTCAGCATACAGAAGGTTGGATTGAAGAGTTGTTGGACAACACCAATAGTATCCTACCTGAAGGAGGGGGCGCTGCTAGAAGAGAAGGAGGCTACCAGAAGATTAAAAGTCCAAGCTGCCTGCTTCGTCCTAATCAGAGGCGTTCTTTATAAAAGAGGATTCTCTCGACCCTACCTAAGGTGTCTTGACCCTGAAGAAGCAAATTATGTTATGAGAGAAGTTCATGAAGGAGTTTGCGGGAATCACTCGGGATCGTGCTCATTAGTATAGAAGCTAATTAGGGTAGGATATTATTGGCCAACTATGCAGAAGGATGTCCATGCATATGTGAAGGCTTGCGATAAATGTCAAAGATTTGGCAACCTCATTAGGCAACCAACACAAGAACATATCCTTATGATGGCCTCGTGGCCGTTTATTCAATAAGGGTTAGATATCATGGGTCCATTCCCAACAGTAGCAAGACAACTAAAGTTCCTAGTGGTCAGCGTTGACTACTTCACCAAATGGGTGGAAGCGGAAGCCTTGGCCACTATCACAGAAAAGAATATATGAGGTTTCGTATGGAGGAACATCATATGTAGGTATGGCATATCCAGAGTACTCATCTCAGTTAATGGGAAATAGTTCGACAACAACGCGTTCAGGAACTTCTGCTTAGAGCTGGGTATCAAGAACCATTACTCATCACCTGCCCACCCACAGGCCAACGGGCAAGTTGAGGTGATGAACCGATCCTTGCTTAAAATCATCAAGACCCAACTCGAGGGGGCAAAGGGTATATGGCCCGAGGAGTTGCCAAGTGTTTTTGTGGGCATACAGGACAACGGTGCGGACACCTACAGGAGAAACCCCGTTTCGACTGGCATACGGGTGTGAGACAGTCATCCTGGCAGAAATAGGTCTTACAAGCTACAGGGTGGAGAACCACGACGAAAGCAAGCACGATGAAACCATGCGCCTACAGCTTGACCTAGTGGAAGAAGTGAGGGCAACAGTCGAGCAAAGATTAGCATGGTATCAAAATCTCATGGCCAAACACTACAACTCCAAGGTCAAACACAGGGACTTCCAGGTAGGAGATCTATCTTAAGAAAGGTAATGGGCACTACAAGAGATGCCTTCCAGGGAAAGCTCGAACTTAACTAGGAAGGACCATACAGAGTAGCATCGTGGCATAGGAAAGGAACCTACCACCTGGAGACGCTGGACGGATAGAAGTTGCACCACCCATGGAATGCGGAACATTTAAAGAAGTACTACCAGTAGGCCATTAGCAACAGCCGAGCAAAGATTAGCATGGTATCAAAATCTCATGGCCAAACACTACAACTCCAAGGTCAAACACAGGGACTTCCAGGTAGGAGATCTATCTTAAGAAAGGTAATGGGCGCTACAAGAGATGCCTTCCAGGGAAAGCTCGAACTTAACTAGGAAGGACCATACAGAGTGGCATCGTGGCATAGGAAAGGAACCTACCACCTGGAGACGCTGGACGGATAGAAGTTGCACCACCCATGGAATGCGGAACATTTAAAGAAGTACTACCAGTAGGCCATTGGCAATGGACAAGCAACGATGCTCCTAATTACCAATTTATTTTCTTTCTAGCTTAGTTTTTATTACCTACCTTTTAAGCCCTCAGAAAGTTTTTATTTGCTTATTTTACTTTTCAAGAACAATTTCTATGCATGAGTTTTACCATTATAATAAGAGGAGTTATTCAGAATTTCCTAGGTATATTTTCTACAAAATCATAAAGTCCACAATGTGGACAGAGTCTATCATTACATAGACAAAATCATAGTCCACAATGTGGACGGGGTCTATCATTAAATAGATAAAATCATAAAGTCCACAATGTGGATAGGGTCTATCATTAAATTGACAAAATCATAAAGTCCACAATGTGGACGGGGTCTATCATTAAATAGACAAAATCAGTCCACAATGTGGACGGGATCTATCATTAAATAGACAGACATCAAGATGGACGGAGTCTATTGTAAAATAGACAAAATCATTAAGTCCATAAAGTGGACGGGTTCCATCATTAGAAAGACAAATTCATTGCCCATAAAGTGAACGGGGTCTATTGTTAATTCGCAAAATTCGAAATATGGACGAGGTCTATTTACTCATTCATTCCATAGGATGGACGGGTCCATTATTAATAAGACAAGTTCATCAAAATGAACGGGTCCACCATTAGATAAACAGGTTTGACAAATGAACGGATCTCTTTAAAACCATCATTCTGTAATATGGATGGATCTGCTATTATACAGATATTCAGTCCATTAAGTGACCGGTTATAATTCATTAATCGATTCACAAAGTGGACGGGTCAATAAGTGGACGGGCCCACTTTGAAAAATATTAAATAGTTCATAATAGTGGACGGATCCAAAAATTCATTGAATTACAGGTCCTCAATGTGGATGGAGTCATTTGCAGTTGTAAATTAAACAGATCCATTCATAAAAATAAAATAAGACAAAGTAATTAAGTTGAAACCCAAGAGGGGAGAAGTTTAAGACGACGGTTAAAATGTTCTCCAAGGACATTAAAAAAAAAAAAGTTAATTAATTACACATCAGCAGCGGGGGTCTCATCCTTCTCCTCAGTGTGACAGGCCTGACCATCTTTTGGTTCAACTTGGCTTTCAACAATAGTCCTGTCACCATGGGCATCATTGACGGGGGCATTCTCGCCAAAAAGTTCATCTGTATTCTCAGAATGAACGGGTTGGACTAACGTTTGCTCCTGGATGTTAATGTTAATGGTGGACATATCCAACTCTGGATATTAAGTCTTCACTTGACGGATGGCGTCGTCAAAACCGTCACCATATGAGACTCTAAGCTCGGACAGAAGGGTGTCGGAGTCACGATACTCTCGCACAGCAACTCCCTTCGCAAGAAGGATCTCATTCTCCTTGTCTTCTAGTACCTTCTTCAGTTCCTCCGTCCACTTGCAAAACTCGTCCCTAGCTTGCTTTGCCATAACAACCTTCCAGGCCTTTAGCTCATTTAGCTCTTCCTCCGTTAACTTTGCCTTTGCATGTATACGGTCCAATGTTGTTTCGTGATTTAGACACCATCCCATCAGCCCCTTCATCATAATCATGGCCTGAAAAATGGAAAGGGATAATTAGTTTTGAAATAATTAAGAGGAGTGGACGGATGAAATGTGGATGGGAAGATTACCTGAGCGATGCTAAAAAGCCCCGTCTCCCCCATTGCCTCTGTCGACTAGTTGCTTAAGTCCTCATAATCTTCAGGTGTTATGAGGGACGAAAGCCTCTCCAAGGCGTATTTGGAGTCCTCTTAGAGGAGGATGGGTGGCTTCTCCTGTGTGGTGGACGGACCCTTCATGAAGCCTTTTCTTGCTCCATGTTTTACAGGGGTAATTGTCTTCGCACCAGCCTCCAGCCCTACAACGGGCTCCGACACAGTCTTTGGTCTTTTTAGTGCACGGTCTTGCTTTGAAGGCACCTTCCTTTTTGTGGACGGGACGTTTGGGTCCATGTCCTTGGGGATTTGACCTCCCTCTTCCTTGTTCTTGGCCACCTGTGCCTTGATCATGGCCCTCCTCTTAGCAGCATCCATTTCTGCCAAGAAGGACGGACAAACTTAGTTCTCAAATAAAGAAAAGTAATATTCACAAGTGCTGGTGACGGTCTTACGTTGGCGCACTTGTTCGTCGTAACGATGGGCTTCAAGGGTAGGCTCCGATCCATCACAATACCAATAACTGGTATCTAGTGTGACCAATTTGGCCCAAGTCCTCTCCTCTGGTTTAGTTTTGGCAAAGATTTTTTTTAGAAAGCTCCACTGCTCGAGCGTAACTTATGGACGCTCCCTGACTGCAAAAGGAGGACGGTTAAAAAAAAAAAAAAACTTTGAAGAATTAAACAGGCAACAATTATTTTCAAAACTAGTGCTCTATAGGACGGGTGCATACTAGACGGAGACAATATGCCCCAGGTAGTGTCAACGGGTATATACTTTGTGTCACCCTGACGACACATCCATTCATTCCTCTAAAGGAAGAAATACCGGTTCTTCCAGTTCCTATTTGAGTCTGGAGTCTCGTATATGAGCCTCAATAATGGGCTCCGAGGCACAAAATTGTACATGCCCTTTGATTCATCAATTTCATATAGACGGTAGCAATGGAGGAATTCTCGAACCGTCAGCCTCCTTGCACCGTCGGTCATAACCCCGTACAGGACCTCTATGCTGAGGAAAACCCTCCAGGCATTTGGGGATACCTGGTTAACAACTAGACCTAGGTGTTTGAGCAACTCACGATGAAGGGAGCTTAGGGGAAACCTGAGCCCAGCCTTTAGCATCTGCTTATACACACTGACGCCCTCCAAACCTTCGTAATAACACTTCTCCGAAATGTATGGTAGATGGATGGAGATGTTATCTGGTATTTGGTATTTGGCCCTAAGCATTTTGAAATGTTTCTCTTTGATTGTGGAAGTAAATTCATTCACTGTCCACTGGGGTAGCATAATGAACTCCCTAAGTTCATCAGGACCCACAACGAACTGAATTGGGGGCTCAGCATCGTCTAGACCGTCACTGGAGTCTTCTGGTCCATCCATCTCCAGATCCTCATCTCTTAAGGACAGAGAGGAGGCAGACGGGCTTATTTCCTCACTTGGACCCTCATGATCTTTGTGACTTGACGGGTACACTTCCTTATAGCCCGCCCTATCATGGACAAATGACTGATTACTTGACACACTAGACATAACCTACATGTGACGGTGAAACCTAAGGTTGACGAGTCTACAGTTTATGATGGAAGCGTAAAATCTAAGAATTATAGAAAAAGAATGTTTTCTTTTAAGGAGTAGAACACTCATCGGAATTGGAAAACGAACAGTAAAAGAGCGTTGACGACGGACGTAGTGACCGGACGGCTTTGTTCGCCTAATGAAGATGAAGGAGGCGCTTTGATCATAAATTTCAGCAGAAAGTGAAGAAATAAGAGGAAGAGAGTTTGGTTTATATAGAGGGATTGCACGGAAGACGAAGGGGTGTATTGATCCAAGAGAAAGGCCAATAGTTGAACGACACGTGTCCAGAGTCATAAATGGTTTCAGACTAGCCTGTCAAAGACGGGCGTGCTTCCTCGTGATCCAAATTGAGCCGTCACCCCATCGGCCCTTCCATTCAATAGGTCATGGGCCCACGGGGTGAAGGGGGCAACTGAAGGGGAAGAATTGAAGGTGACGGATCATGTATGGACGGATGTAGGGTGGACGGATTAAATAGCCACGTGTCATTCGACTTGTCCTTATGTGGTTTCCAAGAAACCCTAAGTGGAAAATACTTGCAGCACATGATTAGCCCTAGTTCATGGAGTCCCAACATAAATAGAATTCGAGAAGGAAAAGAATTCCAGAATATACGCGCATTAATAAGGATCTTCTCTATAAGGAAATCACTTGCGACACAAGTAAAGAAGTCTGGCTCTACTTAACTATAAATATCCAAAGACCCCCAAGAAAAAGGTATGCATAATTCACCACTGCTTTAGCACTCTAGAGTTGTAGAAAGGTTTTTCTAACTTAACTTTCGGAAGGTCTTTGGCCGGTACCACACCGGTACTCTCCTAGGGTTTTCGCTTTTTGATTGTGTAGGGATTGTTTCGAGAACGCGAGGACTGTGTAGCTCACTGGTGATTTTCTTGACATCATCAGATATATAAGAAATAGATTGGCAATCATGTGAAGATCCAAGAGTAAACTGAATTCAGATATCTCTTTCATTTGTTGCAAGAAAACAAAAATCGAGTAAACAAATCCTAAAATAAGTGAACGATGAAAAGTGTGATTATAGTTTGAAACGGTCAGCCCCCAAACGTGATTAGGGGAAGAAATTAATCACACCAAGGTTGAGCACTGGAGCCCGGCAGCTATCTAGTTCCAAAAATATGATTAGTACGGCCCACTAAATGGCCCCTAGACCGTTTGGTGCACATGGATTAGCAACTAGGTTAGTTTAATGGTTAAAACTCTTATTTTATAATTGTTTCCACAGTGCACTACACGCTAAATTCAACGAGTCATAAGTCAAATTCTTATCATAAGTGATATGGAAACTCACTATAGTCATGCTCAGGTAAGAAAGCCGCTCGGGTCTCCTCCCTCTACCTTATTTTTATTTTATTTTTTTTTTTAACAAAAAAAAAAATATGGGGACCTGCTCATATATACTATTGCAAAAACAAATTTTTTGTCACATTTTTATGTTCCACCAATTACAATTTATCATGTATTTATTTGATTTTATTTATAAAATAACTAAAATTAAAAATAATCAAACACTGGATTAAAAATAAATAAAAAAAAATAAAAAAATAAAACCAAACACGACATACTTTGACTGGTAAAGTATATAATAAAATACAAAAAATGGAACAAGATGATTTGTGTTCGTCTGTTGCATGCCAACTTTTGTAGAAAACATACATAGAAGTAGAAAATGAGTTACTATTTGTGTGAAACTCATTTATAGTCCAACTTGATGTCTAAAAATCAGTGGTGACGCCACATATAGCTCAGGGTGTTCCCAAGAACACCCTAAGCTGAAAAAAAAAATTTATATATAATAATTAAAATTTTATATATTTAATCTATATCAGGAACTCCCTCAATCACAAAATTAGGAACACCCTCAAATTGGAAAAAAAAATATTTGTTCTTCATTCAAGCAAAAAAAAAAAAAAACCCAGAAAAAAATTTGGACTAAAATCTAAAAAAAATAGTTTGTAACAGAGACAGAGCCAAGCCTACGACAAGCCCATGGCAAGCCCACAGCAAGCCCAACAGATTACCGAGGTAGCAAACCCATATATTCTCAAAAAAAAAAAAAAAACACCCCAATACAGAGCAATTAGCAAATCACTAAAATCAGAAATCAAACCCACAAACCAAACCCCAATACAAAGCAGAGCAAACCCCAAACCCGAGCAAACCAAACCCCAAACCCCAATACAGAGCAGACCAAACCCCAAACCCTATACAGAGCAAACCAAACCCACGGTCACCGGTCACGTCACTCGTAGCTTGCTCGTCGTCGCCGTAGCTCACTCGTCTTCGTCGTCGCTCATCTCAGATCGCCCCTCATCGCAGATCATTCGGTGCTCAATGCTCCCTCCCTCATTGCAGATCGCCCCTCATCGCAAATCGCAGAGCTGTTCCGATGCTCGGTGCTCGTGCTCCCTCCCTCAAGGTATTTCTCTCTCTTTTTCTCTCTAACTTTCTCTCTCTCTCACTCTTTCACTCTCTCTTTATCTGAATCTGAAATGAAAACTACGAGATGAAAAATGCCACTGAGAGTCTCTCTTTATTCTTTAACTCTCTCTCTTTTGAACTAGTCTGTGATTGGCTGGCCTTTACTCTTTAGCTTTATTAATAATTTAATATTTGGCTGTTTGCCTGTTTGCCTGGTTTTTGAATTTTTTAATTTGGCTTTATCTTATTCTTATTCGTTGGTGTTGGTCACACATTGGTGAGATATTGATTGTCTTTTAGTGTAATTTGTATTGTGATATGTGATTGTGAAATTTTCTGATTGGCAGCTAGCTACTGTGATTGGGAGCATAAGGCATGAAACTTGTGCTTGTCTGTTGAGTGGGGTGGGGGTAGATAGGCACATGGGGCTGGGTTACACTGCTTTAATTATTATGCGCTGGCTTCACATTTTAGTGTAAATGTGTAATATGCTCATGAGGCTAAATAATATAACAAATTAAAGCAGTATAATTAATGACAAACAAATTAAAATAATATAGTTTATTGTTACGCTAAAAAACAATAATTAAAGCAGTATAATTAACCAATACATTATAAAAGACAAATAAATTAAATTATGTTAGGCTAAACAACAATTAATAATTTTATAATTAATGAAACAATAATATAACAAATTATAGTTTATAAAAGACAAACAAATTAATGAAACAACTAAACAACAATAATTAATAATTTTATTAATATTTCAAATGAACTTATAGTTTATTGTATAGGTAACTTTGTTCATTTCTTTTCTTTTTATTTTTTTTTTTCCTTTTGAGGTTTTTCGGTGTACAGAATGCAAATTTGTTTTGGTTTTAAGAACATTTTTTTTTTTTTAAGCACAAACTTCATGCCAGCCAAATCTTGAATTTTGGCCGGTATTTCCCGAAACACCTGAAATAGACCAAAATGACCCGAAATTTTTTCAAAGTAGACACCCTGGACAAAATTCCTAGAGTCGCCACTGCTAAAAATATATCAATAGGAGTATAAAATTCTTCATTCGGCTTGTAGAGGTTTTGATGTAGCACGTACCAAAATAATACTGAGTTAATATCATAAATGCAATCTTGGTTTCGTCATTTACAATAGTGGAGGGTGAGGCATGGCTTCATCGTCGATCATAGCATGAAAACAACCTTTGAGTCTGCGAATTTTTCAAACTTATTGCTAACCCGCCTTGCAAATTGAAATGACAGTGTACTATAATGATTGAATATATGATTGACATGAATTAATTCAGAAACAACCTTACAACTTACACCAAATCAAGAATATCGAATGAACAAATAGCTCTTTACAGAAATTAATGAAAAGAATCATTACCAACGGCAATAGCCTTCAAATATTGGTGATGGTTCGCCTTTATTCACACACATTAACAAATTCATCTATAGCTATAAGTATAATGAAACACATTAATATTCTAGTATAGCTAGTTTGCTGCACAACTAGTTGATCCTGATTGGTTTGAAGTTGGTTTTTCATCTTTAACTTTAAGCATAGCTGCACATCCCATATACGCATACATTCCCTTTCTTGCACTTGTTGCCACAACTTCCACAATGCTTTTTGTTGGACCTGGGGTTTACACACTCACCTTTGCAACAAATCTCTGAGTACTTACATTTCTTCCCACACTTCCCACAATTGAGCCTGTCTGTTAACACATTCACACATTTCTTCTTACAACAATCTCGCCCCGGGCTGCCTTTGGCACGACAAACTCTAGGGTACTTGCCACATGTCATGACAACTCGGGCATTTTTCTGAGCTAGAAACCGGCTAGTCCCTCGGAGAGAAATTGCTTCTTGAGTTTCATCATCCTCGTTAAGGAATTGTTCATTGTTAGATGTTGTAGCGGAAAGAGTAATGAACAAAGCCATGAGATTGACCAGGACAAAGAATAGCATTAGGGAATTCATGCTTTTGGGTGTGTGTTTGTGTAAGAAAGAGAGATAGAGAGGTTATATGGATGGAAGTGGGAATGAACTAAATGAAGAATAAAGGGTAAAAGGTTTGAATGCTTAGGATGGAAAGAATGGAGGGAGGAATAGAGGTATTTATAGAGAAGATTGAGACTAAAAGATAACTTGTTTGGTTGAAAAAGAATTAAATTGCATATATTCTAATGCTCCGTAGTCCTTACTATTAGTGGAGTGGTCTAATTCAACGGCCTATAAGAATAAAGTAAACGAAGGTTAGGCTTCGAAAAACTCCAATTTCGGCTTAAAATGGAGAAGAATAACTCAGAAGGTCCAGCTCGGAATTCTTGCTAATGAGACCCAAAGGAACAACCAGCTTGCTTAAGGACTCTGTGGTTATACAATTGGTTTATAGATATATTTTAAGGCACTTAGAGATAGTTTTGCATGCCATGCATGCAATTCATTGGCCCCCATTCGATAGTGGAGTATTTGGTCAAATAAGTTGTACACCTTGTACCTTACATTCTTTCATTAATAAAATTTCTAACGTTTTAAGTCAAAAAATAAAAAAATAAAAAGTTAGGTGGGTTAGGCTATTTCCTCCCCCTTTTCAAGCAAATCTTTGGGCGCGCTCGTTAACAAACTTTGAATATTAGTCCAAATTACAGTAACAAAAAGGAGGAATGTAAATAAAACGAGAAGCATGCATAATTGATTTGTTTTTCTTTATAGAATAAGAAACCCACGTGTCTTAATGATGATAGTCTTGAAAATTTATGGGTTTGCAAAAACAAAAAAAAAAACTGAAGTAAGGGGTTTGCTTAATTAATTGAGTTAGTTCGATTATATCTAGTATAACTGATTACTTAACTTGATAATGTTCTTACTTTACAAAACATGAAACCCACATCGGCATAGATTAATAGACTTGAAAAAAGATGGATTAAAAAAAATCCTTCAATTTAGTGCTTTGCTCAATTGAGTTAGGATCAAATTATATTTACTAGTATATATAACTTTTGTCAGTATACATAATTTAATAATTTTTTAATTAATCAGTTGTTGGATTATATTTTTTTCTTATACCCTTTATATTTGTAAAAGATCAAAATGAATATAAATTAATAATTCATCTATAAATGCTTAACTTTTAATTTTTTTTTTTTTTTTTTGTACTTTAAAACTATATATACATAAATAATGAGTTTTTGGATTGAATATGTTAGAAATTGGGCTGGTTTTGATCCAACCCATAAACCATGGCCCATGGATCGTCCACATGAGTTATTTGATAAGTAAATTTAAATTTAAACTAATTGATATTAGTATGGGTTATCAATATCAGTAGTGGGGTAATTTAAACTTAATAGATATTGATATGGGTTATCAATATTAGTGGTGGAGTAATTTAAAACTTAAAAAGATGAGATCTTTTAAGGATCAAATATATCTGATAGTAAGTGAATCTCTACTAGTATTTAAATACTCCTACATCAGTCAGATAAAGGTTAGACACAGTGAGTGATCATACGCATAGCTTTGAGTGCTCTCTCAAAATAAGCCATCTCTTTGGGACATCATTTACTGTTCCCTAGAATTTGGAGCGTGGAAATTAGGAGAGACTCTAGTAGCCTTTCCTACGACTTGGAGGTGTTCCACAAAGGAGATCGTGAGGAGTTCGTAAAGCAAGCAAAGAACAAAATCCGACAATTTGGTGATCTACTCCACCAAAGGTATGTGTCTATATGACCTCTAGTAAAGTATATATTTTTCAACAGAATAAGTATCCAATTAACACACATTTGACATAAGTGTTGAAGCAAAGAGAATGTTCAACTAGTATTGATGGAATTTTGCAAATAATATATAATAATGTGATAGAAAAGTTATTGTTAAATGTTACACATTGATACACCATATTGAATATGCTAGTATGGAAGTGGAAGCATAAAGTATAGAACACAAAAGCACACGAGCCCTAGGTGGTTCAGCTTAACGGCCCACGTCCACGGAAGGAAACCTAAAGGGTTACATCAATAATATATTAAAGTGTAATACAAATTCTGTGTTACAATGAACCATAATATATCTATATATAGTAGGTTAAACCCTTGATTAGAAAGATTGGACTTGGGTCCATTACATTGAGCTAACATATCTCTAATAACATTATGTAAACAACAATCGGTAATTTTTGGAACTATTTTTTTGGCCTAAAAGCGCAATCCCAAGAAAATAGACTTCACATATTTGGAAAAAAACTGCTACTCATCAAGAAAAAGTTAAATCACTCAAGAGCTGGACGAAGCCAATGATGGATTTATTGTGAGAGAAGCTGAAAATTAAATGGAGAAATCCAATCCCTGTTGGATAAACGCAAGGTTTTATATCTCAAATATGCATTTAGGGTCTATTGGGGAATAACTTATTTAGTTGAAATTGAAAACTTTTTGCTGAAAGTACTGTAGATAAAACTAAAAGTTAACTAAAATAGTACAGTAGGATACATGAATAGTACCAAAAAGTACAAAATAACTCATAAATAGTAGTAAAAATAAGCTAAATAGGAAAAGAAATTACCCAATATAGGCATATCCCAAGCGCAACCTTAATGTTAATTCAATCAATATTTAATGAATGAATAATTCTAAGACCACAAATTAATCTACTTTTTTGCCACAACTATTCACGTGCAAAACTATGATTGATTACTTGTCACTTTTACATAGACTCACAACTTTTTTCTACTACTCACAGTTAATTACGTAAATAGTCGTGACAAAAGTTGTGGGTTAGTTTGTAATTCTAGAATTTTTGTTAATGAATATTGTCATGATCCACCAACATGCCATGTTTAGCATACCAATTAAAGCAAAACCAACCCAATCCTCCATAAATCTCACACACCTCAATGCTGAGGACATGCTCTAAGAATTAATGTTTTAAGCAAGTTTCTCCTTTCTTAGGAGAGGAATTTAATTAAAAAATATCTTTCAGTTTGTTATAAAAAGCAAGAACCGGAGGAGGTCTTTCATTTTCTGACATACTGGAAAGGATGTCACACTTGCATGCATAGTTGCATTTGCAATTTGCAACTATAGTCTTACCTGATCAGTCGACTCTCTCTCTTTGAGATTTTTGAATCTCTAATTTTCTTGTTCAAACTTCAAAGGCCACGAGGATAACAGGCAACTCTTTTCCGAGTAGACAAAAAACCGTTAGGCCGGGAAGCACCTAGTTTTTTTTTTTTTTTGAGAAAATAGCTGTAGAGAGGGAAAATTCCCGACCTATCACAAGCTGACACGTCACACTACCAAGACCTTGATTTATTTCGAACTAAGAAATTTAGTCGTCTACAATAGCACTTAGTTCCTAATATTTCTGACTATTGCAAGTATGAAATATATACTAATAGTAATATAATATATTTGAAACCTACGGTTGACTATATATATATATATATATATATATATAATCAGAATTCACAAGAAGTAATGGATTTCCTATAAAGGTAGTCCTGTTAAATTTGGCCAAATAGGAAATAGAAAAATAATACTTCCGTCTGACGGTGACACGCTTATTATACAACAACTTTTTTTTTTGAGAAACTATTATACAACAACTAGTTGAGTACGTAACTTTATTTTATATATACATATATATATATATATATATATATATATATGTGTGTGTGAGAAATGTCCCGGGTTTATACCAAATAAAAAGGATAGGGAAAGAATAAAGGGAAAGGTATTGAATAATCTTTGTATTTTATATGTCTCAAAGTGACGTACAATGTGTTAGTAAATGTAAAGTTGAATTTATTCAACTATGTGTTGGATTTATTCCATGCCAAATTTGCTTGTAATTCAGCATTTAGAAACCGTGTATTTAGGTGGGAATAATGTAAGAGTTGCGTGTGAGAGAGTGTGAAGATTTGATCAAGAGTGTGCAACAAGAAGATACTTGCGATTGACTCGCAAGTGGTGACTCGCCAAAATGAAGCACACATGTGAAGCATGCAGGAAGATGAAGAGTCAAGCCAGCTGGATCACTACATGACAAAAAGTACAATTTGGTCTGGTAAGTGACTTTTCACATTCCATCTCATACCCTACTATAAATACCCTCATATCCACGATATGTAGAGAGCTTTCAAAGAGAATTTCAAGATAGAAACCCTAGAGAAAAAGAAGATTGATTCATCCACAATCTTATACACTTGATTCTCCAAATTCCTCTACTCTCACCCTCTCCATTGTCATATCTATGAGAGGATCATAAATTAAATCCTTACCTCACCAAATTCAAAGAAGTGAGAAAGTTTTTTGGTGTTTGGGAAGCAGTTCAAGAGAGAACCAATTCATATTGGTTGTTGCAATGAGCTCATTATGGGATCCAGAAAGTTAAAGAAGACATGGTTTGGCATAACCTTGTTGGAGCAAGAAGCTTGGAGGGCTTAGGTGCATTGGGTATATTAGGTTGGAGGGTCTATTGCTATTTGTAAAGTTGTTATTTACAACTATTTTGTGTTGGCTTTAATTCCATGCCAAATTTTATTGTATTTTTGTCAATCATGTGTACCCTGTATTTTATGTGGGATTTTATTGTATAGGTTATGTGTAAGAGAGAGTGTGAAGACTCAAGCGCCTATTGAAGAAAGTATGGATTTCGCGGGTATTTCACGAGAAGCCTTCCTGCGAAGTGAGCAACGTGCAGAGAACATGACTGGAATGCAAAGAGTCATGACAGTTGGTTTTCGCGAGTATTTCTCGGGTAAGGCCTTCCCGCGAAATACCCACAAAACATTCTGTTTTTCTATTTTGGCATACTTGCTATACCATGTCTTCACCCACACTATATATACTCACATTACACACATATTGTAAGGAGTGCTTTTTAGAGAGAAAACCCTAGACATAACCCTTAAGAGTTAGAGATTGTCATACCCATAATCCTCTACACAATCATTTGTGGTTTTCCCCCAACTCCTACTTCTCCATATCCAAATACTTGAGAGGTTGATAGGCCAAACACTTAGCACACCCATTCTGAGTGTAAAGTGAGGTTTTGGTGCTACTAGGAAGCATTGGAAGAAGCCATTTGTTTGGTGGATGCAATCAGGCTGAATTGCGTGATCTAGAGAGCTAGAGAAGATAAAGCTTCATCAAGTCAGTTGGTAGCAGGAGCTTACAGGACTCAAGTACATGGGGTAGACTAGGCTTGGAGGGTCTTTTGTTATTCATGTACTCCAACTTATTCTCTAGTGGATTGATTTACCATTTGGAGGGCGGCGGAGAGGTTTTTCACCGAGTTCTTCGATTTCCTCTTTGATAACACATCGCGGTGTTATCTTGTATTTGCATCCTTCTTCCCTACTCTTTTAGCTTTCATTTTATTGCTGTTATTTGATGAAAATGGCTTAGAGTAGTTTTATTGTTTGTTCGCTTGCATTTACTCTTATTCCGCTCTTAGTTAAGTTAAAGTAAAATCAACCAAGCCGTAATTTTTAATTTGGGGTCTAAACAAGCTCTTGTGTTTTCTCACATATTCAAGCTTTCAATTGGTATCAGAGCAGTTGCACTTGCTCTGATTTCATTACCAAAGTGTGATCCTAGACCTTTTTTGAGATGCATCAATCTCAATTGCTTAATGCTCCTCCATACTTTGATGGGAGCAACTATGCATTTTGGAAAGTCCATATGAGGGCATTCCTTTATTCTATCGATGATAGTGTTTGGGCCACTGTTGAGATAGGATGGACTAGGTCGGAGGCCACCAAATCCACATGGGATAAGGCAGCCCTTGCTGCAGCTAATGCTAATGGCAAGGCTTTAAATGCAATTTTCTGTGGTGTTTCTCCTGACGAATTTCACAGGATTTCTCATGTTACAATTGCCAAGAAGGCATGGAAAATCATGGAGACGACCTATGAAGGCACCAAAAAGGTGAAGGACACCAAGTTGCAAATGCTTACCACACACTTCAAGGAACTGAAGATGAGTGAAGACGAGTTTTTCGACTCATTTAATGGGAAGCTAAATGAAGTGGTGATTGGGAAATTCAACTTGGGAGAAAAGATGGACTCCATGATTGTGAGGAAGATTCTATGATCATTTTCAGAAAGCTTCCATGCAAAGGTCACTGCCATCGAAGACAGCAAAGACCTTGATAAGATTAAAATTCAAGAACTCATCGGTTCTCTTCAAACCTATGAGCTATCTCTACCATCTCAAAGGAAGAGCAAATCTCTTGCTCTCAAGACAATCAATGAGAGATTGGAAGCTCAAGATTCCTCGGATGAGAATGAGGTTGAAAAGAATGTGGCGTACCTTGCTAAAAACTTCTGTAAGTTCTTAAAGTTCAAGAGAGATGGAAAGTCCTTTGAGAAGGGAAAATTCTCAAATTTCATGAAGGACAAGAAAGACTTCAAGAAGAAGGATTCAAAAGATTCCTCTCCATCTTAAATGGTCATGTGCTTTGAGTGCAAAGGGCATGGGCATGTGAAGAAAGAATGCCTCACGTATTTGAAAGCAAAGGGTAAAGTTTTTGCAACTACCCTTAGTGACTCGGATGGTTCCAATTCAGATTCTAAAGAAAGTTGTGACAGAGAAGGAAACTACTCCGCATTAATGGCCATTGCACCCGTGGACTCATTGGAAGATTTGAGCCTTCTAATGGAAGAACTCGGTGAGCACACCAAAGTAGAGTCTATGGGAATTGGAGAAGAATCCAATGATGAAGATGAAGGAACCAAGGGATTACAAGAATCCTATAATTCTATTCTTGAGAAAACTGGAGAGTATGCAAGAGTGGCTAAAGCAGCCATTAGGAAAATGAAGAAAGCTGAACAAGACTAAAAGAGCATATTCACGAGGTACAAAGAAATGAAGTGTGAAGTTGAGGCACTGAATGAAGAATTCACCGAAGCCTATTCCAAGATCAAGTTTCTTGAGCTTGAAGTGATTCAAGCCAATGCCAAAGTGGAGTGGATTGCCTCCAAGAAGCTTGAAGAAGTGCTTGCTCATCAAAAGCCTTTTTCTGACAAAAGCAGCTTAGGATACACCAGAGAAAGTAGTTCAAGCGCCAATGTGTCAAAGGAGATGAAGTTTGTTAAAGCTAAAGATCCAATGGTAGCAACTCCAATTGTTGAGAATATGAAGGTTGAGAAGAAGCCAGATGGAATTGTTTAGACGGCTTTGACAAAATCTCAAAACCCATTTTTGGCTAAAGCCAAGGCTAAAGGGAAGTCTCTTCTGAAGTCTCAAAGTGGTCCTCAAGTTCAACATTTTTGTCACCATTGTGGAATCCGAGGATACACAAGACCTAATTACTATAAACTTCACACATTGAAGAAAACGGATTCTTATAGGTTAAGAGGACAAAGAAAGGAGAATTGGAACACCAAGCAATCAAAAAGGCGAGAAGCTTATTCTGGTTTTGGTGATGTGATGAAGATAATAGATACCATCACTTCTTGTTTGGCAAGCTTCAGCCAAAGGTTTGAGAATCACAACTCTAGTACCCAATCCTCTAGGGATATCACCCCAAAAGCACGTGCCGTGTGGGTGAAGAAGGGTACACATACATAAGCATTAGACCATACCCATGCATCAATTCTTTCTATATATTGTGACTTGGGTTGGTTGTTTGCTTATGTTCTCATTTTAGCATGTTTCTTTTCAAGCTTGTTTTATACTTGTTTTTTGTTGATCTTACTTTTCATATTCTGTTTTTGAGTGTGTCGAAAAATTCAAAAACCCATAAAAATTGAAAATTCTCCAAAAAGTTTGATCGCTTTTGTTGTGTATATTACATGTGAGTTTGGCCTAGTACCTTCGTACTAATGGCATAGTGCATTTACGAGCTTAGCTTGTCATGTATGCACATCTATCGTTGTGGAAAAAATCTTGACATCTATGTGTGATTGTTGTAAATCAATCTTCAAACTTGTCATGAATGATTAGTCAATAGTCTTGATAGTTTTGATACATGCATGGACTTGTGCCTATATATCTTCCCACACCTTTATGTTTATGCTTTATAGCTCAACAAATGTCAAATCTCGAAAAGAGATAATGAGCTGCAAAAGCCATCGCACATACTAGTATTTGACTAGGAAAAAAGGAAAGTGACTTGTATTGGAATGAATGGTGCCCAAAAAGATAAAGGCTTACTCTCAAAATTAAAATATCGAAAATTTAGGCATCGATCAAAAAATAAGATGTATTGTAAAAATGATCAAAATTTATGAGTTGAAAGAAGCCAAAAGTAAAGCTTCAAAGATATGTAATCATTTTCTTGTAGGAGGTCATATATGTTTATTTCTATAATTGAGATAGACCACTTGATTTAGTACTAGTTGTGTATGACTTGATTGAATTGATCATTGAAGCTTCACTCTAGACTAAGGAATTTTTCACATTTGATTCACACTCACAACACACAAGTCTATTGATCAATGAATTCTTATTTCATTTGTGTGATTGTACGTTTTCAAATGTGATGTGTATACTCAATTGCTTGACGATCAAACCTAAAAAGATTTTTGAGTATTTTATATGTTTTTGAAACTGCTTTTATGCTTTCGTGTTTTTGAGTTTTTGTTCATATTGCATTTTTCATGTTTTTCATCAAAAACTCATTCAGAGGCATTTTCGCGAGAAGTTTGCCAGTAAGCTCTTCTTGCAAAAATGAGATAGGCAAAAATGAAAACACCAAAATTTTCAGACAGAAACTTTCGCGACTGTCTCGCGAGTAATGCTTACCAGTGAAAATTTTTGTGCTTTAGAGGCATTTTTCGCGAGTAACTTCGTGAGAAGGTAACCTGTGAAAAACACATGTTTTCAAATTGTAAGGGCTGATCATGATAGTTTTTCAAACATAAACACTTTGCCTCCCTCGAGCCTCTCTCAACCCTAAACCTATTTTCTCTCAAAAACCCAACCAAAACTCAAGTGAAATCTTCTCAAAATCATCTCTAAGGTATGTGTGATCACTCTTTTCTCTTTAATTCCTTAGATTAAGCATTAATTTCTAGGTTTTGCATGAATTGGGTTTATTTTTTGAAAAAAGGCTGGGAAACTTTAAGTTGTGTGAATTTTTTTCAATTCCTTGATTGGGCTCTATCCCATTTTCTTTGTTTGTGTTTGTGTTGGCCCCTTGTGGCATTTTAACTTGTATTTAGGCAAGATTTACACATGTTCATACAGTTTTTACATGTTAGTTGTGTTGGTGCATATCAATTGTTTGATAAAATGCCTAAATAGCATTTTGGTGTTGTTTTGGACTCTATTGAGTACCAAACTTTGGGGACTATCATGAGTATACATGTTTATCATGTTTTGATCGTTGGTTATGTGATTTACACACTTTGACCTAAATGTGCTTAGTCATACCTTGATCATGCATCACGTATGCACACAACAAGCACACTTGATGCACCCAATTGCTCACTTGTCATGTTTTGCGTATCACTCATGCTAGACAAATGTTGTTACATGTTAAGCACTTATAACATGATTTTGTGACATTGTTTGTGTCCTTTTTAGGACTTTGTGTTTATTTTATGGACAAACTTGGTACGAATCAAGTTTGTGTTTTTGTTTTGTGCTTTTGCACTTGTTCCTTTTGTGTTTGTGACTGTTTTTGTAGATGTCTCCTACTAAGCACTCTACCTCAAAGAAGTCATCTAAGCGTCCATGCTCTGACTCAGAAAACTCCTGAAGCATTGAGGCAAACATGGCCTACAATGATTTCTACAAGAAGGCCCTGATCATCATGGAAAGGATTGTCAATATGCAGACCCTTGAAAACACTTTCATTCCTGAAGTGTTCAAGGAGAGACTTGGACAAAGTTGCTGAACCCAAGTGGAAATGCTTTCAGCAAAATCATAAGGGAATTCTTTGCTAATGCTCTTAAGGAATGAAAGCACATCAATTGTTGGGTGAGGCAAAAAGAATTCTTTATCATGAGGGACTTAATCCAAGAGGTATTGGAAATTCGTCCACCATCTCAACAAATTTCTATCCAATACAAAGAAAGATTGGATTCTCTTGAGCCAATGGTGGAAATCCTCGGTGGCACTCTCAAAAAGAAGTCATTGAACACAATTCCCTTCACTCCGAAGATGAGGACTTTGGCCTATATCATGCTTTCCAATCTTTACCCATTACAAAATTGACCACATTGTCTTGACTAAGAACTATCTTTCTGTATGATCTCTTCACACATAAGGAGATTGACATCTACGGTCACATATTCTACCTCTTAACCAAAAGCATCACCAAGAGGAACTTGATAACAATCTTGCCATTCCCAAGTCTCATCATGGCTTTCATAGAAAAAACAAGACTGAAGATTCCAAGCAGTCTTACCATCATGCAAAGGGATTATCTGATTAGTGCTCAAACGGTGACCCGAAGCAAAGCCCACATCACCAGACCAAAAATCGGCATTTTTCAAATGCCAAGGGACAATATTGAGGAAGAAGGTGGGGACACAGAGGAAGAAATTGATAGGTACACATCAGCCCCAGAGGGCTCTGTACAACCATCCTCTCAAGCACAAGCACGGGGACCCGATCGTCTTGATTGTCTCATTGCAAGAGTTGAGCAGATGTATGGAATGCTAGAAACGCATGTGAAGAACACCTCAGATCAGTTTATCTATGCCGAAGGCCAAATCACTGCACTTTCATCCCAAATTGATGACATGATGATAGAGTAGCAACGGCAGCAATAAAAGGGCTCCAAATCGGAATTTGAAGCATTTTAACCTCTTTGGCCATTCCGGTCAAAAAGGGGGAGTAGTTTGAAGGGGAGCTACTTAGTTTGAGGGTAAGCACAATACAGTACTTCATAGATATTGGTTTATTTTGGTGGTGGTTTTAGTAGTCTACTTTCTTTTACCTCTATAGTTTTTATAACTCTTGGATATTTACATTGTTTTCCTTTAAAGCTTTAAAGTACTCTAGTTTAAAACTTCAGTTTATATTTAGTACTTTGTTTATGTATCCTTGCTTTGTAGCGCTTTTTAAGTACTTTTAGATTATGTTGCATTATCTTTAGTACTACACACTTGTGTCCTTGTTGGATCTTGTATCCTTGATGCAAATACTTTAGTGTTTTTGCATTGGTTATGTGTTGGATATGCAATTGATTTTTACGTTGCTCTTAATTGCATTGCGTGTCCAGATGATCATTTACTAGCTAAATGTTCATTGTAGTCATTCTTTAATGACTGTTCATGTTTGATCAAGATATGCTTCATAGTTTATATCTTGTTATATTACCTCGATTGCATTTTACTTGCTCCTATACGTACCTTGTATTTAACTTGTCAAGGTCTTGTTTGTGTGCGAGTGTTTTAGGATATAGGTGTATACATGCAAGTGCTTCACAGCTTCTAGATTAGGTGTGAGTGAGTTTTTCCACTATTCCCAAACTCACGTTTAAGTCCAAAGTTTGTTTTAGGGGTTTTGTCATGGAATAGCCAAAGGGGGAGATTGTAAAGTTGTTATTTACATCTATTTTGTGTTGGCTATAATTATGTGACAAATTTATTTGTATTTTTTTCAATCATGTGTACCCTGTATTTTATGTAAGATTTTATTGTATGGGTTGTGTGTGAGAGAGAGTGTGAAGACTCAAGCGCCTATTGAAGAAAGTATGGATTTCGTGGGTATTTCACGAGAAGTCTTCTCATGAAGTGAGCCATGTGCAGAGTACATGACTGGAATGCAAAGAGTCATGACAGTTGGTTTTCATGAGTATTTCGCGGGTAAGGCCTTCCTGTGAAGTACTCGCGAAATACTCTGTTTTGCTATTTTGCCATATCTGTTACACCATGTCTTCACCCACACTATATATACCCACATAACCCACATATCATAGGGAGTGCTTTTCAGAGAGAAAACCCTAGACATAACCCTTGAGAGTTAGAGATTGTCATACCTACAATCCTCTACACAATCATTTGTGGTTTTCCCTCAACTCCAACCTCTCCATCAACTCCTACCTCTCCATATCCAAATCCTTGAGAGGTTGATAGCCCAAACACTTACCACACCCATTCTAAGTGTAAAGTGAGGTTTTGGTGCTGCTGGGAAGCATTGGAAGAAGCCACTTGTTTGGTGGATACAATCGGGCTAAATTGCGTAATTCGGAGAGCTAGAAAAGACAGGGCTTCGTTAACTTAGTTGGTAGCAGGAGTTTAGAAGGCTCAAGTACATAGGGTAGACTTGGCTTGGAGGATCTTTTGTTATTCGTGCACTCCAACTTATTCTCTAGTGGATCAATTTACTGCTTGGAGGGCGACGGAGAGGTTTTTCGCCAAGTTCTTTGGTTTCCTCTTCAATAACACATTGCGGTGTTATCTTGTGTTTGCATCCTTCTTCCCTACTCTTTTAGCTTTCATTTTATTGATGTTATTTGATGAAAATGGCTTAGAGTAGTTTTATTGTTTGTTCGCTCGCATTTACTCTTATTCCGCACTTAGTTAAGTTAAAGTAAAGTCAACCGAGCCGTATTTTTAATTTGGGGTCTAAACAAGCTCTTGTGTTTTCACACATATTCAAGCTTTCACTATTTATGCATCCCAATTGATTTTCTAGTGGATCATTTACCACTTGGTGGGTTGCGGAGAGGTTTTTCGTCGAGTTCTTTGGTTTCCTCTTCGATAACACATGCTGTGTTATCTTGTGTTTGCATTTCTCTTTCCTTTACTCTTAGCTTTTTATTTCTACTGGTTGTGATTGATTAATGGCTTAGAGTAGTTTGCTTATTTAGGTATTACTTATATTTTATATTCCGCACATTTATTGTTTGAATATAAGCTTGTATTGGAAAATTTGTATTTGGGGGTCTAAACATTCACAAGTGTTTTATACACTTAGTGAGTTTTCAATTAGTATTAGAGTAGGTACACCTTGTCAGATTTCTATATCCTTAGTGTGATCCTTAACCCCTAGGATGGATAGGTCTCAATTCCTTAATGCACCTCCATTCTTTGATGGGAGTAATTATGCATTTTGGAAAGTGCGTATGTGTGCATTTTTGTGCTCCATTGATGAGAGTGTGTGGGATGCTGTAGAAATTGGTTGGACAAGGTCGGAGGCTACCAAATCCACTTGGGATAAGGCAGCTCTCGTGATGGCTAATGCTAATAGCAAAGCACTTAATTCTATATTTTGTGGTGTCTCACCAGCTGAATTTCACAGGATTTCTCACATGTCAATTGCCAAGGAGGCATGGTGAATTTTGGAGACTACCTATGAAGGCACCAAGAAGGTGGGGATACCAAGCTTCAAATGCTTACCACTCGATTTGAAGAATTGAAGATGAGCGAAGATGAATCATTCGACTCATTCTATGGAAATTTGAATGAAGTGGTAATCGAGAACTTGAACTTGGGTGAAAAGATAGAAGATTCCAAAGTAGTAAGAAATCATTGCCGGAGAGCTTCCGAGCCAAGGTAACGGCCATTGAGGAGAGCAAGGATCTTGATGAGATAAAGGTCCAATAACTTATCAGCTCTTTTCAAATAAATGAGCTCACTCTACCATCTCAAAGGAAGAGAAAATCCCTCACTCTTAAGACAATACATGAGAGAATTGAAACTCAAGATTCCTTGGAAGAGGACGATGTTGAAAAAGAGGTGACATTCCTTGCAAAGAACTTTCGCAAGTTCTTGAAGATCAAAAAGGATGGGAAGTCCTTTTAGAAAGGAAATTCTCCAATTTCAAGAAAAATAAGAAGGACTTCAAAAGAAAGGATTCCAAAGACTCTTTTCCTTCTCAAGGAATCACTTGTTATGAATGCAACGGGCATGGTCATTTGAAGAAAGAATGCCTTACCTATTTGAAGGGAAAGGGTAGAGATCTTGCTACAAACCTTAGTGATTTGAATAGCTCAAACTCCGATTTTGAAGAAAGCTGTGATGGGGAAGGAAACTACTCTGCTTTCATGGCCATTGTACCTATAAATGTTTTGGAAGATTTAAGTATTTTAATGGAAGAACTTGGTGAGTTTACCGAAGTGGAATCTATTGGTGTTGGAGATGAATCCGATGATGATGAAGAAGAGTGCGTTTATGAAGGAACAAATAGATTGCAAGAATCCTACAATGCACTTCTTGAAAAGAGTGGAGAATATGCAAGAGTGGCTAAGGCAGCCATTAGAAAGATGAAGAAAGCCGAAGAGGACTATAAAAGCATACTCGCGTGGTACAAAGAGACCAAGTGTGAAGTTGAAGGGTTAAATGAAGAACTAAACAATGCCTATTCCAAGAAAAAGTTTCTTGAGCTTGAGGTTGTGGAGCGTGTTGCTTCCAAGAAACTTGATGAAGTGCTTGCCTATCAAAAGCCCTCTTCGGATAGAACTGGCTTAGGGTATACTGAAGAAGGTAATTTAAACTCTAAAGTGTCAAAGGAAATGAAGTTTGTCAAGGCTAAAGAAGCATAAACTCCTCTTGTTGACAATGTAAAATCTGAAAAGAAGCCAAATGTGGTGAATCAAATGGTTTTGACGAAGTCTCCCAAGCCAATTGTGGCTAAGCCCAAGGCAAGAGGAAAGTCTCTTCCTAAGAGACAAAGAGGTCCACAAACACAACACTATTGCCATCATTGTGGAATCCTAGGGCACACTAGAAGAAATTGCTACAAGCTCTAAACATTAAAGAATACGGATCTTCAACAGCCAAGAAGATAAGAAAAAGGCAATGGGAAACCCAAGCAACCAAAAAGGCAAGAAGGAGAACTCGTTATGAGTGATGTGATGAAGATGATTGACACCATCACCTCATGTTTGGCCAACTTCACCTTAAGGTTTGAGAATCATGACTCAAGTACCCAATCCTCAAAGGATATCACCCCAAACGTACGTGCCGTAGGAGTGAAGAAGGGTACTCATGTATAAGCATTATAACATGTCCATGCATTAATTCTTTCTATATAATGTGACATTGTTGTTTGCTTGTTTATTTTACATTCTAGCATGATTTTAATTTATTTTGCTTTGTGTCAAAAATCCAAAAACACATAAAAATATAAAATCCAAAAAGTTCGATCGGCGGTGTTGTGCAGTGTCACATGCATGTTTAGCCTTGTACCTCCATACTAATGGCTTTGTGGATTAATGAGCTTAGCTTGTTCTCTATGCACTTGTATCTTTGTGGGAATCATCTTGACATCTATGTGATTGTTATAAATAGATCTTCAAACTTGTCATGAATGATTATTCAATAGTTTTGTTAATCTTGAGACATGCGTAGACTTGTGCCTATATCTCTTCCCACTCATTTTTTTTTGCTTAAAAGCTCAACCAATGTCAAATCTCGAAAAGAGATAATGAGCTGAAAAAGTCGTCGCACAAACTAGTATTTGACTAGGAAAAAGGGAAAGCGACATGTATTTTAAAATGTACGGTGCCAAAAGCCAAATATTTACTCATCAAATTAAAATATCAAAAATTTTAGGCATCGATCTCAAAAAGAGATGTAAAGACCAAAATGATCAAATGTTATCAAAAGAAAAGAAGCCAAATGAAAAGCTTCTAACTCAATGTAATCAAGTTTATGTGGGAGGTCATATATGTTTATTTCTACAATTGAGATAGGTCACTCTACTTAGTGCTAGTTGTGTATGACTTGGTTGAATCGATCATTGAAGCTTCACATTAGACTAAGGACTATCTCATAATTGATACCCATTGATACCCACCCACATCACAAATGTCTATGTTCAATGAATGCCTTACTCATTTGTGTGATTGTACTTAATTAAATATGATGTACATACTCAAGCATCTGTTGATCAAAACCAAAAAGATTTTTGAGTATTTTAGTTGTTTTTGGAAAGTATTTTGATTTGAAAATTTTCACCAAAAAAAAATCCAAAAATCTGTAACTTTGCATTTTCGCGACTCACTCGTGAGTCATGCTCAAGTTGCGAGCTCAACCTAAGGCATTCACGACTCACTTGCGACTGTTTGGCGAGTATAAGTCCCAATCGCGTAAAAGACTTAGAAAATTTTTCAAAATTTTCAAAAATATTGATTTTTTAGTTTTCCAACCCAAGGCATTCGCGACTCACTTGCGACTGTTTGGCGAGTGTAAGTCCCAGTTGCTTAAAAAAACTTAGAATTTTTTTTCAAAATCTGGGTTTAAGGGTTTTTGGTGACTCACTTAGCGACTTATTCGCGAGTTAGTTGAGTCACGAAAAATGCATATTTTGCAAAAATAGGATTAAAAATCAAACAGTTTTTCAAAACTTTTCACTTTCTCTCACATCACGTGTTTGTCCCTTTGTCTTCTCTGTCTCTCCCTCCACAAAAAACTGTTGCTCAACGTGGTGATAAGAGAAAGCGCAATGATGATAGATTGTTTTGCACCCCTCAACATTTTGAGAAATATGCCCTTCAATTCAAAACAACTCCAATCATTCAAGAGAGACAAGTGTATGTTGATGATCTTCAAAATTCCTTCATTCCTAGTTGTTTTGAAGGACGGGGCTAGGATAAACTTCTTGGCGAATTTCCCATAATTTGTGATCATTTGATCAAAGAGTTTGACACTAATGCATCACTCACAGAAGAGCACATAGACTACTGGGTTAGAGGTCATGAGTTCACCCTTGACATTGAGGACATTGATGCTATGCTTGGATTTGAAGAACAAAATCATGAAGGGTTCACTCCGTTCGAGGATAGAATGCTCTCTCTAAAATCTGTGCAACTTCGCCTTGGTGGCCATGGGGAAGGAAGAAGCCTCAACACAACCTCCTTTCCCCTGGATTTGAGATGCCTAGCATATATCATGATGTACAACTTGTATCTGGTCAAGAAGTTGGCAACCATCAACAATGCTAGAGCCATATTCCTCATGGAGCTTCGTGAGAACACCTACATTGGCATTAGTGCACACTTGTACAACATCATTGTAGAGTCCACAAAGATGACCTCAAGATAAAAGCTTGTTGTCCCAAATTTTATAATGAGGATTTTTCATAACAAAGGTGTGGAGACTCCACAACACATAGGCCTAATGCCTCTAACTCCTCCCATCAACTCTAAAAAAATCCTAAGAAGTAGGGTTCGACTTCTTGGAGATGAACATGTTTAAGAGATTGAAGAAGCACATCCTACTGATACAGAGACTGAAGTGGAAGGACAACAACCTCTTCCAAGACATGGTGGTGGTTGAGGTAGGAGAGGAGCATCATCATTGTCATCAGTTCCTCTTGATGCTTTTAGCTCATACTTGAGTGGATTGGTAGTCTTCGGGATGTAGCAAATGAGCATTCCAACAGGCTTGTAGCTATCTAGGACCAAATCAACGTGTTGGCAACCAAGTTTGATAGCTTTACTCACCAGCCTTAGCCCTTTGGCCATTTTGGTCAAAAAAAGGGGGAGTAGTATGGTAACTCTCAAGGGGGAGCTTATATTGTGGGGGAGTAAATAGCATTGGTTGCTAATTGGTTTAGCTTACGGTTGTTATGGTTTATGGTTTTTATAGTTTTTATTATGGTTTTCATAGCACTTTGTTTTAGCACTCTATGGTTTTAGTATTTTGCTTTTAAAATACTTGGATATTTTGTGTTATGGATACTTGGATTTTTTAGTTATTTAGACTATGTTTTTATGTACCCTTGCTTATGTACTTGTTAGGACATATGTGATTCAATGTTAGGAACATATGTCAATATTTTATGTAATTGGCTAATCCTTTGACAAAACGCACTTTACTTGTATTTTGGTAGATCTAGGATGTATTTAATACTTCAAGGAACAAGAGTTCAAGTCTAGTATTGAAGCCATGCAAATCTGTTCAAGAAACAAGTGAACAAGTGTTGAATTTTTAAAGCTCGATAGCTGCTCGACACCTCTTTGACACCTGGCTATTTGTCGAGCTCTTTAGCTTTCTTTTTATCGCAATCTCGACATCTCTCGATAGCTAGGTCGATCGATCAAGAAATTTTCTGTCCCCTCGATAGCTCTCGATAGCTCGCAATAGACAGGCTCAACACCTCCTCGACACCTCCTCGATCGATCGAGATTTACTGAGCTTTACAAAATTCAAATTTTCAGATATGATTTTTGGCACATGCTTTTGTATTTGTGTAGGGTTTCTTTTCTCACAACCCTAGACCTATATAAGGCTTATTTTAGAGGCCGTCACATAAGAGAATACAAGGAGAACATATGCAAAATGTGACCGATGCCTTATTCTCTGTGAAGGAAGCTACTCCGTCTTTGCGCCTTAGGGTTTTGTAACCAAGTGCTTCTTGATCTTCATTGTTGATGAAGTGAAGAACTTTGTAGCCAACAATCTTCTTCAAGTTGGTGTGTTAGTCATGTACTGGGAGCCGTGCATCTTTGGTTAGTCACGTATTGAGATTCGTGCAAAAAGGGTGGCATTCATATATTGAAGAGTTTAGAGGTTCTAAAGCAGTAAAAGGTTTTTTTTGTAAGTTCATCTATGGGGATTGTAGAGTCTATGGACAAAGGTTTTGTACTAGATCTGAAACTTCTCTTTACTATAGTGGATTGCTTTTCGGGAAGGTTTCCCCCTAGGTTTTTTACTGTGAAACTAGTATGTTTCATTGGTTTTCCTAGGTCATCATATCTTGTTTTATTTACTTTTCCACTACACGTGATTTTGACATTGTTGAGGTCCAAAATTAATTGGTCACAGACTAAGGCCCAAAGAAGGAAAACGTTGAGCTCATTTCACACAAAAATAAATAAATAATAAAACTAAGAAAGAAAAGGGAAAGCTGGGCTCACACAATAAAGAAAAAAAGAAAAGAAAGAAGAAAAGGGCAAGAGGCCCAGAAGATTGGAATCCAGAGACCCACGAAAGAACAAAAAAAAGGGCCCAAACCAGGCAGAACCAGTAAGCCAAAGAAAGCCCAGAAAGAAGAACTGGGTCGGGATCCCGGAAGCCACCAGAGTCAGGGGATCCCTGGACGCGCGAAGTAAGATTGAAGCAAATTCAAAGAGAGATAAACAAACAAAGGGCATGCGGATCTCATGCTCCAAACATGCAGTGGAGCCAGAAGGTACGAAGCAAAACGCAAGAGCCTGGTTCTGACCATTTGGAGAAAGTGACAAGGAAGAGTACACTGAAAAAGCTGGAGCGCTGAGAAGAAAAAGCCAAATAGCTTCAGAACAGCCAACAGAGAAGTCTGGGAATAGAAAACTAGCTAAGGGACTTTCATTTGGTCGGACCAAAAGTAAGAAACTATGAAAGAAAAGGGAAACGACATGACCCTGAGCAACCTGGCACGGCACGAACTCATAGGGGCAAAAGGGAGAAATCGTTAGTACCCCGGAGCCCGAAGCTGTGCTATAAAAGGAGGAAGGGGTCCATGCTACAGAGGCAGATTTTCGGATTCAGACTAAGAGATAGAGATTCATTTTCAATTAGATTATTTGAGGCATTCATAGTTGTTTTCTGAAGTCTCATAAAATATAGAAAAGGCTCTGTAAACTTAAAAGAAAACAGAGGAATCGTTCCCGGTATCCCAGAGACAGCCACTATAGTACATGCTCAGATTCAACAAATTCAAACTTTGCAAGTCTTTGAAGCTTGAATAGCTATCAAAGTCTGTAACTTTTGAACTCAGTTGAACCTTTCACCACGTCTTAGTGAGCACTGTAATCACAACTAAGGGAAATTAATAAAATGCACCTCATTAATTCGAGGATCCCTAACCTTTTCTTACATTATATTTTACTTGTTGTGCATTCCTTTGCTATTAAAATGTCATTCAATACAGATATCCCTGTTTGTTAGTTATTTGTATTGTAGGAAGCTTGTTTTGTGCACCACTCGGTTCTTAATCAGCCCCTTTAGCTGCGGTGAATCGAGCCCAGTCCACCAAGAACATTTTATTCGGCCCAGGATCCTTGGGCCATAGTGCTGAAGAAAAAAGGCACTCTCACATTTTGGCGACTCCGCTGGGGACTGGGTAAAGAAAAGGGAAGAAGCAATCCCTTCGCAGAACATGCCTCAAAGACAAAGGAACAGTAAAGGTGCTAATGTGCCACCCACGGCCTCTGAGCCCGTGGGAGAAAATGAAGTGGCCTCCAAACAAAGAGGCGAGGTGCCCCTAACAGAACAGGAGGCCGTGTCAGAATAAAGAAACGCAAGGCAGGAGCTAGACCCTATGGCTCAGATGACTGCAATGTCGAAAGACTTGCAACAAGAAGTTCGCCTTCTCAAAGAAGGCAAGACACAGGAAGTCAGAGACAATGCCCACATGTGGGCAACCAAGATAGAAACCAGCCAGAGGGAGGGTCAGCAGTGGGAGGAGGAACTAACCCCCAATACCTAACACTAGCAGATGTCAGTACCCTCCTGGACCAAGAAAGGGAAAAACTTTCCGGGATCCCCAAGAAATTTTCTCGGGATCCCCCATTCCCACCAAAACTCCTTGGCAAGCCATACCCCAAGGGATATGAGACACCAAAGTTCCATCCTTTTGATGGAAGGAATGGAAGTGCAGTAGAACATGTGAGTAGGTTCGTCCACACTATGGGCCCCTACGCAGGAAACCGAGAGCTGTGCCTAAGAGAGTTTGCTAAGTCCTTAGTTGACAAGGCATACACTTGGTACACCACAATGAGACCTGGGTCCATTAAGACCTGGGACAAAATGATGGAGAGATTTTGTGCAAAATATTACCCTGGTGAGGACAAGGTCACTTTCCAAAGCTTTCAGATGGTAAGGCAGAGGCCTGGAGAGGATCCTGTCCAGTTCATCAAAAGATTTGAAGATGTGTCCCTAGACTGTTATGGGGACCATTAAGAAAAAGAACTCGTAGAGACTTGCATCTCTAACATGCTTTTTGATTACATACTTAACCTCGAAAATTTATGTATCACACAGTTCGCTGACCTGTTACAGAGGACTAGAAGAACAGCACAAACTATGAAGGCGAAGAGGATGCCAGCATCATAAGCCATGACAGCATCGGTGGGAGAAAAAAGAAAGAGGCCTGATGGAAAAATGTTCGAGGAACCACCGGTGATCCCATGTACCGTAGAAGAGTTAAACCATGTCCTGGACAAATGGATCGGGGATGGAGTGGTTAGGTCATTCACTGTGTCCAGGCCACCAACCGAGGAAGAAAGGAAAAATCCTTTGTTTTGCAGGATTCATAATTATGTTAAGCATTCCACCAAGGATTGCTGGACCCTCCGCAGGCTCTTTCACAGGAAGCTAAGAGAGGGAACCCTGGAGCTCACCCTGAAGGAACCAGAAGTACAAAGAAACCTCCTGCCCAACCACAAAGGAAAGGGGGTGGTAGCTATAGTAATCCATGGGAACCCGGCAGAAGTAGCAGAGCTAGAAGGATCCTTCCACCCCAACACAGTCAGGACCCTCTAAAAGAATCCCAAGTTCAGATCACTATTCAATCAGCTGGGATTTCGACCAGAAGCAAGAAGGGTGGCCACGGAGTCTCTCATGACTATAGCAGCAGATTCAGGAATGAAATGTTTCACAGCAGAATCCCATGCCAGTCGAGCTTTCCTAGAGACAACCAATGCCATAACTTTCACTGATGAAGACATGGAGGTTGAGCATCCAGACCACCGTAGACCTCTTTATCTAATGGCCACCATAAATGGTGTCCAAATCAAAAGAGCACTAGTGGACACAGGGGCATCACTCAACCTCATAGCCCTGAGTACCTTGGAAGTCGTGGGCCTAGCTGGGAGGAGGATCCTAGGGGCTCCCATGGAGATAACCGGATTTGGAGGATTAGCAGAATCAACCGAAGGATATATACAGCTGGCCCTAAGAGTGGGGCCAATAGTAGTCTTGACCAGATTTCATGTAATCAACTCAGAAGTGTCCTACCATGTACTGTTGGGACGACAATGGCTCCATAAGCACCGCCTTATACCATCCACATACCATCAGTGTGTTAAGGGGAGATTGAATAAGAGGCCTGTAAGGATCCCTGCCAACAATAACCCTTTCAGCCAAGGAGAAGTAAACTTTGTAGAAACAATGTTCTATGATGAGTTAGAACCTGACGATGAGAGTCCCATGCCAGGGACCCCAGGAACACCTATCTTGGAGAAAGAAGAAGGAGGAGGTACCCATGACTTAAGAGACCTCCTAAAGAGGAAAAGGCAAAAAGAAAGAGCCCAGTACCTCAGGATCCCGAGAGTGTGTAGTAGCACGGGATCCCGAGGGAAGATTAATTTACCACTTGTGAAGGTGCTCAGGACCTGAGTGCATCGTGCAGGAAGGTCCCGGACCACCAGAATGTATGGTAGCTCAGGAGGAAGTCCCAGAGGAACCAGTCAAAGAGACACAAATCCAGCCTGAGGAAGAATTGCAGGAAGTAAACTTGGGGGCTGAGCTGGGATCCCAAAAGCCTGTTTTCATCAGCAATCAGTTGGCAGCACAAGAAATGGGGCCACTAGTGGCTTTGCTCAAAGAATACACGGATGTGTTTGCATGGACCTATGATGAGATGCCTGGTTTGGATCCTGGGTTAGTGGTCCATGCCCTCAATGTGGACCCAGGAGTTAAACCGATAATCCAACCAGCCAGGGTCTTTCACACTGATGTAGAAGCCCAGATAACTCAAGAGGTCAAGAAGCTGCTAGCAGCTGGTTTTATTAAGCCCATTCAGCACCCCAAATGGCTTTCTAACATAGTACCTGTAAAGAAAAAGAACGGCCAGATCCGTTGCTGTGTAGACTTCCGCAACCTGAATAAGGCATGTCCAAAAGATAAGTTCCCTCTGCCTAATATTGACCTCCTTGTCGATTCAGTCACGGGAAGTTCTATGTTCTCATTCATGGATGGGTATAGTGGGTACAACCAGATTCGTATGGCTGCCAAGGATGCTGAGAAGACAGCATTCAGGACACCAATCAAAAATTTTTATTACACTGTGATGCCCTTTGGCCTAAAAAATGCAAGAACCACATACCAGCGAACCATGACAGCCATCTTCCATGACATGATGTATAAGGAAATGGAAGACTATGTGGATGATATTATGGTCAAGTCAAAAACTAGGATAGGACACCTTCAGGTACTTGAACAAGTTTTCAAAAGATGCAGAGAATACAAGCTACGCATGAACCCCATGAAATGTGCCTTTGGAGTGTCTGCAGGAAAGTTCCTCGGGTTCCTGGTACATCACAGAGGCATAAGTGTGGATCAAGCCAAAGCAGTAGCCATTGCTACTATGAAAAGACCAACAACAATGAGGGAGCTCAAAAGCTTCCTAGGAAGGGTCTCCTACATCAGGAGATTTGTGCCAGGACTGGCTTCGGTCACAGGAGGCTTATCCAAGCTATTAAAGAAAGGAACTGAGTTCACCTGGGGAGCAGAACAACAGGAAGCCTTCCAAAGGGTCCAACAGATTATGAATCATCTACCCACTCTCCAAGCACCAGTACGTGGGCGACCCCTGTTATTGTACTTAGCATCAAATGCCCAAGCAATAAAAGCCCTGCTGGCGCAAGAAGATGATGATGGGAACGAACAACCTGTTTACTATGTAAGCAGGACACTCAAGGATGTCGAGACCAGGTATCCCAGGATAGAAAAGGCTTGCCTAGTGATTATTTACGCATCCTAGAGGCTGAAGAGGTATTTCTCAGCCCACCAAATCCTTTTAGTGACTAAGTCACACCCCATAAAAGCACTCCTGCATCAGCCCCTCCTAACAGGAAGAATAACACAGTGGCTGGTCCTGCTTCCTCAATATGACATAGGCCTCAGGACCCCCAAGGCTGTCAAAAGTCAAGCCATAGCTGACCTCCTGGCACAGTTCTCAGGGAAGAAGGAAAGCTCACTAAGTGAAGAGATTCCAGGAGAGGTAGCAGTAGCAGAAATCCTAGGAAAGAAATGGACAATGAGATTCGATGGGTGAGCTACAGCAACCTCAAATGGGGTGGGAATTGTACTGAGCTGTGAGAATGGGGATACCATACCTCTATCTTTCAAGCTTGGTTTCTCCTGTTCCAATAATGCAGCTGAGTATGAGGCGTACTTGACTGGGCTAACTATAGCACTCAGTATTGGGGTGAAACACATGAGAGTACTGGGAGATTCCAATCTTGTAGTCTCTTAGGTGAAAGGTGACTTTGCACTAAGGGAACAAAGTTTAGCAGCCTACAGGACTTGGGCGCAGAGGCTGGAGCAGGAATTCCTGACCTTTAGCATAGAGTAAGCGCAGAGAAGTGAAAACAGGTTTGCAGATGCGCTTGCCACTCTGGGATCCCAAGTACCATTCAAGGGAAAAGACACTCTGGTCAGAATAGGAAGGCAGGAGCATTCCATCTTAAAAATCCTCCAAAAGATATCCCCCGGAGAGTCCAAGCAATGGGACTGGAGGAGCGAAGTGAAAGAAAAAATGAAAGAAACAGGATCCGGAGGGAGTGTCAAGAAGCTGAGAGACTACGCTCTAGTAGAAGGAGAACTATACAGGAGACTGCCCGGAAGGATCCTATCCAGATGTATCAATGAGAAGGAGGGGAAGCTAAGGTTGGAAGAGCTACATACCTAAGTCTGCGGGACCTCAGAAAAGATCAGTCTATATAAGAGGATGCAGCGCATAGGATACTACTGGCCAAATATGAACAAGGAAGCAGCAACTATACAGGAAAAATGTCAAAAATGCCAGTCCTCGGCAGACAAGGAAGAAAGCTACGCTGTATTTGTTACAGAAGATTGGAGGACTCCCTTCATGGAATACTTGGCTCAAGGGATCCTACCGACTGACAGGGCACTGGCCCACCAACTCAAGAAGCTCGCAGTCTAATACTTCTTGCAAAACGGGGTCCTATTCAAAAAGGGATACAGCGGGAATCCCCTAAGATGCCTGGGGCCAAGGGAAGCTAGGGAAGTAGTCAGGGAAGTCCATTCCGATGATTGTGGAAGTCACCCAGGAAAAAGGAGGCTCTATAAACAGTTACTACTGTTGGGGTACTACTGGCCAACAATGAAAAAGGACTCTGAGGAGTTAGTCAAAACCTGCCACGCATGTCAAGTCCTCGGAGATGCAATCCACACTCACCCAAATATGTTACAGGATATGAAAACCCCATAACCTTTCCACACTTGGGGGCTTGATCTCAAAGGGCCTATAAATCCCCCATCCAGTGGTTTCATATGGATCTTGGCAGCTACTGAGTACTTTACAAAATGGGTAGAGGCCATCCCCTTGAAAAAGGCCACTAGAGCAGCTGTAGCAAACTTCATTCGAGGCCATATCATTACAAGGTTTGGGATCCCCAGGAGGTTGATCAGCGACAACGGAACCCCATTCATAAATAAAGACATGAAGGGGTTAACTGAGGCTTACTACATCAAGCATGGAAGGTCTACACTGTACTACCCATAAGGAAATGGCCAGGCAGAGGCCACTAATAGGGTGATATTGAAGATCCTTAAAAAAATGAAGCAAGAGTATGGAGGAAAGTGGAGTGACCACCTGGCAGATGTACTTTGGGCATGCAGGAGCTCTGTGAAAACAGCCACAGAATTCTTACCATTCTCCCTGGTCTATGGGACAGAAGCCATCAGCCTAGTAGAATTAATTGTTCCCACACCAAGAGTAGTACTTGAAGAAAGTCAGGAGGACACCGAGGACACAAACAATGAAAGGAGATTAGCAGACCTGGAAGGGGTAGAGGAAGAAAGAGAGCTAGTCAAGAGAAGAAGCCAGAGGTACCAGCAAAGAATGACTAGAGCATATGCACAAGCAGTACGCCTGAGGACTTTCACTAAAGGGCAGTTGGTACTAAGGACAGCAGAGCATGTGAGAAGAAACCTACCGGGACCCTCCAAATTTGCCCCAAAGTGGGAAGGACCCTGCATCATCAGGGAGGCCTATGATAATGGGTACTACTACCTTACAAAGGAAGATGGGACAATCCTGATAGAGCCCATAAATGGGAAGTGGCTAAAACAATACTACACATGAGAAGGGAGAGGTCTCAGTACACTGGAATCCTTTTGCCAAACTCTCCAACCTGCTAAGTGTTTCTTTCTTTTTATATATTATCGTTTAAGTAATTTTGTTCAGGGACTCATGGTAGAAGGACATTCTATGATCCTTACTATCTTTGTTAGATTTGCTATGTTCCTTGAATAACATTTATGTTTTAAATTCAATGAAATTTCTTCTTATTTCTCAGCTATTAAATCCTAAGTATTACAAAGTCCTAACACGGACGGAATCAGGGGAGAATACCTGGGGAAATCTTTTTGCATAACCCAGGATCACCCCACAGATAACTACAAACAGTTAAGTTTAAATACATGGTCTAGGATCTCAGGCATATACTGAGGATACCTAGCCCAGTACTTGATAATAAAAAATAAAAAAAAAAATCTGCCAAGTTCATGAACTGGGACAAATAAAATATCGCCCAATGTACCCAGTTCAGTACTTGCACAACCAAGAAGAAAAGGGAGGATACCTGGGGAAATATTTTTGATGCATAACCCAGGATCACCCCACAGATAGCTACAAAACAGCTAAGTTTCAAATACATGGTCTAGGATCTCAGGCATGTACTGAGGATACCTAGCCCAGTACTTGATATAAAAAAAAAACCTGCCAAGTTCATGAGTTGGGACAAAAATATATTGCCCAATGTACCTAGTTCAGTACTTGCACAATCAAGAAGAAAAGGGATGGATACCTGGCTGGGACCTGCAGCAAAACTTGTGGGAATCATGGACCAGGACTCAGTAAAAAAAAAAAAAAAAAGAAAGACAAAAGGAAAAGAAGATCCACATGCCATTAAAAGAGATTAGAAGCAATCCTGAAACATAAATACTTAAAAGCCATCCTGAAGCACAAATACATGGAAGCAGTCTCAAAGCACAAGTGCAGATCTAAAAAAAAAAAAAAGAGCCAGAAGCAATTTCCAAGCAAAGAAATAGAAAATTTATATAACCCCAAATTGTTCATACACATCCAAACCAGCTAAAAAAAAAGAAGGCTAAGAAAGGAGGCCAGCCAACAAAGAGCCATCTGAGGAGAGAGCAAGGACAGCCGGAGAAGAAAGAACCCTCTGCCTTTTGATCTTCAAATCTTGCAAAGTCTTGTGAGCATGAGCTAAAACTTCCTCAGCAGCAGCAATCTCAGCATCAATGCTCTTAGAAGCTTGCCTCTGGAATAGCACTTGGGCCAATGATCGCAGATACTCCAGCAAAAAGGACAGGTTGAACTTGGCTTCCAAGAGATCCTGAACCACTCCCCTCCATTCCAAGAGTTTTTCCTCAGATAGAGAGTCTAGCGAAGAATCTCTCAAGGAAATCAACACGGCACATAGCAGCTCCATCAGAATGTTCCCCAAAAATGCTCCTCCTTTGAAACCAAGGGTAAAATCCCTATGACTTTTAAACAGCCCTTCTAGTAGTGGCAGACCTTCCACAGGCACAGAGAACCGCAAGAAGCTGCCATAGAAGGGCCCGAAATGGCAAAAGTGACTGGCAGAGAGGCTGTTGAACTCCAGAAGATCAAAGCGAGCCAAAAAGGTGGGGAGCCTTGAAGCAGGATCTAAAACAACCACCTCTGGAGCCTCCCCTATTGTTGCATTACCGCCTGGAGTCCCAAAGGAACCTTCAACCCTCTGAATAACATGAGGGCCAGCAACCTGAACAGATCCTACACCCCCCTCAGGAATCACAAGTTCAGGATTTTTGACACCAACATCAACTCCTGCAAAAAAAAAAGGGGGGAAAGAAAGGGGGGGGGGGCAGACTTAGCTTCTTCTTAAAAAAAAAAAAAAAGAAAAAAAAAAGAGAAAGATAAAAAAACAAAAGAGGGTAGAGGAGAAACCAGTATCGGCCTCTTAGGGCGGAGTTTCCTCCTCTTACTCCTCAAACTTCTTGAAGGACTCTGGAAAAGAACACATGGCAAGTTGAAGAAAATGTGAGGAAGCCTCAGCAAAATGGCTAAAAGAAGGCAGGGATACAAGGGGCTTCGCCATAACGAAAATACAAGAGAAGGACAGAAAGAGAGAAAGAATGCAATAAGGACAATCAACACCCACCTTCAGAATCCTCCGATTCCAAAGAAGTAGCAACACTAGAGACAGATCTCGCAGTGGCTTGGCTTGGAAAGAGAAAGAAAAAAAAAAGGAAGAACTCAGAGGAGAGAAAAAAAAGGGGGGGTGCAAAAGAAATAAAATTAAAGCGCTATATAAAAAAAAAAAAAAAAAAAAAAAAAAGGCTCACCTGTTTGCCCGGATGATGATGCGCCTCCCAAAGTCCTTGTACTTAACCCAGTTTGAGGTAACATGGTCTTGACAGGACTGGAAATCTGTTCAAATTGAGGACCTGGGGACGCGAGAAGCTTGGGAGCCTCAGGATCCTAGGCAGCCTGGACATCCTGCATTGGTTGCCCGGCCTCCTCAACTATGCCACCACTAGGAGCCTCCTCCTCCCTACTCTGAGATGCAGCTGCAGCCATCTCCTCCTCCAAAGTCTCACCAACCACGGGGGGAGGAACCTCCACCTAAAGAAGGAAAAGAAGGGGAACAACATAAACAAAAAAAAAAAAGGGGCATGAGCAACAGGGCAGCACGAATATATAACACTTGTGAAATGAATAAGAGCAAGCAGCAGAAGACACAGATAAGGAAAACCATACCACATCTTCACCAGAAGATTGGCTTCTACCCTTCCTGGGATCTAACTTACGCTTGGACTGCAGGAAAGACAATCACTCATTAGTTCAAAAAAAAAGGAGAGAGGAAAAAAACAACAAAACTGCAACCTAAAAGAGAAAAGGAGGAAAGAGGCCTTGCCCTTCTCTCTCTCTCAACAGGGTCTCCAGGTCTCTATTGTTTACTACAGGTGCGTCCAGAGGGTCCCAAGGAACCATGAACTAAAGGACTCACAGGAGCCTGGGGAAAAGAAGACTCTACCTTAGTCTTCACCCGACCCCTTATGGCCAAAGGTTGCTCAACTTCCTTTTTCTCAGCAAGTATCAACTGTTTCTGGGATTTCTCAGTCTTCTTCTTCTTTGTCTTAGGGCCAACATCCTCTACACTCTCTTCAGCCGCGGCCTCCTTCAATTTTTTCTGCTTAATTGTTTTTCCTTTACTCATGCCAATGGGAGTACTAGCACTTATGGCCTCTACTGCCCCCTTCTTAATTGGTACCCCAGTAGAAGCACCAACAATAAGGTCACAACACCAGCAGTAGGCAGAGACAGACGCTTGTTGGGTGTTGGAGTAGAAGAAATGCCAGGGTTGGGGACTCTCCCAATCGTGTCAGAACTAGCATAATCAACAAAGGACTTTTGCACCCTCCTCCAATAGCCAGCATAACCGCTGGAGGCAAAAACTCATCTCTGGAAGTTGGGCACTACAAACTGAGGACTCCTTCGTGACCAATAAGAGAAGGCCTGAAGTCTCATGAAAGGATCCAAGGAAGGAAGAGAGGGAACTATGTCATTGAACACTGGGGGAATATCCTGATCAAAGCCAAACTGTAGAAGTACTCGATGCGCCGAGTAATGGGTGTACTGTGGTCCATTCGAGGAAAGCACAGGAAGCCAAGAAGGATTAATACAAGCCAAGTAGGCTAAACTACCTTCATCACCGCGACGTAAATTGAAAGTATTCCCTGTAGAAGTCAGAAAATGAGATAACACAGAATCACAAACAAAACCGGGGCCAAACTCCCAGGGAGACCGCCAATGCAAATGGCCTACTTGATCAAATAATTCAACCAAGTTAAGGCTGCCACCTTTCAGACTCAGCCAACGGAAAATAATAGGGTGGCTGTCAGTCGAGCTGCCACAAAGCCCTTTAACCACATCAGGGGATCCCTGAAACTTATCTTTTACAAACTTTAAATTCCTACATCTTGCTAAAGTAGCTGATGAATGACCCCACATAAATACCTGGAGAATGGCGCAGTGAAGAGAGGAAGTAATAACATAACAAGAATCACCTTCGACTTCATCTCCATGAAGCTGATCCAATTGAGAATAGACATGGCCCAAAAACATAGGGGCTAGGGGATATTGAGCACCCTGAGCCAACCTAATCACCAAGGGAAAAAGAGTGGATTTGATTCCATACCCGGGGAACTCGCTAAATAGAAACTTGCTAAGCCATAATGCGAGGAACCTGGCACGCCTGACTTCCTTATCCTTCTTGCGCGAAAGATTCATAACCCACCTACCCATCCTGGCCGGTTTCCCACCAGAAGAAGCAGTACGTCCACCGAAGTGAGCAAATGATTTTTCTTCCACCTCGAGATCCTCATCAGAAAGTTTAATATCAAAGGGGTTTTCATCCCCAAGCACCGGAAGAAGAAAATTGTTGACCACGTCCTCCAAGGTAACAGTCAGTTCACCAACAGAAAAAGAGAAAGTGTGTAGAGTAGGACACCAACGGCGCACCAAGTGCCTAAGGCCTTTGGCATCTCTGAAACCCTCAAGATTCCTGGAAATAGCCACTGCCTTCAAGACACCGGCACGCTCCAAGGCCCACAAACTCCTCGTCAGAAAGTTCTTTATCCACCCAAATGGGCCAGCCTTGGATCTTTCCAGCAACAAAATCAAAAAAGATGGGGACCGCCTCTCGAAGTCCTTGCCTGATCTGGAGATCAAAAATCTCCCTAGGGTCTGGAACTTGTGCAGAACCAACAAAACCCGCTTGGCCAGAAAATACCCAGGTATGAGGGGATGAAGGGGTCTCGCCATGGGACACCCGAGGGAAGAATAAGCTAGGAGTATACCAGGGGTCTCGCAAAGGAAAAGCAGGGCGCCCAACGATAGACTCATCTTGCGCAGAACTAGAAGAACCCTCACCTTCAAAAGGACTAGGAGTGCGCTCCTTTCTTTTTCGAGAAGAGGAAGAAGCCATTGAAGCAATGGGTATCTTCAAAGAAGAAAGTAGGTAGCAGCGAGATTAATCGAAAGAAAAGAAAAAGAGGCTAGGAACAGGAGATTCAGGCAGACAAGGAAAAAGATAATGTGAAAAGGGCAGAATGAAGAAATAAGAGCAGATAGAGGAGACAATATGTGGAAAGACGCGCCAGTTGCTAGGAATTAAATTTAAAGAGGGAGAAGTTATCAGCAGTTATTAATGGGTGTTATGGGAAACGTAAAAGTAGGTGGTGGGAGTTTTATTTCAACTCAACTGCCACGTCCTACGAAAAAAGAAGGAGTTATAAAAAATAAAAAAAAATAAAAAAAGAAGAGAAGGAGCCAGGATACCAAAGAAGTTGAAGATCAGGATCCCCGTAGGAAGATCAAAACGGGAGAAAATCCTACAGAAACTCACGCATGGGCTGCAGGCAACCCATGAGCTCGGGGGGCTAAATGTTGAGGTCCAAAAATTAATTGGTCACAAACTAAGGCCCAAAGAAGGAAAACGTTGAGCTCATTTCACACAAAAATAAATAAATAATAAAACTAAGAAAGAAAAGGGAAAGCTGGGCTCACACAATAAAGAAAAAAAGAAAAGAAAGAAGAAAAGGGCAAAAGGCCCAGAAGATTGGAATCCAGAGACCCATGAAAGAACAAAAAAAGGGCCCAAACCAGGCAGAACCAGCAAGCCAAAGAAAGCCCAGAAAGAAGAACTGGGTCGGGATCCCGGAAGCCACCAGAGTCAGGGGATCCCTGGATGCGCGAAGTAAGATTGAAGCAAATTCAAAGAGAGATAAACAAACAAAGGGCATGCGGATCTCATGCTCCAGACATGCAGTGGAGCCAGGAGGTACGAAGCAAAACGCAGGAGCCCGGTTCCGACCATTTGGAGAAAGTGACAAGGAAGAGTACATTGAAAAAGCTGGAGCGCTAAGAAGAAAAAGCCAAATTGCTTCAGACCAGCCAACAGAGAAGTCTGGGAATAGAAAACTAGCTAAGGGACTTTCATTTGGTCGGACCAAAAGCAAGAAACTATGAAAGAAAAGGGAAACGACATGACCCTGAGCAACCTGGCACGGCACGAACTCACAGGGGCAAAAGGGAGAAATCGTTAGTACCCCGGAGCCCGAAGCTATGTTATAAAAGGAGGAAGGGGTCCATGCTACAGAGGCAGATTTTCGGATTCAGACTAAGAGATAGAGATTCATTTTCGATTAGATTATTTGAGGCATTCATAGTTGTTTTTTGAAGTCTCGTAAAATATAGAAAAGGCTCTGTAAACTTAAGAGAAAACAGAGGAACCGTTCCTAGTATCCCAAAGATAGCCACTATAGTACATGCTCGGATTCAACAAATTCAAACTTTGCAAGTCTTTGAAGTTTAAATAGCTATCAAAGTCTGTAACTTTTGAACTCAGTTGAACCTTGCACCACGTCTTAGTGAGCACTGTAATCACAACTAAGGGAAATTAATAAAATGCACCTCATTAATTCGAGGATCCCTAACCTTTTCTTACATTATATTTTACTTGTTGTGCATTCCTTTGCTGTTAAAATGTCATTCAATACAGATATCCCTGCTTGTTAGTTATTTGTATTGTAGGAAGCTTGTTTTGTGCACCACTCGGTTCTTAATCAGCCCTTTTAGCTACGATGAATCGAGCCCAGTCCACCAAGAACATTTTATTCAGCCCAGGATCCTTGGGCCATAGTGCTGAAGAAAAAAAGGCACTCTCACAGACATAATATTGATGTTTGTTTGTTTTAACAAGTTTTATTCATAATAAATCTAATGGTCTAAATTTCCCAACAGTACTTTTAGTTAATGTCTTGCATTTTCTTTATTACTCTTGTGCCTTTGTTAGATCTTGTATCCTTGATGCAATTTAAACCTAATGCTTATTGCTTTAGTGTTTTTGCATCGGTTAAGTGTTGGACATGCAAAAGATACTTTGCATTGAGCTTATTTGCTTGCATGTCCAGATATTCATTCACTGTGTGAATGTTCATTGTAGTCACTATTTATAGTGATTGTTCTTGTATGGTTAAGTTATGCTTCATTATCAAATTAATACTTGCTTGATCGTATTGTGCTTGCTCCATATGCATTCTAAATTTTCCGCTTACAATGTTAATGAGTGTATTTTTTGATATTGTTTTCAGGAGTCTTGTTCGTATGGTTCAAGAGCTTCACAAATCTAGAATTAGATGTGAGTGAGTTTTGGCAACTGTTCCTAACTAACATTTTTAAGTCTAGAGTATGTTTGAGATTGTAAAGTTGAATTTATTCAACTATGTGTGGGCTTTATTCCGTACCAAATTTGCTTGTAATTCAGTATTTAGAAACCCCATATTTAGGTGGGAATAATGTAAAGGTTGTGTGTGAGAGAGTGTGAAGATTTGATCAAAAGTTTGCAACAAGAAGGTGACTTGAGACTGTACTCGCGACTAACTCACGAGTGGTGACTTGCCAAAATGGAGCACACGTGTGAAGCATGTAGGAAGATGAAGAGTCAGGCCAGCTGGATCATTACAGGACAAAAAATATAGTCTGACCTAGTCTGGTAATTGGCAACTAGAACTCGCGACTCATCCCAGTAGTAAGTGATCGCCAATGCACACTGTTTTTGTTGAAAAGTGACTTTTCACATTCCATCTCATACCCTACTATAAATACCCTTATACCCACGAAATGTAGAGAGCTTCCAGAGAGAATTTTGAGAGAGAAATCTTAGAGAAAAATAAGATTAATTCATCCACAATCTTATACACTTGATTATCCAAATTCCTTTACTCTCACCCTCTCCATTGTCATACCTATGAGAGGATCATAAACCAAATCCTTACCTTACCAAATTCAGAGTAATAGGAAGGTTCTTGGTGTTTGGGAAGCAGTTCAAGAGAGAACCAATTCATATTGGTTGATGCAATGGGCTAATTGGGGGATCTAGAAAGTTAGAGAAGACACGGTTCGGCTTAACCTTGTTAGAGCAAGAAGCTTAGAGGGTTTAAGTGCATTGAGTAGATTAGTCTTGAAGGGTCTATTGCTATTCATGTATCCCAACTGATTTTCTAGTGCATTATTTACCACTTGGAGGGCGGTGGAGAGGTTTTTTGTCGAATTCTTTGGTTTTCTCTTTGATAACACGTGCCAGTGTTATCTTGTGTTTACATCTCTCTTTCCCTTACTCTTAGCTTTTAATTTCTGCTAGTTGTGATTGATTAATGACTTAGAGTAGTTTGCTTATTTGGGTATTGCTTATATTTCATATTCCGCACATATATTGTTTGAATATAAGCTTATATTGGAAAATTTGTATTAGGAGGTCTAAACATTCACAAGTTTTTTATATACTTAGTGAGTTTTCAGTTAAAAAAAAGTGATTTACAATGTGAATATATATTATATACACGTAATAGTTGAAATATATATATATACACATGATAGTTGACTTATGGACAGCCACTTGATTAAAATAAAATTAAGGGCAATTAATGTCTCTTGAATTTTCCAAGAGCTTTTTTATTTAACTAGTTTACACCTTAGGATCTGTTTAGTTTCAAAAAATGGTGTATAGAAAAATAAATAAACACTTATTTTCACATTTGATAATGTTTGGTAAGTTGTTTTGAATATATAATTTGGATATGAAATACATCATACCCAAGTTTAGCTAAAACCAAACTAGTTTTTTAGTGGTGATTCTGCAGAAAACTGAAAATAAATACAGAATATTGCATTTTTTTTCAACTAAACAAACAAGCTCATGGTGTTTCTATCGAAAATATTTTGAGTTCAAATTTTCCTTCTCCTAACTATTGAATCATTAAAAATTAAAAAAATGTTTCTTAAATTTAATCATAATCATGGACTTACTAAGATATACAATATAAAACATGTGCTAATAGCCTAATATACTAACGATTTTCCCGTTCGCGTGTGAGAGGCTGAGAGCAAGACAACTTGCACTTCAATCTTGGGGGGGTGAAGGAAATCATCTCGTGTGGGCTCATATTGATCTCGTAAAAAGAAAAAAAAAAAAAAAATTTGCGTTAGTTTTTTCTATTTTTATTATTTTAGTAATGTTATATCATTTAATAATTTTATATTTCATATCAAATTTGTCAAATATATTTTTGGATTACATTTTTTTTTTAATATACTTCTTCTACTTGCAAAATTTCATGATGATTGAAAATTAATTGCTCTCTTATCTATAAAATATTTAAATTTCAAAATTTTAAAATTTAAAATCTATAGAATGTGAGCTATTGGATATAATAGTAAAGGAGAAAATGGGCAAATGCCCATTTTAAAAAAAAAAAAATCCAACATTTTGCCCAATTTCCCAAACTAATTAAGAAAATGTCCCTCTTTTAAAACTCGATTTTCTTAAAATCGAGTTATAAAAAAAAAAAAAAAATCTGAAGCCCTATAGCAGTGTTTTTAAGGAGCCTATAGTGACGTTTTAATGACCTATAATAGCGTTTTGTAACTCGATTTCCATAAAGTCGAGTTACATGCAATTTTTTTCTTTTTTTTTTACCTATAACTCGACTTCATGTAGATCGAGTTACAAAATGTCATTATAGGTCCTTAAAACGTCACTATAGGCTCCTTAAAAACGCCTCTATAGAGCTTAACTCGATTTTGAGAAAATCAATTTTCAAAAGAGGGGCATTTCCTTAATTAGTTTGAAAAAGGGGGCAAAATGCTGGATTGTTTTTTTAAAAAGACCAAAGGCCAATTTTTTCCTAATAGTAAATAACATTCAATTCACATGATATTTGACGTGTTAAAAATAATGAGAATGTATACTCCAACTAGGGAGTTTTTAAACAATTAATTCATCAAAAAGTTCATAAGTAGAATAAGAATAACGAAGAGTTACACTAGATCTAGGGACAAAATTGCTAATTGCCCTTTTTGGGAAAACTAAGCAGCGTTTTGCCCTATTTTTCAAACTAATTAGGGAAATGCCCCTCTTTTGAAAATCGATTTTCTCAAAATCAAGTTAGGCCTTATAGCGGCGTTTTTAAGGATCCTATAGTGACGTTTTCAAGACCTATAGTGGCGTTTTGTAAATCGATTTATATGAAATCGAGTTATAGGTAAAAAAAATTAAAAAAAATTGCCTATAACTCGATTTAATGGAAGTCGAGTTACAAAACGTCATTATAGGTCCTGAAAACGTCACTATAGGTCTTTAAAAACGCCGCTATAGGGCTCCAAATTTTTTTTTTTATAACTCGATTTTGAGAAAATCGAGTTTCAAAAGAGGGGCATTTCCCTAATTAGTTTGAAAAATAGGACAAAACACTACTTAGTTTGCCCAAAAAGGGCATTTAGCAATTTTGTCCCTAGATCTAGATGTATTTTATCATGACCCATGTATATATAACGAAAAGGCATGGAAATGACAAAATCACGTCAAATATATTGATGACTTGCCTTTAGATACACATTTCATAAATTTATAAATAGTTGTAACATAAGTTCCGAGTGATGCTAGGGATGTCATAGATTTTATTACATATGTCATATAAGATCCACCTATTATCTTGTTAAGGTGGCTCTAATCACATTCCTTATAACATTAGTTTTTAAAAAATTTATAGTAAAATTTGTAGTAATTTTATCATTCTTAATAAGTTATACAATCATTTCTAAGAATAGCTAAAGAAGTGGTTTATCCTAATTTATTGAAGTCGGGGTCTTTTTATGCATAGCTGCACATCCCATACACACAGGAAGTCCCTTTCTTGCATTTGTTGTTGCAGTTTCCACAATGCTTCTCGTTGGACATTGGGTTCACACACTCACCTTTGTAGCATATCTCTGTGTACTTGCATTTCTTCTCACACCTCCCACAATTAAGTCTGTCTACCCTCACATCCACACATGTCTTCCTGCAACAATTTGGCCCTGGGCTGCCCTTAGCATAGCAAACCCTAGGGTACTTGTTACATGTCATCACGACCCGGGAGCTTTGAGCAAGGAAGCGACTTGTTCCTCGAAGAGAAATTGGTTCTTGGGTTTCAGAGAAAGGAACATCATCAAGGTTGTTTTGCTTTGTAGCACTATCCTCATCATTGAGAAATGAGTCATTTTCATATGGTGTTACCCTAGTAATGGCTAAAGCCATGAGCATGACTAGCCTAAGGAAAGCACTTGGGGACATCATGATTTTGTGTGTGAGTGTGTGTAATATAAGGGAGAGTTATTTGAAGTATAAAGGAATTAAAAGAGGAGGGAACAGTTTGAATGGATAAAAATGTAGCTAGAGATAGAGATTTTTATAGAGTAGAATTGGAAGGCCATGGTATGGAAAGTAAAGTTCATAGTTGCATGGGCCATATGCTGTGTTCATTAATTGGTGAGATGGTCTAATTCAATGGTTACAAAAGGATTCAGTAAACGAAGTTAGGCTTCCGAAGAATTTTTAAGCTCCAAATTAGGGGAATATTGAAAAAGTGACACAGATTACATTTAAGGTGGTAGGCAGGGTAGGCTACTGTGTCCTACGCCCCTGCTCCTTACTATTAATTCCTATGGATCATATATATGTGGTTAACGAGATTATTTCCATCCAGCCCTAATAAATAAATCGTTGGTAATATCTATTTTCATGGTTATGCCATATTCGGTGGGATTACATTTTACTAGTATTTTAAACAAATGATAGACTTGGTCCAAAGGTAGAATAACGAAAAGCCAAAAAGTTTCAAATTTCTATCTTTGCTTTAAACTACCTTGAAAAACCGACAAGCTGTGAATTTTACTTCACTCTCATGGATATATCATTAACATATTTTTTTAATTACTATACATTGATCACAATGTCATTTTTAAGTTTTTAAAAATTATGAATTAAACTTTGCATGAAATAATTTAGTTTTGAAAATTGGATAATAATTATAGAAAAGGACGGCAACACATGTGAAAGAGCACTTTTTTTGGAAGAAAAATACGTATATAAGAGAGATTCGGAAAGGCTCTATAAGCCAACGAAAAGAAAAAGTTCTCAGCAATGAAAGGTAAAATAATTAAAAAAAAAATAAAAAAGAAATTGCAAACCCCGAAGAGAAAAAATTTGTTTACCAATCACAATATTATCCGAAAAATAAAAAATGATTAGTCGTATTAAATTGTCACATAGACTGAATTGCATATATCATTGCAAGACTGTTGCTATAATTGTTAGAAGTTTAAAAAACTTTCTTTTTCCGAGATTTAAAAAACAAAACAAAAACAAAAACAAAAAACCGGTACGGAAGCAGTTCCATGCAGTCTATGTTTTGACCTTTTAGGCTTTCATCATAAAACTATTTGGAAAAGCATGGTAGACCAAATTATTATTATTATTTTGTAGAAATTTAACTTATACTGCCGGCACTAACTTAGAACCCATTATATTATTGATACGATATATTTGAATTTATAATACCTACTTTATAATAATTGTTCTATTATTTCATAATAATTGCTTTTTATTATCAGGTTAAAATATCAATTGATTTTAGCATAATTAGGATTTGACCTTGGTTCTTGTTCGATCCTAAGGGATTTTACTGGTTGAACAATTTATTATTATTATTATTGCAAATGATATAAGTATCCTTGATCCTTTGTACCGGTTTGTTTTGGCTTTTAGAAACCAAAACGCACTTTTTGAGAGCAAAAATGAAAGTCAGGCGTTTGATAATATTTCAAAACGTGCTTTCTCAAAAAAGTTGCGTTTTAAAATGCAAAGAATTGAGCCAAAACATGCGGGCAAATTTGAGGAGCATTTGCAAACGCAAAATCGCTTTTGATTAATATTACCGTTGGAAATGCAAGAAATGACTCAAATTACCCTCATCTCACTAACCACAAAATACACTGAAAACTGAAGACAAACATAGAAAATAAGAGAAATTACCTTTGAAGAACAAGGTGAAGAAGTGCATGGGTGTGGGCTGAGAGAGGTATTGAAGATTTTTGGTGAAATTAAGAGAAATTGCCTGTGAAGATAAAGATGAAGAAATGCGTGGATGTGAGCTGTGTGTGGTTGAATTTAGAGAAAAAGAAAAGAATAAAGAAGATCAAGGTGAAGAAGTGCGTGGGTGTGGGCTGTGTGGCTGAATGTGTGGAGGAAAGTAGAGAAAGAGAAAAAAGAAATGGTATGTTTTGGAATGAGAGTGGACGAAATGGTAGTAGTCTAGTGAAGAAGAAAATGTATAAAGAAAAGTCAAAAGTGAAGATAGAGAGAAGGTAAAGAATACGTGTGTGGAGGAGAAAAAAGAGGAAAAAAAATATAAATAACACGTGGATGAAAGAAAAAGAGATAAAGAGAAAAATAAAATTAAAAATTAAAACTAAGAAATGCTACTATAATATTTTCACAATAAATTTTAAGTGGTAGGTTGTTACTAGCTAATACTAATGGAAAAAAAAAATTTAAGTGATATGTTCAAATTAAAATTAGTAACAACTTACTACGTATGATTTGTTATGAAAATATTGTAAAAATATTTTTACAACAAATTTTAGTTAACAATAAATTATTATTGTTGTTGTTGTTATTATTATTATTAAGTAGTTTTTTTTTAATAAGTATTATTAAGTAGTTGATTTAAGTATGAAATAAACCCCCTTATATATACATTGTCATTTTTTATAATTTACAACTCAAACCGCCACTTTTATAAATGCTGGCCAAACACTCAGCTTTTTAAAAAAGCATTTTTTAACAGTTTTTACCAAATACTCAGTTTTTTAAAAAAGTCTAATTTTATACCGCACTTTTGAAAACTCCACTTTTTCAAAAAGTCCAATTTCAAAAAGTTGAACCAAACTCATCCTTTGTAGGCTTGCAATCTAAACGCCCTTCCACAAGGTTTTTTTTGGGGGTAGAAGAGGAAATGGTTAATACATTTAGATTTATAATATTTAATTTGATAATTATAAACTAGATCTAGTTCAAATAAAAAATATTGAAAGGATCACTTCCCATAGAAATTGTGGGGGGTGAAAAACCCAACCTAACGTATTGGGCCCAAGACCCTATTTGAAGACTTGGGCTCTATTTGAATACTACTGTTTGTCCGAAGAGATTGAAACACTTGAGAAGAAGCCCATGTAAAAGAAACATGTCTGGAGAGGGGCATGGGTCATAGTCTGAGGAGACATTCAATTGTGTGAGAAGGCCATTATCCTCGGATCCGAAGAAGTTTGGTCCAACAGGCGTCTGGGAAACTCAAATGATCCTCCTGACAAGTGTAATGATAGGGATGAACCTCAAGTACGCATGAAGATAGCAGGAACGGAGAAATATCTAGAAGACAGACTTCAACCACCACATTAAATGCACTGCACCCACTTCTCTGGCCGCATTAATGTGGAGAAGACCCCTGAACAGTGCACTCTCAGCTACTGCCACTCACACAAGGCTAAAGAGGATACATGATGAGACATGCACTCAAGTGGGCGTCCGGATGATGAACAAGTGGACGATGAAAATGAAGGGAGAGGGTGCTATATAAGGGGGAGAGGCCTCAGATAAAAGGGGGGAAGAAAAAGAAAGAAAGAAGGAAGAAAACACCATTACTGTAGTTCTAAGAACTGTAACAAACATTCATTCAATATAATTCCTCTTCGGATGTCTATGTTTCCATCTGTCCGAGCACGATTGAATGTTAATTTATTCACAAGCATTACAGCCCAATAGTGTTTAATTCACTACTAGCCCAACTCTTTCATCCACTCTCTACAAATTCATTGTCTTGGGTTCATTGGGCTCACAAATCATACCTTTTGGGCTTGGGTTACAAAAATTGACCCTACAGAAATGATGGAACAAAAAAGCCTTATTCACTGCTTAGAAGCAAAACAATCACATGAATCCATTATACACTCCATTATATATACCACAAATATTTGATTCACAATATATCTGGCTCCATTTTTCTTTTCTTTCCCCTTATGGTTTCCTTTTTTATTTTTATTTTTTAAATTATATATAGTGAAAGGAATAGTTCCTCCGAAGAGATGGCTATTTTAAATCAATGTGATTATGAATTTTTATGTTTTGGGACTCTTTTGAGTTTTGTGTACGTGCAAAGATTGTTACAAATTTACTTTTGATTTTGAGACAAAATTGTTTCCAAATGATTTCAAAATATACCAAAAAGGAACTATAAAATAAGGAAGAGTATTCTTTTAGGCCAAAAAAAAAAAAAACAACAAAACAAAACAAATTATACCGACAATGACTCCTGTATACTTTCTCCAAATTACATATCCGGACCACACACGTAAATTTAGTTAAATACCTCAAGTTCTTTCCGTAAGTGATGAAAAAAAAAAAAAAAAAAAGGCTAAAGATGGTACTTATGTTATGTGTGTGTGTCTATATATATATATATATGTATGTATATGATGTATTATACGATTTTTTTTGTAAAGTATTAGTAGATGATTATTATAAAAGAGAAAAGAAAGAAAAAAAAAAATGAAAAGAGAGATGTCGGTCATGAATAGGGATGAAAAATTATTAGATTCATAAGAAGGACTACCCTGTATTATTGGAAACATTTTATCCATTAAGAACCGTTTTAATAGTTCTTCCGATAAACATAATAATTTTTTGATAAGAACGGGGACTCGGTATCACCCTTGCACAGGCAGTGGAAATCACACAAAAGTGAGTCCCATCCTTTTTCCATGGATGAGATTTGGACGAAAAGTCCAAGATGGCAGTTTAGGATGCAGTCAAACGTCTGACCCGTTGGTTTAGTTGTTAAATTCAACTCTAGGTTGGGCTTGTCATACACTCACCTATTCTGTTCACATGCATGGTTGCTAAAATGATGTTTTCTTGCTATTTTTTATTTTTATTTTTTGGTGCTAAAATGATGCTTTCCTGCTGTTGCCTTTGCGGTTTGGGACTCTTATCATTTAGCAGGTTATTTATTTATTAATGTTAACAGTTTCTCCTTTAAATAGAAATTACTTTTTTTTTTTGGGGGGGTGGGGGAGGGTGGCGGAGGTTAAAAAAAAGGAAAAACAAAAAAACAAAAGTTTTGCGTGTTGTATTGGGGGGAGAGGGATAGAGAGAGAGAGAGAGAGAGAGAATTTTACATTTAAAAAAATTACACAATTTATAAGAATATTACTGAACGTTACATAATTTTTCTTTTTTGATAGAAGTATTGTGACCAAATAATCGAAAAGTATAACAATCAACTAATAGATAGCACAATATTCTCACATACTAAAATCATTCATTAAAATAAAACCCAATTACCCGCATATATACGTATTTGTAATGTGGTTTAGCATAGATGGAAATTACAATTGCAGGCATTAAGCAATCTCAAATATTATAAGATAGAGAGGTAATTCTATACCTTATTACGTCCAAAAAAAAAAAAAAAAAAAAAAAAAAAAAAAAACCAATAATTAAATAGTATCACACCAATTACACCAAAAACAAGATAAGCAACATATTTCACACGAGTAGATATGCATGTTGGCAAAAGCGTCTGAAAGAGTGATCATCTTGCCTTTATTTGTTACCTAAAATCATACTTCCTCCTTTGGTCCTGTGTATGTATTACTATCACATTTTATCCCTAGCCATTTATATATATGAAGCATAACATCTTTGCTAGTTGTTACTACCAGAAAAGCACTAGTACAACTCTTTAATTAGCATAGCTGCATAGCCCATACTCACATGAACTTCCCTTGCTGCACTTCTTGTTGCACTGGCCACAGTGTCTCTCATCACTGGATGGGTTCACACATTTCCCTTGGCAACACATTTCAGAGTAGTTGCACTTTTTTCCACACTTCCCAAGTTAAGTTTGTTTTTCATCAGATTAACACATTGTTTGTTGCAGCAATTAGGCCCCAGGCTGTTCTTATCACGACAGAGTTTAGGGTACACTTCACAAGTTCTCACAGCTTTGACCTGTTGGGCAAGAAATCGACCCTTTCTTGAGTTCCTCGCCTTCTGGTAACACATGTTCATTAGCGTTATCATTCTTTATGTTGACATGTGATTCATCATCAACAGTTGAAAGAGATATAGCTATACTCATAGTTAAAACCAGGAAGCCGAGCATGATTTTTGATGAGTTCGGGGGTGTTTGGAACAATAACTTGTCGGATCGTGAGTTATGTCATTCCACCTCAAAATCAATTGGTGATGAAGAAGACACACTTAAATCTTTTATGACATTTGATATCACACCATGTCGGCCTATTTTTAGAGTGATTGTAGGGAGTCAAATTGTAGTCCTCCCAACAAATCCCTTCCTTACAATGACACTCCCATGACTCAAACCCATGACCTTGGCTCTAATACCATTTGTTGAACCGTGAGCTATGTCATTCCACCTCAAAACTAATTGGTGATGAGGAAGACACTCTTAAATCTTTTATGGCATTCGACATCACACCGGTTGTAGGGAATCAAATTGTGGTCCTCCCAACATAACTTAAATAACAATTTTCAGTTTTTAAACAATATTACATATATTTTCACGAACTTTTTCATTCACATGTATTTTTAAAAAATACAAACAACGTTACTAGAGAGAGAAAGTAAGAGGGGGTTAGTTATATGAATAGTTTGAAGATGGGAAAGAATACTGGATGTTAAAGGTATTTATAGAGGTGTACGGTATATGAGGATATGTAAGTTGCCTTGGAGTAGTAGTCTCTATCAACAGCAGTAAATGGGAGTTAAGTTTCCAATTAAATTCAAAATTTCAAATGTGAGAGAGAAATTTGGGAAAAGAAGAAGAACCAAAAATTAGTACATGTTGAGTGTGTTGACTAGTGCATTGTAGCAGGCGTTCAGGAAATTTCCTTTGATCGCGTAGTTAGGGAGGGGATATACAAATTAGGCCCCCCTCCCTTTCTCGGCGAATAAAGCAACTATTTTTTTTTTTTTTACAGAATATTATATGATTAATATTAGAGATATTTTAAATTTTATTGTCTAATTCTAATCACAAAACAAAAAATAATTAAAGAATTTTTTTTATTATGTTGTTGATATGAGATTAATCATATTCGTTCTTATTTCAATGGTAAACATTTCATAATTTTATTTTTTTTTTGAGCAAAAGGTTAGAATTGTATTAAAATAATCTTTGTTGTTTACAAGTATGGCCATAAATAACTTTACAGTGACGACAAAAGTCCCCTGCAATTTATAGAATAGCGACGCCTCTTAACCCCTTGCAAAAACATTTTAAGTGACAGTTTAATGTCGTCACTATTATTCCTAACTAATTGCAAGGGGTTAAAATCCCTCACAAATAAATTTTAGCGACGTCATTATTTGTCTCATCGTTAATTTGAAATTTGCAAATAACTAATTGCGAGGGTATAAAGGTCCTCACAAATAGTTGTTTAACGACGACTATTTCCCCTCGCTAAAAATAAGTTGCAAGGGGTTAAAAACTCTCACAAATAAATTTTAGCGATGCCATTATTTGTCTCTAAAAAGTATGTTGTCAATTTGAAATTCGCAAATAATTGATTACGAGGGCATAAAGGTCCTCACAAATAGTTGTTAACGATGACTACTTCTCATCGCTAAAAATAAGTGGTCGACTTTTCTCGTCATTTGGTAATATATTTGCGAAGGCGGATTTGTTCTGTAACGACAGCAAATTGCCCTCGTAAATTATCTATTTGCAAAGGCATGGTCGCAAAATCTCTTTTAACAAAAAGAGCAAATACGACGGCCTTCGAGGGCCATATGCCCTCGCTAATAACCTTTTGCGATGATATATGAATTTTTGCAAGGGCATTTTAGCCTCACTAGTAGATTCTTTTCTTGTAGTGCAACATCGAAAGAATGGCATTTGGGGGGGTGCAACTACATCTAAGTCAGACCCCTGATGGACTGAAAAACACAGTCTGTCCAATAAAAGCAAGTACAAGAAAACTAGCTCTAAAACAGAATAACATCAAATCTGTTGTGCTGCCACGAGGGTTTGGTACTCATTCAACATTCCCACTGCACTTTCCATGATCCACCATGGCTATGACTGAACATGCTTGAAGTAGTAACAGTTTCGTGCATTCCAGATGCTCCACGCCATGATTGCCTACTTGTTCAGGTCAGGTGGCTCCAACATTTCTTGCATATGTTTGAAGAGCAAGAAAAAATCTCCCACGTTGTTGCTGCATTTTTGCACTCGCCCTCTGACCAGTGCCCATACATTTCTTGCGAACGGGCACTTCCAAAGTATACGAACAACCATTTTAAGCTCCTGGCAGCAGAGTTCGCATGTTGCTTCTACCCAGACTTTCTTACAGTGCAAGTTGTCCCTGGTTGGTAGCCAGTTTAAGCACGCCCTCCACAGAAAAGTTCTCACCTTGGGAGGTACATTGAGCTTCCAAATTTTGCCCCATGTAACACCGTGTGTCCAAACCAACGAGTGTTCAGCCAAGGCAGCGGATTTCAGCCTCAAAACTACTCTGTATGCAGTCTTCACAGAGAAAGTTTTTGCTTTATTTTCAGTCCAAACCAGCGTGTCTTGGGAGTCTAGATGGTTGACGAGAAGAGATAAAATTTTCTTACAAGTTCTTGGGGTGAATGTTGCTGCCAGTTCACCCCTATCCCACTACCGTGAACTATGGTCTATCAACTCACACACCTTCATCTCCGCATTGGGCTCATGTAAGAATGCTGGTGCATTTGGAAGCCATTTATGAGTCGAGACCCCAATTTTGCTACCATCTCCAATCTGCCACGTGGACCCTTCCCTTATCACCTCTCTTGCGGCTAGCAATGACCTTTACATAATTGACGGATTAAAGCCCAACTCGGCCATCAAGAAGCTACAATTAGGAAAGTACCTCGCCTTGTACAACCTATAGAAGAGTGATTGTTCATTGTGAATAAGCCTCCATGCTTGCTCAGCCAACATTGCCAAATTGAAAGCCAATATATCTCGAAATCCCATGCCTCCCATCTTATTATCTTTACACAATTTTTTCCAATTAATCCAATGGATCTTCTCTTCATCCTTGGTTTGGCCCCACCAGTAGTTTGAAAGGAGGGAATTGATTTTGTCACAGATGGCATTAGGCAGTTTGAATAGACTCATGGAGTAGGTGGGTATAGCTTGGGCAACCGTCTTAATCAGAATCTCCCTACCTGCCTTCGATATAAGCTTTTCCTTCCACCCCATCACAATTTTCCATCGCATTTGCCCCCATCATTTATTGTATAGCCCTTCTCACTTCCGGTTTTGAATGTTCAAATAGCGTTGAAAACACTATGAATGTTTAGACCCCCAATTATAAATTACCAATTGAAGCTTATTATCAAACAATAAATGTGCGGAACATGAATATAAGCTAATAACAAAATTGATAAACAATCTAAACCAATTAAAATCACATCCACAGCAGAAATTAAAAGGCAAATATTAAGGGAAGAGAGATGCAAACACAAGGACAACACAACGATGTGTTATCGAAGAGGAAACAGAAGCCCTCGGCGTAAAACCTCCCCACTGCCCTCCAAGCGGTAAATAATCCACTAAAGATTGTAGTTGGGATACATGAACAGCAAAAGACCCTTCAAGCCTAATCTACCCAATGTACCTAAGCCCTCCAAGCTTCTTGCTCCAACGAGGTTACACCGAACTTATTTCTTTTTTAGCTTACCGGATTCCGCTATAGCCCATAGCATCAACTAATAGTCATTGGTCCCTTCCTAATTGCTTCCCAAAGCACCAAATAGCTTTCTCACAGATATGAGTATGGTGAGAAAAGGATTTGGGTAAGAACCTCTCAAGGATGTAAGAATGGAGAGGATGAGAGTAGAGGAATTTGAAGAGTCTCTATGTGAAGATTGTGGATGAATTAACCTTGTTTTTCTCTAGGGTTTCTATCTCAAAATTCTCTCTGGAAGCTCTCTATATTTTGGGGGTTTAAGGGGTATTTATACTTGGGTGAAAAAGGAATGTGAAGAGTCAGTTTTTCCTAAACAGGGTGGTCTAGCAGCTTGGCCTCGCGACTTGACTGAGTCGCGAGTTCAAGCAGCGAGATAACAGAACGGCCAGGCTGGACTTTTTGTCCTATAGTGCTCCAGCTAGCGCGACTGTTCATCTTCTTGCACGCTTCACTCGTGTGCTGCATTTGGCGGCTTACCAGTCGCGAGTCACCCGCGAGTCCCAGCCGTGAATCTCTGCAACCTTATACAATCTTGAGCATTTCTTCACACTCTCTCACTCACTACCCTTACATGATTCCCACCTAAATACACAATTACTAATTGCTAAATTACAAGTAAATTTGGCACGGAATAAAGCCAACAAGATGGTTGATTAAATTCAACCTTACAATCTCCTCCTTTGGCTATTCCGTGACAAAACCCTACAACAAACTCTAGACTTAATGTGTGAGTTGGAATAGTTGATCAAAACTCACTCACACCTAACTCTAGAATCTGTGAAGCTCTTGAACCATAATAACAAGTATCTCCTGAAACACAACAACACAATATGATCATTGTATGCAGAAAATTTGTAATGCAAATGGAGCAAGCACAATGTGATCAAGCAAAATGGAAATAAGAAATGAACCATGGCTTGACTAAAAACGAACAACCACTATAAATAGTGATCACAATGCTCATTCACAAAAAGAATGAACATCTGGACATGCAAGCTAATAAGCTCAATTGCAAAGTATTATTTGCATATCCAACACTCAACCAATGCAACAACTCAAGATAGTTGCATTACGGATAAAAATCCAATAAAGGGCACAATGAGTGATGTACTTAAAGAAAATGCATGACATTTAACATCAAGTACTAAAGCTACAAAGCATGGGTACATAAACCTTAAAAGCTTACAAAAGCAACAGGTACAAACCTTTAACACATACAAACTAAAATATAACATAAATATATAGATAAACCATAGTTTCACACATTGTATCAAGCCCATAATGTAAACAGTATTCAAAAACATAATACCACACCATAATCATAGTTATCAACATAATATAAAAACTAAACAATAAACTAGATAAACACTGTTTTTGGTGTGCTCCCCCTTAAAATGACACTCCCCCTTAAGAGCTGCCCCTCAAAAATTCTCCCCCTTTTTGATCGAAATGGCCAAAGGATCACTGCTGGGTGTTGATGCTGTCAAACTTAGCTGAAAGTACGTTGAGCTAATCATGAATTGCTGCCATCCTGTCAGTATGCTCATTCAGAATATCTTTGAGTCCATCAATCCTCTCCAAGATGATCTGAAATGCATTTGGAGGTGCGGCTGATGAAGTTGAAGCTCTGCTCCTTTTGCCTCTGCTTCTGGGTGTGGATGTCTGTCCTGCAGCCTCTACTTCAGTTTCCATTGGATCACCTTCTTCTTGGTCACCCTCCTCTACATCACCTGGAAGACAAACTTGTATCCTTATGATGGTTAGTTTGTATATGGCTGATAGTGGAGTCATGGGACTGATATCTTGAGGGATTGCAACACCTTTTGCTCTAAAAAGTCTCATGAGAAGGCTAGGAAAGATCAGCTTGGGCCTGGAGGTGGTTCTAGTCTCATTCACAATTGTGTCAAATATGTGAGAGCTGATGTCAATGAAAGTTTTCTCCTTGAGCTCCATGAGGAAGATAGCTCTGGCATTGGTGAGTGTAGTCAGCTTCCTTATTGGATACAAGTTGAACATCATGATAGTGTGTCAGCAGGGAAGGCATTAGTGTTGAGACATCTCCCCTCTTTAGCACCACTAATCCGAGTTTGGACAATTTCTATAGATAGCATCCTGTTTTTGTAATTAGTGAAATCATGATCCTCTAAACCCTCAAGCCCTAGAACCTTATCAATATCATGTGCATCTATGGTGAATTCATGACCTCTGATCCAGCAATTTAGCTCATCCTCCCTTATAACAGCATTTGCATAGAATTCCCTAATTAAAGGTTCACAAACTTGAGGTAGGTCACTCAGCAACTTATCCCATCCTCTGCCCTCAAAACAGTCTGGAATGAAAGTATCCTTCAAGTCCCCTAAATCCACAAACCTTTCCTGAATAATTGTTCCCTTCATGAAAGAATCTTTGTATCTCTCAAAATGATGAACAGATCTGAATAGATTGTGGTCCATTTTCAATCTTTTGTCAGCCTTTTTAGCAGGAGTCTTCTTCTTTGTAGTTGAGGGAGCCATCTATGAACAAGCAGAAGAGGCCACAACAAGACATAGCACAATGGATGAAATTCACACATTAGTAGTAGGTAAGAAACAGGTTGTTTTACCATCATTTAGTTGAGAGACAGTCAGTAAAAGAGAAAACACAAATCAAAACATAATAGAGTACTATATCAACAATATCATGCACAACACATTGTGACATAGAACACAATTAAACAACCAAGAGCTCTCTGGAGTACATACCCAAACACATACTATACCAAGTAAAATGTCTATGAGACACATTTTCATGTGAATGAAATGGAGATTATAACCAAACCATCACAACACAACAATATAGAACCAGCCAAACTCACACACACAGTGAAACACAGTAAATTCGAACAAATAGCAACGTGGGTATGAGATATAACAAACAATCATAGAACATTTTTCAACCTCTGTCAAAGAAATTAAATCATGATAACAGTCATATTTAGAATACTAGACACAAGATATTACCAAAACCAAACACCAAAACTCAATAAACATTAACCCAAACCATGTTCGAAACCACATATATCTCAAAATCAAAACCACAACATACAGATCCAAGAAAATAAGGTTATAAGCATGAAGAATATAAAGAAAATAAGAAAACCCATACCTTTTTCTTGAAGATTGGTGGTTGAAATGATGCAAAGATGGACGTTTATGAGAGACACAGTGAGTTTAAGAGAGGTTTGAAATGGGGAAGACAATGAACATTCACAAAAATTCAAGGGAAAAACTGAAAAAATTTTAAAAACTGTCTTAAAAACGCAAAACACACGTTTTTCGCGACTGAGTCAAGTCGCTAGTCAGTCGCCAGGGTAAGCCGCAAAACACTTTGAAACCAAGATTCGTGAAAAAATTTCTAAGTGTTTTTCACGACTGGAAGGTCTACTCATGAGAGAATCGCGAGGTGAGCCACAAAAATCTTTGTGCACCCCTCGCGACTGGACCTTCCATCCGCGAACAAGTCACCATACTAAGCTGTGAGAACCATAAAAACACACATTTTGAAAAATATTCTAAGTATTTTTCGCGACTAGGGCATTTACCCGCCAATAAGTCGCCAATGAGTCGCGAAAACCTTATGAGTAAAATTCGCGATTGGGGCATGCGGTTGGACCAACCCGCGACTGAGTCGCCAGAATTGGGCAACACTGTTTTTGAAAAATTGACACTTTTGTAAAAACAAAATACTTTCCAAAAACAAGCTAAAATACTCAAAAATATTTTTTTATTTGATTAACAAAGATTGAGTATGTGAAAACACATTTAATCAAGTACAATCACACAAATGAATATGGCATTCATTGAACATATACTTGTGTGTTGTGTGTGAATATCAAAAATGAGATAGTCCTTAGTCTAATGTGAAGCTTCAATGATCAATTCAATCAAGATATACACAACTAGCACTAGATAATGTGACCCATCTCAATTATAGAAATATGCATATATGACCTCCCACATAAACTTGAGTACAAAAACTTTGAAGCTTTTCATTTGGCTCCATGTTCCACATATCATTTGATCTTTATGAATCAACACATTTCATTGTGAGATCGATGCCTAAAATTTTTGATATTTCACTTTGATGAGTTAGCTTTTGGCTTTTGGGGCATCATACATTTTATTTTTGGTCACTTTCCCTTTTTCCTAGTCAAATACTAGTATGTGCAACAGGCTTTTACAACTCAATATCTCTTTTCATTTGGAGATTTACATTTGGTGAGCTCTTTGAGTAAAGCAATAAAATAAAAGTGGGAAGATATATATGCACAAGTCTATGCATGTCTCAAGATCAACAAAATCATTCACTAATCATTCATGACAAGGTTGAACATCTATTTACAACAATCACATAGATTTCAAGATTTCTTCCACAATGATATGAGTGCATAGGGAACAAGCTAAGCTCATAGATGCACTAAGCCATTAGTACAAAGGTACAAGGCAAAAACATGTTTTGAGACAAAACTCAACAAAATCGATCAAACTTTTTGGATTTTCTACTTTTTATGTGTTTTTAGATTTTTGACATAAAAGCAAGAAAAGATTGATAAAAAATAATGTAAAAACATTAAAACAAAAAAAATTAACAACCAAACAATTTTCAACTCAAACAAGCAAAAAGCATACAACCAAGCATATTCACAAAGCATAAGAAGTATTAATGCATGGACATGTTGTAATGCTTATGCATGAGTACCCCTCTTCACCTACACGTCATGTGCGTTTGGGGTGATATCCCTATAGGATTGGGTACGAGAGTTAGGACTTTCAAACCTTCTAGTGAAGCTCTCCAAGCAAGTGGTGAATGCACCAATCATCTTCATCATGTCCATCACACCAGAATCACCATTTCGACCTCTTGATGGCTCAACAGCCCAAGTCCTCTTGTCATTTCTTGGTCCTCTTAACCTTTGGTCAGAAGCATTCTTCAATGCTCTAAGCTTATGGCAATTCAGTTGGTATGTCCTTACAATCCGCAATGGTGACAAAAATGATTTGTTATAGGACCCTGTTGTGATCTTTTAAGTGATCTTCCTCTAGCTTCACGTCTGGCTTGTGATTGATTACGAAATGTATTTAACACCCGTTGATCAGCCACATTCTTCTTCTTTTCAGCCTTAACTTTATCAGGAATAGACTCTTCTACAACAAGCTCTTTGGCCTTCACATACTTCACTTCTTTGGTGACATTGGCTGATAAGCTACTCCCTCCGGTATATCCCAATCTGGACTTGTCTGAGACATGTTTTTGAGATGAAATAACGTCATCTAGCTTCTTAGTGGAAACCCTCTCTATCTTGGCATTTTCTTGCACTACCTCTTACTCAAGAAATCTCACTTTTGTGTAGGCCTCTAAGAACTATCCATTCAACCTTTCGATCTCACGCTTGGCCTCCTTATGTCGTACTAGGAGACTTCGATAGTCCTCCTTTGCTTATCTCACTTTTGTGTAAGCCTCTAACAACTCTCCATTCAACCTTTCGATCTCACACTTGGCCTCCTTATGTCGTACTAGGAGACTTTGATAGTCCTCCTCTGCTTTCTTCATCTTCTTCACAGCCGCCATGGCCACCCTTGTGTATTATCCTGACTTCTCATGGAGTGAGTTGTAGTTCTCTTGGAGACCAGTTGTGCTCTCATCTTCTTCAGCTTCTGATTCTTCAACAACTACCATTGATTCTTCATCACTATGCTCCCCAAGCTCTTGTACAAGCAAATTCAAGTCCTCCAAAAACTCAACATGAGCAATAGTCATAAAGGCGGAGTAATTCCCTTCTCCGTCACAACTTTCCTCAGAATCAGACTTAGATGAATCCGAGTCACAAAGAGTTGTGGCATACACTTTGCCCTTCAATTTCAAATAATTAGGACATTCCTTTTTGAAGTGTCCATGCTCGTTGCACTCGAAGTAAGTGATTCCTTGTGAAGATTGGTATTCCTTTCCATCTTTCTTCTTGAATTCCCTTCTCTCCTTTCCGGAGCTTTGAAATTTCCCTTTATCACCAAATTTTCCATTGTTCTTGAATTTCAAGAATTTTTGGAAATTCTTCGCCAAATATGCCACATCTTTATCAACAATATCCTCATCCGAAGAGTCGTGAGCTTCGACCCTTTCATTAATTGTCTTAAAAGCAAGAGATTTGCTCTTTCTTTGTGTGGGCAATGACAATTTATAGGTCTGGAGTGAGCCTATTAGTTCTTGAACTTTGATATCATCAAGATCCTTGCTCTCTTCAATTGCCACCACCTTGACACGGAAACTCTCCGGCAACGAACGAAGGATTTTCCTCACAACTTTAGAGTCCTCCGTTTTCTCCCCTAAATTGAACTTGCCAACGACCACTTCATTCAACTTGCTATAGAAAGAGTCAAAGGACTCATCCTCACTCATTGTGAGCTCCTCAAATCGAGTGGTTAGCATCTGCAGCTTGGTGTCCTTCACTTTCTTTGTTCCTTCATAAGTTGTCTCCAGTATTTCCCATGCCTCCTTGGCAGCAGTGATGTGTGAAATCCTGTGAAATTCTTCTAGAGAAACACCACAAAAAATGGCATTTAAGGCTTTACTGTTAGCGTTAGCTGTCGCAAGAGTTGCCTTATCCTAAGTCGATTTAGCAACCTCCAGTCTAGTCTAACCTACTTCTACAGCATCCCAAACATTATCATCAATAGAACACAAGAATTCCCTCATTCGAACTTTCCAAAAAGCATAGTTGTTACCATCAAAAAATAGTGGAACATTTAGAGATTGAGACCGGTCCATCTCAATACGGGGTCAAGGATCGCACTAAGGTGTTTAAATCACAAAGAGTGCACCCGCTCTGATACTAATTGAATGTTTAAATAGTGTTGAAAACACTATGAACGTTTAGACCCCCAATTATAAATTACCGATTGAAGCTTATTATCAAACAATAAATGTGTGAAACTGCTTGCTCACTCCCAAGTGCAGGAGATCGTAGCAATATAATTCTCGGAGTACCGAGGTCGAACCACAAGGAGCAGGGTAAATTCAAAGACAATATAATTAAATAACAATTTGGGTGAAGAAGAAAAATACTTTTGCTTGGTGAGTGTTAACAAGAATAATAATAAAAACTGATTTAAATCAATAATGTAAATACTAGGGCATCGGGGTGTTTCCCTATATCGATATGAAATTCTTTGTGATCTAAGAAAATATATATTTCATAATTGATTGTTCTTATACAATTAAAAACTTATGATTCGGTTGAACTGAGAGAATTCAAGAACGCATGATAACCTCGATTAATAATGCGGTTAGAAAAGTTTTCAGAAAAACCCATTCACTTTAAAACCTAATTTCTATTTGAAACTATTAGAAATTCATCTAAACAATAAGAAAAACATGATTGAACTTATTGAAAGCATGGAAGAACTAATACATCAAAAGAAATCTAATTGAACAATCAAATATGTCTTTGATAAAATCCTAGAAAGAATCACATTGAATATTCATACCGTATAGAAGAAACATAACCCCTAGCCCTAGCAAAGAGTTTAGGCTGCCATTAGAGAAAGAAAAATACAAGATTTTCTCTCCAAAATTCGTTCTCACAGCCTCCCTTCTAAAACCCTAATGTCTAAGTGTCCAAAGAAAATAAAACTTTTCCTATTTTAATTTCCGTCTAGGTTTACAGCGGTAACTTGTGAGTTAATTTCGGCTTTCAAAAATTGAGAATTTCGAAAAACGCAAAACTGGAAAGTTGTAGATATTTAAGTCACGGTTCCAACCCATCCAGCTTTGTGTCAATTGGATTTTTGAGGGGAGAGATAAGGCCAAAATACTGATCAGTGCTCAAATCAGATTTTTCCTTTTCAGATTCTGCCTCTTTGATTTCTTTCCTTATTTGAAGCTTCCAATCATGTTAGATGATCCAAGCACTCCAGCTGCACCTCCTTAGACATTTAGGCATGGTCCTTTAGCTCCACTTTAATTCTAGTTTGACCTCCATTCTCTCACAGATTCCTGTAAACTCATCTTTCTCACATGATTTCCTGAAAGTAGAAAATTACACACGATGAATAGCATCTTATTCAAGAAATTATGTAAAGATAAATAATAGGGACTAATACAAATCATGGCTTAATTATACAAATTAAGCATAGTAATAAGGAGATAACGCCCACATAAATATATAACAAGTATACATTTTAAGGCGTTATCAGAAACATGAACATAAGCTAATAACAGAATTGATAAACAATCTATACCAATTAAAATCACATCCACGGCAGAAATTAAAAGGCAAAGATTAAGGGAAGAAAGATGCAAACACAAGGACAACACAACGATGTGTTATCGAAGAAGAAACCGAAACCCTCAGCGTAAAACCTCTCCGCCGCCCTCCAAGCGGTAAATAATCCACTAAAGAATGTAGGTGGAATACATGAACAGCAGAAGACCCTCCAAGCCTAATCTACCCAGTGTACCTAAGCCTTCCAAGCTTCTTGCTCCAACGAGGTTCTGCCGAACCTATTTCTTCTTTAGCTTACTGGATTCCGCTATAGCCCATAGCATCAACCAATAGTCATTGGTCCCTTCCTAACTGCTTCCCAAAGCACCAAATAGCCTTCTCACAGATATGGGTATGGTGAGAAAAGGATTTGGGTAAGAACCTCTCAAGGATGTAACAATGTAGAAGATGAGAGTAGAGGAATTTGAAGAGTCTCTATGTGAAGATTGTGGATGAATCAATCTTATTTTTCTCTAGGGTTTCTCTTTCAAAATTCTCTCTTTCAAAATTCTCTCTAGAAGCTCTCTACATTTCGTGGGTTTAAGGGGTATTTATACTTGGGTGAGAAAGGAATGCGAAGAGTCAGTTTTTCCCAAACATGGTGGTTTGGCGGCTTGGCCTCGCGACTTGACTGAGTCGCGAGTTCAAGCCGCAAGATAACTGAATGGCCAGGTTGGACTTTTTGTCCTATAGTGCTCTAGCTAGTGTGACTGTTCATCTTCTCACACGCTTCACTCGTGTGCTGCATTTGGCGACTTGCCAGTTGCGAGTCACCCGCGAGTCCCAGCCGCGAATCTCTACAACCTTGCACAATTTTGAGCATTTCTTCACACTCTCTCACTCACTACCCTTACATGATTCCCACCTAAATATAGGGTTACTAATTGCTAAATTACAAGCAAATTTGGCACGGAATAAAGCCAACAAGATGGTTGATTAAACTCAACCTTACAAGTTTGGTGTTATTGCTGAAGAATAAAGATGTTTTTTTTCTATTGACAGATTGACCAAATGCAACTTCATAAGTCCCCAATAGATCCAGTAACCTCTGACACTCCTCCACAGTGGCTCGGCAAAATAAGAGGCTATCGTCAGCAAACAAAAGGTGAGAGATACACACCCCATGTTGGCTAGATTTTATGCCCCTCAAAGTGTGGCTCTCTTTGGCTTTTCTTAGCATAGCAAACAAGCCTTCAGCATAAAGCAGGAATAAGTAAAGGGAGAGGCGGTTCCCCTGCCTTAATCCTCTTGTTGGTTTAATGAATCCATGTGGCTCCCCATTGATTAGGACCGAATATGAGGCTGTTGTAATTATCTCCATGGCCAATCAGACCCATTTGGGATCAAAACCCAGCTTTAGCATTATCTGACGTAGAAAACCCCACTCCACCCGATCATAGGCCTTGCTAATGTCTAGCTTGACTGCCATTTGTCCCATCCTTCCTTTTCTTCGATTCCTCATCCTGTGTAACAACTCATATGCTACAGTAGTATTGTCAGTTATAAGCCTATTAGGTACAAAAGCACTCTATGCATCAGAAATCACCATAGGGAGGAAAAGTTTCAAGTGGTTAGCTACAACTTTGGACACAATTCTAGATATTACATTGCCTAAATTTATTGGCCTATAATCAAATATTTTCTTCAATTCATTGTTCTTTGGAATTAATACAATATGTGTAAAATTCATTTTATGCAGCATAAGGCCAGAATTTAAAACCGAAAGAACTGTTATTGTGACATCTTGACCAACTATGTGCCAATACTTTTGAAAAAAGAAAGGAGGCATACCATCCGGTCCGGGAGATTTTGAGGGGTGCATCTGAAACAACGCTTGCTTTACTTCCTCAAAACTGTACCTTTGGAGTAAGTTTGTGTTCATATCTGGGGTGACTACTTGATCCACTGCTTGCAATACCCCACCAAAATTTGTCGAGTTGGAGGAGGTAAATAAATCCCTGAAGTAATGGATGGCTGTCTCGGCAATCTAATCATCGTATTGGCACCATTCCCCATTTTGAGATGTGATCACTGAAATATGGTTTTTCCTACATTGTTGGCTGGCCCTTTAGTGGAAGAACTTCATGTTTTTGTTCCCTACTGGTAAGCAAATGGATCTTGACCTCTGCCACCAATACACTTCATCATGGTGGAGGAGTGTGTTGATCTCTTTTTTCAAGGCTTTGATTATTGGCTGGTTTGTTGGATTATTTTGTAAAGCTAACTCCTCCAAGGTCGACTGCCTCTCTTGGATTTTTGTTTTAAAATTCCCCACTGTATTGCAACTCCACTCAATCAAGGCTTGCCTACATCTTCTAATCTTCTCAAATAGCCTAAACATAGGGCTGCTAGCCCCATTCTCAGCCTCCCAAGTAGCCCGGATCACCGTCTCACATCCTTCATGATATGCCCACTTTTCCTCAAACCTTCTTGGTATTTTTTTCTTCCTGCATGTTTGGTTAGGCATGGATATATTGACAATAATCGGATTGTGGTCAGAATAGGAATATTGGATTTGAATGACCTTTGCATGGGGAAAAAGAGATCTCCGTTTTGAATTTGTGCATGCTCTATCCAACCGCTCCTGAACAAATTCATCCCCAGGGCGTCCATTATTCCATGTGAAGATATTTCCTTGAAAACCCAAGTCCACTAATCCACAATGAAGGAGTGTTGCACGAAATTCCATCATTGGTTGTTGTTTTTTTGGTAAGAATCCCTGCTTCTCTAAAGATTGCAGAATCTCATTGAAGTCGCCACAACATAACCATGGGACCACAAATCTTGAGTGCAAGTGTTTTAAGAGTTGCCAAGACTCCCTCTTCCTTTGCTCCTCCGGCCATCCATAAAAACCTGTTAACCTCCATGGTGGGTCTGATCCATTCAATATGAGTGCATCAATGCGATAGGGTGAATAGGTTTGTATGTGTAAATCCACTTCCTCCTTCCACAATAATGCCAAGCCACCTCTTCTCTGTTCACTTGGTATAGCTAACATGTAGCGGCACTAAAAAAAAAGGGGGTCTATAGCCGCGTTTTTCATAGCCGCATTTTTAAACGTGGCTTAAGCACCGCAGCAACAGACCTATGGCCGCGTTTTTCAAAAACACGGCCATAGGTCACCCCTATAGCCGCGTTTCACGAAAACGCGGCCACAGGTAAGACCTGAAGCCGCGTTTTCCCCCTTGTAAAGATCTAATTCGGGCTAGTCCTATGGCCGCGTTTTTTAAAAACGCGGCTATAGGTCAAGCTTGAGCCGCGTTTAAAAACGCAGCTACGGCTGTCGACATATAGCCGCGTTTTGGAAAACGCGGCCATAAGTCAAGCTTGAGCCGCATTTTTGGAAACGCGGCTATAGGCGCCGCTTGTCTTTCTTTGTATATCTTTCTTTTATCATTCACTCATCTTGTCTTTCTTTCGAGATAAAAACCCTTCTTTCACAAACCTTTTTCTGTCTCACAGAGTGCAAAACGTTAAGCATCATGGCCTACAACAACTGTCACTTTATATATGACTAGAATACGATAACCTTAGTTTATGTCCAAAGAGCACTACGTACTTTGTACATAATACATGAAGAATTTGACCACCTGAGCTTCAACAAACTTCTTTTTGTAAGGGAAGGAAGAAAAATAATCTATTTTGTTTTACATTAACAACAATTTGAAAGACAATTCAGCACATATCTCTTTCACGCTGGTCGCATGCTATATTAAAGAAGAGTTGATATGGAATGCAAGCACTCAATACTGATAGAGCATCTTTATCACAATTATTCTCCTTTTTCTTTTGAGTGTGTGTGTGTGTGGTGCTAATCAATGATCACAATTATTGAAGATTATATTTGTAGGTGTTTCAAATCTACCATTAGCTAACAAAAATAGTTCTACACATTTATTAAAGGACCTACTAGAAAAATATTCACTGCAGAGCTTCTTCTTCTTCTTCTTCTTCTTCTTTTTTTTTTTTTTTTTTTTTAAGATGGTTACAAATACTTGGGTACTAAGTACCTGTTTCTCAAAAAAAAAATTAAAAAAAAAAAAAAAAAAAAAACTAAATACCTCAATATATTACTCCCACAGCTCAAACTCATACTCCCCCCCGGCGTCCCTCAAAAAAATAGGAGAGACTTTGAGTGAGAGGGGTGTTTGGTTGTGGTGATTTAGGAGAAAATAAAATGGTGGAGCTCAATTATTTTCTTCCTAAGCCCACCAATATCTAGCCCCTCAATTCAAGGAGAAAATGGGGTTGGTGGAAATTACCCATTAGTATGGGTGAGAGGGACTTTGATGAAAATTACCCATTTTACTCATTCACATCACACTCTAGCAAAAATGACTTGATCATCTAAGGGTAATTATAGCTCCCTCGGGGTTAGCTGGCAATATATGGGACCAAACTTAGAAAAACAAATTAATAATCTCTAATCACGGGGTGGTTAGGCCAAATTCATCTTATCTTAGGCTGTTACAGTGCATTACAAACTCATCTGGATTTGATAATTGATACCTGACCCAAAAAAATAGAAAATGAAAAATCTTACTCTAGTGCAATAATAATGGAAAATCAAAATATTGATGGTATATTGCTTTGATAGGATGAAAAGAAAACAGAATTATAGAAAATGATAGAGTGTAAATTACTATTATACTCATGTTCTTGAAAGTATAATGATGAAAAATTAAGGGTAATTTTATACCTTTTTTTTTTTTAGCAATTTTATTTTCTTTCCTCTTTTCTTTATAAGAGAAAAAAAAATGGTAGGTTCAAGTGGAAAACTCCATCCAACCCACTTTTTTTCCTTTTCCTATTCACTCCAACAAATAATGAAGAATGGCATTATTTTCTCTCCCTCTTCTTTCGTTCAATTTTCATTCTCTCATTTTTCAACACAACCAGAGAATGAAAAATCACATTTTCCTTTCCCTATTCCTTTCTCTCATTTTACATCCTCTCTTTTTCAACCCAACCATATATAGCGTAAGGGTATGGTTTTCCCTATCATGAACAACTTGTGAATCAACCAAGCAAGTTAAGTACTACGGAAAAAACTTTTAAAAAGTATCGAATTTGCTCCATAAGCATAAATGTTCACTTAGCTATACAATCAACTACTTCACTGTCTTCTCAGGAAAAAAAAAAGACGAACAAGCAAACACTGATGAAATCCCACAAATTTTTTAACTACTAGTTAATAGAAATGAAATTTATAATTTTGTAAAGATAAGTTCCAAAAGATAAGAATATTGATACATACCTATATTAGGTTTGCGTACGACCAATGTAATTGGCCAATGCAACCAACGGCACCGTTTTCTGGTATCAAACCCAGAAAGCTGATCCAGAGCCAGCTTGTTCAATTTCACCGACAAAATCAGAAGGGTACAAATCAGAATTGCCTTTGTTACTCCAAACCAAAATCATATATAACCCCAAATTTCAAAAAATCAAATCAAAACCTAATGTTACCCAAATACGTAAATAAAAATCAATCAAACCAAATTAAATGAAAAAAAGAAAAACTTACCAGTGGCAGGGGTCTATTTTCTCCTCCTTCTCTATATCTGGATCGCAAGCATCACTGTTAAAAAATGTAAAAGGATAACACTTAACAGTAAATACAATTTTCATTTTTTTTAGGAACCCTAAACAGTTCAATTTCATAGACCTTAATTAAGACTAAAATATTAAAAGAAAAAGAAAAAAAAATGTTGCATTGCAATGTGAGTAACACAGGCTGTGCGTATTTATACAAAGTTCAAGAGAGAAGTAAGTAGGAATCATTTAAAAAACAGAATATTTTGTTTAAAAAGTTAAATATGGAGTTATCTGTGGCATTTGTATGAATCTCAAAGAGGAAATTAAATGTCATTTTGATAAGTTTTAAGGGAAGTTGTGTAATTTAATTTATATATTGCTTTGTTTCATTTAATTTATTTATTATTGAAGCCTTGAATATTTTTCACATATAACTAATTTATATTTGCCCAAACTCAACAACCTTTCTCTATATATCATTATCATGCATTAAGAGAATTCTCAAAGATGGCGAATCATGATTGTTAAAATTCCTATACTGGAACAACCATTGAAAATTGAAATGCTTATTTAGAGCACTCTCATCAGGTGTGCCAAATGCCAAATATTTGGCATTTGGCACACCAAAAGCTACTGTTTAACCTTCATCAGATGTTGTAAATGTTCTATAATTATAGAACATGCTACAGTACCGTCTCATATATGAGACGGTACGGACCAAAATGCCATTTCTGTATATTAATTTTTTATTCAACATTTTCTCTCTCCTCTCAATATTTAATTCAACTATTTCTCTCTCTTCTCATTATTTCCTCTCTCTCCAGCCGATGCTCTCTCTCTCTTTCTTCTTCAGATCACCCTCCCTCACCCTCAAATCAGCAGCGATCAAGCCGCCATCACCGATCAAGCTGCCGATCACCTATCAAGCCGTCTCATCGTTCTACGTACGTCATCGTTCAACGGTACGGTGGCCTCACCGATCAACGGTAGACCATCGTTCTCGCCATCGCCACGCTGATCTCGGGTTTGTGCCGGTGGATGTGGATGTGGGAACCGCTGTTCTCGCTGATCTCGGGTACGCCATCGTTCTCGCCATCACCGATCAACGGGTGGATGTGGATCTCGCCGATCTCGGGTTTGTGCCGGTGGATGTGCCGGTGGATGTGGATGTGGATGTGGGTTTCTGCCGGTGGTGGGTTTGGGATGTGGGTTTGTTTGGTTCGATGGGCGTGGGTTTGTGCCGACCTCTGTTGTTGTGATTTTTTTTTTTTTTTTTTTTTTTAGGTGGCGTTGGTGGATGTAGGATTGTGCCGGTGGTGGCTGTCGGTGTTGTTGCGGCAGTGGCTGGTGGCCGGTGTTGTGGCAGTGATGGTTGTGCTGTTGTTGTTGTTGCCGATGATGAGAATGATGGATAGAAATTAATATATTATTTTAATGAATAATAAATATTATTTTAATATATAGAATTGAAATATAGAACATCTGATAAATGACATGTTGTAAAATGGTGTGTTAAAATGATAAAGTAGGTTTTTGGTGTTGTAAAATGGCATTTTTTATGAGAGAGCTGATGAGAATGCTCTAAATATGTTAGTTGGATCATCAATGCTTAGAGAAAGTAAGCAAACAATGATAAATGTGTGTGCAAGTCCAAAACTGGTGATGCAGCATAGCAAATTTGGAATAGCAAAGATAGCCTGCCAAAGCATGATAAATTGTTGCCATGACCTATCACAATTGTAACTCTCCTTTTTATATTCCCAAGTGTATAACAGTATAAGCATCAAATATCAGTATAGTGTTTCCAACATCAGTAGGCTACATCCCTTGCAAGGCTCCAATTTCCATTAGAAAGGCTACTCCTCTCTTACGTCAATCCACCAGAGGTTGGAGAGCTACAAATCATGATATTTGTTTTGTTTAATGCAGCTCTCTGTCTGATGTTGATCCAAGTGTTTAATTCATTTACTAGTTTATCAATGAACCCATATACTATTTGGAGTTTATCACCAGTATGTCCCAAAACCAACTATGTTCCTCTACTTCTATGGTTTCCAAATTACACAATTTAAAGAGAGTGGCTAGCCTAGAATTCTTGCTCACTATTTCTTTTCTCTCTACAAACCATAACTGACGCCCTGAACACGATTAAGGACTAAAATGAGGTGTTAAAGCAATCAAAGAACAAATAGTTAAAAGTCGTAATAAATTAAATTACACAACTTCCCTAAAGAACTTTCAAAGCTTTAGATCGCCCCCCCCCCCCCCCCCCCCCCCCCCGCCCCCAAAAAAAAAATCTAAAATTTTACATTTAAAGCTTTACTTGATACCATAATGCGAGTCTGGCAGATCAGATGGGTACTAGGTCAATCAAACAGAGCGAGAGAGAGACAGAGAGAGAGAGAGAAGTCACCATTTCTTTCAAAAGAGTGTTGCCATCTTTAGTAAGCTTGATATCACCGGCTCCTCCATCAAGCCTGCAACAAAATCAGAGAGAATCAGAGAGATTTCCTTAGCCCTAATTTTTGAATCCAAATCTAGAATGAAATTAATTGGGAAAATTGAACATTTAAACCCAAAATCGAAACCCTAGATCGAAAATCGAAACCGTAAACCTAAAATCTAAACCCTAAACGAAAAATGGGGACCCTAAAACACAAAGCAAATCAAAAAATTTTAAAAACTTACTCTTAATCAGCCTTGCGACAGTGTCTTCAGTGAGATTGCGAGTTGGAGAGAAAGAGTGTGTGTGTGTGTGTGTGTTACCGATCCATGAGAAGGGAATGGAGAGCGGAGGGAAGACCAGAAGGATGACGGCGATTCGGAGAGGGTGGAAGAGAGGGAAGGAGTTTGAGATCGAGTTGAGAGGAAAGGGAATCGGAGGAAGGGGGATCGAGTTCAGAGGAAGGGGAATCGGAGGAAGGGGGATCGAGTTGAAGGAAGGGGAATCGGAGGAAGGTGGATGGAGTTGAGATTGAGTAGTCAGAGAGGTTTTTTTGAAGTCAATCGAGAGGTTAGGGTATTTTTTTCTTCTGTGGAGTTGTGTTTTTTTTTTTTTTTTTTACTTAATGTTGAAGCCGCATTTAATTGTTAAACGCAGCTCTAACCATTACCTGAGCTGCATTTGGAAAACGCAGCTCCGGACATACTTGAAAAAGAAAAAAACAAAAAACAAAAAACGCAACTTCACCCTGAAAAAACGCGGCTCTAGGGAGGGCTATAGCTGGGTTTAGTAAACGCGGCTCAAAGGCTAACCTGGAGCTGCGTTTTCCAAAAACGCGGCTCAAAGTCTAGCCTAGAGCCGCGTTTTTTAAAAACCCGGCTGAAACTCCATCCTGTAGCCGCGTTTTACAAAAACGCGGCTAAAAACCGCGTTTTTTGTAGTGCGGTAAGGTAAATCAGCCTAGATCCGCCGCATCTCCTCAACTGATTGTTTGGTTTCCATCAAAAACAAAACCTTGGGAGCTTTTTCCCTCACAAGGTGAGAGAGGACATCAACTGCATGTTGGTTCCCAAGCTCTCGACAGTTTCAACTTAATAGACTCATTGGTGTCGGCGGGGCTGCTCCACACCCTCCGCCATTGACAATAGCTTGATGTGGGTGGCATCTTGTGTTATGGTCCGCTTGCCACACGAACCAAAATCCTTGACCTTTGCTGCTTCATTCTCAGATAAACTTCTCTTGGATCCTATGGTGATTGCACGGCTAGGGTTTGTTGGTGGAGGCCCTAGCTGTCTCTCAATTCTTTTCCACGCGGGGCTGCTCTTGCTAGTCCCGATTCTATGTTTTTTTTTCCAAGTCATGTGCTGCCTCACGTGGGTTTTTAGTTGATGCATGTGGGATGCTCTCAGACAGATATTCAATTGGAATACTAATTAGGCTAGTGGGTAGGTTTGAGTCCTTTACTTCAGCTATCACATTCAACGCTGCATTAATTGTTTTTCCAGTTTTGGGCATATTCAATCCCGAGATTTTCTCTATCAATAAATCACCCCTTAATGATTCGGTTTCCATTAATACACAAGAATCCGTTTGGCAGCTGTTTTCAACGGTAGCATTATTATCATTAACTGTGTTTATGATTGGCAGTTTCGGTTGAAGTGCCTGAGTCGTCTCTGTCGCTCGACTGGCTGTCCCTGGCTCACTGTCCGCCCTTGCCGGACTCCTCGGATTAGGCTCACTCCTAGTCTTGCTTTCTTCCTTTCACCGGTAACTAGCTTTTAGCCAGTCACCGTAGGGCAAGTCAGCCACTCCTTCATCCGCGGCTTTGGGGCAAACTTTTGCTTCATGACCGAACCGTCCACATCGGAAGCGTAGACCAACCAACCTTTCATATTTGAAGCCAACCCGTATTTGATCTCCCTCTGGGCTAGATACAATCCCCCCCTACGGATATGCTAATGACCCATTTCAGCTAACTCTCCAAAGCGAATTTGAATTGAAACAGATCCTCCCCAACATCAATAATCCTAAGATCAGACCCTAGCTTCCATACCGCCTTGAGCAGTGATTTCACCGCCTTTTGGTTATATGGTTGGGTTGTAAGGAACCGTCCCAAGAGACTTAATGAACATTCTTCTAGTATTTCCTTTCTCTGAGTAGCCTTGACTTGACACACTTCCCCCTCTTCCTCTGTCAAATTGATTCTTTGTAGCCTTTCAATGAAATCACCATCCATGCTGCGACCCGACCTATGTTGGTATTGAAACAAACTTCCTCACTTTACTTAAGAGATCAAAGGGAACCACACTAAGTAATGAAGAAAAGCTCACCCTTGGTGAGAAGAAAAATAAAGTTGCTAATTGCTTCGGTCCTAACATTGAATATTTTCATAAAAAAATTAATAGTACATAACTTTAGCATATTTCATTCATAGTTTGAATCCTCTATGAGTAAAATTTATCTATTTATTTATAATTTGATATTTAAAGTGAGAGGGATCTGAACCGTATATGTTTCCGTTGGAAACACTAAGATGTGCTCATTAGTTGAATTTCTCAATTGTCAGTTTCATAGTTTAAACCATAAGCCTCCATTTATTGTGTGGAGAGAAATATATTACAAACAATGAAGAATTATCCCATATCAGTCTTATAAATTATAGGAGAAATTTCATACAAATAGATTTTTGGCGGCATTAGATTATATATTACATACAAGACGAGTAATAGTGTAGTTGCAATTTATGCACCAGAGGCATGGATATATATTCTTACAGTGTAATTTCTTTATATGTACTAGAGGCACACATATATTTTATAGGAATGTCAAGCGTTAAAATTTAGGAATATATGTTCATCTAATTTTATTTTGAACATAAGTTGAGTTTGGGATCATCCATAAATTAGATTATATGTTAAAACTTGGTTTATTTTCTTATCGAACAAGCTCAACTAGTCAACTTGTTCACGAGCAACTTGTAAAACTCATTCTTTTGCTATATACAGTAAACATCATCACTAAAACCTTGGACTCCAAATCTATGCTAATAACTAATAAATTAACTTTTGTCACAAAAATAACTAATAAATAAACTATGTATTTTTTCCAATAACTAAATTATCGTTGAAATTATATTATTAAAATTTTAAAAGTTATATATAAATTTTACTGGAGGCTTGAGATCACCCAAAAAAAAGTATACGTGGAGGCTTCATTTATCGTTGAGAATTGATATCACCCAAAAAAAGTATTTTATAAATGAATCCGTTACAAAGGCACTCAACTTTCGAATGAAGATAGGAGTGATTCAATTATTTTGTAATTTGTAAGCTGTTTGCTTTCTCCTCTTCAATGAATTTCATATTGACTTAGCTTGTCCAAATTCCTAGAGTTAGGCATTGATTGGTTTAGGCTAAATTGACCAGGTTTTACACCTTTAACGAGTTTGATAAATCCCATATCCATGATGAATTAAAACTAAAATCTTCACCACCACGTTCCCTTGGCGCGATAGTCACTCTACAAATATAAGTACTTATAGAGGGTGGGAGGAGGCAAGAGCTGGGGTTTAAGTCTCTAAAATAGAGCTTAACACACATTTACACTTAGATTAAGTTTTTTTTTTTTTTTTTTTGAGAGAGAAAGCTTCAACCTATGACATCCACTTCTGACGATAACTCTTTATTATCAAACCAAGACACCAATCAGTTTTTGGTATAGGTAGGGATTGAATCTCATATCTCTTATACAACCATAAAAAACTTTACCAGTTGACCTAACTGAAACCCACACTTAGATTAAGTTAGAAAAACCAAAATCTTCACCTTTACAAAAAGGAAGGCTACTTTGTCCAAGTTATTACACCCCCGCCTAATTACTTTGATAATTTCTATATCCATGATTGGTTAAATCCCAAATCTTCACCTTTATAAAAAGAAGTAAAACTAAACTACAAAAGAGTGAAAGACCCACACCCCACCCCCCACCCCCCCCTCCCCCCCCTGTTCCCAAAAAAAAAAAACTCAAATCCTATCACCTTTTACGTTTCTGTGTGTGTAATCAGTAATGCTGTAATGGCCAAGGGTTTGGAAAAAGATCCTTGACTTAGTTCATAATGAACCCCAGCCCTATACATTTATTTTCTTGAAAGAAAAGCAAAGAGGCTGAAAATAAAAAGGAAGTCAAGGAGAGAAACTTACACTAGAATTCAAAAGGGGAAGTGACAATGTAGGAACGAAGAAAAGAATTTCTTATTATAAGACGTGCAACGCATACCCGATATGCTGTATCACTGATAAAGGGATGGGAATGCAACTTTCACTTGCAAAATCATGAATGAAGGATCAGTTTAAATACTGGTTGACATTTGTTTGGTAAACAAATGGGAGAGGGAAAAAGAAAAATATTTTTAAATTCTTGGATACACACATGAAGAAGTTGGGACCAAAAATCTTATCATTCAGTGAAACTACCATGGATTCAAATCTTACCTCCTACTTTTTGTAAGCAAAAATCAAAAAATTAATAATAAGAAAAAAGATAGTTGGAAGAATTACTTATGCACCATACTTCATAAAGAGAATATTTTCCAAAAAGGAATACATATTTATCCATACCCCTTAAAGATAAGAAATTCACGAAAACGGCCAATTGTTAGTGTTACAAGTGTCATGCTTTTAATTTTCTGGTTATTATTATTATTATTATTATTATTTACAAATGATAGAAGTATCCTTATTACTTATCTCAAAGAAACAACAGTCGCCTTTAGAGATGTCAATTTGGGTTAGCGTATCGGGTTTGTATCGTGTTGAGGTAGGGGTATTCAACTAAATGACTCAACCCAAACCCAACCCATTTAATAATCGTGTCATGATCCTTCAACCCTAACCTGACCTGTTAATAAGGCGGGTTGACCTGACTCAACCCACTTGACACGCTTAATAAACGGGTCGTGTTGGGTTAACACAAATGTAACACAACCCATTTCAACTTACTTAATATTAAATATAACATCTTTCTAGAAATTTTTTTTTTTTTTTTTTTACATCTCAAAAGTAGTGTATACACTTCAAGTCTTCAATCCACATTCAAAATAATATAGTTCAACAAACATATAACATTCATCTAGAAATAAGTTCTTTACAAAATTATAAGAAGATTTAGAGATTTAGGGTTTGTAAGGTTCAGAGATCTAGAATTTGTAAAGTTTCAATTTCCAATTATCCCTTGTAAGTTTTTGTAATTACTTACTTTTCTTTTTAAATTTAAAATATAGATTGAATATACAAGATATTTGACAAATCTAATATAAAAATGAATATTTATTTGTTATACGAGTTAAACAGGTTGTGTTAAACTGGTCATTTTGGGTTGACACAAATAAATTGGCGTGTCAAACGTGTCTATTACGGGTCACGCGAGTTAACTCGCTTATGACCTATTTCTTATCGTGTCACTTTTGAGTCGACCCGTTTATGACCCACACCCACTAAGGCCCAACCCTAACCCACAAAAATGCGTGTCGAGTTCGTGTCGTGTTCGCGGGTTAGGTTGAACATTGACACCCCGCCTTGCAATTTAAACACCTTCCACAAGCTTTTTATTATTATTATTATTATTATTATTATAAATTTTAATTTTTTTTAATGGGTGGGAGAGGGAATGGTCAATAGTAACATATCTAGATTTGTAATATTGAAGGAGCCAAAACAGCCTTATTCACTGCTTAGAAGCAAAACAATGCACATGAATCCATCATACCCTCCATTATACCACAAACATATGAATCCAAGATTCCAAATTACATACACAATATCTGATTCAATTTTTCTCTTCTATCTCCTTGCAATTTCCCTTTTCTATTTTTTAGTGAAAGGAACCCTTTCTGCCTAAGAGATGGCTATTTTAAATAGATGTGATTATGAATTTTTATATTTGACTCTTTTGAGCTTTGTGTGCGCGTAAAGATTGTTACAAATTTACTTTTGATAAAGAGCCAAAATTGTTTCACAAAAAAAAAAAAAAAAAAAAAAAAAAAAAAGAAAAAAGAAAAAAAAGAAAGAGGATACTACTAAAATTAGGCAGAGTTTTCTTTTAGGCCAAACTAAAAATAAATAAAAAATAAAAAATCTAACTGCCGACAATAACTTTTCTATAGTTTCTTCAAATTATATCCGGACCACACAGCTGTGTCTGGTATTTGATAAGATTACGAGACATGTAAATTTAGTTGAATACTTCAAGTTCTTTTCATAAGTTTCCTAGCGATGAAAATACCAGAAATGCTACTCATATAATAGTATTATGTATATATATTTATGGTTCAACTATGATATTCAGTCCTCAATATGAAATTAACTTTAGCTTAGTTAGTATCATTCATCAATTTCTTTATATACATCAAATTAGTCTTAATTTAATTAATGTTTATATATAATAGGCCCTGTTAGGACATATGTGTGTTCACTTGTTAAGAACATATGTCACTTATTTATGTAAATTGGCTAATCCTTATGACAAAACGCACTCTACTTGTAATTGGGTAGTTCTAGGTGTTTTTAATGCTTCAAGAAACAAGGTTTCAAGATCAAGTGTTGAAGTCATCAAGTCTGTCCAAGAAAAAGCAAGCTGAAGTGCAAGTTCATTAACTCTCGACACCTGCTCGATAGCTCCTCGACACCTGCTATCTGTCGAGAATTACAAAATCAATTTTTCTGATTTGATTTCCTTGGGATCCGTGAATATGGTTTTGGGCCTTCTTTTCTTCTAACCCTAAACATATAAAAGGATTGTTTTAAGAGCCGTCAAACATGACACAAGTTGCAAAAGCATTGAGCAATCTCTGTTCAAGCAAACTGTGATCAAAAGAAGAAGTTCTTAACCTAGTTCATCTTCTCTTGAAGTTGCTGTGTATTTGCACCATAGGGTTTTGTAACCAAGCATCTTCCTGATCTTCATTGTTTATGATGAACTGAAGAACTTTGCAGCCAACCTCTCCTTCTTAGTTGGTGTTTGAAGTCGCGTACTGGGATCCGCGCATTGGTTAGTCACATACTTGGGAGCCGTGCATCAAAGGTGGAAATTGTCACTACAGATCAAGTCCAATTGGGTATTGGGGTAAGGGTTCAACTGTAAGTTGGTAAGGTACTTGGGATTCCTTTACTTGTAACCGCTTGATTTGATAATAGTGGAGTTTCGGGAGTGGTGACCTGAAAATCACCCGGTGGGGTTTTTGCCGTTAGGGTTTTCCCCATTCGTAAACAAATCACCGTGTTATTTAATTTCCGCTGCATATTTAGTTTTTGGTGATTTGTTTGTGCTTCCACGCAATTGCATGATTAATTGATTAATTAATAACTTGGCTAATTAATTAATTAGGATTAATCACAATGGGTCATTCAGATTGTGGCCTATCCTTTGACAATTAATTAATTATGTAATTGGCATATCCTTTGACAAAACGCACTTTACTTGTATCACACAGCAAAGTGAGACCTAGTCACGTACTTGTCAAAATACTTGTATCACACAATCTTGGCATATCCTTTGACAAGTAAAGTGCACTGCATCTTTAATTGTCACAAGGGGTCATTCAGATTATGGCCTATTCTGGAGCAAAACCACCCATGGTCGCCTGCCGTCGTGCAATACGACCAACACGAACATTCACCTGATACAACTCAGCGGAGAGTGTATCAAGGCGAGTGTCCATGCGCTGCAGCTGCGCCATAATGTCTCCTAGAGATACATCGCCCGTAGAGGAAGAATGAGCAGATGTAGATGGAGCGGATCTGGATGGAGCTGATCTGGACGGAGCCGAACGGGAGGGAGGAGTGGCATCCGTCTGTCTCGACCTAAACTGAGCCTCACTACGTTTTACGGTAGCGGCATCTATGGCATAGATACGAGTGAAGTGGTCGGACAGAAGAAAAGGGATAGAAAAATGGCATAAGATCCTCGTGATAGCGGAAGGAAAGATGAGCTTATCACGAGACACCGAATCTAGATGGACATCTATGATAGACAGGATGAAGTGAGAGGGAAAGTCTATAGTAAGATGCTCTAGAAGTGATAGCAAAAACCGAGCACGAGGCTCTGTGATAGAGTTGTAGTGAGAGAGTGGATGGAGTACAAAGGTCATCACCATGTTAAGAAATCTAGGACCTTTAGCAAAAGGCCTACATGATGTGTACAGATGCTCACCCCAATCAGCAGGACGCTGACAAAAGGCAGAGATGAGCTCATCTTTGGACACAGTCCTCAGACGCTCACAAGAAGGGTAATCGGGAAACTCTATCCTAGGTACCCTAAGCACATCCGCAACTAGCTGCGGTGTAACAGGAATGCGTGTACCTCGAACGTGAGTGAAGAAGAGAGGTACTGAACGATCAATCCCGTGCATGTTGGAGTAGAACTCCTATATCAGCACGACAGGGCAAGTGACTGGGATGTCACACAGTGACCCCCATCCCTTACTGTGAATGACAGAGGGAAGGTCAGTGTCGGCGAAGTCCGCCAAAATGACTTGGCATTCCGAATGAACACCTCGTCTAGAAAAGTTCTCAGTAAATGCCTTTTGGGCATCTCCATCACGGAACCGAAGGTTAAAAGGAGCAGAATCAGAAGATGAAGATGCTCTAGAACGCAGAGGGTTCCGAGCAGGAATGGTTTTACGTTTGGGTGCCATAGACACTACTAACGTAAAAGAATGAGAAAGAGATAGAGAGGGAGACAATCAGAAAAGTCCCAAAACAGTTCATATATATCAGATATATTGAACAACAAGTACGTATGCATGAGAATGCACGAACATGTGACATGCAAAGGAAAAAAAACATTATGGGCTCAGCCCAATCCAATCCTAGCAGCACATAAACAAAGAACACACAACTAAATGCATGTAAATATCCTTATAATGCACATGAAATGCAATGTATGACATTTTAAAAACATTTAAGTGAAAACCCAACCCAAAATTTGAAGAAAAACTCATCAATTTTGAAAAACCCCAAAAATTTTAAAAAAATCCCAAAACCTAAGATTCAAAACATGAAATGCATGAATTATGAGGGTAAGAGAGATCATACCAAGTGATTTGAAGCAAGGAAGGGCCGAAAATCACGTGGATTGAGGATTTGGAGTGAGAAAAAGTGGTTGGGAGATGAAAAGCCTCGGACAGATCGAGAGAGATCGAGAAAATGAAGTTCAGATCGCGATAGATCCTTAAATAGGCACCTCAGTAAATCTCGACAGCTGAGGTGTCGAGAGGTATCGAGGAAGCTGTCAGGAAGGTATCGAGGAAATGGCCTTCGATAGCTTCAGGTGTCGAGAGGTGTCGAGGTACAAGACCAAATTCATAGATCAGAAGCTCGATCGATCGACAAGGTATCGAGAAGGTATCGAGAAGACAGAAGATTTCTCGATCGATCCACCGGGTGTCGAGACAGGTGTCTAGATTGCGATTAGAAAAGGCTTGAGAAGCTCGACAGATGACCAGGTATCGAGGAGGTGTCGAGCCATCAGTGAAAAGTAGTTTTTCGAGAAGAGAAAAACACAGACATGAATGCAATCCAACATATACCTCAACCATAGATCCACTCAACATATAAAGCTCTCAAAATCATCTCTCAATCAAGAATTTAGCACATGGATCCTCAAAAACACACACACACACACTAAACAAGTCTAACCAATTTTATATTTCAAAAACAAGTCAAGACAGTTTAGTGAGCATACATTAGCACATGTAAACACTTGTGATGGCCAAATCACATTGTACCTGCACATGTATCAAGAGTAGCAAAGAATATTGCGTGTTGTGTGTGAAAAACATCGCAAGATTGCATATGTGTATACATGTTATGACGATCTGAGATATGAGAAAATAACTTTAACTCACACACAATCATAACTGTTTGATGGGGACTATCACCTTCGAGGTACATCCTATGACTCCCACATCTCCTAGAAAACACGCTTGCAATCATTTTTAAAGCATTTTTGATCTTTTTGCTTTTTATTTTCTTTGCATATTTTCTTTTAAGCATATCATGCATGGGCAAAAAAAGAGAGAAAAGAAATACCCAACATGTTAAGCATAGACATTGCACTTTTGCTATGCCGAAGCATACGGATGTCTTTGACACTGCACTTTTGCTATGCCGAAGCATACAGGTGTCATACATGATTGGCGAGCAACAGTGGTGAGATGGTCATTTATGCCTTTCTCTTAGGATTTTCTAGTCCTACCCGTCAAAAAGAGTGATATGAGTGTTAAGTTTAAGAGATAACTTAATCTTACTCATCACAAACAAAAGCCACAAAGCTCACTTGCTTAGTTGTGCATAGATATGCTCATCTAAGCTACAAAAGATACAAAGATTAGAAAACTTTGTTTCAATGGCCATCCAAGGTACACAAGTACCAATGTACACATAACACACACTGTTTTTGTATTTTTTAATTTTTTAATTTTTTTTTTTTATATCAAAAACAAAATAAACAAACAAAAACATGTTAAGCAAAGCATGAAAGAAAGATGCATATACATGAAGGCATGATAGAAGAGTGCAGATGCATGAAAACATGATTTCAAAAACAGATAAGAAATCAAGTAAAGAAAGTCCAACTTTAAATAGAAAGAATTAAAGCAGAGGATAAACATAAAAGACAATTAAGTCTTAGAATCCTTTATCACCCACACAACATGAGTCTTTAGACGTGAAGATGAAAAGGCACGTGTCCTAGTATGATTACTAAAGGACATAGAGGAATTAGAATTCCCCTGAAATTGAGTCAAAAAGCTCAAAGCTTTTAATAACTCACCAAGAATAGGTATAGAGCCTTTAGACAAAGGATGAGACCTATTTGACACTCGCTTATGAGGAAACAACTTGAAACAATTAGGGCGAGTGTGACCAAAATCACCACAATGGTGACAAACATGAGTAGTTTTAGAGCTACTCGGCTTCCTAGACGGAGGTCTAACCTTAGAGGTTGACAACTTAGGACAATTTGGCCTAATATGACCAACAATATGACAATGATGACAAGTGGGGACAAATTTAGAATTTTTATTCAACCTAGGAGGAGTTTTAGACATAGGTTTAGAAACTTCAGCGTTAACATCAGAAATTTTACCTTTGTCTATCCTAGCAATATTAGCCTTCAACTCTTCATTATTCCCAATTTCAGTGTTATTAGCAGGAGGAACAAAAACAGTATTGCTAGTAGAAGCAGTATTAGAGAAAGAAAGACCATACCCCAAACCAGTTCGATCCAAAGCAGATTTCTGATTGCTAAGCATCTCATCAAGCTTTGCACTTGAAGTCCTCTCCAGTTGAGCTCTGACTTGAAACAGCTCCGCTTCAAGCTTCTTGGTCTTCTCAGCCAAAAAGTTGTTTTCAAATCTCAGTGCTCCAATAGTTTGATTCGCCTCATCAAACTTTGTGGATAACTCTTCACGATCAAGTTCCACATCACTGAGCTTCTTGGTGGCCAGCCTATATAATTTCTCATGCTTCTTAGAGAGCTTGTAAAGCTTCTCATAGGCTGAATGGATATCATCTTGATCATCCATCTTCTCAAATTTAGACTCCACCAGTTCTTCTTCTTCATCCAATTCTTCAACAATCCCTTCAGTAGGATTGACTGTGGCAGTGAAGGCATTTAAGATTCCGTCATCCTCATTTTCGGAATCATCTTCAGGCTCAGTGTCACTCAAGGTTGCAGCAAGTGCCTTACTCTTCCCAATGCTCTTGAGATATGTCGGGCATTCATGCTTCATGTGACCGAATCCATGACACCCAAAGCACTTTGGTCCTGCGGGAACAGTGTACTGACCGCCATCCTTAGCATCCTTCTTCCCTTTGTCTTGGCTTTTAAACTGAGAAGAACTGAACTGCCTGCGGTCCTTGTCGAAGCTCCTTCCATTGGCATTCTTCATAAACTTCTTGAACTGCCGGGTGATGTAGGACTTCATCTTGGAATCTTCATCATCGGAAGGCTCATCTGTATCACTGCTCTTTGCCTTCAAGGCCATGCTTTTGCCTTCAAGGCCATGCTTTTGCCTTTACTAGACTTGCCAATCCTAGATAATCCTATCTCATAGGTTTGCAAGTTTCCAACCAGCTCAGTCAAAGGAATCTTGTCAATGTCCTTTGATTCCTCTATCGCCGTAATCTTGGCATGGAATCTCTCAGGTAGAGATCTAAGCACCTTCCTTACAATCTTGGGCTTAGGGATGGTTTCCCCAAGATTGAAGGCTGAGTTCACTAAGTCCTTAAGCTTGGCATAGAACTCATCAAACGACTCATCCTCCTCCATCTTTATTTCTTCAAAGCTTGTAGTGAGCCTCTGAAGCTTTGAATCTTTGACAGTCTTTGTTCCTTCATAGGTTGTCTGGAGGATGGTCCAAGCCTCTTTAGCAGTTTCAGTTAAGGATATCTTCTTGAACTCCTCATTGGTGACTGCGCTAAATAGGGCATTTAACGCTCTGCTGTTGAAGTTTGCCGCCTTGATCTTAGCATCATCCCAATCAGCCGGTTCTTCTTTTGGCTTAGTCCAGCTAATCTCTACAGCTTGCCACACCTTTTCATCTAAAGACTGCAAGAAAGCTTTCATGCGTACTTTCCAGTATGTATAGTTAGTGCCATCAAATAAAGGAGGTATAATTAAAGATTGTCCTCTATCCATGACAAACAGAGGTCAATGGATCAACACAGCAAAGATTAAACCCTAATCAGAGTGTGCCCGCTCTGATACCACTTGATAGGCCACAATCTGAATGACCCCTTGTGATTAACCCTAATTAATTAATTAGCCAAGTTATTAATTAATCAATTAATCATGCAATTGCATGGAAGCACAAACAAATCACCAAAAACTAAATATGCAGCGGAAATTAAATAACACGGTGATTTGTTTACAAATGGGGAAAACCTTAACGGCAAAAACCCCACCGGGTGATTTTCAGGTCACCACTCCTGAAACTCCACTATTATCAAATCAAGCGGTTACAAGTAAAGGAATCCAAAGTACCTTACCAACCTACAGTTGAACCCTTACCCCAATACCCAATTGGACTTGATCTGTAGTGACAATTTTCACCTTTTGATGCACGGCTCCCAAGTACGTGACTAACCAATGCGCGGATCCCAGTACGCGACTTCAAACACCAACTAAGAAGGAAAGGTTGGCTGCAAAGTTCTTCAGTTCATCATACACGATGAAGATCAGGAAGATGCTTGGTTACAAAACCCTATGGTGCAAATACACAGCAACTTCAAAAGAAGATGAACTAGGTTAAGAACTTCGTCTTTTGATCACAGTTTGCTTGAACAGAGATTGCTCAATGCTTTTGCAACTTGTGTCATGTTTGACGGCTCTTAAAACAATCATTTTATATGTTTAGGGTTAGAAGAAAAGAAGGCCCAAAACCATATTCACGGATTACCACTTGATAGGCCACAATCTGAATGACCCCTTGTGATTAAACCAATTAAATAATTAGCCAAGTTATTAATTAATCAATTTAACATGCAAATACGTGGAAGCACAAACAAATCACCAAAAACTAAATGTGCAGCGGAAATTAAAAGACACGGTGATTTGTTTACGAATGGGAAAAACCCTTGCGGCAAAAATCCCACCGGGTGATTTTCAGGTCACCACTCCCAAAACTCCACTATTATCAAATCAAGCGGTTACAAGTAAAGGAATCCCAAGTACCTTACCAACCTACAGTTGAACCCTTACCCCAATACCCAATTGGACTTGATCTGTAGCGACAGTTCCCACCTTTTGATGCACAGCTCCCAAGTACGTGACTAACCAGTTTGATGCGCGGATCCCAGTACGCGGCTTAGTCCTTTGCACGAATCCCAGTACGTGACTAACTCCATAGCAACCCTTTGATTGTTGTAGTTGATTTGCAGCAGCTTCACATAGAAACACCAATAAGATCTTCAATGTTGGTGCAAGAAACTTTGCTTGGTTACAGAACCCAAAAGCGTACAAGAAATGCAGCAAGAACTCTTTCTTTTGTACGAGGAGGCTAGGGTCTCAAAAAGAAAACCTTATGAAGCTCTCTAGGGTTAGGTTTTTCTTTTTCCCACCTCCTTTAAATAGGAGCTTAATGGGCTCTCCTATTCCAAATAGGTTTACACAAACCATGGGCTTTCCTAGTCCAATAAGAATTATACAAACCCATAAACAAATAGCCTTTTAGAATAAAAACATTATGGCTATAATCTGAAAATCCGTAAGCTCGATCGATCGACCAGCTGTCGAGCTTTAATCAGAGTGTGGATGATACAAACTTCATGTTAATCAACCAGAATTAATTAATTCGGGTAGGACCAGCAAGCTTCCTTAGGCCACAATCTGTAGGAGGAGGATTGTGGTGGCCAAATCAGCAAGCTTCCTTAAAACCCAAAGGCGTAAAAGAAACGCAGCAAGAACTCTTTCTTCTGTAGGAGGAGGCTAGGGTTTCAAAAAGAAAACCTTATGAAGCTCTCTAGGGTTAGATTTTTCTTTTTCCCACCTTCTTTAAATAGGAGCTTAATGGGCTCTCCTATTCCAAATAGGTTTACACAAGCCTTGAGCTTTCCTAATCCAATAAGGATTATACAAACCCTTAAACAAATAGCCTTTTAGATTAAAAACGTTGTGGCTATAATCTGAAAACCCGTAAGCTCGATCGATCGACCAGCTGTCGAGCTTTAATGAACCTCGACAGATCGAGCTTCTATCGAGCAAGTATTGAGACCTGCAAATTTGCACTTTTCTTGAGTAGTCTTCATGTCTTCAATTTAACCACTTGTAATGATCATCTTGAACCTATTTAGATTTACCCAAATACAAGTAAAGTGCGTTTTATCAAAGGATATGCCAATTACATAAAAATATGTCCCCAACAATCTCCCCCTTTGGCAATCCGTGACAAAACCACAAGAGTACATTGAATGTCCTAGAATACATTCTACTCAAGATTACAAAATAAATAAGCCTAGTCTAAAAGATCTGAACCTTGGAAGTTGCTGCAAGAAGAAGGTTCGGAATCTTAACTTGGCTTTAACTTGTCTTTCCTAAAAGGCACTAAACAAAACACATCAAGGTACTATGTGGAAAATAATGATAAGTTAAATAAACAAGAAACATGTGTATAAAGAGAGAAAAGAAACAACACATGTGAGATAAAGAGTGAAACACATACATCATCATCAAATATAGAACCAACACATGATGTATGTAAATGGTTACAAAACCAAAAGATACACAACACAAAGATAATGTCAAGATTAATGTGTATCAAACTAACTCTTCCCCTAAGTTAGTTACATCAAAAACATTCTTCCCTTTAGCATGAAGTTCTCCCCCTAAATCTATTACTCCCCCTGAGGAAATACATTCAATTCTCAAATTTCTCCCCCTTTTTGACACGATTGTCAAAGGGCATAAAAAGGCCAAAAGACATGACAGGAGATAGATAGAAAACTAACATAGAGGGAACGAGGAGAACAAGGAACCATAAACCTACAAGAAAAGAAAAACAAGATGCTATGGACAAAAAAAATGCAAAACAAAAAAAATGAAATGCATGCAAAGGAATCTCGATCGATCGAGAGGTGTCGAGACAGGTGTCGAGAAAGAAGACATCAGACACAAGAAGAGAAGCTCGATCAATCCATTAGGTGTCGAGAAGCTATCGAGGTGACAGAAACTTTCTCGATCGATCCACCAGGTATCGAGACAGGTGTCGAGATTGTGATAAGAAAAGGCTAGAGAAGCTCGACAGATAACCAGGTACCGAGGAGGTGTCGAGCCAGCAGTTAAAAGCAGTTTTTCGAGAAGAGAAAAACACAAACATGAATGCAATCCAACATGCACCTCAACCAAAAATCCACTCAACATATAAAGCTCTCAAAATCATCTCTCAACAAAGATTTAAGCACATGGATCCTCAAAAACACACACACACACTAAACAAGTCTAACCAATTTTATTTTACAAAAAAAAGTTAAGACAGTTTAGTGAGCATACATTAGCACATGTAAAACCTTTGTGATGGCCAAATCACATTGTACCTGCACATGTATCAAAAGTAGTAAAGAATATTGCGTGTTGTGTGTGAAAAACATCGCAAGATTGCATATGTGTATGCATGTTATGACGATCTGAAATATGAGAAAATAACTTTAACTCACACAAAATCATAACTGTTTGATGGGGACTATCACCTTCAAGGTACATCCTATAACTCCCACATCTCCTAGAATACACGCTTGCAACCATATTTAAAACATTTTTGATCTTTTTGCTTTTTATTTTCTTTGCATATTTTCTTTTAAGCATATCATACATGGGCATATAAAAGAGAGAAAAGAAACACCCAAGATGTTAAGCAATTGACATCGCACTTTTGCTATGCCGAAGCATACGAATGTCTTTGATACTGCACTTTTGCTATGCCGAAGCATACAGGTGTCATATTATGATTGGCGGGCAACAGTGGTGAGATGGTTATTTATGCCTTTCTCTTAGGATTTTCTAGTCCTACCCGTCAAAAAGAGTGATATGAGTGTTAAGTTTAAGAGATAACTTAATCTTACTCATCACAAACAAGAGCCACAAAGCTCACTTGCTTAGTTGTGCATAAAGATGCTCATCTAAGCTACAAAAGATACAAAGTTTAGAAAACTTTATTTCAATGGCCATCCAAGGTACACAAATACCAAAGTACACATAACACACACTGTTTTTGTATTTTTCAATTTTTCAAATTTTTTTTTTTTTAATCAGAAACAAAAATAAGCAAAATTGAAAATAAACAAACAAAAACATGTTAAGCAAAGCATGAAAGAAAGATGCATATGCATGAAGGCATGATAGAAGAGTGCAGATGCATGAAAACATGATTTCAAAAACAGATAAGAAATCAAGCAAAGAAAGTCCTACATTAGATAGAAAGAATTAAAGCAGAGGACAAACAAAAAAGACAATTAAGTCTTAGGATTCTTTATCACCCACACAGCATGAGTCTTTGGCTGTGAAGATGAAAAGGCACGTGTCCTAGTATGATTACCAAAGGACACAGAGGAATTAGAATTCCCCTGAAATTGAGTCAAAAAGCTCAAAGCTTTTAATAACTCACCAAGAATAGGTACAGAGCCTTTAGACAAAGGATGAGACCTATTGGACACTCGCTTATGAGGAAACAATTTGAAACAATTAGGGCGAGTGTGACCAGAACCACCACAATGGTGACAAACATGAGTAGTTTTAGAGCTACTCGGCTTCCTAGAAGGAGGTCTAACCTTAAATGTTGACAACTTAGGACAATTTGGCCTAATATGACCAACAATATGACAATGATGACAAGTGGCGACAAATTCAGAATTTTTATTCAACCTAGGAGGAGTTTTAGACATAGGTTTAGAAACTTCAGCGTTAACATCAGAATGAAAATTTAGCCTTTGGGTTAATCAATTTACCCTAACGGCAAAAACCTAAATATGCAGCGGGCACACTTGATAGGCCACCACAATCTGAATGACCCCTTGTGAGTAAACCTAATTAATTAATTAGCCAAGTTGTTAATTAATCAATTAATCATGCAATTGCGTGGAAGCACAAACAAATCACCAAAAACTAAATATGCAGCGAAAATTAAATAACACGGTGATTTGTTTACGAATGGGGAAAACCCTAACGGCAAAAACCCCACCGGGTGATTTTCAGGTCACCACTCCCGAAACTCCACTATTATCAAATCAAGCGGTTACAAGTAAAGGAATCCTAAGTACCTTACCAACCTACAGTTGAACCCTTACCCCAATACCCAATTGGACTTGATCTGTAGTGATAGTTCCCCCTTTTGATGCACGGCTCCCAAGTACGTGACTAACCAGTTTGATGCGCGGATCCCAGTACGCGGCTTACTCCTTTGCACGAATCCCAGTACGTGACTAACTCCACAGCAACCCTTTGATTGTTGTAGTTGATTTGCAGCAGCTTCGCATAGAAACACCAATAAGATCTTCAATGTTGGTGCAAGAGACTTTGCTTGGTTACAAAACCTAAAGGCATACAAGAAACGCAGCAAGAACTCTTTCTTCTGTAGGAGGAGGCTAGGGTTTCAAAAAGAAAACCTTATGAAGCTCTCTAGGGTTAGGTTTTTCTTTTTCCCACCTCCTTTAAATAGGAGCTTAATGGGCTCTCCTATTCCAAATAGGTTTACACAAGCCTTAGGCTTTTCCTTGTCCAATAAGGATTATACAAACCCATAAACAAATAGCCTTTTAGAATAAAAACATCGTGGCTATAATCTGAAAATCCGTAAGCTCGATCGATCAACTAGCTGTCAAGATTTAATGAACCTCGACAGATCGAGATTCTATCGAGCAGGTATCGAGACCTGCAAATTTGCACTTTTCTTGAGCAGTTCTTGAGTAGTCTTCATGTCTTCAATTTAACCACTTGTAATGATCATCTTGAACCTACTTAGATTTACCCAAATACAAGTAAAGTGCGTTTTGTCAAAGGATATGCCAATTACATAAAAATATGTCCCCAACAATCTCCCCCTTTGGCAATCCGTGACAAAACCACAAGAGTACATTGAATGTCCTAGAATACATTCTACTCAAGCTTACAGAATAAACAAGCCTAGTCTAAAAGATCTGAACCTTGGAAGTTGCTGCAAGAAGAAGGTTTGGAATCTTGACTTGGCTTTAACTTGTCTTTCCTGAAAGGCACTAAACAAAACACATCAAGGTACCATGTGGAAAATAATGACAAGTTAAATAAACAAGAAACATGTGCATAAAAAGAGAAAAGAAACAACACATGTGAGATAAAAAGTGAAACACATACATCATCATCAAATATAGAACCAACACATGATGTATGTAAATGGTTACAAAACCAAAAGATACACAACACAAAGATAATGTCAAGATTAATGTGTATCAAACTAACTCTTCCCCTAAGTTAGTTACATCAAAAACATTCTTCCCTTTAGCATGAAGTTCTCCCCCTAAATCTATTACTCCCCCTGAGGAATGACATTCAATTCTCAAATTTCTCTCCTTTTTTGACACGATTGTCAAAGGGCATAAAAAGCCAAAAGACATGACAGGAGACAGACAGAAAATTGACAAGGAGGGAAACGAGGAGAACAAGGAACCATAGACCTACAAGAAAAAGAATAACAATATGCTATGGACAAAAAAAATGCAAAACAAATAAAAATGAAATGCATGCAAGGGAATCTCGATTGATCGAGAGGTGTCGAGACAGGTGTCAAGAAAGAAGGCAAAGACACAAGAACAGAAGCTCGATCGATCGACCAGGTGTCGAAAAGCTATCGAGAGGTCAGAAACTTTCTCGATCGATCCACCAGGTGTCGAGGAGGTGTCGGGATTGCGATAAGAAAAAGCTTGAGAATCTCGACAGATAGCAAGGTATCGAGGAGGTGTCAAGGAGGTGTCGAGCCAGCTTTTAAAAACAGTTTTTCGTGACGTGAAAAACACAGACATGAATGCAATCCATCAAGCACCTCAACCAATGATCCAATCAACATATTAAGCTCTCAAAAATCATCTCTCAACAAAAATTTTAAGCACATGGATCCTTAGAAACACACACACACACTAAACAAGTCTAACCAATTTTATTTTTCAAAAACAAGTCAAGACAGTTTAGTGAGCATACATTAGCACATGTAAACACTTGTGATGGCCAAATCATATTGTACCTGCACATGTATCAATAGTAGCAAAGAATATTGCGTGTTGTGTGTGAAAAACATCGCAAGATTGCATATGTGTATACATGTTATGACGATCTGAGATATGAGAAAATAACTTTAACTCACACACAATCATAAATGTTTGATGGGAACTATCACCCTTGAGGTACATCCTATGACTCCCACATCTCCTAGAAAACACGCTTGCAATCATATTTAAAGCATTTTTTTATCTTTTTTCTTTTTATTTTCTTTGCATATTTTCTTTTAAGCATATCATGCATGAGCATATAAAGAGAGAAAAGAAATACCCAACATGTTAAGCATAGACATTGCACTTTTGCTATGCCGAAGCATACGGATGTCTTTGACACTGCACTTTTGCTATGCCGAAGCATACAGGTGTCTATGACACTGCACTTTTGCTATGCCGAAGCATACAGGTGTCATACTATGATTGGCGGGCAATAGTGATGAGATGGTCATTTATGCCTTTCTCTTAGGATTTTCTAGTCCTATCCGTCAAAAAAAGTGATATGAGTGCTAAGTTTTAAGAGATAACTTAATCTTACTCATCACAAACAAAAGCCACAAAGCTCACTTGCTTAGTTGTGCATAGAAATGCTCATCTAAGCTACAAAAGGTACAAAGATTAGAAAACTTTGTTTCAATGGCCATCCAAGGTACACAAGTACCAATGTACACATAACACACACTGTTTTTGTATTTTTTAATTTTTTAATTTTTTAATTTTTTAATTTTTTAATTTTTTTTTTATATCAAAAACAAAATAAACAAACAAAAACATGTTAAGCTCAAAGCACGAGTCTTTGGCCGTGAAGATGAAAAGGCACGTGTCCTAGTATGATTACTAAAGGACATAGAGGAATTAGAATTCCCCTGAAATTGAGTCAAAAAGCTCAAAGCTTTTAATAACTCACCAAGAATAGGTATAGAGCCTTTAGACAAAGGATGAGACCTATTTGACACTCGATTATGAGGAAACAACTTGAAACAATTAGGGCGAGTGTGACCAAAATCACCACAATGGTGACAAACATGAGTAGTTTTAGAGCTACTCGGCTTCCTAGACGGAGGTCTAACCTTAGAGGTTGACAACTTAGGACAATTTGGCCTAATATGACCAACAATATGACAATGATGACAAGTGGGGACAAATTTAGAATTTTTATTCAACCTATGAGGAGTTTTAGACATAGGTTTAGAAACTTCAGCGTTAACATCAGAAATTTTACCTTTGTCTATCCTAGCAATATTAGCCTTCAACTCTTCATTATTCCTTTTAAATGGGGGAATATAAAAATCTTTTTCTTTTGAGTAAGGCTCAACAACAAGTTTGGCACTAGTTAATTTTTCAACTTCAGTTTTAAATTCAACTAGTTGCTCTTCCAAACTCTTAATTTTGTCCACCTGAGATGAAATTTGATTTTTAAAATTCTCATTCAAATTATTGGCTTCATCCAATTTTGCAATCAAATCATCTTTTGCAAGCTTGACCTTTTTAAATTTAGCTTTTAATTGTGCAGAATATTCAAGAGATTTCATACAAAAATTATAAAGCTTGCAATAGGCTTCTTGAATATCATCATCCTCATTCAACATAAGATCATGCAAATCAAAACAATCAAGAGTTTCCATGACAACAGGGGTCAATGGATCAACACAGCAAAGATTAAACCTAATCAGAGTGTGCCTGCTCCGATACCACTTGATAGGCCACAATCTGAATGACCCCTTGTGATTAAACCTAATTAATTAATTAGCCAAGTTGTTAATTAATCAATTAATCATGCAATTGCGTGGAAGCACAAACAAATCACCAAAAACTAAATATGCAGTGGAAATTAAATAACACGGTGATTTGTTTACGAATGGGGAAAACCCTAACGGCAAAAACCCCACCGGGTGATTTTCAGGTCACCACTCCCGAAACTCCACTATTATCAAATCAAGCGGTTACAAGTAAAGGAATCCCAAGTACCTTACCAACCTACAGTTGAACCTTTACCCCAATACCCAATTGGACTTGATCTGTAGTGATAGTTCCCCCTTTTGATGCACGGCTCCCAAGTACGTGACTAACCAGTTTGATGCGTGGATCCCAGTACTCAGCTTACTCCTTTACACGAATCCCAGTACGTGACTTACTCCACAGCAACCCTTTGATTGTTGTAGTTGATTTGCAGCAGCTTCACATAGAAACACCAATAAGATCTTCAATGTTGGTGCAAGAGACTTTGCTTGGTTACAAAACCCAAAGGCATACAAGAAACGCAGCAAGAACTCTTTCTTCTGTAGGAGGAGGCTAGGGTTTCAAAAGGAAAACCTTATGAAGCTCTCTAGGGTTAGGTTTTTCTTTTTCCCACCTCCTTTAAATAGGAGCTTAATGGGCTCTCCTATTCCAAATAGGTTTACACAAGCCTTGGGCTTTTCCTTGTCCAATAAGGATTATACAAACCCATAAACAAATAGCCTTTTATAATAAAAACATTGTGGCTATAATCTGAAAATCCGTAAGCTCGATCGATCGACTAGCTATCGAGATTTAATGAACCTCGACAGATCGAGATTCTATCGAGCAGGTATCAAGACCTGCAAATTTGCACTTTTCTTGAGCAGCTCTTGAGTAGTCTTCATGTCTTCAATTTAACCACTTGTAATGATCATCTTGAACCTACTTAGATTTACCCAAATACCACTTGTCGGACCGTGTGCCTTACCGATCTATCGAACGACCAATTGGTGAAGGATGAGGGGGCACAAATATTTTATAGCATTCGATCGTAGACCAAGCCCATTGGTATTGGAGCAAATTGTGAAATCCCTCACAATCCCTCCCTCACAATGCGGCTCCAACGACTCGAACCTATGACCTTGGCTCTGATACCACTTGTCGGACCTTGTGCCTTACCGATCCATCCAACGACCAATTGGTGAAGGATGAGGGGGCACAAATCTTTTATAGCATTCGATCGCAGACCAAGCCCATTGGTATTGGAGCAAATTGTGAAATCCCTCACAGGCCCCATATAAAATTTTTGCCTTAGGCCCCAAATTATATTGGGCCAGCCATATATTCAATGTATTAGATCATATATATATATATATATATATATGAGAAAATGGGCTTTTTCCATTATTTTTTAAAATATCCAGCAAAGTTCCTGTTTTGAAACTATTAAACACCATGCCCCTATTTTGAAATTTCTAAAAATCGAGTTTCAATATAACTCGATTTTATGATTATCGAGATTTAGTTAAGTTTTTCCCTAGAACTCAATTTTATGGATTTTTTAAATTGGGAAAAAGCCACGAATGCTCCTCCAGCTTTGCAAAAACTTACTTAGAACTCGATAATCATAAAATTGAGTTCTATGGGAAACTCGATTTTCTAAAAATCGAGTTTCAAAACAGTGATACGGTACTTAATAGTTTCAAAACATAAACATTGTATTAGATATTTAAAAAAATAAGGGCAAAAACTCGTTCCCACCCCCCCCCCCCCCCACACACACACACACACACACACACACACACACACACACACACACACATATAGTGTAAAGTATTAGATGATTATTGAAGAAAGAGTGGGAGTTTTTGGTCATGAATAGGAGAAGGTATTTGGTGCCACCGTTACATTTGTAACGACAATCACATAAAAGTAGGTCCTATCATTTTTCCATGAATGGTCATCAGGAGTTAGGAATTAGGACGAATAGCCCTAAGATAGCAATTGAATTAGGATCCACTTAATGTCTGGGCTTGTCGCATTGCTAAATGATGCTTTCTTGCCCATGTGGTTTGGGCCTCTTAGAGTATTCATATTAGTCTCAACAACCTTTTAGATAAACTAACCTAAAAAACTGTACTTATACTACTTTAATAAATACATTCATACCATTGCACACCATTGGTGCGGTGGTCACTACACCAGTATAAATGCTTGTGGGGTGTGGGGGGTAAGGGCTGGAGTTCAAGTCTCCAGGAGGGAGCTTCACACACATATACATTTAGATTATGTTAGAGTAGAAATTCTATCTTGTATAAAAATAAATAAATAAATAAAACAAATACCCTCATACATTAATCTCAATATTTATTTCTCTACTCTATTTAAATGTTATTTTTTTCTCTCTCCAAAAATAAATAAATATTTTGTATCTTCTTCCTCGCCCACCCCTTTCCCAGCAATCCCTCTGCCCAGCAGACCCTCCTCCTGCAACACACCAAACCCCCGTCCAACAAGATCACAGGAAAATTTAATTACAAATAAAGAAGCACCAGACCTGGGGTGCATATACACAACTGAGTGTGCCAAATATGAGTCCTCCCAAAACAAAGCCACTTACAAAATGCTTGCACTACCTGGCCTGCCACGATCACTGTAATAATACATTATAAGCATGATACTCACGTTAAGAATTTCTAATCCGATATCATATTGAAAAAGTAAATTAAAAAAATATATATAAATAGTTAACAATATAAATTTAAAGCCAATGGCAGCATAGATTGAGCAAACCCACAAATTACCGGCCGCCATTAAAATTACCACAATTAAATAAGCTATTCCTAAGCAGACTCTAAGTGTGCGTTTGACTCCAAATTAAAAAGTCAACTTATTTTACTGTTCAACTTCTTTTTGCTATTATATATGGGTCCCACTGCACTTTTTGATACTATTCATAGGCTCCACTATACTATTTCAGTTAACTTTTACCTTTATCTACAGTACTTTCAGCAAAAAAATTTCAATTTTAGCAAAATAAGCGGATCTCAAACAAACCCTAAATAAATCCATGGATAAGAGGGAGAAAACCCATGCACCTTCTTTGCGAGAGAAAGAGAGAACCCATTCAACATTTGTGCAAGAGAGAACAAATATGATGAAAGAGAGAGCAACGAGGAGACATAAGGGAAAAAAGAGAGAGAAAGAGAAACAAATAGTCACGTTGGAGAGAGAGAGTTTTAACCTATCACGTTTACTCCTAATAATAATTTTTTATCACCATACCGAGACACCAATCGATTTTTTTATGTAGGCAGAGTTTGAACCTCAGATCTCTTATTCAACTATCAGAGACTTTACCAGTTAAGCTAACTGAACCCATTTTTTTAAATATTAATAATAGCGAGCTCTGTGGCTCATGGGTTGTGGCGAGTCAACTTTCAATGGTAAAGTTTTTTGTTAGTTTGTTGAGATTAATTCGTGGGCTTTTGTGAGTTTTTAGCTAAAATTTTAATATTAAGCTAGTTTAACTAGTCTCATACGAATGCTCTTATCATTTTAGACTTTTAGTAGGTTATTTATTTATTGATGTTAACAATTTTTCCTTTTATCAGTCAACTCAAACTTCAAATGTAAACAATCAAAGTACAAAATTACAACCCACGGGTAAAAAAATAAAAATAGAAGTTTTGCATGTTGTATTGGAGAGAGAGTCATAACATTCATAAAAAAAATAAAAATTACACAATTTATGGCAATACTACCGAAAATTACATAGTTTATATATATATATATATATATATATATATATATATATATGTATATCATTGAAGTACTGTGGCCAAATAATTGACTTATTTGTACATTTTTCGTATTTCGCTCAAAAAAAAAAATAATAATAATTGAAAAGCATATCAATCAACGTAATAATAGCTAGCACAATATTCTCACCTAAGGATTAATGTACTCTAATAGTCCTGTACGGCGGTACATCTCCAAAAAGGAGGGAGAAAAAAAAAACAGTTTATGTGGAGGCTTTATTTACATGTGTGACAAATTCAAAACCCATGGCCCACGTTGCTAATTAAAAGTTTGATTTGATTCTTTTTTTTTTTTTTTTTCTTTTATGGAAACAGGGTCTTATTTATAATTAAAAAAGTTTAAACATCAACACTAGTGAGCCGTTGAGCACATAGTCTAGTTGCTCCGAGGCCTGCCAAATCCCTTACATAACATACATATACAAAACTGGGATATGAACTATATATAGACAAAAAGTGTTGTTGAATCAGTTACAAAAGCACTCAATTTTTGCAATAGCAACATGAATATTTGCAGCCACGGTCTCTTCTACATTTTGACTTAGATTAAGATGTAATCATAGTCATACACTAATTCTAAGGTCCAAATGTTGGGCGAGATTTGGGTATTTTTGCGGTGAAGTGAAGTGGGGGTGAGCTTGTAGACAACAATACACGTTAGTATTTTCTTTCGGATCTCGGCTTGGTAATGTTGAACCTCTGAGTCCCCCAAAAAAAAATTTTAGAAGAACTCTGAATCCCAAAATTCTCAAACTCAATCAGTGTCACACACTCAAGGTTTTTTTTTTTTTTACCAACCTGCAAAAAATTGAAAAGGAATAGTATTATAAAAATATATATATAGTTTCGACTATTAGATTTCCAAATTCTTCATTTAAAAAAAAATTAGAAGTTTTAAACGACCAAATCAATTGAAACACAAAATTAAAAATTATAACCAAATCAGGTTTTAGCGCTTAATACATATCCTTATAATTAGGACTAGACACGAGTGATTATATTTAATTAATTATGATTGGTCCTTTGAAAAATTAGTTATGATTACTAATGTGCCATAATCTCATTGATCTAGAATATAGGATAGGGGTGCACCATCATAGGTAGGATAGTTTAATTTGGAAAATTCTTTTATTTTGAATTATTTTTCTAATGCCACAAGTTTTTCCTCGATCAATGAAAGCAATATAAAGAATGACACTAAGGCCAAATTATCTTCAAGTGTCGAAACTTGTTTGGAGCTTGAGGAATTTTATTCTTACGCATCTCTTGTCAATACAGTTTAAAAGTAATTTATATAATAAAAACAAATTAGGAAGAGGTGCAAACGACCTAATAAATTCACCAATTTACAAAATAATTTTTCATATATTGTCATGCTCATATGAATAATATATATATATATATATATATATTGCTATGTTAATGTTTATGTTAATGTCTATGAAGTTTTGAGTATCCAAATAATAGAAGATGCAAATAAGAACATTCATATAGTTACAAATATATTGACAAAATTAATCATATCAAAATTAATAATTCATATAATTAATATTGAGTTTTCTATCATAATAGTTTTTTTTTCACCCAATTAAGAGATTTTTAGTTAATTTCATTAGAGAAAGTAGAAAATGGAGATTCAATCCTTAAAAACCTTTGCGGGGACTATACAAGGTGATGTGGAAGTTGGGCATAACTTACTCGAGAATTATTTTATTTCCCAATAGCATTAGGATTAGGAATGGTGACATTGCCTTGAACTGCAATGTTGTGATAGACTGATAGCATCAACATCAAAAACCTATTTAGTTTAGAGTCGAAGTCAACAACGTCTCTGGTTCAGTATTTGTTGGGACAGTTTTTAGTCAGATATTTGTTGGGACAGTTATTGGTCAAGCTAAAAATTACATGTTTTTGCTTTAATTATGTTGCTCGTAGAAATAAATTATTGATATTGTATTCTAGAAAATTATTATTACTTGTATCACTTTTTTTATAATTATATATATGAAAAATAAACAATAAGTTAAAATTCATTAGCTACTAATAAAAAGAAAATAATAAATAAAATTTAAAATAGAAAATCAAAAACATTTAAATATAAATAGTGATGTTTAATGTAGATTTTTATACCTTAAAATTTTCTTAAATATGTATTTCTATGTGAATACATAGAAGAGAATTGGCACTTTGAACACTTTAAGACTTACCTAAAGTTATGTTTTTTTCCCCCCCCTTCTTTTTGGACAATTGCAATTCTACCCAATAGAATTACAATGAAATAGTAGTCATTGAAATCAATAAAATGATATTAAATTATCTTTGGATAATAAAACTTGTTTAGAACTTAAAGACTCTAATCAATATTTTAAAAACAACGGATGAAGAGGTATAAATAGCATAATAACTTCATATGTTGACATTTCGATTTCCATATTTCCCTATTCTCAAATATGAATAAAGATTGAAATATGTCTATGGGCTCAAAATAAAACAAAAACAACATTCTTATGTTTATGTTTATGTCTATGATGTTTTTATATAAACATTAAATAAAAAATAATATTTAATTTTTATAACCCTTCAACATTTTTAATTTTGTATGATTATTAAAAAAGAAGTTAGAATTAATCAGGAAATTTATATTTAAAAAATTATAGAAAATTTACATATCTAAAAATAAAAAATCTTAAATAACACTCATACCAGATGTGTATTTTTTTTTTTTTTTTTTTTTTTTAGGCTTAATTATGAGCACCGCAATACGTGGCCTATGAAAGCTACCATGTCTACCAACTAAATGGTGCTCTTGGGTTTTGGTTGGTGTTGACTTATCCTAACACTCGAGTTGAATATGCCACTAGCTTAGAGGCTGTTTGGCTTCAAAAATTTCATCACTCAATTTTCGTCACTCAATTTTCATAACTCATCACTCATCACTCATCACTCATAACTCACCACTCATCACCCATCACTCTAAATACCACACCCGTTTGGCACCATCACTCAATTTCTATCACTCAATATTTTTTACACTATTTGTGGGTCCCATACCTGTCATTTGGTCAGAGAAAAACTGTTTTGTAGGCCCACCATTTTTTCTGTTCTCATTTCCTCTACTTCACCCCTGTTACTTTCCTAAAACACAGACCCGAACCCAGCTTCAACCACAATAACAAAAACAGCAAAAGCAACAACTACAACAACAACAACAACAAATGCGGCCAATCAAAAAAAAAAAAAAAAAAAAACCCAAAAACCCGAACCCAGTGAAAGAAGAAGGATAAAAAAAATAAAAATAAAAAGGAAGAACTGAAGACCGAACCCAGTGAAAGAAGAAGAAGAAAAAAAAAAAGAATGGAAACCCAGTGAAAAGGAAAGAAAAGAAGAAGAAAAAAAAAAAAAAAAAAAAAGAACCCAAGCCCAGAAACCAAACCCAAAAACCAACGTGAAAATAAAATAAAAGAAAGGAGAATAGAAAAGAAAAGAAGAAAAAAAAAAGAACCAACCCCAGAAAGTGAAAAGAGAAGAAAAGAAGAAAAAAAAAGAAAGAAAAAAAAAAAAAAAAAAAAAAAAAAAGAACCCAACCCAGAAAGTGAAAAGAAAAGAAAAGAAAAGAAGAAGAAGAAGAAGAAGAAGGTGTGTGTCCCAGACCCGTGAAAGACAAAAAGAAAAGAAAAAAAAAAAAAAAAAAAAGAAGATAAAGAGGGAGCAAAAGTCAGATGGTGGGACCGGACTTGTAATATTATTTACAAGTTTGCCATTAAAAACAGAAAACTGAGAATTGAAAACTGAAAACAGCCAAAAGTTGTTTTCAGTTTCCACAACTCATAACTCAAAAAGTAGAGAATTGAGTATTGAAAATAGAGTTATGGAAATAGAGTATTGATGCAGGCAAACGAGTATTTTGCTATGGGTCCCACCATTTTTGAGAATTGAGTTATGAAAACTGAGAATTGAGTCATGAAAATTGCCAATCCAAACAGCCTCTTAGTATCATGAGTAAAAGAGATTCCTAAATTTCTAGACCATAATTAGTGCATACTACAATTATATTTGCACTTCAATTTTGTGCCAAGTATCTTTTAAATTGCACTCTAATTTGATGCCGGTGTTTTGGAATTTTTTTTAATTATCTTGTTGCATAAATAACATGGCCCCTTTCTTATGGCCATTAAGTTTTGGGAATTGCATTTAAACTCTATAAATTAAAGTCTTTAACTGATTGGGTCAAAATTATATTATTTTCTAAAGAAAAGTTGTAGTACAAATAGAGAAAGAGAAAGTTTCACATTATTCATAAACAATATGTTGTGATCTAGTATGGACGATGAGGAAAAGAATTATGAGGCAAATAGAGAAGGAATAGTAGACAAATAACCAAAATCTAAATTGTCCACCTTGTTTCTAGAGATTATGCGTGTAATGAAGACTTTTTTTTTTTTTGGTTGAAAAAAAAAAAAAAGCGGGAATTGTGTGAGGGGCCATTTTGTGGGGTCCACCCCTATGTAACTAAGGGGGCATTTCATATTCCCGTTACACCACATATATACTCTCCCTTTGGTGAAAGTGAGTTTTGATGCCGCTAAGAGTGAGGAGAAAACATGCTTGGTTGTAGTAGAGAGAAACCATAAAAAAGAGATCATCTTCGCATGGACAGAGCTAACACAAGATCAAGGTCTCCTAAAGGCAAAAGCAAAAGGTAGCAGAATGATGGTGTAAGAATGTAATTAGAGTCGCGCTAAATGTGATTCTTCCTCTACAGAATGATAAATCTTCTTCTCATTGGTTGATCCAATAAATTACTAATTAAACTAAGCTAATTTTGAATTCATGCTCATATTGGTTTGTAAATCATTCATTTAGAGAGGCGATTGTGTGACCCATAATGTGGCTAAATGGGTTTTTTTGAAATGTTTTGAAGGAAGAATTCAGGAAGGAGTTTCACACACTTATGCACTTAGATTAGGCTATAGTAGAATTTTTATCTTATATATTAAAAAAAAATTTAGTTTGATCAATTCTACATCCATGATTGTTTAAATTCCAAATCTTTTAATTAAAACTAAATTACAAAAGAGTGTGCATGTAATGGCCAAATGTTGAGGAGATCACTTCGGGGAGACACCTTAAGTAGTTAATATAACATATAGAGACACCACTTGATCCAAAAATGCTTGAACTCAATAGGTATATAAGCTCAATTATATTATATCAACCATTCATTCTTCTCATCAATCAATCAATCAATCAATCAATATATATATAAAAACAGAGACCGTATGTGGGAGAGCATGAGATCATGCCATGTGGCGCTCTAATTTTGCATTTAGCCTTTTTTTTTACCTCTTTTCATTAAGTATTTTTTGCAGTTACCCAAAAGTTTACATTAACTTATTTTTACTGTTATTTCATTAATCTCTTATTAATTGTCTGAGGTTACACCACACATTTCTCTCTTCTTCATGTCTTTCAGAATACCCACTGTTTTAGTATTAAAAACAAAAAGAAACAAAATAATTGAGTTAGACATACTTGAAAAAAATAAATTAACCGGATAAGGCATTGGGGAGAGAGAGAGAGGTACGAAAATGTTGTGGACTGTTAAATGAAACATATGGTTTCACTATTACCAAAATAAATGACATGAGATTCACAAAGCATTTGTAAGAGAAAGAAAGAAGAATTTGAAGGCCACTACCTCCATCATACTGGCCTCCCACCACTATCAAGCCACCGAAACCCCTATGAGTAATTTTTTTCTACAACAGTTTTAAATCATCTATAAGACACATGTTCACACCATGTCTTAATGTTGCACTATCGATGAGTGGAAAGCAATGAGAGAGATAGATATACTTTCATTTCATGGTATGCAATCTATGAACACAACACAGATTAGTTGATTTTCATGGTCTGTTACTCTTTTGCATTTATTTTTGGTTTCGTGATTTTAAAAAGAAAATAATAATAATCTCATCTTGAGAATGCTACAAATGTGCGGTGAATCTACTAAACTAATTTTTAATATCTCAAAATGTATATGTTTCTTCACTCTAATTTAGTTTACTTTTTCGTTATAATATATGTACAACATTCTCCAAAACCGTTTTACATAAAAGACAAAACTTAGGTACAGTATCTTAGATACTGTTCCTTAGGTTCCCCTCTTAAGATTCAGCCATGTGGCTACTTAATTAAAAAATACACTTTCATCTCATAGGAAAAAATCCACATGGCAAAATTTTAAAAGGGGAATTTAAGGAACAGTACCTAAGTACTATACTTAAGTCTTACTCTTACATAAAATATCACAAAATTATCTGTGCATTGCACGGACAACTTACTAGTTATTATTTAATGTGTGGCTTCATTCATATTGTACACCCAACACCAAAAGTTTTGAAAAGGAACTATGTCTTAGTTCATAATGAACCCCAGCCCTAAACGTTCATTTTCTAAAAAGAAAAGCAAAAAGGCTAAAAGTAAAAAGGAAGTCAAAGAGAGAAAGAAACTTACACTTGAATTCACAAGGGGAAGTGACAATGTAGGAACGAAGAAACCCCTTAATACTGTGTACCTTCCCTATGCACATGTAAGGAGTTTGACCCAAATAAAAATTTCTTATTATAAGACGTGCAACACATATCTGAATGTTTGCAAAATTATGAAAGAAGGATCACTTTAAACACTGTTTGATATTTGTTTGGCAAACAACTGAAGGGAAAAATAAAATATTTTTAAATTCTTAGATGCACACAAGAAGAAGTTGGGACCATGAATCTAATAATTCAGTGACACTACCATGGATTCAAATCTCACCTCCTACTAGTTGTAAGAAAAAATAATAATAATAATAAGATGTTGGGAGAATTACTTATGCACCATATTTCATAAAGAGAATATTTTCCAAAAAGAAATACATATTTATCCATACCCTATAAAGTTAAGAAATTCACGAAAGTTGGCCAATTGTTAGTGTTACAAGTGTAATGCTTTTAATTTTTGGGTTAATGATGGAGACCAATTATGAGGCCAATTATCAGGAGCTTTGTATTTCAGTAGTATTATTGTACCCAAAATAATTGTGAGGCTACTTGTCTTCTGTCATTATTTTGGCTAATAACGGGGATAAATAATTTCTAAAAGTGAGAGAGATATCAATTGGACTGTCACACATTATGGATAATTTTGTAGGTAAGAAATCTTTAAACAGTTTCAATATTTTTCTTAAATCTTTTTCCCTTTGCATGAAAAAATAAAAAAAAATAACAGTTATATATGCTTTCATGATGTAAAACTGAATTCATTTTGGCTCCACTTAACAATATCCTTGACATATATGGAACCAAGATTCAATTTTGCATGAAGCTAGAGGCATAAAAGTATTACAGTTGCATATATACTATATAAAGTAATAAAATCATGCATAATTGCACATCCCATAAACACATAACTCTCCCTTCTTGCACTTTTTATTGCACCCACCACAATGCCTTTTGTCAAAGGAGGTGTTCATACATTTTCCCTTGCAACAAATTTCAGAGTACTTGCACTTGCGGCCACACCCACCACAGTTCATGCGATCGGTAATCACATTAACACATTTCTTATTGCAGCAGTCCCGCCCCGGGCTATTCTTCAGACGACAAACCCAAGGAAACTTGTTGCAAGTCTTATTGGCTGGCTGGTGATACTGTGAAAGAAACCGGCCCACTCCTCTAAAAGAAGCAGCTTCTTGTTCTTGGTTTTCAGGCACTGTAACTCGACTTTGCATGTCCATGTCTTCGTTATAATCTTCTAAATCCAAAGCCGCAACAATAGCCATTGCTGCTAAGAATAAAAAGAAAAGTGTGAGCAGCTTCATGGCTATATTGATAATAAAGCAAGGGTTATTATTGGGTGAAAGTTGGAGGATGTGTGGACTTGAAATAGAACATGGGCTTATATATAGAGAACTTCGGTTATAGAGCTGACTAAAGGAAAATGAATGTTCACGTCTTACTTTTTTTGTGTGGCTTTAATTCATGAGACGCATTGCAAATTACTGAATATCTCTTAAGAAAAAATCATTTGATTGCAAATCAAGAAAAGTTGGCACTCTGTATCCCCAATTCAAACGTTAAAAGATGACCAATTACACCCCATAATTTTGGTTATTAGTGCTTTTCCCATGTCATGAATTGAAAAGGCTAGAAATTTACTTTTTCCTGTTTCAAGACGAATTGTTAAAATTGGGCCAATAAAGTTGGAAACTAGTTATATGCATCCAATCTCTCACTTGTTGTATGGCCCATATGTCTGTGAGGTCCACATACTGTGAGAGGTGGGATGCAAATAGTTAGGCATTTTATTTTGCATAGAGCTGAGCTCTGCCTCAAAAATTTTATAGTACTTTTAGTTTAGCAAATTTATCCTTCTAAACTAAATTCTATTCGAAAGAGTCATGATTACCTAGCACATTATTCCTAAATTATAGCAATGAGCATAAACCTCGTGTTGGATAATTTATTGACACTTATGTTTCCAAAGAATAAGTTATGCGAAGAATCGGAATAATATCTGATTGCTTTATTGCAATTGAAGCAATTCAGAAAAGATGGCCTATTTTGATAAGAAAAGCACATATTCCTAGCAGCTAATTAATACTTGACATATTTCTTAGGCCAATAACATAGAATGTCCAACAAGTTTTTGATGGATCATCATAGTTTCATACAATATTACTAACTTATATCTAACTAGAAAGCAATGGAACTGATTGGAAAACAGAGATTTGATTGATGTTGCACGCTGGTATTTCAGCAGGACTTTTTATCCACCATAACAAGGTGTTATCCAAAATTTATTTTGAAATCTTAGATTTACACACATTTTTGAAAGAGAGACCATGAATTCTCATTGCCTTATAATTCTTAGTATGATGTTTCCCTTCCATTCTATCTCTGGCCAAGCCTCTTCATGCAATGAGGGGTGCTCTCTCACACACACAGGAAGAAGAATTATTGCCTGGCCCGTTGACTCCAATATGAAACACACGGTGCCTCAGATGCATGTCAGTTCTATTGAAAGCTCAAATAGTGAAGCCACAATAGACCTGAGATCATGGAAGGGCCATAAAATCCGGCATCATCGTCGTCATCTCAGAAATGTAAGATCAGCCATTTCTTAATATCCTAAAACTTCATTTATGATAAAATTATTTATCCTTAGGAATTAGGACCCATCTAAGAGGACGTCATTTTAATGTGGAAAATTTTAAATTCTAGATATTAGAATATATTAAGATGTTACAATAAATATGTAGATCATACACATATTTACTATTTTCAGCTTTGGACAGGCCTATATGATTTTAATCGTTATAGGATGGGGAACTTTCTTGCCCATTGGGGTGATTATTGCAAGGTACTTTAAAAAGATTCCCATGTTAAGCAAGGAGTGGTATTCATTTCACATAATATTTCAGAGCATTGGATATATTTTGGGCACAATCGGATGGGTAACTGGGATATGTCTTGAAAATACTTCCAAACAATTTGCCAATAGAACACAACGCATTCTAAGTATCCTTGTATTTACCTTCCTAACTGTACAAGTGAGTTCAAATTTCTATCTTTGTCCATTAGTTGATATCAAATTTGTAGTTTCATTTTTGAACCTGATATCAAATTTGTAACTTGTTCCAACAGTTAATTAACATGTTAATAGTGTCATTCAGATGCTTGCCATTTTTTGGCAACCAAAGAAAGAAGATGAATTTCGCAAATGGTGGCAGATATACCATCGTTTTCTTGGGTGTGCAGTAATTTCACTAATTATAGCAAACATATTTGTGGGGATCAATAACCAAAGTCAAGCTGAGAAATTGAAACTGGTTTACGCCGTAATACTCGGAGCTTTAGCTTTAATAGCTCTAGCATTGGAAATTTTCCGATGTTTTACGTACAAAATACTTCATCGTTCAATGGAATTGAACAGCACCATGTACACTTGCCCCTGAGTTTGACGCATTGTATATTTTTTTCCCCACATATGATTCATTCTTTTCTTTGTTAGTTTTCTAATAAGAATTTTTATAATCATATTTAGAAGATTCGGTTGGAACATAGCCAACACCTATGAACATTTAGACTCCCAAAATAAAATTACCAACACAAGCTTATAATCAAACAATATATGTGCGAAAAATGAAATATAAGCTATAATCAAATTGGTAACACACTCTAAGCCATAATTAATAACCAACACAACAGTAATTAAAAGGTAAAGAGAAAGTGAAGAAATATGCAAACACAAAGATAACACGACGATGTGTTATCAAAGAGGAAACCGAAGTACTTGGCAAAAAACCTCTCCGCCACCCTCCAAGGGGTCAATAATCCACTAGAGAATATAGTTGGGATACATAAATAGCAAAAGACCCTCCAAGCCTAATCTACCTAATGCACCTAAGCCCTCCAAGCTTTTTGCTCCAACAGGGTTACGCCGAACCTTGTCTTCTTTAGCTTACCGAATCCCACAATCGCCCATTGCATCAACCAAAATGAATTGGTCCCTTCTGAACTGCTTTCCAAGCACCAAAATACCTCCTTACTGATATGGGTATGGTGAGATAAGAATTTGACTAAATGTACCTCTCAAGGATATGTCAATGGAGAGGGTGAGAGTAGAGGAATTTAGAGAATCAAAGAATAAATATTGTGGAAGAGTCAATCTTGTTCTTCTCTAGGGTTTCTCTCTCAAAATTCTCTCTATGAGCTCTCTACATTTCGTGAGTATAAGGGTATTTATAGTAGTGTGTATGAGGAATGCGAAAAGGCATGTTTCAACCAAACAGGGCAAGTTTGAGTCGCGAGCTAACTGTCTGGCCAGACTGGAAGTTTTGTCCTGTAGTGCTACAGCTGGCATGACCCTTCAGCTCCCCTGCATACTTCACACGTGTGACACCTTTGGCGACTTGTCAATCGCGAGGCCCTTCTTGAGTGCACAGTTCTTGATCTTTCTTCACCTCTCTCACACACTACCCTTACATAATTCTCACCTAAATACAGTGTATCTAATTGCTAAATTACAAGCAAATTTGGCACGGAATAAAGCCAACACATTATTAAATAAATTCAACCTTACAAGTATCATCAAAGCAATAATAATTTTATTGCAGGAAAATTTGAACCATTGATGTCTATTAGAATTATCATTAAATGATTAAATTCATTATCATTTTTTAACAATTTAAATTTTTGAAATAATCAATAATTTAACATGATATTAGTATAAAAGATTTTGAGTTCGATCCCTTTTAACATGGCAAGAATAAATCATGATTACACAAGTGACAAATCTCTACTCACCTAATTATCAAAGTATAGGGCAAAAAAAGTAAGTGACAAAAAATATATATAAATGAAGGTACAAAAGTGATTCTTTAATAAACAAATTATTGTGTCAAAAGAAAACTAAATACTTATCCTACCTAGAAACATAATACCGCTACATAGTAATATTTCAATTATTATTAGTATTATTATCATTTTGATAATTTGATTGTTAAAGATAAGTTAATTTGAATGTCTCCGTTTGAAAATTGAAGTACAAGAGATACCAACAAAGGTACAAAGCTCTGAATCATGGATCTTTCTAATTTTAAGGGAAAATTACATTTTACCACCCTAAACTATACACTGGATTACACTTTGCACCTTAAACTATTCGAATGCACACTTTACACCCTAAACTATCACATTTTGCACCTTAATAGTATTTTTACCATTAAGTTAGACAGAAATTAATAGTATATGACTTGCACATGATTTTTGCTTAGGTGACACATTATTTAAAGCCCAAAACACCCATTTCACAAACAATTAAAAACAAATGCTTTTTTTTTCTTTTTCATTTTCCAGGTCTCTCTCTCTCTCTCTCTCGTGCTTACAGCTCTTCCCAACAGCTCTTCTCCTCTTTCTCATTGTTCAGTTACTCCTTTCCCCAAATCAAACATACAAGTTGTAAGGTTGAATTTAATCAACCATTCTTTTGGCTTTATTCCGTGCCAAATTTGCTTGTATTTTAACATTTAGTAACCCTATATTTAGGTGGGATTCATGTAAGGGTAGTGTGTGAGAGAGTGTGAAGAAATGCTCAAGTCTGTGCAGTGAAGCAGAGACTTGCGGCTGGATCTCGTGGGTGGCTCGCGGCTTGCAAGTCGCCAAAGCTGGCACACATGTGAAGCATGCAGGGGAGTTGAAGAGTCACGCCAGTTGTTGCACTACAGGACAAAAGTCCCAGGCTGGCCAGGCCGTTAGCTCGCGACTCAGTCTAGTCGCGAGGCCAAGTCGCCAGACCACCCTGTTTGGGAAAAACTAACTCTTCGCATTCCTTTCTCACCCAAGTATAAATAACCCTTATATCCACAAAATGTAGAGAGCTTCCAGAAAGAATTTTGAGAGAGAAACCCTAGAGAAAAATAAGATTGATTCATCCACAATCTTTACATAGAGACTCTTCAAATTCCTCTACTCTCACCCTCTCCATTGTTACATCCTTGAGAGGTTCTTATCCAAATCATTTTCTCACCATACCCACATTTATGAGAAGGCTATTTAGTGCTTTGGGAAGCAGTTAGGAATGGACCAATGGTTATTGGTTGATGCTATGGGCTATAGTGGAATTCAGTAAGCTAAAGAAGACAAAGGTTCGGCGTAACCTCGTTGGAGCAAGAAACTTGGAGGGCTTAGGTACACTGAGTAGATTAGGCTTGGAGGGTCTTCTGTTGTTCATGTATCCCAACTTCATTCTTTAGTGGATTATTGACCGCTTGGAGAGCGACGGAGAGGTTTTACACCGAGGGCTTCGGTTTCCTCTTCGATAACACATCGCTGTGTTGTCTTTGTGTTTGCATCTCTCTTCCCTTAATCTTTGACATTTAATTTCTGCTGTGGATGTGATTTTAATTAGTTTAGATTGTTTATCAATTCTGTTATTAGCTTATGTTCATTTTCCGCATATTTATTGTTTGATAATAAGCTTGAATTGGTAATTTGTAATCGAGGGTCTAAACGTTCATAGTGTTTTACACGCTATTTGAACATTCAATTTGTATCAGAGCGGGTGCACTCTCTATGGTTTAAACACCTTAATGCGATCCTTGACCTTGTATTGAGATGGACCGGTCTCAATCTTTAAATGCACCACCATATTTTGATGGTAGCAACTATGCCTTTTGGAAAGTCAAGATGAGAGCATTTCTGTGTTCAATGGATGAAACCATTTGGGATGCGATGGATATTGGATGGACTAGGTCAGAGACTGCCAAATCCACGTAGGATAAGGCAACCCTCGCGGCGTCTAATGCAAATAGCAAAGCACTTAACGCTATTTTTTGTGGTGTGTCTTCAGAAGAGTTCCACAGGATATCTCACATTTCTATTGCAAAGGAGGCATGGCAGATATTGGAGACCACATATGAAGGAACAAAGAAAGTGAAGGATACCGAGCTACAGATGCTGACCACTCATTTTGAGGAGCTAAAAATGAGTGAGGACGAGTCTTTTGACTCTTTCTATAGCAAGCTGAATGAAGTAGTCATCAACAAGTTCAACTTGGAGAGAAAACGGAGGACTCTAAAGTTGTGAGGAAAATCCTTCGTTCGTTGCCAGAGAGCTTCCGTGCCAAGGTGACAGCGATTGAAGAGAGTAAGGACCTTGATGATATCAATTTCCAAGAACTGATTGGCTCACTTCAGACCTATGAATTGTCACTGCCCACACAAAGAAAGAGCAAATTTCTTGCTCTTAAGACGGTTGATGAAAGGGTCGAAGCTCATGACTCATCGGATGAGGATGTTATCGATAAAGATATGGCATATTTGGTGAAGAATTTCCAAAAGTTCTTAAAATTCAAGAGCAATGGAAAATTTGGCGGTAAAGGGAAATTCCAAAATTTCGGGAAGAAGAAAAAGGAATTCAAAAGGAAAGATGGAAAGGAATCCCAATCCACACAAGGAATCACTTGCTTCGAGTGCAACGGACACAAACATTTCAAGAAAGAGTGTCCCAACTGAATGTTCGAATAGCGTTGAAAACACTATGAACGTTTAGACCCCCAATTACAAAAAACTAATTCAAGCTTATTATCAAACAATAAATGTGCAAAACATGAACATAAGCTAATAACAGAATTGATAAATAATCTAAACCAATTAAAATCACATCCACAGTAGAAATTAAAAGGCAAAGATTAAGGGAAGAAAGATGCAAACACAAGGACAACATAACGATATGTTATCAAAGAGGAAACCGAAGCCTTCGGTGTAAAACCTCTATGCCGCCCTCCAAGCGGTAAATAATCCACTAAATAATGTAGTTGGGATACATGAATAGCAGAAAACCCTCCAAGCCTAATCCACCCAGTGTACCTAAGCCCTCCAAGCTTCTTGCTCCAACGAGGTTACGCCGAACCTATTTCTTCTTTAGCTTACCGGATTCCTCTATAGCCCATAGCATCAACCAATAGTCATTGGTCCCTTCCTAACTGCTTCCCAAATCACCAAAAAGCCTTCTCACAGATATGGGTATAGTGAGAAAAGAATTTGGGTAAGAACCTCTCAAGGATGTAACAATGGAGAGGGTGAGAGTAAAGGAATTTGAAGAGTCTCTATGTGAAGATTATGGATGAATCAATCTTATTTTTCTCTAGGGTTTCTCTCTCAAAATTCTCTCTAGAAACTCTCTACATTTCATGGGTATAAGGGGTATTTATACTAGGGTGAGAATGGAATGCAAAGAGTCAGGTTTTTCAAAACAGAGCTGGTTGGCGGCTTGGCCTCGCGACTTGATTGAGTCGCGAGTTCAAGCCGCGGGATAACAGAACGGCCAGTCTGGACTTTTTGTCCTATAGTGCTACAACTGGCAAGACTGTTCATCTTCTTGCACGCTTCACTCTTGTGCTGCAGTTGGCGGCTTGCCAATCGCAAGTTACCCGTGATTCCCAGCCTCAAATTTCTACATCCTTGCACAATCTTGAGCATTTCTTCACACTCTCTCACTCTACCCAAACTAATTGCTAAATTACAAGCAAATTTGGCACGGAATAAAGTCAACAAGATGGTTGATTAAATTCAACCTTACATCAACTATTTGAAATCGAAGGGCAAGGTGTATGCCACAGCTCTTAGTGACTCGGATTCATCCAATTCTGATTCTGAGGAAAGCTGTGATGGAGAAGGGAATTACTCCGCTTTTATGACCATTGCTCATGTTGAGTCTTCGGAGGACTTGAATTTGCTTGTACAAGAGCTTGGGGAGCATAGTGATGAGGAATCAATGGGAATTGTAGAAGAATCAGATGGTGAAGAAGATGAGAGTACAGGGGGTCTTCAAGAAAACTTCAATTCACTCCTTGAGAAATCAGGAGAATGTGCACGTGTGGCCAAGGCAGCTGTGAGAAAGATGAAGAAGGCAGAGGAGGACTATAGAAGTCTCCTAGTGCGACATAAGGAGGCCAAGTATGAGATAGATATGCTAAATGGAGAGCTGACCAAAACCTATTCAAAGATAAAATTTCTTGAGCTTGAGGTAGTTCAAGCAAATGCCAAGGTAGAGAGAGTCTCCACCAAGAAACTAGATGATGTCATTTCCTCTAAAAAACAATTCTTAAACAAATCCGGGTTGGGATATACCGGAGAAGGTAGTTCAGCTGTCAAAATCACCAGGGAAGTGAAATTTGTGTAAGCCAAAGAACCTGTAGTGGCTGCCTCTACACCTAAGATAGTACGGGATGAAAAGAGGAAGATCGTGACTGACCAAAGGGTGTTGAACAAACCCGTAACCAATTAGTGATCAAACCTAAAGCTAGAGGAAGATCTCTTCCAAGATCACAAAGAGGTCCAAGAACGAACCACTTCTACCATCATTGTGGACTTCAAGGACACACCAAACCAAACTGTCATAAGCTTAGAGCATTGAAGAATGCAACAAATCAAAGGTCAAGAGGACCAAGAAATGAAAAGAGGACTTGGACTGTTGAGTCATCAAGAGGTCGAAATGGTGATCCCGATGTAATGGACGTGATGAAAATGATCGGTGCATTCACCACCTGCTTGGAAAGCTTCACTAGAAGGTTTGAAAGTCCTAACTCTCATACCCAATCCTATAGGGATATCACCCCAAACGCACGTGACGTGTGGGTGAAGAGGGGTACTCATGCATATGCATTAAAATTTGTTCATGCATTAATTCTTCCTATGCTTTGTGACTATGCTTGGTTGTGTGTTTGTTGCTTGTTTGTGTTGAAAATTGTTTGTCTGTTTATTTGTTCTTTTTAAATGTTTTTACATTGTTGTTTTTTATCAATCTTTTCTTGCTTTTATGTCAAAAATACAAAAACACATAAAAAGTAGAAAATCCAAAAAGTTTGATCGACTATGTTGAGTTTTTGTCTCAAAACATGTTTTTCCTTGTACCTTTGTACTAATGGTTTTGTGCATCTACGAGCTTAGCTTGTTCCCTATGCACTTATATCATTGTGGAAGAAATCTTGAAATCTATGTGACTATTGTAAATAGATCTTCAACCTTGTCATGAATGATAGTGAATGGTTTTGTTGATCTTGAGACATGCATAGACTTGTGCCTATATATCTTCCCACTTTTTTATTTTATTGCTTTTACTTAAAGAGCTCACCAAATGTAAATCTCCAAATGAAAAGAGATATTGAGCTGTAAAAGTCCGTCGCACATACTAGTATTTGATTAGGAAAAAGGGAAAGCGACCAAAAAAAAGAAAAAAAATAAAATGTATAATGCCCAAAAAGTTAAAGGCTATCTCATCAAATTGAAATATCAAAAATTTCAGGCATCGATCTCACAATGAGATGTATTGATTCAAAAAGATCAAATGATATGATGTTCATGAAGCCAAATGAAAAGCTTCAAAGAAATGAAATCAAGTTCATGTGGGAGTTCATATATGCATATTTCTATAATTGAGATGGGTCACATTATCTAGTGCTAATTGTGTATGTCTTGGTTGAATTGATCATTGAAGCTTCACATTAGACTAAGGACTATCTCATTTCTGATATCCACACACATCACACATGTCTATGTTCAATGAATGTCATATTCATTTGTGTGATTGTACTTGATTAAATGTGTTTTCACATGCTCAATCTTTGTTGATCAAACACAAAAAGATTTTTGAGTCTTTTAGTTTGTTTTTGGAAAGTATTTTGTTTTTGACAAAAATTTTCAAAAGTTCAAAAACAGTGGTGCCCTGTTTTGGCGACTCAATCGCGGGTTGGTCTAGTCGCAAGCCCATACAGAGATTTTTCGCGGCTCTCTGGCGGGTCAATGTCCCAGTCACAAAAAATACTTTGAATATTTTTCAAACTTTTGGTTTTTATGTTTCTCGCGACTCAATGTGATGACTTGTTCACGGGTGGAAGGTCCAGTCACGAGGGGTACACAGAGATTTTCGCGGCTTACCTCGCGACTTTCTCGCAGGTAGACCTTCCAATCGCAAAAAACACTTAGAAAAATTTTTCAAAATTTTTGTTTTAAGTGTTCTGGCAGCTGGCCCTAGCAACTTGCACGCGACTTAACTCAGTTGCGAAAATCGCGTGTTTTGCATTTTAAGGGCAGTTTTTAAAATCTTTTCAGTTTTCCCTTGAATTTTTGTGACTGTTCATTGTCTTCCCCATTTCATCCCTCTCCCAAACACACCGTGCACTCAACCCAAACCTCCATTGTTGATCATCTCTTCAACCTCATTCTCCAAGAAAAAGGTATGGGTTTCTATTTTCTCACTCTATTTTACATGTTTATAAGTGTATTTCTTCATTTTGTGAGATTTTTTTGAGTTTGTGTGTTTTGCAATGTTCGAACATGGGTTTGCTTAAAATGTTGGGTTTGGTTGGTTGGGGTTGGTTATTTTTATTGCTAGACTGCTGAACATGTTTGCTATCACGATTAAGTTTCATTGAGCTAGTCTGTAATCTGACCTTTGTTGTTTGAAATATTTCATACCCATAAGATATATGTGTTTGGGTTCTCTGTGATTTACTCTGAGTGTGAGTATGGTTGTTTCAGAATGACTGAGGTTTTTGATTGTTTGGCTAATAATGCTTTGATTTTGTGTTGCCATATCAGGTGTGTGCTTCTGTCTTGAGGGTATGTCTTGAACATTTCATATTTATTAAGATATGTCTCATTGACATATGCTTACTTTTGACTGAGTGTGGTTTACACTGTCCAAATATAGCTGATTAGTGCTTCTTGCAATCTGCATCAATACAGACTATACTTGATTGAGTTGTTGGGTTCAACTGTGTTTGGTCTATATGTTGTCTTGACACTCTGTTACTTCCTATGTAACTAACTTGTTACTAATACGTGTGTATTTCCACCTATTATGTTCTGCTCTTGTTGTGGCCTCTTCTGCTTGTTTACAGATGGCTCCCTCACCTACAAAGGAGAAGACTCCTGCTAAGAAAGCTGACAAAAGGCTGAAAATGGACCATAACCTGTTTAGGTCTATTCAACACTTTGAGAGATACAAAGATTCTTTCTTGAAGGGAACCATTATTCAGGAAAGGTTTGTAGACTTAGGGGACTTGAAGGACACCTTCATTCCAGATTGTTTTGAGGGCAGAGGATGGGATAAGTTGCTGAGTGACCTACCTGCAGTTTGTGAGCCTTTAATAAGGGAATTCTATGCAAATGTTGTTGTAAGGGAGGATGAGTTGAATGGCTGGATCAGAGGACATGAGTTCACCCTAGATGCACATGATATCGATGAGGTACTAGGGCTTGAGGGTTTAGAGGATCATGATTTCACCAATTACAAGGACAGGATGTTATCTATAGAAACTGTCCAAAATCACATTTGTGGACAGAGAGATGGGAGATGTCTCAACACTACAACATTTCCAGTTGACATGAGGTGCCTCACCACCATCATGATGTTCAACTTGTATCCAGTAAGGAAGCTGACTACAATCAACAATACCAGAGCTATCTTCCTCATGGAGCTTAAGGAGAAAACCTTCATTGACATCAGCTCTCACATATTTGACATAATTGTGGATGAGACTAGAACCACCTCTAGGCCCAAGCTGATCTTCCCTAGCCTTCTCATGAGGTTTTTCAAAGCAAAAGGTGTTGCAATCCCTCAAGATATCAGCCTCATGTCTACACCTTCAGCCATCAACAAGATGACAATCATCAGGATACAAGTTCGTCTTCCAGGTGATGAAGAGGAGGGTGACCAAGGAGAAGGTGATCCAATGGAAACTAAAGCAGAGGTTGCAGGACAGATGTCCACATCCAGAAGCAGAAGCAAGAGGAGCAGGGCTTCAACCTCATCAGCTGTACCTCCAGATGCATTTGAGATCATCCTGGAGAGGACTGATGGACTCAGAGAGGTCCAGAATGAGCATACTAACAGGATGGCAGCAATTCAGGATCAGCTCAACATACTTTCAACCAAGTTTGACAGCTTTAATACCCAGCAATGACCCTTTGGCCATTCCAGTCAAAAAGGGGAAGAATTTTTTTAGAAGCAGCTCTTGAGGGGGAGTGCCATTTTGAGGGGGAGCAGTCAAAAACAGTGTTTATCTGGTTTATTAGTTATTTCCATTTTGCTGGTTTTAAAACTCATGGATATGTTCGGGTGTGAAACTTTGGTTTATTAATACTTAAGATGTTATTCAGTATGTGTTTAGGTTTGTACCTGTTGCTTTTGTAAGCTTTTAAGGTTCTATACACATGCTTTGTAGCTTAAGTACTTGATGTTGAATGTCATGCATTTTCTTTTAGTACATCACTCTTGTGCCCTTTGTTGGATTTTATATCCTTAATTCAATTTCCTAGTGTTGTTGCATTGGTTGAGTGTTAGACATGCAAATGATACTTTGCAATTGAGCTTATTAGCTTGCATGTCCGGATGTTCATTCTATGTGTGAATGAGCATTGTAATCACTTTTTATAGTGATTGTTTGTTTTTGGTCAAGCCTTGGTTTATTAGTTATTTCCATTCTGCTTGATTGCATTGCACTTGCTCCATATGCATTACAAGTTTTCTGCATACAATGATCATATTGTGTTGTTGTGTTTCAGGAGATACTTGTTGTTATGGTTCAAGAGCTTCATAGATTCTAAAGTTAGGTGTGAGTGAGTTTTGATCAACTATTCCCAACTCAAGCATTAAGTCTAGAGTTTGTTGTAGGATTTTTTCACGCAATAGTCAAAGGGGGAGATTGTAAGGTTGAATTTAATCAACCATTCTGTTGGCTTTATTCCATGCCAAATTTGCTTGTATTTTAGCATTTAGTAACCCTATATTTAGGTGGAATTCATGTAAGAGTAGTGTGTGAGAGAGTGTGAAGAAATGCTCAAGTCTGTGCAGTGAAGCAGAGACTCGCGGCTGGATCTCACGAGTGGCTCGCGGCTTGCAAGTCGCCAAAGCTGGCACACGTGTGAAACATGCAGGGGAGCTGAAAAGTCACGCCAGCTGTTGCACTACAGGACAAAAGTCCCAGGCTGGTTAGGCCGTTAGCTCGCAACTTGAACTCGCGACTGAATCCAGTCGCGAGGCCAAGTCGCCAGACCACCTTGTTTGGAAAAAACTAACTCTTCGCATTCCTTTCTCACCCAAGTATAAATACCCCCTATACCCACGAAATGTAGAAAGCTTCCAGAGAGAATTTTGAGAGAGAAACCCTAGAGAAAAACAAGATTGAATCATCCTCAATCTTTACATAGAGACTCTTCAAATTCCTCTACTCTCACCCTCTCTATTGTTACATCCTTGAGAGGTTCTTACCCAAATCCTTTTCTCACCATACCCACATCTGTGAGAAAGCTATTTGTTGCTTTGGAAAGCAGTTAGGAAGAGACCAATAGTTATTGGTTGATGCTAGGGCTATAGCAAAATCCGGTAAGCTAAAGAAGACAAAGATTCGACACAACCTCATTGGAGCAAGAAGCTTGGAGGGCTTAGGTACACTGGGTAGATTAGGCTTGGAGGGTCTTCTGCTGTTCATGTATCCCAACTTCATTGTTTAGTGGATTATTGACCGCTTGAAGAGCGGTGGAGAGGTTTTACACCGAGGGCTTCTGTTTCTTCTTCGATAACACATCGCTTTGTTGTCTTTGTGTTTGCATCTCTCTTCCCTTAATCTTTGCCATTTAATTTCTGCTGTGAATGTGATTTTAATTGGTTTAGATTGTTTATCAATTTTGTTTTTAGCTTATGTTCATGTTCCGCACATTTATTGTTTAATAATAAGCTTGAATTGGTAATTTGTAATCGAGGGTCTAAATGTTCATAGTGTTTTACACGCTATTTGAACATTCACAAGTTATTTCTAAGTCCCAAAATCAAAATTTTTTCAAAGCCCTAAATTATATCCTCAAATCATCGTGACATTTGCAACAACTTCATTAAATGGGATTCTTTGTTTTGGTACCGTTGATGACCCATTTCTTTTTTTCGTTGTTTTTTCAATTGGGTTCTCCTTGTTTTTCATTTTTTGTATCTAGGTCGTTTTTTGTTTACTGTATTTTGATTGTTAGCTATGTGATAAAATTGGAATATGGGTTATGTATATATGTTGTAGTAATCGATTTTGGTTTAAATGCTGCAAAAAAAAAAAAAATGTTTAGGAAGTTTAAATCTTGTTAATGCATTTGGTGGTGTCAATAGTAGTCACTCTCATGTGGTATTTTATAACTAATATGCAAAACCGAAAATATAATAATACTACAATTTACAGTTCTATTGTTTGTTCACTTTCCGAATGTGACTAGCCTTAGTAATAGTGCAGACTTTTAAGCATTTTTTAGTTCTACTTTGTCAATGTTTATCGTTTGGTGGTGTCAGTAGTAGTCACTCTCACGTAATACTTTTATATCTAATTTGTAAAAATGAAAATGTTAGAATATTTTGTTTTGGTACAGCTTATGGTTTTGTTTTGGTCTTAGAGACAACATGTATGTTTGATTTGGGGAGAAGAGCAACTGAACAATGAGAAACAGAAGAAGAGCTATTGGGCTAGAGAGAGGGCAGAGGACCTGTATGCATGCGAGTGAGAGACTTTAAAAAAAAAAAAAGAAGCATTTGTTTTTAATTGTTTGTGAAAAGGGTGTTTTGGCCGTTAAACAGTGTGCCACTTAAGCATAAATCATGTGCAAGTCATGTGCTATTAATTTTTGTCCAACTTAACCGTAAAAGTAACGCTAGGGTGCAAAGTGTGATTAGTGTGATAGTTTAGGGTGGTAAAGTGTAATTTTCCCTAATTTTGAAGTACCATAACATGTTAATTAAGCCACAAAAGCTCTTTTGACCTTTCATTTAAGCATCATGGCCCAATATCCTAGATAGACAATTCCAGTTGGCCCTAAATGGACCGCAAACACAACACCATAGTTTCATTTAATTTTAAATTTAATATAACATTTTCTGGTATGTTAATTTAGGAATGTTATAAAAAATTTGTGTCGTTTTGTTTATCCCATGTATAAATCACAAAAATATTCTTTGCTCATCAAACATAATCCTTAATCCCTTAAAAAAAATTTATTAAAAACCCAAATAATAACAATGAAAATTGACCCAAAAAAAAAAAACTCAAACAAACAACAATATTAGACCAAACAACAACAAATGAACAAAATATTCAACAAAAAGCTCATTCAAAAAATAAAAATCTCTAATCATTTCAATTTGTAACTCATCTCAACATTTTTAGTTCTCCATTTATCTCTCATTAAGCTCTTTTAAAAATAAAAATAGAAAAATAGAGGAAGGAGATCGTAAATTTTCAAATATTTGAGTTTTTATTTTGTGATGTCTATATATTCAAGTTCTTTTTTATTAGATTTTTGTATAATTTGAGTTTTTTAATGATTACCCTAGGAAAAATTGTAATAACTGCCACTAAGGTGATATGTCTACACTTCTCAATGTGGAAATCAGTATTTAGGGCCTTAAGGGATACTTTTAGTATTATAGTTAAGTTTTGGGCCTTAAGGGATGGTCTGTAGTTAGCAATCCAGCTGGAGATTCAAAACATCGAAGTTGAACTTGATGCTAGAGTTACTATGAACTTGGTTAATTCTACAACCGTTGCTAACAGAGCCTACTCCTCTCTGCTCAATGATTGCAGGTCATTGCTGGGCAGATTCCACCAAGTCTTAGTAGTCCATGTCTTTCGAGAAGCAAATAAGTGTGCAAATGCTCTAGCAAAAGGGGGCTGCTCTCTTCTTGAAGATTTTGTTATTTTTGATGTTTCCCCCTTTGTTGAAATTTCATCTTTTGTTAACACCGATGCTTCTAGACTGTATTATTTTAAGCCGCTACTTTAGCCTTTTCGGCTTGTTAGTTGTTAATGCTATTTCCTTTTAACCCAAAAAAAAAAAAAAAAAAGGTATAAACAAAAGCGTCTATAACTTGAGGTATTAAATATAATTTGCATATATAAGGTACTTTTACTTAATTGAATGAATATTCTCTATCACTTAAATGGTTTTAGTAAACGAATTAGCACAAGCTTGATCTTAGGGTTTTAATTGGCATTCTCAAGATTGATGAATATGAAAGACATACAACTTGAAGTAGAATCTAAATTTAGTTTTACAACAGCAAGGACAAAATTGCCCTTTACCCTTTTCAGGCAAATTATATAGCCTTATGCTCCCCTTCCTAAACTAATTAGGGAAATGACCTTCTTTTAAAACTTGATTTACTACAAATCAAGTTTTTTTTTTTTTTAAAAAATTCTGGAGCCCTATAGTGACGTTTTAAGGAGCCTATAGTGACGTTTTAAGGACCTATAGTGGCGTTTTTTTTAACTCGACCTCCATGAAATCGAGTTGTAGGCAATTTTTTTACCTATAACTCGATTTCATGGAAGTCAAGTTAAAAAACGCCATTATAGGTCCTTAAAACGTCACTATAGGCTCCTTAAAAATGTCACTATAGGGCTTAACTCAATTTGTAGTAAACCAAGTTTTAAAAGAGGGACATTTCCCCCTCTGTCGCACCGAACAGCCAGTTGTCCTCACATGGCCCTATAATCCTAGAGGAGAGTATACAGTTAAATCTTGGTATCAGTTCTTGCAACGAGAGCACCAGATTGCACAGGCTGGTCAATCTGATGTTTCGAGGTTGAAACCGTTGTGGCAAGCTATTTGGAACCTCCCCGTACCGAGCAAAGTGAAGAACTTGGTTTGGAGAGCAACCAAGAACTCCTTGCCAACCAAAGACAACCTGGTTCGAAGAAAGATTATCCACAACGGTAGCTGTGATGTTTGCTGAGAACACACGGAAGATGTGAAGCATGCATTGTATAGCTGTCCCAAGCTTGCTGAACTATGGAAAAAAATGCCTCAATGGACTCACGTGAATGTTAGTAGCACTGGGAATTTTGTGGACCTGATCGGAAATGTCTTCGCAGAAAACAGGGAGCCAGCTTTGTTTGCCACGGTAGTGTAGGCCTTATGGACTAGAAGAAACAATTTGAGAACGGGTAAAAAAGTAGACCCATTATGTCACTTGTTGCAGCGAGCTAGGGAGAGGGTGAAAGATTTTTCATGGCACAACACCGTACCGGTAGCACCAATGGGACGTCAACCAGCACAGTGGCAACCTTCAGGACCTAGTCTGTACAAAGTAAACGTTGATGGGGCCCTTTTTGATGCAAACAATACAGCAGGATTGGGTGTAGTCATCAGAAATGAACATGGTCAGGTAATGGTTTCTCTTTCGGAGCGTCTTCCTCTGCCTTCTTCAGTGACAGAGGTGGAAGCATTGGCTGCTCAACGAGGCTTAGAGTTAGCAATGGAAACCGGCTTCAGGAACATAGTGTTGGAAAGCGACTCTCAGATCCTTATCACAGCACTTCAGGGAGACTCTTATTCCTTGGCAAGTTTTGGTCATTTAGTTAAGGATATTCAGTTCTTAGCCTCTTATTTGTCATCGTTTAATTTTACTCATGTAAGGAGGCATTGTAATGCTCTTGCTCACTCTTTAGCAAGACGAGCACAGAGACTCTCTCAACCACAAGTCTGGATGGAAGATGTACCACCAGATACTTTAACGGTTTTACAGGCTGATCTTTTAGGCCTTCCTTAATATAAAGCACAGCATTGATTCTAAAAAAAAAAAAAAAAAAATGGCACTACGCTTGAACTTAGGGTTTTAATTGGCATTCTCAAGATCGTTGAATATGACAATTTAGGTAAGTTTACAACATGACAATTATACAAATTAAAAAAAAAAAAAAAAAAAAAAGAACTTAGCTTACAGTGCTTAAGATATACTTATTAGGCAAAAATGCAAAACTGACCCTCTAACTTTCACATTTTTTCATTTCAGTCCTCTAACTTTCAGTTTTGTCAATTTAGTCCTCTAATTTTCAATTTTGTCAATGTAGGGCTCCGTTACATTTCTGTTAGTGGCTACCGTTAGAGCCACTAGGGGGAAAAAAAAACAGAAAAGTAAAGGCAGAGCAAAACTTGACTGAAATCCATCATTGATTCAGTCAAGGCAGAGCAAAACTTGACTAAATCAAAAACAAAAACAGAAAAATGCCATGTTTCTGCACATGGTATATGGTGGAGGCTAGACACATTCCCAGATGGTAGCAAAAGGTAAATCCACAAACTCACTACGCGTTCCACCTTGTCTGAAATCATTATAAGAACACAAAATTTATATGGAAAACAATAGGATTCATCATCATCATCATCACATATAAATATAGGTTCTTCTATCGTAACTTACACTGAGAGGGAAGCTGAGACTTGGAGAGAACGATAGAGTTATCTCTGAAAGTTTCAGAGTAAAACCCACCTTCTGGGTGGGCAGCCAAATTCAACTTGGCTACAATCTCTGATGCTGAACCCATGTTTGCTTTCCTTTGTTTTGCCTTAATCGCACTCTTTGATCATATTAGATCACAATTCATATCAACCTAACCTTATATAATATAAACTTTAATGGCTCTTGGTCTCAATTCTATCAAATTTCAAGTGCTTTAGATTCGCCGTTGGCCTCAAGTGCTATAGATTCGGCTGCCAGCATAAACTTCAAGTGCTCCAGATTCGCCGTTCCATTTAATGTTTTTTTTTTTTTTCCAATTAAAAAAAATGCAAAACAGCGTCATTTCAGTGGGTCTAACGACAGTCACTAACAGAAATGTAACGGAGCCCTACATTGACAAAAATTGAAAGTTAGAGGACTGAATTGACAAAACTAAAAGTTAGAGGACTGAAATGAAAAAATGTGAAAGTTAGAGGGTCAGTTTTGCATTTTTACCTACTTATTAACATGTTGATGCTCTTCTGATGCATGGTGTAGATAAATCTAGAGTTCCTATGCGTGGAGTTTTAGGGGTACTACTTGAAGAAAACTCTCAATCAACAAGTGTCATAGTTATTGGTTCTATTATTATGTTTATGTTATGTTTATTTTTACATTTATTATTATTTTTATTGTGGGAATCACTATGCTATTTATGTTGCAAAAACAGAGTGGGAACCTTTGTGTGAGTCATCATAGGACTAGTGGGAATTACGTTTTAAGTTGCTGGTTGAGTCACTCCCACCATAGGACTCGTGGGAATTACAACTTGATTAAAAAAAAAAATTTTAAATTTACTCCAAAAATTCAAATGTTAAAACTTCCAAAGGCAAAAAAATTCATAATTAAAAATTCATAATCTAGATATAATTAAAACAAAACAAAACATATATAATCCCAAACTTGTCATGATCAAGTCGAGTGGTAGTTTGACCTCAAAACTAACCTATCTGGCATGTAGATAGTCCTAATTAAGGTTCACTCAAAGTTAGGCTAACACGTGCATTTCCATACATTAACCAATTTGGAACCAACTTTATCCCATAATTTTATCGTAAGTCTAGCTAATATGTTCAAATTCTAAATTCTTAATTTAAACTCACTACAAAAAAACGCGGCTATATCCTATAGCTGCGTTTTTGGGGTCTATAGCCGCGTTTCAAAAACGCGGCTATAGCCCCTTTTTTGTAGTGACTTGTCACTTTTAAGAGACAAGTTTCACTTTAACTATATGCGGCATCATATTAGCTGTGTCAACATTAAGAAACAAGTTCCACTTGAACAATGTCATCCTTTTAGCTAAAGAAAAAGAGTTAAAAATAAATAAATAAATAAAAAAGCCTATATTTTCAAAGTAACTTTTAAACAGTATGACTTTACTAAATAAATCTCAAAGTATTATTAAGCAAAAATACCAAGAAAAATTTATAAATTCTTTTGATTCGACTTCTAATAAAAGAGACAAAGGTAATATGGCTACATACTATGTATAAAACTTATTTTTTATGCATAATTTAAAATTATAAAAACTTGAAATTTAATAATTATAAAAATTGATGATATAATCATTGATTATTGATTTTTTTTTAAAAATGCAATTTAATAATTAATTTGCTAAAATTCATCCAATGAAAAAATTTATTGGATGAAAGGTCTTTGGCCTTAAAAAAAAAATTACATATATTCTTTTTATTCACCGTCTGATTCATTTTCTCCTTGTTAGTCTGAACAGAGTGAATTTTGACATGGCCACCACCTCAGCCGCAGCCGCCATGGACGGCGTAGCAGCAACAGTTTTCCAATCCGTAATCCAACGTGTCCAACAAATTGCCGAGCGGTCCAGTAGACGTGGGCCCCATCAGGTTCGAGTCGTGGCCCTCATCCGACAAGTTTATGATGTTGGACACCGTTGTTTCAGCGAAAACTACGTCCAAGAGCTAATAGATAAAGCTCCTCATGTTTCTTTTCTTTTCTTCTCTCTCTTATTATTTACAATTTTTGTTATGTGAATGGGAATAAATGAATTAATCTCTTAGTTTTGTACCACCAATGAATCAGTCTTTTATTTTTGAACCATTTTTTTTCTTGCTTTGTTAAAGGTCCTAAATGGCGAAAGTTGTGAATCGCTTTGTCTTTTTTTTTTTTTTTTTTTTTTTGTGGTGGGTTTTGTTGAAAGTTGTTAATTTTGGTAATTGTGGGGTGATTAAGCTTCCAGAAGATATAGAGTGGCATTTAAAGCAATAAACGATATCGTTTTGGTTGAGAGTAAGTGGAACTTAATTGTTAATTAAGTCATGGTTTAATATCTGTGCAGCTGGTGTCCCAAACCTTGCAATTGTAGAGAGTGTAGATGATAAGAAGGTAATTACCTTCTTTCTTTTTTTGGTTGAAAAGGTATCTATGTTTGGACTCAGCTAAAGATGGTTTTTTGAGTTTCTCATTTGAAGCATACACAAGATGACACCATTTTTCTATAGAATGAAAAAGATATAAAGTGAACCAAAAATTAAAAATTTTAGAAAACACTCACACATACATCGTTTAAATTAAGTTAGTTTGGATAGAATAGGATGGTAAAATAAAAAACATGAAGCCATAGACGACCACCGTTGGTCGCGGGGGGGGGGGGGGGGGGGCCCTTGGATTTTCCAAAAATGCCTCCTCCCCTTTATTTAATGTTAAAAATTGTAAATTTTAGGTGCTGACCTCCCTTTCATTATTTAAAAAAGTATAAATGTTTTTTAATTTATTGTTGCCTCCTTTTTTTTCCCTTCATATTGACTTTTTTGTCATATATAAGTCATTAAATTTAGGAGCATTTAAAGAATAAGTTAATAAAAATATATAAGTAAATCTCTTTTGCAAAATATTTTTGTTGTTTTCCAAAAATAAAGTATACGCATATATATAGAAAGTTAAAGCTACCAGAATACAATGCTATATTTGGCTTGGCTCCTCTTGAGAAAATTTTCTGGCACCGCCACTGTATGAGGCCAACTCTAATTTGTCTATTGAGGATCATAGTGAAGCCCAACATATTCAGATTAAGGCGTTGTTGTTGTTGTACTTAAAAGTTGGCTGGTTATTTTCTAATTTTCTACAGCTATATGTGTTTTGCATATTGCAAATCAACTTGATCATGTGGTTGCAAGCACTTGAGTGATCAGCATTGGAAAGGATTTATAGAACCCCAATTATGTAAAACTTGCTCAATAGGAGCCTTTTATATTTGAAAGACACCCAAACCTTCTCTTCTATGTCCTAAGTGCACCTTTCGACCTCTACATAAAGGTTTGGAGGTGTCTATCCGCACTTGAACCCATATAAAATTACCTCTCATGAGTTTAGACTTATCTTGGAAATGGATTACTACATCCTAGAGTATTACCTAGATCTTCCGCTATTTCAATGTCCATTTGCTTCATCAGTGAACCATGGATTTGAACCCAGAAAAGTTGCCCTGGTGAACTTCATGTTACGAATAAGGGATTTCATCATCAAAACTTTGCATCACAACCAAATTCTTATCCAAAGTCCAAAGCTCTTGTAGTAGTACCCTCACAGCATCCACTGATTCAAAGATTAATCGAATGGTGTGATTTCCAATGTCACGAACTTGGAAACACCTCTAAGTCCTCCACAATGGTCTGAAAGTTCTAGCTATAGCATCAATGTTAACGGCCCTCATCATTAGTCTTAGTAGATAGGAAGGCATGGAAGTGAGAGAGCTTGACAAATAAGCGATGTTCCCAAAAGACAACATTGCGAGAGACACGAAAACGATGAGAGATAGGATCATAACACCGATACTCCTTTTGAGTTTCGCCGAAGCCAAGAAAACAACAAAGCCTAGACCGAAGTTCAAGTTTATTATGCTCATGCAGCTGAAGAAGAACGAAACAGGCAGAATCAAAGGAGCAAAGGTGGTGATAGTCTGGAGGTGACCCAAAAAAGGCGCTCATATGGAGTTCGATTTTGGATGACAGGACTGGGAATGTGATTAATAGCATGAACAACATGAAGAGCAGTTTCGCCTTAAAAATGAGCAGAAATTTTGGCAAAGAGAAGGAGAGCACGAACAGTGTCAAGAATATGACAAAGTTTTCGCTCGACTCTACCATTTTGCTGAAAGGTACTTGGACAAGTTAGTTGATGAATGTGCCACAGGAATGCAAAATAGCTTGGAAAGCATATTGAGTGTATTCAAGAGCATTATTAGATCAAAAAAATTTGATGCATTTGGAAAATTGAGTTTCAACCATTTTTGCAAAATTACAATATACTTGAAATAATTTAGAACGATGTTTCATATGAAAAAATCCAGCTATAGTGAGAATAATCATCAACAAAGACAACAAAATATCGAGTTCCACCAATACTAAAAATAAAGGAAGGCCCCCAAACATCATAATAAATTAGGTCAAAGATAATGAACATTGATTCACTAGTATTGAAAGGCAAAACTGGTTGTTTTCCTAACTAACATGAAACACAATCAAAATTTTCTTTGGACACTAAACCTAACAAACCTCTAGAAAAGCCAAGTGTTGTACCCGAGAAGAAGATGCGTGACCAAGTCGAGCATGCCAAAGTGAAAGGGAAGGAATAGAATAAACTGCAGCAACAATAGAAACAGGAGCAACAGGTGGAAGACGAAGGTTTTCCATAGGAAACATACGCCCAACTCTGAGACCAGCCCCAAGCTCTTGTCCCATCCTCGAATCCTGCACAATACACCCAGAATAATCAAAGGTAATGCGATAACCCAACTCAACTAATTATCCCACATATAAATTGTAAGAAAGGTTAGGAACATTAAAGACCCCAAGAACCGAGAGATTGGAGGTCAAGATAGAACCTATATTATGACCAAATATTGTGGAACCATTTACTGTGTGAACATTAAGAGGGTGTGGTGTAAGTTCAAGTTGAGAAAATAAGGACGAGTGAGGTGTTATATGATTGCAAGAAGCAGAATCCATAAACCAAGAGGAAGGAGACATACTAGATAAAACTGAGAGAGAAGAGGAATAAGATGCATTAACAACCATATGAATGGTATTAGCGATGGTGTTTTGAAGGTCAACCGTGGAAATTGTGACAATGGATCTAGAAAACTAGAACTTTACGAAGATGAGAGCTATTGGTTGGATACTCTCAGTGTTGGCAATAGTAGCAGTAGAAATGGAAATGATTGTCATGATGATAGCAAGTCTTAATATTATGGCCAAGACATTTGCAAAAATTGCAAAAAAGTTTGTTAGATTGTCGGCGACAATTGTTGCAATAAGAAGAATATTTGTTCTTATTCTTCATTTAGAAGCAAAATATGCAAAAATGGACTGCAAAAATGAAATCTACACAAAAATTTGGATAAGGAGCACCTAGACTGCAAAAAGTCAAACCCGGCAAAAAGCCAACAGTCAACGCAGGTCAAAGTCAACTGCAGCTGCTGTGAATTCAACGCTGACATAGGCAAGATGATGTCAGCAAAGATGTGGCGCTAACGTAAGCAAATGACGTCAGTGTGATGTAAGCAGAAGATTGTACGATGACATCAGCTAGGGCTGACGTCAGCAGATGAGTCAGCTAGGGCTGACGTGGCAAGTGATGACGTCACAAATGACGTTAGCAAGAGTCCTAGTGGCACGTGGTCTGGACACACCAAACTTCTTCTAGCGTGTGACTGCACATGAAGCGCGCGAATGGATCTCTCTAAATTTCAACCAACACGTGGAAGCGTGTGGAGTATCGCATGTAGATGATTCCAACAGCGTTGAGTAGATCAACTGACAATCTATACAATGATATGTCTTATGTGCTGATCGGAGTTCCGAAGTGAAGATTCGACGAGGGCAATGGTCTTTGTGGTGGAAAGCAAGCTTCTGGCAGCAGAGATTCAACCTTGAGGACCTTTGACAACAACGGAGTAGTAAGGAAAGGGCACCAAAAAAGGTTTATTGACCGAAGAAGTTGAGGCAGCGAAAAATACCAATAAAGATAAAACTACAAAACACAAGAAAATTAGAGCAATGACTTTAATACCATGTTAGAAATACTGAATGAATAGTATTGTATGTCACACCTAATAAAATATACACGAGTGTCTTTATATAGTAGGCAAAGTGTGCAGTACAAGTATATGTGTTATACAAGTAAACAAAGTAGGCCTAAGGCCCACAGCATATTACACATTACCAATTTGGAACTTTACGGCTACTATAACTTCCTTACTGCCTCTTGTCTTGTCTAGATCAAATATGGATCCCTCTATCTCAATTAGAGAAAGTCATCTCCTATCTTTAACGATGGAATCATGAATGAGGGCTTAAAAATGTAGAAAATAAAAGGGGAAAAAAAATAACTGTTTCCTCACCCCCCAAAGAGAGGAAACGAATTGTCATACCTAAGGAAGATAAGTTTTTCTACTACCTAGATTTATGGGAGAGAGCTGCAAGAGCTAGGTGAGTGGAATTGAAATTTAGTGATTAATTAAGCTTTAATATTTGTGTATCTGATGTCCCAAACTTTGCAATGGTAGACCGCGTACATGATATATATGAAGGTTAATACTTTCTTATTTTTTTTCGGTTGAAAAGGTGACAATGCTCGGACTCTTATAGAAATGGCTTTACGAGCTTCAAAGTTTAATCATACACAAGATTACATTATTTTCCTGTAGAATGAAAAGCTACAAAGTGAACTAAAAATAAAAAAAATAAAAAAAATTAAGAAAATACACGCACACACACAGTTAAAAGTTGGTTGGATTGGATAGAATAAAATAAGAGAATACATGTGGCCAATTCTGGTTAGGCTATCGAGGATCTACAGTGAACCCAACAATTTTTTTTTGGTGGTAACATATTAGTATTAAGGCTTTGTTTTTGTTGTTGTATAGTTAAAACTTGGTTGGTTTCTGTCAAATTTCCTACTCTATATGTGTTTTGCAGATAATTGCAAACCAACTTGATCAGGAGGTTACAAGCATCAGAAGAAAGCCATTGAAGGTCTTGGTCTAAGAGCGACTTTTGTTACAAAATATTATGACCTTTTATGGCTTTTTTAATAGTAGAATGACAAGCTAGAAAAATTATTTAAGCTAGTACAATTTTTTTTTTTTTTTCAAATCATAGTGTCAATCAGCATTTGGGTTATTTTGGGTTTGTGAACCCTTTAATTATGTTTAGTTGTGGAGTTGTAGTGGTCAGCAATCTATATGGTAATATTATCAATAGACAATGAGTTACGAATTTTTTCCCTTTTCATGTGAAGTTTCTTATACTAGTTTTATTTATAGGTGTGTTTCATTTGTCTTTACCAATTGTGATTTGGTGACAGAGATTAACCTTCATACATATAATTTCAATTCTCAAATAAAATTCTTGCATTTTACATTTCCAAGAAACCTTAGTGTTGAAATGTTCAATATTTTCTCTTGAAAGGTACACTTTCACTTAACTTTTTGGAGCCATTAAATCAGTAACCATTATATGGATGCGATTTACTTAAAAAATCATACCAACTGACAATCTTAGCCACCCTTATCTCCATTTCAATGTATTTTGCAGATCATGCATATATGTTTATGTGTATGTCGTATATATATGTTTATGTATATGTTATATATATATATATATATATATATATATAGATACGCAAACACAAACCTACATAACACAATATAATAACCATGAAAATTTTAAATTTAAAAATGTTGAAATTGCTGGATAATAAAGACAAAGTTCAATTAAAATGATTTATATAAGAGAAGATATGCGATTTAAGCAATCAAAACCAAGACACAAGAAGAATCTAAACCATTAATAAGGAACAAATTCCAACAACCGAAATAATAAAAATTGTTCAATCTAAAAACCAATATAATAAATTCCAAAAACCAAGACACAAGAGATAGACATAATTATTTACATTTTTCTTAACAAAGACAATTTTGTATAAGGTCATGCTGATAGGTGACTTTAGGGCAATGGTTAACAATCCATTTTAGAAAAATTTTGACACCACTTTTATGAGAAATGGAAAAAAATATCAAAACATTAATTTTTTTTTTTTTTCCTTTTCCTATAAAAACTTTCTTTAAATGTATTGTTAACCAACAACTACTAATAAGGCTAAATACGAGGCCATTCTCATGGGCCTTGATCTTGCCAAAGCAACTAGGGCCTCATCGGTTGTCCTTCATTGCAACTCCCAAGTTGTCATTGGGCACATCAATGGGGATTACGAATCCAAGGGCGATCAAATGAAAAAGTAACTCGGCCTGATTAGGAGGCAGACAAGTCAAACCTTTGAGGTAAAAATTTTGCAAGTCCTGAGAGGAGAGAATGAACACGCTGACCAATTAGCCAAGATTGCATCTGTGGAACACATTGTGATTGACCAACGGATCCTATCCTTCGTTCAATAATACCCCCATTGGAGAGTTGGAGATACAAATGATTCCAAGGGGCTCTGATTGGACTACTCCGATCATCGCTTACCTTAAGAATGGGAGATGCAGATGTTATCGCTTATGTTATCGCTTTCTTTCTTTTTTAGTAGTTGACAAACCATCTTTTTGGCTGATAAGACAGCAAGTTATTAACATTTTTACCCAGTTATTTTTAAAGGGAATTATTATTACCTACAAATGAGGAAAGGCTTATAAAAACCGAAGCCCTATTTTAGGGGCAGACAGACGATCAACGATGCCCTCATGCACCTGATCCAATCCTAAGTCCTACCTAAGGGTTGGACCGACAATCAAGGATGCCCTGGTGCACCTGATCAAATCCTAAGTCACACCTAAGGGATAGACCGGCGATCAAGGATGCCCTCGTGCACCTAATCCAATCCTAAGTCCTACCTATGGGTTGGACCGACGATTAAGGATGCCCTCGTGCACCTGATCAAATCCTAAGTCCCACCTAAGGGTTGGACAGACGATCAAAGATGCCTCGTGCACTTGATCCAATCCTAAGTCCTACCTAAGGGATGGACCAACAATCAAGGATGCCTTCGCGCACTTGACCAAGTCCTAAGTCCCACCTAGGGATTGGACGTTAGCATACCTAATCTTAACCAAAATCCAAAATGGGGTAACCCGACGACTGGGGGGCAAAAGGTATTAGATGAGATGACTAACAAATCATCAGACTTAAGTACCAAACAAAGAAATAAAGACCGCTGAACCGACGGTAAACCGACGATTTAGTAATAGACTATGGTGAATTAACGATTCAACCAAAGTCGTAATAAACTAACAATCCAAAAGTCAAAGTAAATCGACGATTCAATAATGGATTATGGTTAACCGATGATTCAACAAAAAATGTAATAAACTAACGATTCAAAAGTCAAAGTAAACCGGCGAACATCAACACTTGCGCAAAATATGTTATAACAGGTTAAAGTATGAAGTGTTAGCCCAAAACAAGGGGTCATCATTGTTCTTAACTTACAAATAAAAAGTTGATAAAAAAAGGGGAATATAAATAAAATTTTCTTTTAAGGACCAGTAGGAGGATCGTCATTTTGCATTGAAGGGTTCACAGGATAATCAGTCACCCCTTAGGGGTAGGCTCAACAGCAGGAGTCGTCAGGGCAGTAAGCTTGATTTGGATTTGGTAAAAGTCCAGGTTTGGGGACAAAAGGACCGCCTGTTTTCCAAAGTCCTCGAAACCGTCCCCATATTAACACCCCATCTCATTAAAGTAGGGTTGAGATCCCTGATACTTCTCAATGGCCTCCTTTTTCACCTTTCCAATATGCTCATGGAGTGCAGCCACTTCAGACTTTAGAAAAGCATTCTCCTTCGCCAAATCGTCGGCCTGATAGGTCATCCCGCTCAGCTTGGCCTTTAGATCAACCACCTCCTAGCCAAGGGTCCAAGAAGATTCCTGAAACTTCTTCAAGGCATCTACGTAGGACCCTATGGACTCCTTCAAGTGTTTAATTGATGCCTCCCTGGATGCACAACGGACCTGTAAAGCATGCATCCTCACCAAGCCCTAAGTAAGGAGAGACTATCAAAGTCAGGAAAGACGATCAAAGTAAGAAGACGATCAAGGTAAAGGGATGATCAAAGTAAGGAGACGATCAAAGTAAAGAGATTTTCAAAATAGAAGGACCACTCAACAACTAAGGGATGAATGAATAAACTTACCCTCATCATATCATGGAGACCGGAGTCGCCCAAAGGGTCGGTCTCATGCTCCAAGCACTCATCCAAATTAGCGTCTCAAACAATAGAGCGAGCAGTGTCCACAGCATATTCCTTATCCTTCACCAGCAAGGGAAGGGGAGGAGGAACGACATGGCCCTATGAGACCCTTCCCAACTCCGTGATGAAGAGCATCCGCAGCCACCTCGCGTACCTCCGGATGAATGGATGGACCGTCGACACCCTTGCCCGACGACTGAACGTCAGGGGTGTGCTTCCTCTTCTTGGAGGCATGAGGGGCTTGAGCCGACGACCCCCCATCTTGGGCTCTCAAGGCGGTGGCCTTCTTAATCTCCTCCTATCTATTTTTTGCTACTTGCTTATTTTTTTGATGACTCCATCTCTAAAACCGACAGGTATATTAGAAAGTGCACAAGTCCAAGCTAAAACAAAAAAGCATGATGAATGAAAGAAAAGCACTTACGAATTCTCAAAAAGTAGTCTAGTCATCGGGCTTCCTCGGTGGGGACAAGTCCACCACAGTAGGCATGAAGCATGTCCAAATTAACAAGCTTCTTCAAATACCTCTCCTCAAAGGGAATCTCAAAAACCCTCTCCAAAAAGGCCTTTTGCTCTGGAAGGATTGTCGAGCAAGCTTTGGCTAAAACAAAACAAAAAATCAGTCAAATCAACGATAAGTGCATACCGACGACCTACAAAGACTGATGACCCAAGAGTAAACTGACAACTCAGCAAACTTGAGTAATTGCCCCCAAGAATGATCATAAAAAAACCCTACACTATCCTATTCGTCGGGACTACAAACCCAATTGACCCCCTGCACAAAGAAAAATCTGGCCTTCCACTGATGATTAGAATTGGGCATGTCAAATATCAGCCTTAGGGCAACCTGACGACACACAAAATTTTAAAAAACCCTTGGATCGGGGAATTTCCTAGGGTTTATAGCAATGGAAAAACTCCTTCAAAGTAAGGGAACGATTGCCCCCACTGAGTTGTCCCCATAGCACTTCAGCCCCAATGAAAATCCTCCAAACGTTCGAGGCTATCTGACTAACAGACACGCCCAAGTAAAAGGCTAACTAAAGCTGAAGGGTGGAGAGAGGCAGACGAAGCCCCGCTATGAAGGCAGCCTCGTAAAAGCCTACGTCGGATGACTTCCCATCATAACACTTCTCTCCTAAATCACCCTTCCTAATAGGCACATTGTCAGGTATCTGAAAACGGGGTCTTAGCCTACCAAAGCCCTCGTCACTCATATCTATGGGAAAATCATGAATGGACCAATCGTCGGGCAAAATGACATCCCACGGTCGTCGCCCCGACGGGTTGGCCTCCCCCGACGAGGATTCTAAGGACGAACTCCTATCGGATACCGATAAGTCGTCTGAAGAATACTCTAGCCTAGGACTAGACAAGTCATCATCCGAACCCATGCGAATCAATGAGGTACGCTCACTCGTCACTTCACTATCTCTAGACATCCCCCACCTACAAGTGACGAATAAAAACTAAGTTTCTACTCCACTTCCTACATGTACAAACCAACAAAAAAGAAAAGGAAAAAAGAAAAGGAAAAGAGAAAAAGATAGACCGACGAAGCATACCTAAGAAACGGACGAATAATAAAACCGATGAAGCAAGTATACTGACGAAGCGCAAAACCGACGACTAAGCTATGGGATTAAGATGGGAGAATTTTCAGATAATGAGGATAATAACGGCATTGGACTATTTATAGGATGACATGGCACAAAAAATGAAGCGCTACGACACCTGATTTCATGAATTAGAAGGTGACACATGTCACTAGCCCTATTAGAAAGACATAATTACACCTAAACCCCTATTTACGACGCACACAAGACTAGGCATTTATGACAACTCCGCGACCTGTCAACCATCCCGATGACTCACAGAGTAGGGGGCAACTGATGAGGAAAATTTTGGACCTACCCTAGAAAGGGACGATTAAGACTCGGAAGGGAAGAACGCTTCTCAAGAGGGACGATCGACCCCTACAGAGGGACGACCAGTCCCAGGGGGACAACCGGTCCTATAGGGAAGATCAGTCCTAACAAGGGATGACCCTTTAAAGAATCGTCAGGCCAAACGATCCCCGGTGTCTGAACGACTCGTCACCTAGGGTTTCCCCACAAATATGTGGCGCCCATCCACACATCCTTACATGGAAATTACTTGCACACCACGACCAAAGACCCTATCACACAATCAGATCTCTTATATATGGAAAGGTGATCCCGAGTATCTTGGGACCCTTTTCTCTACAAGGAAATTCCCGCATATCAAGGGATTCAGGTTAGCTCTCTACCACTATATAAACCACAGACTTTACCGTACGTGAATTCTCCCTAGCTCTTACACTCTTAAGTTCTTACAGATTCTTCTATCACTAACTTAACCTTCACCTTCAGAAGGTCTTTGGCCAGTACTCCACCAGTGCCTTTGATTAGTTCTTTTCTTTTGTTCTTCAGGTACCTCCATTGCATGTGTGTGGATGATCAATTCCCTAACGATTTTTGTGTATCATCAATATATATCAAATTTTTCATTCAAATCAAATTGTAATTACTATAAAGATTAATAAACTTATTTTTATGCATAATTTAATATTACAAAAACTTAAAATGTAAATATCACTTGATGTAATCATGACATAGTTATTAAATTTTGATCTTCTTAAAATTTTTCGGACATGAGGATGATTGGAAAAAACAATCTAATTAATTTGTTAAAATTCACCTTCAAACAGTGAAAATACATGAGAAAAGTTTAACATATATTCTTTTTATTCCACCTCCCGTTCCATTTCTCCCTTTTAGTTCTAATTCTGAACAGAGTGAGTTCTGGCATGGCTACCACCTCGGCCGCCATGGACGGCGTGGCAGCAGCAGCTTTCCAGTCCGTAATCCAACGTGTCCAACAAGCCGCCGAGCGGTCCGGCCGCCGTGGGCCCCACCAGGTTCGAGTCGTGGCTGTCAGCAAGACCAAACCCGTCTCTCTCATCCGCCAAGTCTATGATGTCGGACACCGTTGTTTCGGCGAAAACTACGTTCAAGAGCTAATCGATAAAGCTCCTCAGGTTTCTTTTCTTTTCTTTTCTCTCTCTCTCTTATTATTTACAATTTCTGTTATGTGAATGGGAATGAATGAATTAATCTCTTAGTATTGTACCACCAATGAATTAGTCTCTTATTTTTGAAACTTTTTTTTTTTTTTTTTTTTTGGTTTCTTTAAAGGTTCCAAATGGTGAAAATTGTGAATTGCTTCTGTTTTTTTTTTTTTTTTTTTTGGGTCTTTTTTTTGGTGGGTTTTGTTGAAAGTTGTTAATTTTGTTAATTGTTGGGTGATTTCAGCTTCCAGAAGATATAGAGTGGCATTTCATTGGAAATTTGCAGAGCAATAAGGCTAAGGCTCTTTTGGGTATGCTTCTCTTTCTTAATAAACGATATCGTTTTGGTTGAGGAGAGTAAGTAGAACTTAATTGTTAATTAAGTCATGGTTTAATATTTGTGCAGCTGGTGTCAGAAACCTTGCAATGGTAGAGAGTGTAGATGATGAGAAGGTAATTACTTTTTTTGTTTTTTGTATTTTTGATGGCTTTCTGAGTTTCTCAGCTGAAGCATACACAAGATGACACCATTTTTCTATAGAATGAAAAGGTAAAAAGTGAACCAAGAATGAAAAAATTTTAGAAAACACACACACGCACATACTTCGAAGTTGGTTTGGATAGGATAGAATGGCAAAAAAGAATACACGAGACTGACTCTGATTTGTCCGTTGAGGATCCATAACCGAGCCCAACATATTGGGATTAAGGCTCTGTTGTTGGTGGTGTTGTATACTTAAAAGTTGGTTGGTTTCTTTTTTATTTTCTACGCTTTATGTGTTGTGCAGATTGCAAATCAACTTGATCGTGTGGTTGCAAGCGTTGGGAGAAAGCCTTTGAAGGTCTTGGTCCAAGTAAATACCAGTGGAGAAGAATGTAAGTTGATTGTGTTTGCTGATTTTGTTACATTACTTATATTTTTGTTTTATTTTATTTTATTTTAATTTGTTATCTACAGTGCATGATAAATTTACCTGTTTCTTACGGATTTGACTAGTCTGACTTAAATTCCAAAATCTGACCTTTTATGGCTGCTTGAACAGTAGAATGGCATGATATAACAATTAATTTGGTTATGCCGTACAACATTTTGTTTTTGAAAATCATAGTATCAATCAGCATTTGGATTAAGTTCTGGGTTTGTGATTCCTTGTTTATATGTTTAATTGTTAACCTGGTTGAGTAGTAGTGGTCTGTAATCTGCATAGTAATATTATCTATTGAAAATGAGCTATGGTTTTATTTTTTCCCCTATTTTTTTCATGTGAAGTTTTAGTACCTGTTTTATCCATAGGTGTGCCTCATTTGTCTTTTAGCATTTGTGATTTGGTGATGAAGGTTAATACATCCATTCTCTCTGTGAGGCATCTTGTTTTAAGCATTCAATTATCACACAAACTCTTGTGTATCTATATGCAGCCCCCCAACCCCTGGGGGAATTGTGGGTTATTTTATTCTATATGACTTTATGAAGTTTCTCGTACAGAGAATTTCAATTCACATCTGAAATTCTTTCATTTGCTTTTCCATGAAACCTCAGAGTTGAAGTGTTCAATGGTTTCTCTTGAAAACTTCATTTTCACATAACCTCTTTGTTCCATTAAATCAGCAACCATTAAATGGATGTGAATTACTTAAAAAATTATACCAACTAACAGTCTTAGCCACCCTTGCCTAATTTTGGTGGGAGATATGTTTGAGAGTCATGGTGGTTTATTGTCTGCACTAGACTCTGAACTCCTCTGGAATGATTTTGTTTTTCAAACAATGTGAGTCATCACTCATCAATGCCAGGCTTTTATAGAACAATCCCAGTCATTCATTTTGTGTTATTTTGTTGCAGCAAAATTTGGGGTTGAGCCCTCTGGGTGTGTGGAACTTGCAAAGCATGTTAGTTTGGGCTGCCCAAACCTTGAGTTCTGTGGCCTAATGACAATTGGTATGCTGGATTATTCTTCGACCCCAGAAAACTTTAAGGTGACAATCTCCACATTATGCATGGTTCTATGACCGAAGTGTTTTTCCTTGTGCTTCCTGAATTTTCTAAAACCTGTCTGTTGTTTTAGGCATTATCAAACTGCAGAACTGAGGTTTGCAAAGCACTAGGAATTCCAGAAGAGCAATGTGAGCTGTCAATGGGCATGTCTGCAGATTTTGAGCAAGCGGTAAAGACACTTCTGCTTCTGTTCTTCATAAGACTATATTTCATAACCGATTTCTGGTTTTTATGTTTTGATGTTCATTAATTTTCTTTTGTTAGGCTGGGAATTTAGAGCATCAAGGAATTGAATTGAGCTATTTATAGAGAATTGGACTAAGAAAACATAAACTTTAAACAATTACACTCCTGCTACCATGTTTACTTGCCGCCTCATTTTTTTCTGCAAGTCAAATGGTTCTAAAACTATGTTGATACATGGAAATGAACATTTTAACTTGAAGTTGTATCATTATGTGGAGTTGCTTTGTGTGTCTATTCTTATACATGTACACTGTAATACCGGAGGAATAGACTTATGGCTTGAAAACTTGATTGTTTTGCAGATTGAAATGGGTAGTACAAACGTGAGAATTGGATCAACAATATTTGGAGCAAGGGAATATCCAAAAAAGCAATCAAATTAGCTGTTCAAACCCGAAAATTTGTGGAATTATGTGCATTAGGCCATAGAATTGTGGGCTTATTCTTGTAACCTTTTTACACATTAATATTGGCTTGGTGTAATAAGAATTCTACGGTATTTGCTGGTTGGATTTGTGATTCTTACTCGAATGGATCAATTCAACCAGAATAAATACTCCTTATGAGCATGTGCGTGCTGTTCAATAAACATTGAGAGTGCAACTGTAACCGTGAAATTTATGAGTGCTGTTCAATAAACATTGAGAGAGCAAGCAATTGTAACACCCGTGCCAAAGCTTGAGGCTGAAGCCAAAGCCAGAGATGGTTGATGCTCATTTCTCCAGCTTCTTTTGTCTTCTTCAATAAATCAGTATTTATTCAGAAAAAAGGGGTTTATTTCTGTCATCATTGTTTGCCATTGAAACAGATTGTGATCAGAGAATAAGTTCAATGATTCTTGAGAACACCTTGAAATGAACAAAGACACAACTTGTGAAAAGTAATCACATAGGAGCCTAATTTTAATAATTTTTATGGGGCCTCAACCCTCAAGGAACACCAATAAGTCCAACTGTTGTAACAATACCAACGCCACAACCAATATTACCATGAATCACTCTGACAGAATCAAATTATTTGCAATTGATTACCTTCTATTCTGACCAAATAACAAAAAGGACTGTCTAAAAATTGCAAGCCATTAGGATTTAGGACTGTCATCTCGGATGTTTTGAAACCCAATAGGAATCTGTCCAATTGGCACCACTAGGCAATCCCTATTCTCTTGTTAAGGTATTGGGAAAAGTGGATTTGGATTTGGATGCAACTACTAGAGTATTGCACCAACACCAATTACCCCATCCTTACATAAATTTTTTACAATTTTCACTTTTTTACTTTTTTTTTTTCATCTTATTTATTCAATAGTTAAAATTGAAAGTTATTACATCCTTAGTCACAAATTCAATGATTAAGATTGAAAGTTACTTTTTTCAACTCTCAATCTCAACTATTAAGAGCTGATCTTCTTTTTGTCGCCCCCATGTCGCCACACGGGAGAGACATGGGAACATAAAAAAGGAAAGAGGGATGGGCTTTCTCTAGCTTTTGGCGTAGCGGCCCCGGCACCTCCAAATAATGAGTAGATAATTCGATCCTTTTGATTCTTCTCTTCATAATAAACTGATAAGGGGACACAGAGCAATAGGTCGAATTACTATATAAAGAAGAGTTGTAAACTATAGGACTTTTGTTTGAATAGGAATATTTCGGTTTTTCTCGTTCCAAAACCTCAACAAGGGAAAAGTCACAAATAGTGAATTACCCCATCGGAGCTGAAACCAAATTTCTTTGTTTCACGTGTCTTTCTGCTTCCCCATGCATTCAATAGTTTCAAGTCAACTTTGTTCCATTCTTCATGCCTTCTAACATGAGTTATGAACATGCTAAAACCCTCTTCCCTAAACCCCTTAAAACAGCTACCACCATTTCAACCCACCACTACCAAGTCATTCAACGCTATCATCAACCAACTCTCATCCCAAGGCGCCCACCATGAAGTTTTACTCACCTATTCCTCTATGCTCAACATAAATACTCCTCCAGATGCCTTTACCTTCCCTAGTCTCCTCAAAGCCTGTACCTCTCTGGAACTGTTTTCACACGGCCTCTCGTTCCATCAACTTGTCATTGTTAATGGTTATTCCTCTGATTCTTATATTGCGTCTTCTTTGATCAACTTCTATGCAAAATTCAGGTGCGTAGGTAGTGCTCAGAAAGTATTTGACATAATGCCTGATAGAAATGTTGTTCCTTGGACTGCAATTATCGGATGTTATTCACGCCTGGGTGATGCTAATATGGTGTTTTCTGTGTATAATGAGATGAGGCGCCAAGGAATTCGGCCCAGTTCAGTTACATTGTTAAGCATGCTCTGTGGAGCTCCAGAGCTTAACCATGTGCAGTGCTTGCATGGTTGTACAGTTTTGTATGGTTTTGAGTCAGATATAGCATTGGCTAATTCTATATTGAATGTATATGGTAAATGCGGAAGCATTGAGGATGCTAAAGACCTTTTTAAATTTATGGATCATAGGGACATGATTTCATGGAATTCTTTGATATCGGGCTATGCCCAGATTGGGGATATTAGTGAAGTTTTGCAGCTTTTAGATAGAATGAGAATTGAAGGTATGGAGCCTGACAAGCAGACATATGGGTCTTTGGTGTCTGTGACTGCAACGCAAAGCAATCTTAAATGGGGGAAGTTGGTGCATGGGAAGGTTTTAAAAGCTGGATTTTACTTGGATGCACATGTTGAAACATCACTTATAGCTATGTATTTGAAATGTGGGAACATTGACAATGCATTTCAGATATTTGAACAGACCACAGATAAAGATGTAGTGTTGTGGACTGCAATGATCTCAGGGCTTGTGCAAAATGATTGTGCAGATGAGGCACTTACAGTTTTCTTTGAAATGTTAAAATCAAGAGTGAAGCCATCTACTGCCACAATAGCTAGTGCTCTTGCAGCTTGTGCACAACAGGATTCTTATGATCTGGGGACCTCAATTCATGGTTACATATTAAGGCAAGGAATGACATTAGATATCCCTGCTCAAAACTCTCTTGTTAATATGTATTCTAAGTGCAGTCATTTGGATCAAAGTTGTGCTGTTTTTGATAGGATGGCCAAGAGAGATTTGGTTTCTTGGAATGCAATAGTTGCTGGGCATGCTCAAAATGGCCATATATTTAAAGCCTTGTCCCTCTTCAATGAAATGAGGACAACCCTTCAAAGACCTGATTCAATAACTATTGTCTCCCTTCTCCAAGGTTGCGCTTCCACTGGGGCACTCAATCAGGGGAAGTGGATCCACAACTTTGTAATTAGAAGTTGCCTTAGACCATGCATCTTGGTCGACACAGCCTTGGTTGATATGTATTCTAAATGTGGTGACTTAGATACTGCCCAGAAGTGTTTTGATGGGATGGCACAACATGATCTGGTTTCTTGGAGCATAATAATTTCAGGATATGGTTGTCATGGTAAAGGGGAGACTGCTTTGAGGATGTATTCAGAGTTTCTACACACTGGAATTGAACCAAACCATGTCATTTTCCTGTCAGTTCTCTCCACCTGTAGTCATAATGGGCTTGTCCAACATGGCTTGAGTATATTCCAGTCTATGACAGAAGACTTTGGTATTGCACCAAACCTTGAACACCGTGCATGCATTGTTGATCTACTCAGTCGTGCTGGGAGGGTAGAGGAAGCATATAACTTCTACAGGAGGATGTTTCAAGAACCCACAATTGATGTGTTAGGCATACTGCTGGATGCTTGTCGGGTCAATGGCAATGATGAACTTGGTGATGTAATTGCCAGAGATATTCTCATGTTGAGGCCTGCAAATGCAGGAAATTATGTGCAATTGGCACACAGCTATGCTTCAATGAATAGATGGGATGGAGTGGGTGAGGTGTGGACCCAAATGAGGTCTCTTGGCTTGAAGAAACTCCCTGGATGGAGTTCCATTGAACTTCATGGGGCCATTACAACCTTTTTCTCAGATCACAATTCACATCCTCAATCTGAAGATATGGTGTCAGTATTGAAAACTTTGAGCTGGGAAATGAGGAAAATGGACATTAACAATAAGACCAGCCAAGTGCATTGTATATCCTAAAATGTTGGTAAGAGGCATTCAGGCAGTGGGTTTCTTAAAAGAAAACTCCCCTCAGCCAATGTGTTTGGGATGCCTGTTTTGTTAATGGACATGGAACCTGGAATTCCAATTTTTACTGAAACTTGTCTGCACAATAATTGCAGACTTCAATTGTTTGTGCTCATAGGAATTTTATACAATTACATGGGACTGTTACAGTGTTCATTATATTCTTATTGATGACAGTTCTACAAAAAAGAAATTCAAGCTAATATGCTCAACCATGGAAATACAAAATCATCTTAACAGGATCACGCAGGAATGGATGCCATGATATGCCCACCACGTTCCTCCCTATTTATGTAACTTAGCCAAATACTTTCATTCTTTTTCTTTTTCTTTTTTTCTTAGAGTAGCCAAATACTTTCTATTCTCTGGTTTTTTTTTTTTTTTTTTTTTTTTAATAGAAGTTAAAAATCTTTCAATTCTTTGTATGGACCATTGATCAAGATGTTCTTTCAAGCATTTTTTTAAATAGTAATAGAACCATTCATGTTACAACTAATAATAGAACTGATCAAGGTATATTTACTCGGTTATTGTATTTATACATCTTTAGCTTGACTTATGTGGGTGATTTTGGACTTTGAATGTGTAAAATTGAGCTATTTTTCTATTTTGTATTGTCTGATGCAAATGCTCTTTGAAAATTTATTTTTTCTTTATTAGCATTTTAAAATCTCAAAAGAATTTTTCTTTTTTTTTTCTTTTTTCAGGTGATGATCTTTCTAGTTGCTTCGAATAAGCACAACACCCACAAAATTTACCCCTTGTGACAATTTATTTTTAATTTTTGATTTTTAATTTTTTAATTTCAAAACCAGACTTTATAAGTCATGACAATCTAATCTCAAAGACCAAGCTTTTCTACCGATGTCTATTCCTCCAATGGATATTTTACATCTGCTTAATGTAGATGTTGTTGGCAATGTTTGTTGACTTTGTTACTATATTCTCATTAAAGGTTTAGTTCAATTAATATTATTTCCCTTTTAAACATCCAAAATATCCCACCATGCGCCAAGGGTACAACAGTCATTCTACAAATGTATAGCCCCGTGGTGCCCAGGCCCATTTGGGCCTTAAGTTCTGACACAACAGTGTAGCCCATGGCCCCAATCTTTCTCTACCTAAGATCCCAGTCTAAGCCCACGCGGGTTGCAAGCCTAGGTTTCATCACTCGATCCTTGCTCAAGGGACCATTACCGGACAATAAAGGAAGAATAACGTCCGAACATATCATCATTAGTGTACCCAGCAATACCCAGAAGCACCGCAGCCGAGCATGACTACTGAAGTGGGAACCAAGTTCCAAGGCCATTCTCGCCTCATCCCACTCCCACCTAACCACCTACTTATGGCTGATAATATTGGACCTCCCATTGCACTAACCTGGGAGGTAATCATAACCTCTCCACTAACTTAGAGCTATAAATATGAGAGGTTGGAGGAAGAAGGGGGTTGGAGGGTTTTAGGGAAGAAACAGAGAAAAACAGAGAGTAAAGGGAGAAAGGAGATTCTAGAGAAAGAGGGAGAGTGAAGAAAGAGGGAAGCAACGTAGAGAGAGAAAAGTGATCTCATTCAATATCTGTGCCGAGAACGAACCGAAGTAGGAAACCCAAACCCACCATACAAATAAGTTGTGAGCCCGAACGAGACCCAGCCCATTAGCCTTATTTTCAATGTGCACAACAAATATAAGTGTTTATGGAGTGTGAGGGTAATGGTCGGGATTCAAATCTCTAGAATAACTAATATATATATATATATATATACCATTTCTTAATAAAAATTTTAGGACTAGTTTCATTTTAAATCCTATTTCAAATTAAATCTTATATTTTAAAAATATTAAATTAGACTCTAAAATTTAAGGCGAACCGATCAATTTACATTCCAAATCAAAACACATGATTTTTATTTAAATTATATGATTTAAAAATTGCGGATTTTTTTAATTATTACTATTAAATATAAGATTTAATTCAAAACTAGTGAAATTATAGAGAAATGTTATGTCTATAATATTTTTACAACATTTTTATAAAAGAAAAAAAATCATAAGTGTCAATTTGTTATTAGTTAAAAGTAATTTCAAGTTAAAACCAATAACAATTTTCTACTTATAATTTGTTTTGATAGTGCTAACATTTCTCTAAATTTTTTTTTTTTTTAGAATAATATTTCTCTAAATTTTAAGATTAAATTTGTAACTGTTTAAACTAGTCCTTAAAAATAGGATTTACTATTTATATATATATATATATATATATATATATATATAAAACCGACATTGTTTCTGTTTCGTAGTTAAGTTTAATATTAAACTGTAAAATCCTTTGATTTCTTCCCAAAAAGAGTTCTAAATCAAACCCATCATCATCAATAATTATCCATTAAGATTTAAGAATATTCATACCTCAAAGTTCAAACTGAACATGCGGTGCTTTCCTTTAATCTTAAACAAGTTCTCTAAACTTTCTTATCACTCGCTCACTCATTTCCTCATCAACATTCTCCTTCTCTTCACTTCACTTCACTTCACAGAAATACTATACATTTTGTGTGTGTGTGTTTTTTTTTTTAATTATAGAGAGCGATGTCAGAGTCAGAATCAGTGACAATGAATTATTTTTACTATTTTAATTATTATTATTATAATTATAATAATTGGTTCCAAGGCCGAAATGAAAGATGGTTGAAGATTGGGATGGGCCTATGTGGCCTGTGTTTAGTGGGCTACATAGTGGGCCCACCTTTGTACTACCACCTCTCCGAATCACTCTCCACCACCGCCGCCGCCGTGTCTACCGCCCCCGTCTGCCGTCCTTGTTTCTGTGATTGCTCTTCTCAACCTCTTCTCTCTCTCCACGAAGGTTTCTTCTTTTATTTCCTTTCTTTTATTTCCTTTTAATAACTAACTTTATAACTGCCTTTCAAGTTTTTATAGTATCTGAGATTTTGTGGGCCTATTGACAATTTGACATGGTTGTCGATATTCATTTTGGGACCCAATTTAAAAAGTGGTGGTCCTCTCTATGGGCGTGAATCCGCATGATGTTAAAAAAAAAAAAAATGAAAATGAAATGTTTTTTATATACTCTGTATTTCTTTTAATATTTTGTGTTCAATATTAAGTTAAATTACGTTTGTTAAAATTTTTAAGTATATAATTATAACTTTTATGGAGAAAATTTATGGATAGTTAATTCCAATTTTATATTTAATTTGTGGAATACCAATGAGATCAAGCTCAAATGGAAATAGAGAGTGAAATCGTAGGTTTAACTTTTCAAAATTTCAAAAATTGGTTTGTTGTGTATGTAACTTAACCGAGCAATGATAGTTTACTTGATGTGGGAGAGTATGAGATTCTACCATGTGGTGTAATCCTTAAAAAAATTTATTTATTAAGGCTTTCACCTAAACAAAGTTTAGGTTTATATCAAGTATTAGTTCATTGAATTAATCAATGAAGTAAATGTATATATTAATTATTTTAGACTTGTGCATTAATTATTTTTATTTTTATTAACAGAATTTATATAATTTTTTTTCTAAATTTTATATAAGAAACTATTTTTATTTGGAATTTACTAAACTTATTCGTACTTATTTAGTGTAAATGTTGGATATTTGACTGAGACATTAATTATGAAATTTCTCGTCTTCTAAACATACTACGCTAGTTAAAGTGCATGCTTACTAATGTCCTGTATATGTCTGGTTTTTCTACAGGATGGAGCAACAAGACCCTTACAAGTAAGTGTTTTTTTTCTTTTTGGCCAATGTATATCTATAAATGGTTTTGAGGTATAATTGACTAGACTAGGACTTAAGTTAGGACTGATAACTTTATTGTAAAATATTTATGTTGTCATCAATAAATTAGGATCTTGAAGTTAAAGCATATGTTAATGGCATTATACTTTTCACCATTCATTATAGTTAAATTTGTTGCTGTTAGACTATTTTACGATATAACTTTGGATCAAGCGCAAGGCCTGATCAAGCTCTGAAACATCCTAGAGAGATGATAATGAAGCCAGCTGACAACTATATCACTTTTGTTTAGTAGCATGAGAGAGTTTGCTTGCTGTTCGGTTTCTTATTAAAGTATTATATATATATATATATATATATATATAGGATTTTGCTAATGTGTACCCTAAGGGCACACAATAATTTTCATTTTTGGAAAAAAATTTCTTGAGAATTGAAAAAGTATTGACAACTTTTTCAATTTCCGAAAAAATATCTCCAAAAATAGATAACTTAATATATTCCCTAAGGGCACACATTAACGGGACCCATATATATATTTGGGTATACAGTTAAACATAAGAATGGTCTGATTCATAGGCAAAATTTATCTAGTTACTCCACTTTCTGCCTATTTTAACATGGTCAGCATTAGTGAAAGTTTCAATAATGCCTTAGCATTCATGGTCTAATAACATTATTCTGCATAGTCACGTAGCATTCATGCGCAACAATAATGTTCTGCATACAATGAAGATGCATGGTCATGGTAAAAAAAAAAGGTTGAAAATTGTTGCTACTTCATATCTGAAATCTCATTTTGTTTTAGATTGGCATCTTGGCGCTTGACACCTTTGTTTTAGTAAATGATACTGCAATTAAGCTTTTTGAGCAGATTAAAATTTGTTGTGCAGCATATTATTCCTTGAATTGTGGCATTATCACAATCTTGAATTGATATTTCCTTTAGATTGTATGAAGCATGAGCCTGGGAAGAGTGAAGAAATGGATACGGATCTGTTGTCAGAGGAACTGAAGCTTAGGGAAGCTGAAGCTCAAGAAAACCAGCGGCGTGTTGATAGGACCCTCTTAGAGGCTAAGAAAAGGTCTTCCCAATATCAAAAGGAGGCAGACAAGTGCAATATGGGAATGGAGACCTGTGAGGGGACAAGGGAGAAGGCTGAAGCAACACTGGCTGCACAGAAGAAAATCACTGCAATGTGGGAACTCAGGGCTCGTAAACAAGGATGGACAGAAGCTCCCATTAAGCTCCCTCGAGAATCTCCCTCTAACCTCCATCAAGAAACTCCCATTAAGCTCCTTCAAAAACCTCCCCCTAACCTCCGTCAAAAACCTCCCATTAAGCTCCGTCAAGAACCCCCCATTAAGCTATGTGGTCATGATTAAAAGATATTAGCCTGGTATATATGGAATTTTAATCCACTAGGAATCTCTCTTAATCCTATCCATGGCCATCAATTTAATCATTCTTTTATTAGTTTATTGAGTTATAGCTTATTGGTTGCTTCTAATTTAAGCACAAAATCATTTCTGCTGTTCTTGGTTGTTTGAGGCAGTTTGCTTCAAATAGGAGCTCATTAGAATTTGATGTTTGATACAGGTTTTTTTTTTTTTTTAATCGTTTATTATCATCCATTATCTTCCCTGATCTGCTAATTAGATCTCTCAAGTAAATTTTGCCTCTAATATGTAGTTATTGCAAAAGAAATGCCTCATTGCTTTATATGTCTATGTTCCAATTATTACCGTCTTTGATCATACCACATTACCACCTCTCATTGTACATAGCATACCTATAGCAGCCGAGGAAATCAGTAACAGCAAGCCATCTTCCTACATTTCGTAGGGTAGGACCATTGTGTTGAAACTTCACATACTTGTGGCAAAATTGTCCAAGTTACAAGCATCTATTTTAAGTTTTTAACTACATAGGCTACTAAACTGTCAAAGCCATTTTATTACCAGTTTTACCGGACAAGAAATAATTTTAGACCACATATATACCTGTAGCACTTTCTCCAAATTACAGCAACCTTAAATTGCTACCAGCTTGTAGAAAACAAAAGGTAGTTGCATGTTTCCAAGACAGGACCATCAAGTTCACAACTTGACATGCAGCAAAATTGTGAAAATTACATGCATCTTTTTAGACAATACATTCTATTGGATAGTGATTGCACCATCATGAGGCTTGTTTTGACAGTGCATTTAACATCAACTGAACCAAATCTCAGTGACGCTATATAATATAGCAGCACTCTGATGTGAAATATTGGCTTATGCCGACAGGTTTATTTGCTGAAAAAACATACTTCATTGAAAACAAATAGATCAAGACAGCAATTAATGGGTCATAGAACTATCAAACTCACAAAAATCAGTCCATTATGAGTACAAACATTTGCGTTCTGACTGACAAAAGATACCATCCCACCAAATAAAACAAAGTCAAAAAACAATTTTGATATCTTCTGCAATGGATTAACTGGACCAGTCTCTTTAAAAAATAACATACCTATAACTTCATTTTTTTTGCTGTTAAAATTGCTAAATAGGCTGCTTTCCCCTCTGCCCATAACACAACAGCAGGGCCTGAGCCCTCTTTTCCGTGACAAGTGAAGTTAATTAAATGGATAATTATAGTAAATTCACCTATGATATGGCATGTTTTTACTTTGTCTACATGTGGTTTAAAACTTTACACTTTAGCTACCTACTTCAATCCGTTACTCACCTCTATTAAAATCAAGGTTAAAAATGTATTTTACTTTCACTTTCACATCTCTCTCCTCTAAAAACAAAAAATAACACAGAAAACTCAAACAAACAAGATCAAAGAGGGGGGTTTTGTAGCTTGAGTTCAAGAACACACTTCCTCTTAGTATGAACAGTCTTGAGCGAATCAATCCAAATGAAATTTTCATATTCGCACAAATCCTAAAAAATATTTACAAAAATCCTACACTTAAAGTGCTCTACTTTAATTTCACAAAAATCCTTTTAGTTTCTCAAATCTCAAACCAAAACCAAAACAAACCCTTCTTCAAAACCCAGACCCACCACACCTAGCAACACAAACACAGACCCACTACACCCACAGCAAAGAAAATAAGATAGCAGAGAGAGAGAGAGAGAGAGAGAGGCGGATCGAAGGGTCGGCCATGGAGCTCGCCGCTGAGGAGGAGCTCGGGTTCGATGGCACCGTCTGAGCCGATGCAGTCGCTGGAGATGTATTGGTGAACGAACAAGCAGGTAAAGGACTCGACCCACATAGCCCTTCATTCCCAGAAAAGCTTCCTTGACCAAACTTTTTCACCAACCCATCAGGTACATTTCCATAGAATTCATTGTTGGTCAAGTTCAGTTCTTTGAGGTTAACAAGAGAGACAGAGAGATCAGGAATCGAACCCGAAAGCACGTTGTTCTGTAACCGTACCGTGAGGAGCCGAGTCAAATTCGACAACTGCTTCGGAATCGAGCCACGTATGTTGTTATCGGAGAGGTCGAGACGGAGGAGTCGATTCAGCGAATCTATCTGTGTTGGGATATCTCCAGAGAGGTCATTGGCAGAGAGGTAGGGAAGTTTGCGGTTGGTGCAGTTGGTGCACTTACCGTTTTCCCACTCACCAACTGCACCAACCTCAAACCAGTTGGTGCAGTTACCGTTTTGTCACCCACAACTTTAATTTGTTGCCTCTCCGATTACCCACTTTTGACTTTTTCGTTAAAAAATAATTTTTACAATCAAAACATAACAAAATACGAATCAAAAAGTTAGAGTTTGAAGTTCAGGTAAACAAAGTGTAAAATTTTAAACCACAAACAAAATGAAAACAGATCTTACCATAAGTAAATTTGCTATAATTATCCCATTATTAAACCAATTGGTGCAGTTACCGTTTTGTCACCCACCTGAACTTTAATCTGTTGCCCATCCGATTACCCACTTTTGACTTTTTCGTTAAAAAATAATTTTTACAACCAAAACATAACAAAACACGAATCAAAAAGTTAGAGTTTAAAATTCAATTAGACAAAGTGTAAAATTTTAAACCACAAACAAAATGAAAACAGATCTTACCATAAGTAAATTTGCTATAATTATCCCATAATTAAACCAGTTGGTGCAGTTACCGTTTTGTCACCCACCTGAACTTTAATCTGTTGCCCATTCGATTACCCACTTTTGACTTTTTCGTTAAAAAATAATTTTAACAACCAAAACATGACAAAACACGAATCAAAAAGTTAGAGTTTGAAGTTCAGGTAGACAAAGTGTAAAATTTTAAACCACAAACAAAATGAAAACAGATCTTACCATAAGTAAATTTGCTATAATTATCCCATAATTAAATGTTGGATAAAACATTATAATATTATTTTTGTGTTATGGTCCTTCATTTTGGTCTACATGCTTTGAACATAATGAAAAAAGTGATGAAGTACAGCTGTCAAGGAGGAAGAATAAGTAGAAGAAGCCACTGGTTTCCACAATATGCTTTTTAAACTGTCACTAATCAATGCAAAGCCAAGCCAAGAAACCATATAAAAGAAAGTCTTTTAGTCCTTGAGAGGCATACTCTGCCACCATACAAATCCACTATTCATTCTTGTGTGTTAAGAAAATGGGAAGCTGTTCTCCATTATTTGTGTTAGCAGTAGTGCTTATAGGGATCCCATTTGGTATAAATGAAGCAAACTTGGCTTATGACTACTACAAGTATTCATGTCCAAACTTAGAAACCATAGTGAAGAGGGAGATGCTAAGCATTTTCTTGACTGATGCTACTGCACCAGCGGCCTTTCTCCGGCTAATGTTCCATGACTGCCAAGTCCAGGTGAGGTTACACTTCCATTTGCTCTTCCTTTTTTTTCTCCTTTTACTAAATTTTTTTTTTTTAGGCTTTCCAAATCGTACAAATTATGTCATTAAAATTTTTAATCTTGTACTATTAATGACTGGTAAAGTATCTGATAGTTGAATAAGAGATCTGGGTTCAATCCTTTCCTAAACTAAAAATTGATTGATGTTTTAGTCTGATGATAAAGAGTTATCATTAGAAGCGGACGCATAGGTGGTGAAACTCTCTAAAAAAAAATAAATAAATAAAGTAGTCATTTTTTTGTTCCATTTGAAAATTTTCAAGAATTAAATTGACATGGACAGGTCATGGATGAAATTGAAGTAGAGTTCAAGGACCAAACGACCAAATCTTAGGGCACGTTTGGTAGACTGTAATAGACACTGTAATGTAATAGATATTCCTATGGCATAACTATTCGGTTGTTTGGTTATGTTTTTATTAAAATGAATAGTTATTCCTTATGAATAGTTATTCTTCAAAATGAAGAATAACTATTCTTTATCAAAAGTACTGAATATCTATTCCTTCACCTTATGTAATAACTTTTTAAAGAAATTTCCTAAAAAGCCATTAGTTGTCACATCTTCAAAATGAAAGAAAATAAATTTTCCTTATTGTTAATTATTAGCTCTATTTTGAACACCCTTAAAATAAGTGTATTTTATGAAATTTGACATAAAAATGATTTAATTACTCCTTCTTTTTATACTCTACTAAATTGTGAATACATATTCAGAATTCTATTCCTAAATGGCCACCAAACTAATGAATAGTAATACTTATTACATTCCAACTTGATGTATTCCTTGTAATACTTATTCATATTCCTATGTAATAATCATTACAGTGTACCAAACGTGCCCTTAGTTTTTTTTTTTTTTTTTTTTTTTTTTGTAACTTTTTTCTTTGAAATAAATTCTTTCTACACCTATAAAACATTTAATCTAACTACATGACCTATCAGCATTTACTCGCTCATTTATCTCACAATAGTGGATTGTACGTAAGTCACATGCCAGTGCCACACCTTTCTCAAAAAAAAAAAAAAAATAAGTTACATGTACATATGCCACACACCGCAAGTTTTTACATGCATTAAATTTGCATCTATATATATATATATGTCTGTCCTAACTCCTACTCCTATGTAACCAAATTTGTACTTCTAGTTGTTGGACACCTTTTATTTTGCCCTAATTTTGTTCCTAGCCTCCCACTTATTCTTTTTGTCCCTCTAAAATGGCAAGGCAGTATTATCTACATCAAATTAGTATTTACAAAGAACCGTTTATTTGTTTCAAGGTGCATGATATCCCACCAAAAATAAGGCATACAATAAAACTTAGTGTGGCTCAGTATAATTGTGAATTGTGATACAGATATTGCAAGCTCCTTCCCTGAATCCCTACAATGCTAGCTGATCCACACAAAAGTTAGCTTCTCTGTAAACATGTCTTACTCTAGCAAATAGGTTTCTACAATCAGTCCATATCTTCACAAATGTAACATGAATAGTTTGATCTATCACTAGTTAAAAAAACTTAATTAACCCATTCTTTAGAATTTTATTGATAACAAGCAACTTGATACCTATGTATTGTTATAGCCTCCAACCTATATAGAAAAACCTAGACCTAATTCGTGTGAAACACAAAATTAGGTTAGAAGCAGGAGAAATCTACCAAAAGATAATAAATTGAGAGAATTACAGAAATTAATACTACAGAATCACTAACCTTAAGAAACATCCCAAAATTTTCATATATATATATATATATATATATACACACACATTATCTCTCTTATAATGTGTAAATCCTATAGTCGTATCATCACACGCATGTGAGAAGGAGGGTGTATATATTTGATGTATGAAATAGATTTCTCTTGTGTTGGGATTTAGGCAATTCGGCTTCCTCTTGTTCATGCAAGGCTTGGGTAACCTCTTCAACATCAATTGTATATGCCTTCTTTTAAAGGCATGAATTAATCTTTTCCTGAAATATCTAGAACCTTTTAAACAAACACTACAAACCTGAAAACCTCTCAATTTCACGAGCTGCGTGAGTCAAGAAGAGAAACCAATAACAAGTCACCTAACTTACAAGTAAAGATTACTTTCTTTCGTGTACTTGATCTTAAGAATAATCTAGCTTATCTTTCCTTATCTGCACTTTCCATGTACATGGTTTATTTCATTATCTTTCATTCTTCTCTCGATTAGCTTCTAGGCCTACAGAGATTGTGCTTGCTTGAAGGTACATTCTCTCTCACACAAACTGAGTTTCAATTGCTATGATATACAGGGGTGCGATGCATCAATCCTGCTCGATTCAGACAATTCAAAACACAAACCCGAAATGGTTTCTTCAAAAAACTTTGCTATCAGAAAGCGGGAAACGATTGGCTACATAAAATCAATATTGGAAAATGCATATTGGTCCGTTAAGAACCTCCCCCTAAGCTCTGTCAAAAACCTCCCATTAAGCTCCGTCAAGAACCCCCCATTAAGCTATGTGGTCATGATTAAAAGATATTAGCCTGGTATATATGGAATTTTAATCCACTAGGAATCTCTCTTAATCCTATCCATGGCCATCAATTTAATCATTCTTTTATTAGTTTATTGAGTTATAGCTTATTGGTTGCTTCTAATTTAAGCACAAAATCATTTCTGCTGTTCTTGGTTGTTTGAGGCAGTTTGCTTCAAATAGGAGCTCATTAGAATTTGATGTTAGATACAGGTTTTTTTTTTTTTTTTTAATCGTTTATTATCATCCATTCTCTTCCCTGATCTGCTAATTAGATCTCTCAAGTAAATTTTGCCTCTAATATGTAGTTATTGCAAAAGAAATGCCTCATTGCTTTATATGTCTATGTTCCAATTATTACCGTCTTTGATCATACCACATTACCACCTCTCATTGTACATAGCATACCTATAGCAGCCGAGGAAATCAGTAACAGCAAGCCATCTTCCTACATTTCGTAGGGTAGGACCATTGTGTTGAAACTTCACATACTTGTGGCAAAATTGTCCAAGTTACAAGCATCTATTTTAAGTTTTTAACTACATAAGCTACTAAACTGTCAAAGCCATTTTATTACCAGTTTTACCGGACAAGAAATAATTTTAGACCACATATATACCTGTAGCACTTTCTCCAAATTACAGCAACCTTAAATTGCTACCAGCTTGTAGAAAACAAAAGGTAGTTGCATGTCTCCAAGACAGGACCATCAAGTTCACAACTTGACATGCAGCAAAATTGTGAAAATTACATGCATCTTTTTAGACAATACATTCTATTGGATAGTGATTGCACCATCATGAGGCTTGTTTTGACAGTGCATTTAACATCAACTGAACCAAATCTCAGTGACGCTATCAGTGGCGGAGCCAGGATTTTAATTTAGGGGGGGCAAGATTAAAAGAGAAAAGATTGAAAGTAAAATTATTCTAAAAAATAGCAATTCAATATTAATAACAAATAAATAAGCAATTATATGCTAATGTAATTGTCATTTGTCACACACAATCTAATACAAATGTAAACTTTAATTTATTTTTTTATACTTAGTTTAATTTACTCAAATGCCCTCAATGTAAATAGTTAATTAATGATAATCAAATTGAGAAACTAACTTAAATGCATACAGTTTAATCATATAATTTGATGATTTCTTCAAAGAAATTGAAAAAATAAATCATTACAAAAGTGTTAAGAATATAGCAATATGCCTACAAAGTTGTATACGTGTCTCATTGTCATAAATGCTTTTAAAAAACTTAGGAAAATTCAATTTTCTTCTTTAATTCTTCTAAGTAGTTAAAATTTTGGATTATAACAAAAATTCAAAATTTGAAATTGTGAAGAGAAGGAAGAGAAAGATTAGTAGATGCTCTAAGGTTTCCTTTAACAATTAGTCTAGAGTCACCATTTTTTTTTTCTTTTCACAATCATTGAGCTGACAATTTGTAAATGTAGACAATAAAGTAATGTCAATGATAAACCAAAATGAAAATAAATAACATCTCAAAAGTTGTGGAATTTGTCACTGAAAACATTTTGTTTATTAGCATAGTAGTGTAATTCTACTAACGTGTATAAAGGCATGGGAGAGTTTTTTAATTTTTTAAAAATTTGTGGGATTGGCAGTCTGGCACCTACTATTCAATCTTGATTCTAGAGTCCATGACTTACCATGAGGAGAATGCTAGTTTTTTGCTTTTGAGAAGCTTTCTGTCAGTGGATAGTGCAAACTACTTTCAACTATAATAACAGTATATTATACATGATTTTTTTGGCGAGCTTAGGGGGGGCAACTGCCCCCTCTCGCCCCCCCCTTGGCTCCGCCCCTGGACGCTATATAATATAGCAGCACTCTGATGTGAAATATTGGCTTATGCCGACAGGTTTATTTGCTGAAAAAACATACTTCATTGAAAACAAATAGATCAAGACAGCAATTAATGGGTCATAGAACTATCAAACTCACAAAAATCAGTCCATTATGAGTACAAACATTTGCGTTCTGACTGACAAAAGATACCATCCCACCAAATAAAACAAAGTCAAAAAACAATTTTGATATCTTCTGCAATGGATTAACTGGACCGGTCTCTTTAAAAAATAACATACCTATAACTTCATTTTTTTTGCTGTTAAAATTGCTAAATAGGCTGCTTTCCCCTCTGCCCATAACACAACAGCAGGGCCTGAGCCCTCTTTTCCGTGACAAGTTAAGTTAATTAAATGTTGGCAGAAACATTATAATATAATTTTTGTGTTATGGTCCTTCATTTTGGTCTACATGCTTTGAACATCATGAAAAAGTGATGAAGTACAACTGTCAATTAGGAGGAAGAATAAGCAGAAGAAGCCACTGGTTTCCACAATATGCTTTTAAAACTGTCACTAATCAATGCAAAGCCAAGCCAAGAAACCATATAAAAGAAAGTCTTTTAGTCCTTGAGAGACATACTCTGCCACCATACAAATCCACTATTCATTCTTGTGTGTTAAGAAAATGGGAAGCTGTTCTCCATTATTTGTGTTAGCAGTAGTGCTTATAGGGATCCCATTTGGTATAAACGAAGCAAAACTGGCTCATGACTACTACAAGTATTCATGTCCAAACTTAGAAACCATAGTGAAGAGGGAGATGCTAAGCATTTTCTTGACTGATGCTACTGCACCGGCGGCCTTTCTCCGGTTAATGTTCCATGACTGCCAAGTCCAGGTGAGGTTACACCATTTGCTCTTCCTTTTTTTTTCTCCTTTTACTAGTTTTTTTTTTTTTTTTTTTTTAGGCTTTCCAAATCATACAAATTATGTCACTAAAATTTTTCATCTTGTATTATCAATGACTGATAAAGTATCTGATGGTTGAATAAGAGATCTGTGATTCAATCTCCACTTACACCAAAAACTTATTAGTGTCTTGATCTGATGATAAAGAGTTATCATTAGGAGCGGACGACATAGGTTGTGAAATTCTCTTAAAAAAAATATATATATATATATATATAGTAAAATAGTCATTTTTTTTTTGTTCCATTTGAAAATTTTCAAGAATTAAATTGACATGGACAGGTCATGGATGAAATTGAATTCGAAGTAGAGTTCAAGGACCAAATCTTAGTTTTTTTTTTTTTTTTTTTTTAACTTTTTTCTTTGAAATAAATTCTTTCTACACCTATAAAACATTTAATCTAACTACATGACCGATCAGCATTTACTCGCTCATTTATCTCACAATAGTGGATTGTACGTGAGTAAGTCACATGCCAGTGCCACGCCTTTCTCAAAAAAAAAAGTCACACGTACATATGCCACACACCGCAAGTTTTTACATGCATTAAATTTGCATCTATATATATGTGTCTGTCCTAACTCCTACGCCTATGTAACCAAATTTGTACTTCTAGTCGTTGTACTCCTTTTATTTTTCCCTAACTTTGTTCCTAGTCTCCCACTTATTCTTTTTGTCCCTCTAAACTGGCAAGGCAATATTATTTACATCAAATTAGTATTTACAAAGAACCGTTTATTTGTTTCAAGGTGCATGATATCCCACCAAAAATAAGGCATACAATAAAACTTAGTGTGGCTCTGTATAAATGTGGTACAGATATTGCTAGCCCCTTCCCTGAATCCCTACAATGCTAGCTGATCCGCACAAAAGTTAGCTTCTCTATAAACATGTCTAACTCTAGCAAGTAGGTTTCTAAAATCAGTCCATATCTTCACAAATGTAACAGGAACAGTTCTATCTCTAGTTAAAAAAACATAATTAACCCATATTCTTTAGAATTTTATTGATAACAAGCAACTCAATACCTATGTATTGTTATAGCCTCCAACCTATACAGAAAAACCTAGACCTGATTCGTGTGAAACACAAAATTGGGTTAGAAAGCAGGAGAAATCTACCAATAGATGCAAAATGGAGAGAATTACGAAAATTAATTCTACAGAGTCACTAACCTTAAGAAACATCCCAAAATTTTCATATATATATATATATACACATTATCTCTCTCATAATGTGTAAATCTTGTAGTCGTATCATCACAAGCATGTGAGAAGGAGGGTGTATATATTTGATGTATGAAATAGATTTCTCTTGTGTTGGGATTTGAGGCAATTCGGCTGCCTCTTGTTCATGCAAGGCTTGGGTTACCTCTTCAACATCAATTGCATATGCCTTCTTTTAAAGGCATGAATTAATCTTTTCCTGAAATATCTGAAACCTTTTAAACAAACACTACAAACCTGAAAACCTCTCAATTTCACGAGCTGCGTGAGTCAAAAAGAGAAACCAATAACAAGTCACCTAACTTACAAGTAAAGATTACTTTCTTACATGTACTTGATCTCAAGAATAATCTAGCTTATCTTTCCTTATCTGCACTTTCCATGTACATGGTTTATTTCATTATCTTTCATTCTTCTCTATATTAGCTTGCCTACAGAGATTGTACTTTGCATGAAGGTACATTCTTTCTCACACAAACTGAGTTTCAATTCCTATGAGATACAGGGGTGTGATGCATCAATCCTGCTCGATTCAGACAATTCAAAACACAAACCCGAAATGGTTTCTTCAAAAAACTTTGCTATCAGAAAGCGGGAAACGATTGGCTACATAAAATCAATATTGGAAAATAAGTGTCCTGGAAAGGTGTCTTGTGCAGATATCATTGCTTTAGCTGCCAAGGAATCAGTGTCATTCTCAGGAGGACCCCATATTCAGATCCCTCTTGGAAGAAAGGACTCCACCACTTCTAATTACCAACAGGCTGATGCAAGTCTTCCCCCACAAGGAATTAAAGTCTATGAATTAATTCATACTTTCGCCTCTAAAGGGATGAATCTTGAGGAGTCAATCGCTATCATCGGTAATGGACTAAATAATTTAAGTACACCTACTAGCATGTTTAAAAGAACCTTAAGTTTAGGAAACACAAATTTTCACAATTTCTTTTAATCAGTGATGAGGTAACATGTTGTGATTGGTGTTAATAAAAGTGGTATCGGTTATTATCACATGAAAAAAAAAATGATGTTACTCCAATCATAAATTACTAATTATTTTGTAAAAATATCAGCATAAAAGAAACTTCATAGACAGAATGATTTTTTTTTTTTTTTTATGAATGCACAGACAGACATAATTGTCTTCCTCATAAGTGGACTTTGAATACTACTATAATTGCTAGAGTGACTAAAGAAACATTCAACAAAATGCACCACTAGAAGTTTAAAATGTACACTATAATTTAAGTTCATCTTGTTTTTTTAACTTAAAATTGTTCTTTGCAGGTGCACATACACTGGGTGTTGGACACTGCATGAACATTGCTAGTAGATTGTACGATCCACAGCCTAATGGTCATGTGCATTATGGATATGAGGCCTTCTTAAGATTTAAATGTCCTACAAGAGTTCCTTTATCAAACTTCACATTCGTGCCAAACGACATAACCCCCACGATATTTGATAACCAGTATTACAGAGATGTTCTAATGGGTAAAGGCTTGTTTACTATTGACTCAAGCATCTCTACAGATCCTCGAACTGCACCCATTGTTAGACACTTCGCCATTGATCAGAACTATTTCTTCCAAGTCTTCTCTTCTGCGTTTGTCAAGCTTTCTTCAACCAATGTTCTAACTAAAGGGAAAGGTGAGGTGAGGATGAAATGCAGCCGTATAAATATAAACTAGCCTCATCACACCTAATATGCACGTGCTCAAGGCCTTTTAATTTCCTCCCATATTTCATATGAAAAAATTATATAGAAAATTTATTGATAAAAATAAAAATATATATTGTTAATTTGAGTATTTCATCTGCTTTGAAGACATGAAAGGAGTATCCAAAGTTTTTTTTTTTTTTTTATAGAAAGTTTTAACAAGACACCAATCGGTTTTTGGTATAAAAAGGAATTGAACCTTAGATCTCTTATCAGAAACTTTATCAATTGAGCTAACTGAAATTCACGAGTATCAAAAAAAAAAAAATATATATATATATATATATATATAGAGAGAGAGAGAGAGAGAGACCAAAAAACGAACACATCCATGCACATCCAAAATAATAGTTTCAGTATTCATTTTTTTGTGCTAGTTTCATCACTCTACATCATTCTACATCATTGGACAAATGCGTAACTTTAAATTGGGATTAATGGAAAATTGATATTAAAAAAAAACTTTGAGAACGTAAACCCCAAATTTTAAGGGATATGGATAAGGGATAAGGTTTAGGTCCAGTGCACTGAATCTGTTAAGATGGTGACACGTGTCCAAAAGTAAACACATGTCATTATCTCAACGAGTCCAGTGCAACTAGGCACCAGGCCAAACCTCACCCATGGATAAAGGGTTAGAAACTTTTTTTTTTATTCAAAACAATAGTAATTAGTAATTATTTTTCGACTTTTTAAAATAAATAAAAATAATACTAATTAACGGGAAGCCAGTATTCCATGAGAAGTGGTAACATGTTACACTTTGACTAACCTGAAAGAAAGAGAGTGCCAAAAAAAAAAAAAGTTGTAATAATACTATACTTACTAACGAGAGAGAGGAAAAAAAAAGCTATTGAAACTATCTAAAAATACTATTCTATTTTCTTTATAAAAAAAAATTTTATTTTTTTATTTGAACTTGAGAAAGAAACTGGATGGAACAATGGTTTTTCAAATTTATTTAAAATTTAGGATTTTTAAAATTAGTAATTTTATACATCTACCCCTATTATATAAACATTTTAAATAGGTGAATTTGAGAATATTTTGATCATCCAAAAGTAAGAATCCAAATAGAAGAAACTTATTAAATAATAGTACAGATAGATTAAAGAAATTTGCTAGAAATTAATGTCATTTTTTTAGTATTTGCTCCACTGTCTGTAATTTTTATTTATTGTCCTCTTATGATTTCATTGATTTTTTAAACACCTGGCTAGGTTTAACTTTTGTTTTTAATAATATATTATTGTATCAATGGATTCATACAACAGCATATATACATAGATACATACACATATATATATATATATAAAGTTTTCTTCTAGTTATGGCTAGTATATTAGAAGAACTTCAAGCAACAATCTTTGATAGTTGTATTTAACCAATATGAGTAGCCTGCTGAATTTAACATGAATGAAGCAATTCCTGTAATAAAATTTGTCATACACCAAATACGCAAAAATTAGTCGATGCTAGACCTCAAATTATCGTAGGTAAGCCTAAAGGAAAAGAATGTTATGCAGCTGATGCTAAGTTAATGCGAGGTGAGGCCTTCTGACCATGCATGATTGCTTCATACTAGGCCATACACAATTAATCCACTCCTGCCTATGGTCGAATGTAACTCAGAATTGCTGTTTTGGGCATTTTCATCAGCCAACTCGTAACAAATAAAACATTTAGAATATGAACAATTTTCTGAACTACAAATTTGTAACCTTATAAAAAATGTAATGAGTCATACTGCTATAGTAATAATGCAATGAAGTTAAAACTACTCAAAAAGATCTCTCAGTGGGCATCAGCATGATGCACTGAAGCCCCTATGAACTATTTGATCCTACAACTCTTCGTCTCTGGAAGTAACTTTATAGTCCTACAACTCCTCTTCATCTCTGGAAGTAACTTTATGATCCTACAACTCTTCGTCTCTGGAAGTGACTTTACAGCCGCAGGTACGATTCTTTATCTCTAGTCTCTAGTATCAATATAGGTCCTGTGTGTAATGTATTCTGTAAACCTTTAGCAGGCATTCCACTTGCCGCCCAAATTATAGTTTTAAATGTGTCACTAGATTGTTAGAGGGCCGTAAGAAGATAAGCCATAAATTAATGGGGGTGAGCCTAGCAGTTCAGGCTTCAGACTTCAGAGGTATCAGCCTGACCAACCACTCCATCACTCAAGAGGCGCATGGCAGCTCCCTGAGAAAATTTCCTAGCAAACAAAAAACAGGGAACAAGGGCAGAATTACTACGACACCATTCTGTTCGGAACTCGGTCTCATAGTATACATGGTTGATGTCCTGTTGAATTAAAACAGACAAGTTAAACAACAAAAGAGGGTAGAGGAAATGGAAATTTATATTAAAAAGAGCCATAATTTACACACTGCATGTATTACAGCTCACAATAAAATAAAAACCAATATAGTGATATAACACATTTGAAGTATGGATTAATAAAAGTAACAGATAACAGTTTTGTAGTAGAATCCCATTATTACAAAGCAGGAGAAATGAAGGTTACAGGCATCAATCAACAACTTTTTCACATTTTCCTTTAATGATTTTTTTCATTTACTTAAAGAAGAGGAAAATATATTTGCATCATAACTCCATTTGCAGGGCATTATCCATCTCCATTCAAGAAACCCATTTTCACTTCCAACTATCCCCAAGTGCACCATAATTTTGTGCCATGAAGCAGTCCCAAAGACCCAAGGCTTAAACAAAGAGTACTATACCATAAATCCAAAGGATGAAAATTTTAAATGAGAAAAATCACACTTTGTACATCCTTCTATCCATTGTTAAATATACAAGATCAACAATCAGAGGAAGTGAGGCAAAATGACTACCTTAATTTCCTTGATTTGTTTAGGGCCAGCATTTGCAAAATTGAATGTAAAAGGATGCCACCCTTTATGCTCCATTTTTGTAGCAGACTGGTTCCACACAGTATAGGTTAATGTTCTTCGTTCAAGTTCACCTTCAAGATCACTCATCTAACGGGGAAGCATAAAGAAAAAAAAAATGAATAATAGTGATCCCACCAGGAAATCATGATACTAGTGGAAAACCAATCAACAAAGAGCACCACAATAAATGAAGCAGTCAATATTAAGTAAAAGATGGAGAGAAATCATTAGATAGAATTGATGAATAACAATGACAACAGTGGCTAAAAGATCACAACCACAACATGCTGCAAACATGTAACATGTAACATTGATAAAAGAGAAATCTATGACATACCGCTAACAATGTCTGCACATAATGCTCATCTGGAATACAGTTATGCTGCTTCTGAAGTTTCTGCATTTGGTATTTAGGCCAAGATCAGAACAAATTATGATTCAGTTAAAGTTGTAACAGATATAAAATTCTAATATAAGATAAAGGGAACTGTTGCAACATCTGCAAAATAATATATATAATAACCCTAAGCCACATTATATGAGATTTGCAACTTTCTTTCTGTTTTTGAATTTTATATGTATCTCACTTTATTTATTCCAGGTATATCCATTGTTCTTACTAGAAGAGAGAGAAAAAATACAAAAAGGAGCACAAACAAGTATGTGCTTGTAACTGGATTTCCTATGTTAACGAACATGATGCTCTTTAAACTACCAGTCAATACTGGTTACATATAAACTCTATTTTTTTTTAATTACATATAAACTCTATTGTGTAGACATTAACCTCAAATTTATTTACTTAAAACTAGAAATCTAGGAGGAAAAAAACTTGATATTTTTTTATAAGTATTTTTTAAAAATTAAAATATAGTATTAATTAAATTGATTGGTAAGGAAGCTATCTTCTAATTCTTCTTCATCTATCAACAAAAATTGGCAATCAAGGATCACTTACAATATTCAGCTTTCCCTTTTTGGCATCTACAGGCGGACGTCGCTGCAAAATGAGAAGCAGTTAAATAAGTTGTTGCATGATTTACCAAATCGAAATGTCAGAGCAGAAAAACAAGTTGTTTCATAATTAACCAAACTGAAATTCCAGCTTTGGACTATTATCTGTCAACTTAAAATTTTCTATTCAAATTTTCTGATGACTACCAAGAAACAAGCTCAAAAGCATGCAAATACGCACCAATGGCTCTAGATCAAATGACATTTGTTCTTTCCCATAAAAACAGTGTGAATCATGGGGTTATACATGCAAGCCCCACTGGGTATGTTTGTAACTTAGCAGTCATGGGCAAAGACAACAAAGTACATATAAAAAACACCATCATGCATGCAAAATAGTAAGGCGCATATCTTCATTTGTTGATTAGCAAAAAAATTGATTAAAAAAAAAAAAGTTTCAATGGTGGATCAAAACCTGTGTAAGTTTGCTAAAAAAAACCCTTAATTTTCTTATGACCGATCGCATAGAATCTCATTTGAAGTTTTGAGCACCACATTGGAGTAAGGCTCCACAAAAACTAATGCATATACAGCTTTAAAATTAAAACTGAGCCTACCCCACACCACCACCACCACACCCCCCCCCCCCCCCCCCAAAAAAAAAAAAGAACTCTCTCCAAGAAGAACAAAGTATCATGATATAGATGTTCTATCCACAAGTAATACTCAAACAAAGAAAATTATAAAGGACGATTATCAGAAAAGGGATAAACTTCATAAAAAGCACGCAATTACATACCTTGCAAAATTTCTTAAATGCTGAAAGAATCACCTCATCGTCTACAATGACTTCGGCATGGCTTCGAACTAAAGTGATCCACTGAAATCCCAAAATCAAAATCAAGTTAAATGGTAGATTATGAATAAATAGTAATAAAAATGCTATCTTGATCCTCAGTCAAATAATGTTTTGATGACAATGGGGGTGATGAAAATGATAATGAGATCTGAAAAAGTAGTGCTTTTAAAACTGTTTATTCTGCTTTCCAATTAAGAAGATTGGCTCAGCAACCTACAAAGTGGAAGTGATGGTCTTTTTTTTTTTTTTTTGATAGGTAAGAAAAATTTGTATTAAAAAGAAGCTACTCCATCAAAGAGATGAAGTAAATGAAGGAAATATGTACAAGCAACAAAGGAAAACAAAACAACTTATGTACAAGAAAAAAGTGAATCTAAAAACAGCAGAAGGGATTTCGGAAGTGATGGTCTTTTAAAACTGTTTTTTTTTTTTTTTGAGAAAGTAGTTTCAAAGTTCAACAAACAACAATCCTGTGGATATTTACAGCAACTTCTTACATCCAAATTTCACACAATTTAATCTCCTAAATCTAAGCCAACTACACTAATGTTTTATCACATATAAGAGTACCAAAGTAAGAAAAGTTCTCAGGAAAATCAAACTTTACTTCATGTCAAGTTGCAAGCCATTGCTAACAAACAAACAGGCCACCATCTAACCCAAACCAACAATCCTACTAAAACCAAACTACAAAGCACAAATAAAAACCAACTGACATAGAAACATTAAACAATATTTCTTTCAATAATCAACCACCAAAAGAAAATAAAATAAAAAATGAGACCTCAATACATTTAAATCAGCAATTGAAATGAAAGATAAATAACCTGGGACCCTTTTCGCCATTTCTCCTTTGGTATCACAGGTGACATCTTTGAGTTGTAGCGATTCTCCTTCTTATCAAGAAAGCTACAACAAGGAATAAAAGACTAAACATTTCTTCAATTGACAAAAGGGTGAAAAAAAAAGACTTTCTATTGATACTGAACCATCTAAAAAAAATCAGTGCTTGCTTTGCACCTCAACAATCAAAGCCCTCCATCTACCTGTCCACAAAACTCCTTGGAGAAGCCATCACGTAGTTGTATATAAAGCTAAAGTTGTACAGAGGAACACAACTGCAATATAGAGAAAGCGAAATTCAGATGTCAATTAGGAGCCAAAACACACTCTCGGGTCTTCAACAAAATAATAAAAATAGCCAATCTTTCATATAGCACAACATCAAATTGAGTCCGGTGATAATTGAAATCATTATTCTAGTCACATGCTGTTATATGTAAATTCATTTGATATAAGTGAACTCTGACCTATCAGATAATAAAATAAATCTCTGATTTGCTGGATCCTCAAGCGCTGCATCAAATAGCAACCTCTCTGCCTGGATCATACTCGATTCTCCCCATCCCACCTGCAATTCCCAATCACCCAAACCCAATTCACATTCATGTCAAGCGCATCAAATTACCAAAGAGAAGATTAAAACAAAACTCATTATCAATTCATTTAGCTTCCTACAATATACTAGAAAACAAGGGAAAATAAAAATTCTAGTCCAAAATTTTCCAATACTTGAACTGATAATTCAAATATCACTATTTAACTTAGTCCTTCCCCTGGAATCACCATTTTCCTTAGTTGGGATGTGTTTGGATGAGCTTATTTTGCTTTAAAAATAAGTTACACCTAGAAAAAGATCCAAACTTGTTACCATTATTGGAAACTAAAACAGCATAATATAAGTAAATTTTCCCGTTTTTTATCTTCTATGCGGAGCACTAAGCAATGAAGCACATAAATTTAAACTACATGTATGTTTACTAAGCAATCAAACAGAGACATTTAAATAAACAAATAAGATGAAAAATTTACTTCATTTCCGAGAAAATGTGAAAGTGGATTTGTCATTACCCAAGACTAATAATAATATTTAAAAATTTCCTCTCTACAGAGCCTGACAGTAACGAAATTCTTTTTTCTTTTTCTTTTTTTTGGTTTTCATTTTCATTCCTCGGTTTTCTCAGGAACCAAACAGAAGCTAAAAATTGAAAACAAAATTATGAAACATGGAAAATGAATTGAAGCAATTTAAGGGGGGGAAGAAAAAAGACCTGAATGCTATTCTTCAATTGTCGATCGCGAAAGAAAGTGGACCTCGATGTGGACTCATTGAAGACGAACCCGGGGGCCGAGTGAACATAGATCGAGAAGTTCGCCACGTCAGCATTCTGCGAATTTCCACAAAGCCAAGCGTTAAGCATAGGAAAATTCATTCATTCCTTTTTTAGAAATTAAAAAAAGAAAAGAGAAGAAAACCTCGAAGAAAGAGTCCCAGAGAAAATCGAGAGGGAGATTGCGACGGGCGAGAAAAAGGAAGGCGATCTTGGGGACGCCGTGGAATTGAAGGCGAAGTCGGTGACGAGACGGAGACGACGAGGAGAAGGAGATATCGGGAGGCGAATGTCGAGAGTGGAAGGTGAAGAGAGCGAAGAGAGTGAGCGCCACGGAGAGGAAAAGCAACAGCTTCAGCTTCCACTGACACTTACAGTTACAGCTCCACCACCTTATTGCTACGTGTCTCCACGCTATTGCTGCGCCCTTCTTCGTCGTCATAGCTTCTCCTCCACCTCCTAATCCTTTTTTTTTTTAATTAAGAATTAAGAACAAATCCCCCAAAACAAAACAAAATAGACAATTAAAGAGAGAAAGAGAGAGACATACATTGAAGGAGCGGTGGTGCATGGAGATGGAGTTGATGAGAGAGTCTTAACTCTTAAGACTTGAGACTTCTTTCGCTTTCTTTCTAATCTCTATTTTTTTACTGTTCCGTGTGTAATCGGAGTTTGGAGCTTGTGATTGTCTAGAAAAAGTGGAAAGGAATGGAAGAGTTTGGAAATGGAAATTGAAAACGGAAAGTGTCTTAAATAGTGAGAGAGAGCAACAGGTGTCGTCGTGTAGTTGTAGTTGTAGCGCAGTTTCCAATTTGTTTGATAGGAGAGATATACGGAGCTTATGGGGCCCGTGATATATGTGTGGGCCACAAAAAAAAAGGTGTTTTTAAATAAAAGTCTTTAACAAGTCTACTAATAATGTAAAACCAAGGACAACAACGTCAACACCCAAGTATACGTATCAATTCAATTCTTTTCTTTTCTTTTTCTCTTCTTCTCTTTTTTTTTTTTTTTTTTTTTTAATTTTTGAGTAGAGTGACAGCAAAGTAGATCTTTTCTTTTTCTCTTTTTTTTTTCCTTTTTTTTTTTTTTTGGGTTTTGTCTCCCTCTCTCTGGGGTTTGGTAGAAGAGAATGATGTACAAGTTGTATTTTGCTGAGATGCATCAAAGTGAAGGAAAAATTAAAGGACGTTGATGGAAGCTTGATTATTTTGACCAAGAATAAAGGTTCTTTTAATAAGACATCTTAAAATTCAAAATTCAGTTTTTTTTTTTTTAAACAATCCCATTTTCAGAATGAACTATATATATATATATATATATATATATAAAAAAAACAAAACAAAATGTAATATAGAGCAGTAATAAGTGAGTTTGATGTTATTAGGTGACCTTTCCAAGTATTAATAAGGGTGTTTGGTGTGTGGTCAACCTGTCCTTTAACTACCTAAAAATGATTTCATATGGGGAATCAGAAGATATTGACCAAGACCTTTCTCTTATACAGTTCAGTTCACACTGTGGGACTTTTCATTGGACCGAATGCTCCAAAGGAGAGGGACTTGCCCTATTTTTTATATTGTGTGTTTTAAATTTTAATGGGTTGCCCGGCCAGTACGCCTTCACTAATGCTAATCATACCATATAGATTTTATAAACTATATATATAAAATACCCTGAGAATGACAGAATCCATACTTGTTTGGCTGATGACCATTAAAAATAATACAAAAGCATGAATGACAGCAAAGAAACTTAGTGGACAACCTTAATCGATTCGCAAAGGTCAACCAAAAACCCACCCACAAACCTGTATCAGCTGGAAAAGAAACCAACTGCAGTATAGGATGAAAAGGTGCTACTGCCTAACCAACAAGACTACATCTATGATCATACATTCATGAATTGGTGCACAAACACCCATTGCTTGCATATAAATTTCCAGGCATTACTGCAAGGTCATAGAGGATTTGCATTGCAGGGCAAGATACAAAGTTGGTGGGTAAGTGTGAAGTCATGGCTGCTTCTTCCAGGTTGAAATGAATAAGCATCACCAACCCCTACAAGGAGTTGAAGAGGGTTATCGGGCACCAACCTTGATGTTTTCACGGTCCAAGATAACATTCAAGATCTTTCCGGGGACATAAATTCTCTTTTTGATTGACTTCCCAGCCAAATATTTTGAGAGTTTTTCATCCTTCAATGCTAACTTGAAAGCATCCTCCTCTGTACATGCTTCTTCAACCTGGATGGTACCCCTTGTCTTGCCATTGATCTGAACTGGTAAGACGATAGTCGAATCCTTTAAGTAAGCAGGGTCAGCCTGCAAAAGAACATATCAAGATATTGGTCATCATTAAGAAAAAGTTCCGTCTTGCACTTCATACCACTAGTGTCTCCACATTACAGGCTGGCAAGATATAAAGAACACTCATTTCCCCTCATCATTTGGGCCACAAGAGCTCAATCTATGTCATTCTAGAGGATCAGATTTAAGCATCTAGGTGCTACTTCATCTGTTGTTCAAAAGTCATAATATATTCTCCTGACATAATTTTCACCAGAGAATAAACTGCAAAGGCATATGACTTCCTCACTTTCACATGCATATAAGGGTTCAAGTATGTTTGTGGCTGTGTTTTTGTGTGCATATATATGTACATGTGCCCCTCTATATTCCAATACTTCCACTTTACCTAGATTACCAATAGTTGTTCAGTTATGATATATCAACAGTTAATGATCCAACTAAAAAATAAAGAAAATCAATGGTTATTGGGGCATTATGCATGTGGGTTAAATCAGCCCACATTATAGACAAAGTTTGAAGGGAGTCAAATATTGATGGTCATTGGATGTAAGGGAACTCAAAGATTCAAAATAAAAGTCAACTTCCTTAAGCTCAAAGTTCATTTGAATTATTCCCAAATGGAGCATATTTTTTCAACTATATCATAATAGTTTATTGCAACACTTTGATAAAAATTAATCATCATGGCCAGATATCTCCCAAAAAAAATATATATTTGACAACTTCCACACAGATTATCTTAAGTTCTCTATCATCAAGCTTGAAAGAAGTTAGGAATGGTGATGGCTAAACAAATATTAGGTGGAGGCATGGAGCTGCACATATGTTCTATCAAAGTGGGAAAAAAAAACCATGAAAAATGACAGCTATACAATATAATCATGAGGATACCTAAATACTCAAAACCTATAATTTTATTCCACAATATATGAATATTGGCTGATCAGAAAGTATCCTGAAGGCCATTAAGAATTAGAAGATATTTGAAAATTAAATTAATAAGCCACTCAAAACTCCAAATAATTTTAAAAGATAACAAAATAATACCTTAGGGAAAGGTTCATATGCGAGTGATGTTGAGTGTCCTAGACGTAACCAAAGCTCCTCTGCCATGTGAGGCGCATATGGTGAAAGCAACAAAACAAATGCTTCAAATATTGATCTTGGATGTTTATCCCACTAAAAATATGAAAGAAAAAAAAATGATCAGACCAATAAGAGAACCAGAAATTGAGATAGAACTAAAATTGGGGGGTGGGGGTGTATTCTTCCAACCATCAACAAGATCATGAGAAGTAATATTGCAAAGTGTTGCTTCTAATGAGACAATGAATTAAAATTTTTCTCCCTATGCTTATTGACATTCCTAATCCACTAAAGTTTTTGACCCCTAGAAAAATGAGTATCTTCAAACTATAAGCAGAAAGTTCAAATAAATCTTTCTGCCTTGGATAGAAAATTAAAAGTTGATCCAAAATGAAAATTTACAAGTTAGTTCTAAAACTTTCACAGAAAAAACCTTATATGCTGCATTAATGAACTCCATCATTGCAGAAATTCCAGTGTTGAACCGTGTCCCTTCAATTTCGTCTGTTACCTGCAACTCAGAATCAATACTCATTGGTTAGAGGATTCTTAAATGTATAGATGCCAGAAACTTTTTAAAAATATTGCACCAATTCTAGACAGGTGTCAAACTCAGAACCCTCATGAATTCTGGTAGAAAGAAGTCTTACTGCATCAATGATCATGAATGATGAACTAACATTACCAAGATGGTAGGCTATTTGGTTATCTATTTACAAGCTTTAAATACTTTATTATGCACCTTAAGCGCTACAGAATCATACATACATTTGCACGCTAGCTCTTTTTGGGAAAAAAAAAAAATTCAAGCAATCAGGCATCCACAACATGTACAAGTATACTAACAACCATGGTTTATTACTGGTAGTAATACCCCGGCTGTGCATGCTACCCATCCCATACAGACGTATCATGTATGTGACACATGCCGTATGGTTCTCACTTGAGAGATTCCAACCGCCAAAGATATCTGCTTTATGTAACTCTAGTATTCTCCTTTAAAAATAAAGAACATTGTTAACATGCACTCTTTTATAACAGCTTTGTTTCATATCAGAGTACAAATTTATCTTACCCATCCTATGCCATAACACATGATAGTTTCCCACAGGTAAGACCATATCCAAGTCTATGCAGCAAATATGTGTTTACGTAATACAATACAAGTAAAATATGGTTGTGCGGATGCATTATTCAAAGTCAAACTACATCTAAAATTAAGTGATTCACAAGTGTCAAAAGTAGTTGTACAGATTGAAATGAATCATGTCCAAAAGAAAACTTATAAAGGAGAGGAGCAACCAAAACACATATAAAAAAGAAAAACTATGATCACAGAAGTTGAGATGTGACCTTAGCAATGCATTTATGGAGGGAACGAAGTTGTTCCAGAGTAGGTTCTTCATCAATTGCCACTGTGCCATCCCTGAATGTACCATCAGGTGAAGGTGAACCAGCAATCAGTCTCCAAGTTCTTCCTAAAAATCGATGAACACCTTCAATACCACTAGTATTCCATGTTTTTGAGTCCCTAGAAGCACAATAAAGAGCAACATTACGTAAGAAATGAGAATATTTTTGTCAGTGCTCTTTATTTAGAAGCATGGCTTAAATTGACAGAGAGATCAGAAAATTCTGTTCCAGATATGATAAAAACAAAACACTCAAAGGAAAACCTACCTTAAAGGTCCCATGAACATTTCATACAGGCGAAGAGAATCTGCACCATACTCAGAAACAACGTCATCAGGATTCACAACATTTCCCCTACTTTTACTCATTTTGTGAGCACGAGCAACCAAACGAATTTTTGGATTGTCTTTCAGGACAAAAGAATCCCCAGATTTCACAACCTACGTAAGAATTATGATTTTGTCAAAAGGGTGGAGAGAGTGATGCCAGATGACAGCTTCATCCCTTTACTAGAAGTGAAGGAATGCATTAAGATGAAAAAATATTTTTAGAAGCACCCAGAACATACTTTCTCCTCAGGGATTCTTTCTTGATTAGCTTCACCCAACATATCAGCAGAGTCCGCAGATATAAAATTTCCATCTGAATCTTGGAAAGCCATATATTGTACCTGCAACCTGAATTATTAGTAACATGTAATGATGGAGAATTGCTTTATTATGCTTAAGAAACTACACATACTTCTCCAAGGATGATTCCCTGGTTTATGACACATTGGAAGGGTTCCTTGGCGGACACAACACCAATGTCATAGAGAACCTGAGATAGAGAAATGTGAATCAGATTCGATTTTAAGTATTGCAACAAAAAAAGGAGGGGGGGGGGACATTTGACTATCGGGCAGCATCACTCAGTTCCAACAACCCCTAGCTCCATTTGGATTTGTCAAGCTAATGAAAACTATCAACAAGAATGAGACTCACCCACAAGCAAGCAAACTTATTTATAGAAATCATAATTTCATAATAAATGAAAATTTGTTTTTATCCTAGACTTCAACCGCAAGAATGATTTTAATAGATGATAACAGACTTGGCAGTTCCAGAAACAGGTGCAATATCCAGTGGATCACAAGGATTGTGCCAAAGGGAAGTTGAATAATAGCATGTTCACAAACCTTGTGCCAGAACCTGGAATAAAGTAAATGAAGAACTGCATGTTCAGCGCCACCAACGTACACATCAACGGGGCTCCAATACCTGCAGATGAGAATATGCTTCAAAAGCTAAGAAACTAAATCATGTTAAGCTAAAAAATTAAAATGCCACAGATTAATCATGTAGAGAAAAATACATTAAGGGAAATACACATTTTGTTGGTAAAAACCACTCTTACCTTTCTTTTTCCTTATCCACCAATTCTTTTGAATTACTAGGATCCATAAATCTCAAATAGTACCTGGACATGGGTAATAAAAGTATAAGATCCCAACTCTCCAAAGAATTTTATATTTGAATTTGAGTAAGTAAAAAGGTCCTGCATATGACTCACAAAAAGTACTGAAAAGATAACAACAATAATACTTCCATTCAATCTCACCCCACAATCATCCTATCACTAACAGTTCTAACTAAAATTCAGACCCTATTAAACATTATAACCATTGACAAAAAATAAACAGCTAAAAATGAGTATCAACCAATTAAAATTCAAACTACTGAACATCATAAGCAAAACATTACCAACAAGAACCAGCCCATTGTGGCATGGTGCTTGTTTCTCGTGTAGCAGGTTTTCCAGATGAAGGATCCATTGTTTTTACCTGCAAATCATTCACAAAAGTGAAGGTGTCAAAAGTTAAGGAATGCTAAAGGACTGGTCAAAGTGCCACTCAAAAATAATTAGAGAAACTGAGAAGAGACCAATCAGAACTATCTCAAAGATTGAACAACACATAGCTACCTTAGCAATTCATTCACAACTCCAAAACCTGTCATAAGGGCTTCCATTATCAGATTTGTAGCAGTGACATTAGGCAGATTATACTTGGATACATGTTTCAGGAGTTTGTAAGTATTATGCCTCTGTAGATATGAATTAACACAGTTTCACAGCAACTCAAATTGATGTTTCCATGGGTCCATAGCCATTGCTGGCAATTGATATGAAGGTTGAAATTCTAAAAGCATCCCAATGAAAACCTTGACAAGCTTTCATTTTTTTTAACTCTATTTTTCAGCATCCAAATTAACAAATTCATGCATCTGGTAGGATTATTGTTTAGTCTTTTAGTTGAACAAAAGTTTAACTAATACCTTCCAATTCCCATCCCAACTCTTTACAGCCTGTATCAAAGCCTAAGGCAGGATTACCAACTAATCATTAAACTACTCTGATATTTTCATTAAAGGTTAAGAATAAAATAAATTTAAAAGGAATTTTTTTTTTAGAGAAATATATTATAAACCTGCAAAAAATGCACCCGGAATTTTGAGGTTTAAATAGATTTTAACTTTGTTGATGATTAACAATAAGATTATTATGTACCTCACCAGAACCATACATATGTTGAAAAATAAAGAAACCAAATCATATATACAGAGTAAATAAGAGAGAGAGAGAGTTAAAATTACCCAAGACACTGCTTTTGATAGTGGTGGTTCCCCTGTTCCGGTGGGAGTGAAATCATCCAATTCTGGTAGGGTAAGAGGCAGTTCAGTTTCAGGAAGTGGAATAGTCTCACCAGTTTCATCCAAGAAAATGACTGGGATAGGTTCCCCCCAATAACGTTGCCGAGCAAAAAGCCAGTCCCTCAACTTGTAGTTTACCTAAAGAAAGACAAGTTTGAGATAATGCAAATTATATCATACATATAAGAGGTATTATAAACCACCCCCACCCCCTCAGCCCTCCCCCCAAAAAAAGGAAACCTCTCAGCCGTATCTTTAAACTTCAGATAAACTGAGAAAGGCACCTTTTTCTTCCCATTTCCAGTTTTATCAGCCCACTCAATGACTTTAGAAGCAGCTTCTTTGCTGAACAAGCCATTAATGTCAAGCCCCAACATTGAATTTGATGAATTTATAATCAGGCCTTGACCCGGAAAAGCAGATCTAGAATCAGTGAGACTTTTATCCTCTGGTGTCACAACCCAACGAATTGGAATGTCATACTTCAAAGCAAACTCATAGTCACGAGTGTCATGAGCAGGTACAGCCATAATTGCTCCTGTTCCATAACTGCACCAATAACGAATCATTAGCATTGCAATCATATTAAATAAAAACTCTCCAAAAAATGTTAACAATTCCATTAAATATATTTGCATAACATGACATATAATCAACTAGTCTATATCATAATATATAATATATACGAGTAAAAGTTGCAACATCAGCATACATGCATCTGCCAACAGATGAATTGCTGTCAATAAGGAAAGAGATGAAGTATGAGGCAAACAAACCTCCCAAGGACATAATCAGCAACCCATATAGGAATAGCTTCCCCATTAGCAGGATTTCTTGCATAACAACCACTAAAAACCCCAGTTTTTTCCTTCTGAAGTTCAGTCCTTTCAAGGTCACTCTTCCTTGAGGCCAGATCTATATATTCCTCCACCTGTGCTCAATATTGTTGTCTTCTAATTAGCCATGGTAAAGAAATATTTTGAGACAAATTAGGGAAAGAAACATAATCACATACATATTTGCTCTGGGCCATGGATACCAGTGATGGCAACAAAGTATGCTCCGGTGCCACAACTAAGTAGCTGCAAACAAACAACTGATGAGAATGAATCCTAATCTAGGGACAGTTATGATAAAAAATAATAATAAATAAATAAATAATTGCTCTCTAGTTATACCCAATGCATGAAAGTCATGAAATACAAGCAACAAGAAAAACAAGTAAGAGGATTACGTAGCCCCAAAGATGGTATCAGGCCTTGTAGTAAAAACTGTAATCTTTATATTTCTTTCTTGTCCATCACTGTCAAGAACATAAAATTCCATCTCAGCCCCTTCAGACCTCCCTATCCAATTTCTTTGCATGTCCTTTACACTTTCAGGCCAGTCTAAGTCATCTAAATCTTCAAGAAGACGATCAGCATATGCAGTAATCTTGAGCATCCATTGCCTCATTGGCTGCTTGGTAATAAACAATGACACTGTAAAATTATAAAACCATTCAAAAACTGCAAATAAGAGAGGAAATTTTATAAAACAGACTCATGGCTTATAAAAGATAGATGCATTGAACCGGCATACCTTTCTTATAACTGGATGACCCCCCCGTTCACTAACACCATCTATCACCTCCTCATTTGCCAAGACAGTGCCAAGAGCAGGACACCAATTCACTGGCACTTCAGCCTGAACATATACTAAGTACACTATTAGATCTCTTTTATAATTGGATTCAAAAAAATAATGCCAGCAAGATTTTATTTTACCTGATATGCCAATCCTCTCTTTAACAACTGAAGAAAGATCCACTGTGTCCATTTATAATATTCTGGTTCTATTGTAGAAAATTCACGATCCCAATCATATGAAAACCCTAATGATTTAAGCTGTAAAGCAAATAAGATGCAAATACATGAGAAAAAACTTCACCCATCTGCCAGAACTATGCTATATGTGAGGCTGAATGATTAAATGAAAACCAAAATACTAGCATCAAAATTTAAAAGTGCAAGCAAAGACTATCATGCCTCTAAATTCTGTTGAAAACTCCAGGTACAATGAATTTTTTCTACCCCAGGCTACACTAAAGCCCACTAACAGTAACCCCTTCTCCCCCCCTGTTGATTGGAGTGCAATTAAATATGAAGTGTTATAAATCCTCCAATAATTAAACATCATGCTGAACACTACTACTAAAAATCAGATCAGATTAACAAACGTCCATATCGCACCTAGGTTTAACATAACATGGTACCATAATTAAAATATCAAATTTATGTATACAAGTTTTGAAGTACGTCTTTGAGTCACACTCAAGTGATTCCAGACCAGTAACTAACTCTTAGAACTTGAAAGAATCCCAATAGAATTCAATGCCCCATAACCAACATTAAGCTATAGATTGCAAATTCCTAAAATCTCTATTCATTACCAAATACATGCTTTAGGCATTAGAGTTACTAAGAAACAGAAAGAACATTACATCACCTGAGAACGAAAGCGGTTGATATTCCTAAATGTTGTGATATTTGGGTGAGTTCCAGTCTGTTGGTAGTAACCAATAAACAAATGTGCATAAGCACTGCATAAACTCAATATAGTGAGTAGCATATATATATCACAACAGAAAAACAAACCTGAATTGCATATTGCTCTGCAGGCAATCCAAATGCATCCCATCCCATTGGATGCAAAACATTGTAACCCTGCATGCGTTTGAATCTAGCAAGAATGTCAGTGGCAGTATACCCCAGTGGATGGCCAACATGCAATCCAGCTCCACTGCATCAGTTGATAAAAATGAGCACAGGAACCTCAGTCACAACCACCCAACTCACAAAACTTACATTGTTTAAATTACAACAATTAAAAATGGGATTAAGAAACCAGTCAATCTAAATTGTTTATTCCCAGCATAGTTACTATAGAAGCCTCGAGCAGTGAATATTTCATTGATCAAATTGCACAACAGATACTAACTAAAACTGCTTCTTCACAATTTTACATGCTTAATCCTATAAATAATTTCAGACACATAAAAAATCAAATAACCCAGATTGGCAAACAATCCCAAATGCCTAATCCTAGCACTTTTAGCTAGTAACAGATAGCATTACAACTTTTATCAATCAAAACTACAAACATAGAGTAAATAAAAAAAATGGGTCTTTGCTCTTTCACATTCTTAATTACTTGTGCATCAAAAAAAGATATAACATTTGAGAGAAAAAAGAGAGACCTGGGATAAGGAAACATGTCAAGAACATGGAACTTAGGCTTGATCAAATTGCACAATAGATATACAATTTTACATGCTTGATCCTATAAATAATTTCGGACACATGAAAAATCAAATAACCCAAATTGGCCAACATTCCCAAATGCCTAATCCTAACACTCTTTACTAGTAACAGATAGCATTACAACTTTTATCAATCAAAACTACAGACATAGAGTAAATAAAAAAACTGGGTCTTTGTTCTTTCACATTCTTAATTACTTGTGCTTCAAAAAAATACAAAAAATTTGAGAGAAAAAGAGAGACCTGGGATATGGGAACATGTCAAGAACATAGAACTTAGGCTTGGAAGTATCAATTTCATCTGGGGTTCGAAAAGTTCGATTCTCTCCCAATAACGCTGCCACTTGGGCTCGATTTCGAGAAAAGGGTAAGCCTTTTTCACCACAAGCTGCTTATCTTCTTCCACTTCATTCACTCCTCGAGTCACCGAGCTTCTGACAACACTTACATGGCTGAAGAAGAAGCTATTCTTCTTGTTGTTACACAAGCTGAGACAAAAAGAGCTTTTCTTGGTGGTAAAGGATTTTCTAGAGTGAAGTGTTTGTAATTGTGTGGGAAAGAGAAATGTGTGTGAGCGTGGTGGAAGTGGTTGGATTTGTATATGAGTCTCTAGTAAATGCTTGCTCATTTCGCATTAACACTTTGAAAAGAAGAAGAACAAGATTTTGGAAGTGTGTTTGAGAGTAGCAAGAGTGGCCTAGGATTGAAGGAAAGGAATTATGAGATAATGTAATTCTGGCGGTTTAAAACTGATTGGCTGCACTGCTCTTATTGATTGAAGTTTTGGGTCCAAGTCCAAGGATGGAGTTTGGACTTAACTAGTGAATTTAACATGTGGGTCTTTAGAATGTAAGGATTGGGCTCTACCCAACCCATTTTCACTTTTCTTTTTCTTTTTCTTTTCTTTTCCTTTTTTTTTGGGGGGGTGTTTTTGGATGCTTTCTGAGTAAAATTTATTTAGTGTGCTTAGGTTTTTATACCTTTATGAGGACATTTATTCTATGAACAATAATTTCACAAGAAGCTAAGATGTCAATTCACCATAAACTCAATGAAGTCTTTTTGAGAATCAAAAGCCATCACAACTAAAAAGTTACTCAAAAAACAAAGAAGAGTGAGTCTAGTATGGAGAGAGGTTTAGGTGTAGTGAATAGGTTGACACGAATTAGACTATACAAAGACAGTGGGTCCCACAACTTGAGTGTATTTACAATATTGCCTTCAGAACTCATATCTCATCACTCAGAAACAACTTTTCTTTTTCTTTTTTTTCTTTTTCACTCACCCATCACTCATTTTGTTGAGTTATAGGTGATAAGAACTGAAAATAAAAACTTGGCCAAACATGCTTCTTAAGCGTGAGACCCATCAAAATGAGTAATGGATGATGGAAACAAAATAATGAGTGATGAAAATTGCCTAAACCAGATAGGCTCTAAATAGTTTGGTTATTGGGAAAGCCGTCAAAACTCAAAAACGCTGCTAAAAATGATATATCCTTACTCTTTTGCGTGTCTCTCACAAAATATAGGTTGAAAACTGACATGTCTTCAATCTTTTGCTTGTATTTCATAAGATATAATACTGAATTTCAATTTAGATTAATTTCATTTTAAAAATAAGCATCTAGGACTTCAAAATGAGTACTAATTTGGCCTACTTTGAATCTAAAATAAATGACAACTGATTTTTTAAAATTGGTCATATAGTACAATCCACAAATTTACTGGATTTAATTCCCTTAACTGGCCCAAGCCTACTTTTTCAAGAATTTTGCTGGCCCAAAATAACCAAAATTATTTTAAGTCTTTTAAAGGCTATGATATCAATCTACAATACAATTTGAGCCAATAAATTATAAAGAATTCTAGCCATTGATTTTAGAGGAATAAGAATGGTAAAATGGAAGTAAAAATATAAGGAAAAATAGGTTTTAGGATATAGAAATTCACTTAAAGATAAAGATGTTGATAGTTTATTTCTTCCCTTTTTTCTTGCTAAAAAGAAAATGATAATAAAGTTAGCCGCAGCTATCCTCCAAATAGCTCCAATCACCCTTTAATCTACTTTAAGTAGGTAAAGGACATCAAAATTATTACATATATAAGCTATGATAGTTTAAACTCACTTTTACATTAAATTGTAGGAGCATTTATAGATCCAAATTGTTCACACGAATTAATCAAAGTATGAAGGTAGACAACTTCCACATTTAAATTCAAAAAGGGCATCTTTATTTATTTTTAAACTTACAACAATTGAGCACAAGATTTGAATCCAATTTCTCCCGATAGATAATTTATTAATTTTCAAATTGTCCTTATTCATCAGGTCGTTTTTTTAACTATTATCACAATAACTTTCATTATATGTCAAGATTTGGGTAGATCCCATAGACCCTGATGGAACATTGCCCTATTATAGATTACATTTCTTAATGAAAATTTTATAATTTACCCAGAAACTTGTTAATGGCTGCAACAACATTGGAGAGAGAGAGAGAGAGAGAGAGAGAGACTATTTTATATAAACCTCAAAATAAATTTCATCAAGTAATTGTCCCACTTATTACAATGTGTACCTCCACCCATGAAGGTCAAGCCCCTATTTACTGTATCTACAAAAGAACCTAATTATTTAGTTCCTCCAATGCTGAGTTAGGGCAGCTTCCAAAATACTTAATTATGGGTTGATAACAAGGCTTCTAAATCAGTAATAGCTTGGTCAACTGCATAGATGATCATTTTCTTGATCTGTTCCACCCAAAGACCACACCAGAAAAATGGTTAGAATTAGAGTAGAATGTAGGAATGTTATACATAGTAACATAGACTAGAGACCAAGGTATACAAGATGAAACAAAGAGAGTAAATTTTTATGTAAATCCACACATAACTATGAACTATCACTAAAATAGTGCTGGGGAAAAAAAAAGGGGGAGGGGGGCATGTTACCATAGAAAAGACCCATTACCTCAAGTTTATCTTCTCTGGCCTTGTGATTGATAGGGAGTTGTCGGAACTCCTCAGTTAATCGGAGGCACTCATGAACATTTTCAGGAGAGACAAAGTCAACAGCAACTTTTGTACATGACTGTGCAGGTGGGAGTAGAATAATTAGCACCATACAATAGAACATATTTGATTAGAGACATGTAACCTGACTGAAGATTAAGATTGATAATGTAAGGAAATTATTACCTTGAGATTCCTAACTTGGTGCGGGCATCCAGCAGGTATAAATACTGCTTCCCCAAGCCTTTGCACAAAGGTCCACGGTTCAACACCTACAAAAGTGAAGCAATTGTGTAAATAATCATGCAAGGGTATCACTAAAACATTATTGCATTTTTATCATACTCACCAAATTCTTCCTTTAGCTTCCTTTTGTGCTCCAAAGTTAAATAAAAGGATTGGTCATGAATTGGGTGGACAACCTAAAAAAGCATTATCTATCAGAGACTGCACATGAGACATGGCTAATCAGAAGCTTAACTTGCTAATAAGTTACCTGTTCAACAGGTGAACAATAGGTGTGCCTAAATTCGTTTGCATGCTTTCTAAGATATGCCTCTAATTGAGGAACATCTTCCCTCCGAAAAATGTCCCATAAAGCACTGCCTGTTTCTTCTGTTTCTTGTTCCGTGGAGAAACCAGGACAAGTAGCCCCTTCTATGTCACTTTTTGACATCTCAATTTTACCATCAAAATCAGATGGATGCTTGCTCATAACTGCAATTTCTAGGACCTCCATGTCCTCACCGTTGCTATGAACAAGTTTTTCAGTTGGACAGCTTAACTCCTCTCGATCTAGACACTCCTTCCAATCTTGGGCCCTGTGCCTTTCTTTTAAGGTTGCAATTGCTGAGCGCTGCTTGTCGCTCAACACTACTTCTGCTGTATGTGTCAAAATATTCACCTGCATTAATCAACATTGGAAAAAACATGTAACACTGTTGCTTTTACCAAAAAAAAAATGGGAAAGTTTTTCCGCATCCCATTTCTATAAGGAAATTATATTTTATCACATGTAGCAATTGTAGAGTATAAACAATTATCGAATAACACAATTTGGACCATTAACTTAAAAGAATACAAAATTATTGGCTACATGGCCAAAAAGGACACTTGCAAATGATTATTCACATCTATAATGTTTCTAAGAGCCCAATATTCTCATGTTCAGACATTGTTAGGAAGTTTTAAATCAAAATTGACCAATGCTTACAGTCTTCACCAAATACACTGCATTGTTTAATTTTAAGTTACTCTGTTTACACGCAGTTACAGCTAAGCAAGCCTTATAACAGAGTTTCTATATATTTTAAAAAAGAATTCTAAATATTAATTTCAATAACCACATTCGAAATTGTTAAAAGGAAAAAATTTAGCAGGAAAAAATATTGATAGTTTTGAAAATATATGTGCAAGCGCAAAAAGCCAACAAAAACTGTTCCTTGACTCCAAAATATAACTAAATTGCACTTTTCATATCCCAAAGTCTATGACAGTTTGAAATGGAAACAAAGAGAAACAATTTCTCCTCATTCAAGAAAAAATCTACAACCTCATATGGTGCACAATGTCACGTGTTACAAGTCCTTTTGTTATAACATACCGCATCTGACATATCACAATGAAGCTTAGTTACAGAGTCCCCTCTTCCAAGCTCCTCTGCGAGCCCATAACCAATATATGTTTTTGGACCCAGGTCTGGTTTCAACACACCAGGAGGCAACTTGACAGCTAAGTTAAGGAGGCCTGACCTAGGATCTGTGTACTCTTGAAATGGCAATGCACGGATAAATTCATCACAATGACGGGGCAAAAAATCCTCGAACTTGTTAGAGGGGGGCCAGTCCTTTAGTTTGAGCATCTCAGGCCAAAAGTTATAGTATGTTCTACCTTCCATATAGCCTTGAAAAAATTCACGGGTCTTAATCTCCACCTGCATATTTTAACAAAATCAACATTGGAAGTACAAAATTGAGCAGGCATAACCTAGCAGGATAATAATATATTTGAGCAAAGAAAATAATGTTTCAATTAAAAGTCCAGAAAATAATGGGTTTTGAAAACATAAGAAAGTGGTATAATGGGTGCTTGTGTGATTGGGGTGTGTGTGTGTGTGTGTGTGTGAGAGAGAGAGAGAGAGAGATGTATGTTAGAACAAAACAAAAGACAAAGAATAAATTCCACACTCAAGAGCTATAAAACCAAAAAATTCCTACAAATACTATATGGAAAAAGAAAAGAAGATTATATGATTTAACACATGATATCAAACAAGTAATACTGACAGACAGTCTTTGGCTGAGAAATATAGAAGTGCAGAAAGGGGAAAGGTAACTAAACCTCACAACCAGCCAGGCAATCAATGGCCTTCATTTCTGACATTTTTGAGCTGATATCCAAATCCACACTTTCACATAATGCACGCCAGATGACCATTGGCTCCCAGCTTAAACCAGCTGTCTGTTCAAGAACATCACGAACAATAACTGGTTCACCATTAGTCCAACACTTTTGGAAGTGCAAACGCTCTTCTTCTAGAAGACTGTAACTGGAAGATGGACAGTACAAGTCATTGTCATCACAATCTACTCTAGAAGCTGCTCTTCGGAAAATCTTCATACTCTTTCCAGTACATTTATGCTTAAAATTTGTAGGTTGAGCTCTAAACATCTCCAATAAATTTCCTGCTTTGATTTCTAAACTTGAAATCCACCCTAGTGGAAGGATACGCCTGAGCTCCAATACACATTCACCACACCCACCAATTTCCTTTGGAGCACAAGTAACACTTCCATCACCATTGGCACTCCATTTGATAAAGGACTTAACATGTTCCTTTGAAGTTTTTAAAAGACATGATTCGGGTAGAGGATCTCCACCATGCATGTAATCATAGCCCTTGTTGATGTATTGAAACTTCATTTTGCCACGGCTTGTAAGACTTTCCTTTCGAATTTCTTCACAGCAACTGAGACAGAGTTCATAAGAACATGTTGGGCAGCTTCGATGAAGGTCTACAATTGAAGTTGCACAATGATTGCTGCTCCAAGGCCAATAAAAAAAGCATTTAAAACAAACATTGCAATTAGCACCTCATAGAATTATAGAATTTCATAAAGAATAGTTTCTTACCAAAAGATACGCTCATCATTATAACAAATGGTTTGTTGTACTTCAATTTCAGAATATGGTTTCCCTACCACAAATATTTTCCGTAAGCAATGTCTACAATTCAAACAGAAAACTCAAACCCAAAGCTTAATTATACATACTTTGAATATTAGCCTCAATCTCCATTTCCTTAGTTTGTTCTTCACAAATTTGTTTCAAATACGGAAGCAAAGAACAAATCAAATACTGGAGATGGTGAATCTTTTCATGACTGGGTATGTCCCTCTTTGAAGTCTGAAGCTTAGAAAGATTAAAAATAATCAGAGCAAGCATTTTGAAGAAATTTACAGCAGTGAGATAAAAAAAAATTAAATAAAGTCAAAGACAAAACCTTAATCATCCCACTTGAGTGCAAGCACACATTACAGTTGCAGTTTCTACGGCAAAATGGGCAAAGCATCGAAACTTCTTCTTCTTCTAAGTGGGGGTACCTATATACACACAAAGAGCAAGAATGATGAATTAAAACAGGGGGGAAAAAGGAACATCTCTAAAGAAAAGTTGAATGTACAAGGAATACCATACCATTGCTTGATACACTGGATGCAATACATTTTCTTCTTACACTTAGTGCAAGGAACAACAACAAACTTTTTCTTCATACACTGATGGCATTTTAAGCGATCTTCTCCATTACCCTGTTTATGACAATAATTATGAATACTATGCAGTGAATGAAGAAAAAAATTAAAAGAACTAATTCCTTCAATGGAATTGGAATATGAAGATACATATAGGTCTACTATGAAAAAGGCATAGAGAAAAGAAGTTACCTTCTCATTTATTGGACTGCATCTCTCCTTGCTTCCAGTACACACATTACCATTCCTTGACTCATAATTTTTCTCTCTTGCATCATCTGAATTTCTTTCAGTCATCACACTATCCGAATTCCTAATTCTTTTCCGTGATCTCGCCTTAACAAGAAACATTGTTTCTTCATCTTCTTCAAACTCGTCGCTAAAACAATCATCTTCGGAATGTCTTTTCTTGTTTAGGGCACTGCGGCGCTTCTTTGGATTGCTTTGATCACGTGAGAACTCAACATCATGAATATTCTGTACTTTCTTGGTTGAAACTTTTGTTCTCATCTCTGATGACAGAGCATGGCCATCCTCTTCCTTTTCTGATTTTGATCTATTACTTTCACTTTCAAGTTTTTCTTGAGCCCTTTCCTTCTTCTGAACCTTGGAAACCTTTTGAAAATTAGAGACTCTCTGATAATTGTTTGGATATTGGCCCAACCGTTTTTCACACAAAATCTCCATTGCTCACTGCAGAAAGAACAGAAACAATTGGAACTTACTTCATAGTTTATTGGAATCAAACTCCCAGTTCTATCACAGCTTCAAGCAATTAACAATAATTAATCTCAATTACACAGAAACCATAAGGAACAAAACTACAATGATTGCCACACTCTAAAAAACTCAACCTCAAAGCTGTCCATAAATTTTTCATTCTCAGCCCAAAATATTAACAGCACAAGTGATCTCACAATTAAGATTGTACATTCAGAAACAATTTTCACAAAATCTCATGGAACCAAGCAACAGAAATTACCACATTCTAGAACTACACAACTCAATGCAACATGAACTCTTAGATTAGTCACTTACATTTTCATTCATAGAATTATTTACACACACACAGCTACACAAGTCAATTGCAACAAGAACTCTAAGATTTTCACTACTTCTTAATTCATGGCCCACAAAATTCAATGCAACAGGAACTCATACATTTGTCAATAAATCTTTTAATTTTTAGCTACAGAAACACACATATTAAGCATTATCAATGAAAATCACATTCAGAAACAAAAATTCACAGAATCATATGAAAATTATGACAATGCTCTTTAATAAAAACAAAAACAAGAATTCCCTGAAAACATTTTCCAAAAACCATTCCAACCACATAGAAATCAAAAACCCACCAAGCAAAAATGACAAACACGCAAAACCCAATATGAATTCAGCGATCAAACATCATTGCCATTACCAAGAATTCTAAATTCTGTAAAGTCAACGCAGCAGAGAACACAGCCACAATCAGCAGGGTTGACCCCAACTCAGAAAAAAAAAAAATCAATCCCAAAAAAAAAAAAAAAAAAAAAATCACTGGATCAAAAAATTTTGATTAGAGCTTGAAACCCATCACAATTTCAGCTACAAAAAAAAACCCAGAATTCAGATTCTCAATATTTCCACACCCAAAAAAAAAAAAACAGAGACATAAATATTACTGATAAACAATAAAAAATAATAGTTAAAGATGAATTCTTTTCTAAAAATAAAAAAATGGGTATTGATTACTGACCTGATTATTGAAGAGGCAAAGGAAAGCAATGTGTAAAAGCATGAAATTTGGGTTGGTGGGAATCACACGAGGAAAACGATTCTATTTTCTTTTTTGTTGTTTTGTTTGTTTGGACTTTTTTTGTTTTTCTTTGGTTTGGGTGTGTAATAGTAAAATATAATAAAAAGGGTTCTAAAATTACCAAAGGGCAATGATTTTGAATGGTAAAAAGAAAAAGGGAGGTACTGAAACTTTTGCGAATCAGAGGGTGGGTATATATACTATATAGGAGTGTGTGCGTGTGTGCGCTTGATTGGGAATTGGGTTAAAATGGCACTTTTTTGCTGTTTTGGTTTCGTTGGGTTTTAGTTGTTTTTTTACTCAAGTTTCTGAGTGAAAGTTTTAATTTTTGTTGGAAAGGAAAGAGTCTTTTTCCTTGTGTCATACTACTAGCAGGAGTGGTACTAGTAGTATGGTAGATAGTAATATAGTATTAAAAAATGAATATTTCAAGATAAAGTGTGAAAAGTATGTGCTTGGCTTGACATGTAGGGGAAGCAAAAGAAATGCAAAAAGATCTAGTCCCAAAAAATATATATATAGGTAAAGTTTTGCCACAATTTTACCATTGGTGGATAACAAGTGGTGATTTATATGAAAGTAATTAACAGTCAATTACAATCTAACATATAAGAGAATTGTAACAAAATTTGTAAATTTATTTTTGATGTAGAAGAACTCAAAGAAATGAGTTTTTTTTTTTATAAGAAGTGGTTGCATAATAATCTTTACATAAGATAAGTGTGTGTTTTTTTAATGAGAAACTATGTCAGATTCTAATTTATATTATTATTGATATAATTTTTTTGTGATGGTAGAAGAACTCAAAAAAATGAGTTTTTTTTTATATTGATAACCACTACATAAGGTAAGTGTGTTTTATTTTTTTTTTAATGGGAAACTATGTTAGTTTCTAAATTAAATTATTTTGATATTTTCATAATAAATTATAATCAATTAGGTGAGTATTTTTTTACCAAATCTCTAAATAAATTTTTATTTGGTAATACTTAATACTTATTCATTTAACATGTATTATATATATAAATTTTTTTGTCAATTAAAGAGAATTTCTATTTTTATTTGGTTTATTTAATTTATATATATCTTTTAAAATATCATGGTATTACCATCACATATTCTTAGTGTGATAATCACTCCACAAATATAAGTATTTGTGAGATGTGAGAGACAAAGACGATGTTCAAGTAAAATTTTTATTTTGTATTCAAAAAAATCATGATATATTATTTATTTTCATCTACTTTACTTTACATTTTTTTACACTCACAACAAAAAAAAAATAATAATAATAATAATAAAAAGTTGGCGTTGATACGAAGGGGAGGATATAATGGACCCCACTTGCTTTCCTTCTGATCTGATTGCCATGCTGATGATGACAAATTGCCCATACTTTATTACATATATCTATATATGTCCTTGTTCACCTCGGAAATAGCTTTTTCAAAACAAAAAAAAAACAAAAAAAAAAAACTGTGAAATAAATAGCACATGGAATTTGCAGTTTAGGATTGGGGTCAGCAGTAGTCAAAGACTCACAGTGCTTCTGCAAAAACAGCTAAATTTTGCAAACAGCTGAAAGATATGGGTTGTGGACCATGGGGTAGAATTCCAAAGTACTTCTAGAACTAAAACAATTAAGGAAGAATTCCCTTCAAAAAGTTCAAACTTTTTTTTTTTTTTTGAGAATCAAAAAAAAAAAAAAAAAAAAAAAAGTTCAAACTTTAGTGGGGATAATTTTGAATTCTTGATTTATTTAGTAATAATTGTATAATAATTCTATTACTACCTAAATGAGGAAAATTGTGAGGCCTATTTATAGGTGAGACAAAGGTCTTTTGCATCCAACGCATACAAGAGACTTCTGCCTAAATGAGCAATGTAAATTGGTATCATTAGTTAGAAAAAGAGTCAGTATCATAAAATAATGATATAATTAAACTTTTAGGTGCAAATATGGTAAGAATCTACCTTAAAATGGGTGTGTGACTTTTGCCATAAATTTAAAAAAAAAAAAAAACCATTAAAAGTGATTTAATGATTAGTTGACATATGCACAAAAAAAATCACTTTTACATAAATTTGATAATACGGAAATGGTTTTTTTTTTAATAATCTTTTATCTTTCAAGATCTGCCCAATTAACAAATTGTTCAAAAAGATTTGAAACAAGTTGTGTCATGTGTGTGATTGCATTTATTCAAAAAATAATGATAGGATTTTGAGGTGCAAAACTGCAAATATGGTAGTATAAGAGTCTGTTTGGATACAATTTATTTTTACTGAAAACTGAAAACACTGTAGCAAAATAATTTTTAAATGTGTGAATAGTACCGTGGGTCCTATTTTTAATATTTTTTTTGAATAAAGTGGTTGTGGGTCTCATGAACAGTGCGTGAACAGTGATGAACAATACATGAACAGTAATTCTTTCTCCAAAAGCTAAAAAGTGTGAAAAAAAAAAAAAAAAAAAGTAGCAAAACGTAAACGCAAACGCAATATAATTGCTATCCAAACCCACACAAATCGAGAAAAGGACGTTTTCCAATCATTGACTCAAACCCATTGTCGAACCCCACTCAGCGGAATATGGAGGTACTTATGGCAGAACGGGCCAATACGGTCTTTCACAATAAAGTGATAGATGGAACTGCCATTAAACGACTTATTAGCAGATTAATAGATCACTTCGGAATGGCATATACATCACACATTCTGGATCAAGTAAAGACCCTCGGGTTCCAGCAAGCCACTGCTACATCCATTTCATTAGGAATTGATGATCTTTTAACAATACCTTCTAAGGGATGGTTAGTCCAAGATGCGGAACAACAAAGTTTGCAGCAGTGGTGGTATAAAGCAATAATGCTATATTTTAGCTCCACTTTCATTAAAATGATGCTCCAGCAGTGGAGCTAAAGCAAAAAAATATAGATGATTCGCTACAGTGCACATCTAAAGATAGATGTGCACTGTAGCTTGGAGCTAAAAATAAAAAATGATTTTTTATTCAACTGATCCACTCGTTCCTATTTTTTTTTTCATTTATCAAACCCGGTCGTTCTTCACTCTCACTCTATTCTCACTCTCTCTCGTTCATCTCTCAAGCCTCCAAGCCTCTCAAGCTCACACACAGACACACCGCCATCCTCAACTTCGGTACGGTCACGTTGCCGTCCCACGCCGCCGACCCATCTCACCCAGTCCTCCATCTCACCGCTCATCGAACGCCGACAAGCCTAGTCCTCCATCTCACCGCCGATCCAAGTTCCATTGTCGACCTAAGCTTCATCGTCGATCCAAGCTCCACCGGCACCGCCTTCATCGAACTCAAGAGCGCCGCGGGTTTGTGTTTGATTTCAAAGTGGGTTTGAGTTTGTGATTTGATTTTGGGTTTGTGGGTTGGGTATCGATGAGTTTGGCAATAGGTATCGGTGGCTGTGGCAGTGGGTGTGGGCGGTGGTGGCTGGTGGCGGTGGGTTGGGTTGGGTTTTGCAGTGGGTTTCAGTTTTGTGTTTGATTTCAAAGTGGGTTTGAGTTTGTGATTTGATTTTGGGTTTGTGGGTTGAGTATCGGTGAGTTTGGCAATGGGTATCGGTGGCTGCGGCAGTGGGTGTGGGCGGTGGTGGCTGGTGGCGGTGGGTTGGGTTGGGTTGGGTTTTGCAGTGGGTTTCAGTTTGTTTCACAATGGGTTTCGGTGGATTTCAGTGTGTTTTGCAGTGGGTTTTGATGGGCAGTGGAGTGGGTTGGGTTTCTGATGGTGGTGGTGGTGATTTGTGTGGTAGTTTTTGGTTGGCAGTGGTTGTTGTTGGGTGGTTGTGGGCGGTTGTTCTTGGTTGGTGGATCGGTTTGTGGTGTTTTTATTGTTGTGAGATAGATTATTTTATTGTAATAGATATATTATTTTATTATGATGTTTATATTATTTTATTGTGTTAAAAACTAAAATAGATCCACTGTTGCAGCATGTGTGTAGCTAAAATAGATAAAGTAACTTTTATTGATGCTAAATAGCTAAAATTATAGATCCACTGCTGTGGATGCTCTAAGAATTATATTATTAAAAAATTTCCTTAAAATGCGTGACCTTTGCCTTAAATAAATAATAATAAAGCATTAGTGTATTTTGTTTTGTTGGCGCCCCTGGTTTTCCACTTAATAGTTATCTACAGTTCCTTAAAATTAAATATAAATAAATAAAAAATTATCTACAGCGTTTTTTTTTTTTTGGGTAAACAATTATCTACAGTGTTTGTTTTAGTATCCCCATGCGTTTTGTTCTCATCAAACTAAACGCAGCTGATGACATAAAAATGTTAAAAAGGAAAAAAAAATTTAAAAATTTGACTTTGACTATTTTTTTTGAGAAATTTTTTGACGCCAGGTCAAGGCATAAATCGGTTATTTAGATTACTGTCATGATAAAATCAAAAATTTCCTCCTATTTATAATTATTTACTAGATTTTCAAAAAAAAAAGTTATTTAGTTACTATAAATTCACTTTTCTTATCTATAAAAAAAAAAAAAAAAAAAAAAAAAAAAAAATTCTCTTCTCTTTTACAAAAATAATTGTCAAAACATGAATCGATTTTTTATTTTTCTAAGATACATAACACTTAATAAAATTCATAAAAAAATTATAAATATCTATATATTAAAAACGTGAAGGTGCAAATCTACAGTAGCTACAATGTTTTTTTGGTTTGTTGAATTGGCAATATTTAGTGTTCACTGGCCTTATTTATTTTTTTGGTAATATTAACCGGTCAACTGACTCAACCCTTTATATATAAAATAATAATATATTAAAACTACAAATTGTCACAATATTTTCACAATTATTAAGATGTTATTTCCTTATAAGTCAAAATAAAATATAATATTGGAACCAACCACAACTAAAAATAAAAGTATTATGAAAAAAGAAATGTTACATCCACAACATTTCTCACAACACTTTCATAACAAATCATAAATAATAAATTGTTATTAGTTTTAATTCAAACTTACCAATGAAATTATTTTTTTGCCAATCAATAACAATTTATAACAACCTACTACTTATGATTTGTTATAAAAATGTTGTAAACATAGCACTTCTTTTGTGAAAATATTAACACATTTTGTTGTCTTCATAATATATTCACAACTGCTATCAATTCTTTATAAGCCAAAATAAAATATAACAAAATTATAAATGTATTATTATTATGAAAAGGTTGTACAATGCTATTGTGTTTCTAGAAATTGTTTTTGGTTTAGTTAACTTTATTAAGCCAAAATTCACTAGTTCACATCCATTTTTCTTGAGTTGAATTTTGTATTTTTATCTTTACGCAGAATTTTGAGTAAAAAAATGGTTTTACACACCAAAAAAAAAATCAAAAACTTAGGATAAAAATACTTTTCATCCTTTATATTTGGAGTAGTTCACAATTTCTCTTTAAACTTTAAAAGAAAGAATTTTTTCCATTAATATTTTGGAAAATAGCAAATATTTTATATTGTTATTCTCTCAGATAAATCCTAATGAAAACTTATGATTTTTAAAATATTCCATTGTATAGTGTCTAAAATACTTACAATAAATTTTAACATCCAAAAAACTTTCTTCACATATTTTGAGTTTTAGATGGTAATAATACTTAGAAAGTTGAAATTGTGATATAAAGCATTTTATTTATTACCAAGAGAATATTGATTTTCTAGGTTTAATCCTTCAAAACTTATAATTTATCTAATTGAAAATTCGAAGACACGCATTTTGTTCTTTTTTTTTTTTTTTTTTTTTTTTTTTTGTGTGCCTAAAATGGGTGTTCATTAAAAAGTAAGTAAGCTAAATATTGCACCTAGACTCATGTAGAATGATAAAGAAGAAAGTATGAATGACAAAATTTTCATTATGTATGGTTGAAGGCATTTGATGAAGAGCTTCAATTGTAGCATATGACATCATTCATGATGAAAATTTAAATATGTGACAATGTCATAGCAAAAACCAGTTGCTTATTGTTGGAAGATGACGATATTCGTTGTCATTCTTAGAAGTTTTTAGTGAGTGAATATTACCTTTAGCAAATAAGTACTAAGAAACTATTATAGTAAAATAGACATTCATATGTTAAATAGCTACCATAACTTTATGTGTGATTAGTTATCAAAATTCTTATACAAATGAGACTAACTTTGTATGACACACATTTTTTATGTATGTATATAGTTTCATACTTCTTCAAATAGAAATTTTATCTTAATTTTCTCACTAAGAGCAGTGGTGGGGCTAGAAATTTATCTTGGGGGGGGGGGGCATATATAATATATATATATATATATATATATGGGGGGGGGCATATATAATATATATATATATATTTTGTGTGTGTATGAAATCTAAAATAGTAATATATAATACTTCATAACTCAATATCTGCTATAAACAACAACTAAATACATGTTAATTTTTGTTTGAAGTGCTAAATACATGTTAATATAATAGTATATACTATATATTTTAATCAAACTAATCAAGTACATTTATAAATTATAATGTCATACGGTATATAATATATTGATTAAGGCTCTTTTGGATATACACTACTATCAGTTTCTTTAAAACCTTCTCCTTTCTTCCCTCTCCCCATGTGTGTGTGTTAAAATGCTTAGTGTAAGGTCAGTTTTTGTAGCCCAAGCCCAAAAGATTTGGATTATGAGCCCAATAAACCCAAAACAATGAATTTGTAGAGAGTGGGTGAAAGAGCTGGGCTGGTTGTGAATTAAACAAGAGATAACTATAGTATTGAAAGGTGATCCAACAGAAAAATACACTAGAAAGTTAAGCAAACAGACGTCTGAAAAGATGTATTATTGAATGAAAGGTGATTACAACTCTTAGAGCTACTGTAAATCTATTTTCTCCTTCTCTTTCTTTCTGTCTCCCCCCCCCCTTACCAGATGCCTCTTCTCTTTATATAGCACCCTCTCTCATCATCTTCATCGTCCACTTGTTCTTCATCTAGGCATCGACTTGAGTACATGTCCCATCAGGTATCTTCTTTAACTCTCTGTGAGTGGTGGTAGCTGAGATTATACTGTTCAGGGGTCTTCTCCACATTAATGCGGCCAGAAAAGCAGCTGCAGTGCATTTAATGTGGTGGTTGCAGCTTATCTTCTAGATATTTTTCCGTTCCTATCATCTCCATACGTGCCTGAAGCCTTTCCTTATTATCAAAATCATTAGAAAGATTACTTGAACCTCCCTGGTGTCTGCTTGACCAAAGCTCTTTGTGTCCGAGGAGGATGACCTCTTCAGACCAACGGCGACTTCTTCGGACTACACTCCTCATTCACTTCCAGGTATGTTTCTTCCACATGGGCTCCTTCTCAAACATTTTCCTCTCTTCGGACACACAGTAATCTTCAAATAGGGCCCTAGGCCCAATACGTAAGGTTGGGCTTTCACCCCCCACAATAGCCCCTCAAAATTTTAGTTTTTCCCTCGCATCCGAGGAGAAAAAATAGGATTTTGGCTTGTCACGAAATAAAATTCTGAAAAAGCACCAATATCTGGACTTACACGCGTGTGGGCATAGGTGCAGGCGCTTCATTAATGCTGCTGTCATTTCAGTATTCCCAAAGAGTTATTAATTACCCCGGGCCGCATTTTGTCTCTGGTATCCAACGGTGGACTATTGATCCAACGGACATGATTCTTCCTCAGAATTTGGGCGGGATGACTCCTGCCCCTTCGCTTGCCCCCATATAAAGCCTCAGAAGAGGTTGTTTCTTCTTTACTTCGCAAATTCTCAGACCACCCAGCAAACTCAAGCACTCGAATCCATCAAGTTCTTCCAATCATCAATCCTAGTCCTTCCCAGAGTCTGTAAGAATCCTTCTGCGAGTTTGAAGATCGTTCTCCAATTTAGTTTGCGTAAGTTTCGACATCTCTAAACCCTCCATCTTCTTCTCGGCCAGTATTCTCGGCCTTCAAACTCTTATTTGCCAATTATTGCTCTACCCTTCTCTAGTTGGCCAAAAATGGGTAGATTTGAGGATCTTGTCGATAGCCCCGCCTTAATAGAGGAATTTAAGGAGACCTACGGCATACCACAGGGGGTAAATCTGAGGTATTGTCCTCCGGAGCGGATATTAACCGACCGAGGAGAAGGGGAAGCCGTAATCCCCATGATAGCGTTCATAGAAGGAGGAATGACTCTTCATATGGGTTCTGTCACCAAAAACTATCTTCGCAACCATAGGCTTTCTCCTAAGCAGTGCGCGCCCAATCTCTTTAGGATCCTAGGAGCCATTGACACCCTGAACCTTCATCTAGGATTAGGACTTACCTGGCGTGACGTGGTACATATGTACGAGTGTCATAGCCAGAAGGGAGCGAGATACTATCTTAAATCCCGGTTCGACGTCGTTAGGCTCATCTCCTGCCTTCCCAAGTCCAATAAAGGGATGAAAGACGACTATCTGATCGTCTCGGGCGCGTGGCATGACGGTCTTTATTGCCCGACCCAACCAGGAGAGCCAGGTGGGACCTCCTAGACCTAGGTTTCCTAACAATAGATTTAGGATCTTCGTTTTTTTTTAAACAATCTGTCTTTTCTTTGTATCATTATTTTCAGGTTTTTGACCAAGTTTTTTTTTGTGGTGTTAACAGATAAAAATCACGTTTCTCCTCGGCTCAGCCTCACAAACGTTCCCGCGCTTAATTACTTACTTCGATCAGAGATTTTCATGAGTGAAGACGGGCAGCTCCGATCTGTCCCCCTCATTCTTGGTTACACGCCTAAATTAAAGGATTTTCAGCCGGTCGGCAACGCTACTACTCAAGGGGACTATCGTCTCAAACGGATAGACGTCGGTCAGCATAATTTTTTAGCACCGTACGATCTTGCGCCCGTGCCACATCCAAATCCTTAGGGTGTGCCATTGCTCCTCCAGCCAATTCAACAGGTTCCTCTTGAACCAGTTGCGGCAGAGGAAAGAGTCGCTTCTTCAACCCCTTCGCTTGACGAGCAGATTGACGAGTTCGAGTTTGAAGGAGAGGCTTCAAGAGGGGTTTAAGTGATACAAGTTTCTGACGTCGAGGAGGAAATTGACAGGCAGTCGAGTGTTCGTCCTCCCGTTTTGACAACTACTCGTCCAGAAAATTCTTCGGAGGAGGAAGATATAGCGGACTTGAGGAGTTTAATGAAGAATAGAGGTAAAAAAGCTGAGCCCAAAGGGACCGGTACGTCCCAACCAACTGTAAGTCTTCCTCCAGCACCTCCTCAGGTTCCTCTGGATCTTGGCACCAAGCAATTGCCAGATCCAAAGAAGAAGAGACCCCATGTTGACAATGAAGGAAAGGAGGTAGCGCCTCCGAAAGGGACCAAACAACAAAAGGTGGCTAAAGATCACTGGAGCAAGAGGGCTTCATCTACAGAGAGCCGAGATGAAGCCCTCGTGGCTGATGTGCGCCGAGGACCTCGCATCTGGTCCCCAAGGCTGGAATTGGATGGCGCTCCAATCCCTTGGGAGGCCTCCCTCAGAAATTACGATGAGGGGAGGGCGGGTCTTATTGCTGAGGCTTTGGAGCAGCCACTTCTCCTTCCAAAGGACATGGACTCTTATAGGCACTTCAACCAATATGAGCTCTTCCTATCCCTTAAGAGGGATATAGCCATGGTAAGGGAACTGATCCGCTTAATTAAGGTGCTGACCCTTTTTTTTTTACTTACCCCTTCTCTTTGCTCTGTATTGAAATTTTTTGTTATGTAGATTACCCAGCAGATTTATGTGGCCGAAGAGTGGAACAAGAAGTCCTATCTTGAAGCCCAAGCAGCAGCCCAATCTCGCTCTGAGGTAGAAAAATCTCCGGGCAGCCTGAGGGAGGATTATTCTCTGTTGTCCGAGCAGTTGAAAGACATGACCAACCAGAAGAATAGCCTTGATGCTGGCCTCAAAAATACTGAGAAGCAGGCCGAAGAGCAGCGTAAACTATTGAACATGGCGAAGATCAACTTGGCGGCAGAGAGAGAGTTGGTGAAAGGACTTAAGGCTGAGCTTCAAAAAGCCAAGGAGAATGCCCGATTGGCCGAGCAAAACACTCAGCTGGCCAAGGAGGCAATCGAGGCTGAAAGAAAAGCAGCATATCAGCTGGGGGTGGATGAGACCCAAGTCAACCCCACTGAGCAGTTTGTCTCGGTCAGCCGAGACTACTGCGATATAACTTAGGGGAAAGCAATGGATGCTGCTGGGGTCCCTGCGGACTCAAACCTGAGACTGCCTAGGAGCATATATTACGATCCGAAAATTCGTGAACTCCCAGAAGCTCCGGAACAGCCCCCAGTCAGCCAGACCCCTCTTGCTCCTGCTGAAGCACCCAGAGAGTCTGAGGGTACTCAGGAAAAGGATAAAGAACAAGTCCCAGACGTTGCTGCTGCCCAGCCCAGTCAGACAGTTGATCCCTCGGCCACTCAGACAGAGACTTAAATATCTAGGAGTTTTTGTTCAGTATTTGTATTGTTATATAGTTAGTTTTTTTTCTATGTAAGGACTTGCAAACCATTCTATTTTGATCAATGAAATCCTTTCTCTTTTACTTTTGATGTCCTTATTGCCTGTATCATAAGGCTCATTATTATTGCAAATAACTATAACTTGTGATTATGGTAGTGTAGGTAAACTTAACCGTGATATCAGGCTGATGAAGCAAATAACTTAAATTAATACCGAAAAGAGTGGTTTATATAAGAATTATTAGTAAGTAATGAAAGCAATAAGTGATATGGAAGTTTCATAGGCCTTCTTGAAGGTGTGCAAAGCATATTTTTAACTGAGGAGTCCTGTTGTAAGTTAGGGTCAAATACATCCAAGAATTTCAGGCATGATTCATTATAAAGTTAAATTTCAATAATAATAACTGTATGGAGGTGTTGAATAACCCATATCATCTGGTCCGAAGACTACAGGCATGCGAAGGAGTGCCAACTAACCCAAATCATCTGGTCCGAGGACTACAGGCATGATTGGATTTAAGTTTAAACACTTATGAAACTGTGAAGGAGTGTTAACTAACTCAAATCATCTGGTCCGAGGACTACAGGCATGATTGGATTTAAGTTTAAACACTTAGAGAACCGTGAACGAGTGTTAACTAACCCAAATCATCTGGTCCGAGGACTACAGACATGATTGGATTTAAGTTTAAACACCTTTGGAACTGTGAAGGAGTGTTAACTAACCCAAATCATCTGGTCCGAGGACTACATGCATGATTGGATTTAAGTTTAAACACTTAGAGAACCTATAAGGAGTGTTAACTAACCCAAATCATCTAGTCCGAGGACTACAGGCATGATTGGATTTAAGTTTAAACACTTATGGAACTGTGAAGGAGTGTTAACTAACCCAAATCATCTGGTCCGAGGACTACAGGCATGATTGGATTTAAGTTTAAACACTTAGAGAACCGTGAACGAATGTTAACTAACCCAAATCATCTGGTCCGAGGACTACAGGCATGATTGGATTTAAGTTTAAACACTTAGAGAACCATGAACGAGTGTTAACTAACCCAAATCATCTGGTCCGAGGACTACAGGCATGATTGGATTTAAGTTTAAACACTTAGAGAACCTTGAACGAGTGTTAACTAACCCAAATCATCTGGTCCGAGGACTACAGGCATGATTGGATTTAAGTTTAAACACTTAGAGAACCGTGAACGAGTGTTAACTAACCCAAATCATCTGGTCCGAGGACTACAGGCATGATTGGATTTAAGTTTAAACATTTATGGAACTGTGAAGGAGTGTTAACTAACCCAAATCATCTGGTCCGAGGACTACAGACATGATTGGATTTAAGTTTAAACACTTAGAGAACCGTGAACGAGTGTTAACTAACCCAAATCATCTGGTCCGATGACTACAGGCATGATTGGATTTAAGTTTAAACACTTAGAGAACCTTGAACGAGTGTTAACTAACCCAAATCATCTGGTCCGAGGACTACAGGCATGATTGGATTTAAGTTTAAACACTTATGGAACTGTGAAGGAGTGTTAACTAACCCAAATCATCTGGTCCGAGGACTACAGGCATGATTGGATTTAAGTTTAAACACTTATGAGAGCATTTTAGATGACGAATTGGCATGTTGATTGAAGAGAAGATTCGATTAATAATATACCTTTTGAGGTTATTTACATTCCAAGGGCGTGGTATCACATGACTATCTAGGTCTTCTAGGAAATACGCCCCAATGCCAGCCCCTGAAGTAATACGATATGACCCTTCCCAATTGGGTCCTAACTTCCCCCAAGCTGGGTTCTTTGCAGTGCCGACAACTTTTCTCAGCACCAAATCACCAGGTTCTAGAGGCCTTAGCCTTACGTTGGCATCATAGCCCTGCCTGAGCTTTTGTTGGTAATGTGCCAATCGGACCATTGCATTTTCCCTCCTTTCATCAATCAGGTCCAAACTCTTCTCTAGCTGCTCATTGTTGCCGGTCGGACTGAATGAAATAGTTCTCAGTGTTGGGAACCCAGTTTCCAAAGGTATGACAGCTTCAGCCCCATAGGTCATTGAGAAGGGGGTCTCTCCTGTAGACCTGCAAGGTGTAGTTCTGTAAGCCCAAAGTACGTGTGGCAATTCTTCCACCCACTTGCCCTTCGTATCGTCTAGCCTCTTCTTTAAGCCATTTACTATGACCTTGTTAACAGCTTCTGCTTGCCCATTACCCTAGGGATAAGCAGGAGTGGAGTATCTGTTTATGATTCCCAATTCGCTACAATAATTCCTGAATGCTTTGCTATCAAACTGTAGGCCGTTATCCGAAATGAGAGTAAGAGGAACCCCAAATCGAGTGACAATATTCTTCCACACAAATTTTTGTACATCCACGTCTCTGATGTTGGCCAGAGGTTCAGCTTCGACCCATTTGGTGAAATATTCTATGCCGACCAGAAGGTATTTCTTGTTTCCTGCAGCCTTAGGGAATGGTCCCACAATATCTAAGCCCTATTGGGCGAAAGGCCATGGGCTGGATAGTGGATTAAGAGTTCCCCCTGGTTGATGGATGTTTGAGGCAAATCGCTGACATTGATCGCACTTTTTAACATACTCGTGGGCTTCTTTTTGCATGTTTGGCCACCAATAACCTTGAGTAATGGCTCGATAAGCCAAGGACCTACCTTCAGTGTGGCTCCCACAGATTCCTTCATGCAACTCCTCTAGTAGCAACTCAGCCGCTTCAAGATGCATGCATAACAAGTATGGTCCTGAATAGGAGCGTTTGTATAGTTTCTGGTCCTCGGATAGCCAGAATCTGTTCGCCTTCCTCCGAATTTTGTCAGCTTCCCCCCTTTCTTCAGGCAAAATATCTTCTTTCAAGAATTTAATTAT